>CM060920.1:103380000-104630000 GCA_030737875.1 Allium sativum | reverse complement strand
GGCCCGAAGCGTCGTTTTGAATAAATTAGCTATTTTAAAATAAATAAAAATAGCGATAAATCATTATAAAATATTATAAACGATATGGATATGATTTAGAAATTAACTGAAGGATGGCTAAGCCGAAAGGTTTCCTGGGTGTTGATCTGATGTTGGTTTCGGCCTCCGGGGTTAATATTTGGGAAATCGTTCTCTTACTGATTGACGGTTAGTGACTAATGAATTGAAATGATGCGTGTGTATGTTAGTGTTGCACTTGTTTATTATATATGCGAGTTGCTCAGAAAGACCGGGTTTATCCCATTCTGAATAACTGAATCGACGATAAGAAATCGAAGATGAAGACGGTGGTCGAAGACCGGAGATCTTCACGTCGTTTGGATGGTAACCGAGGTCCTGATTGGGAGGCATCCCGAAATATGGATAATGAGTGGTGATCGTTCAGACGTATGTGGTGATCGATGGGTTTGCGAGGTATTTAGTGCCTCCGGTTTCGTTCAGACCCAGAATGGACTTGCAAATGGACAGTGTGTCTGACATTGGAATTTATTCTGTGC
This sequence comes from Allium sativum, assembly GCA_030737875.1. Taxonomy (NCBI): domain Eukaryota; kingdom Viridiplantae; phylum Streptophyta; class Magnoliopsida; order Asparagales; family Amaryllidaceae; genus Allium; species Allium sativum. The sequence goes on along the minus strand of CM060920.1, from coordinate 104,629,443 downwards.
GATTGATAGCCATCAGTTGCACGGTGTAGATTGCCTATGTGGCATGCTAAGATGCAGTGATCAGGGATTCTGTTGAAAAGCAAAGTCTTGTGGTGATGATCAAAGCACTGCCTGTGTGGCGTAGCTTTGTGTATAACGTGAAATCGCGAGCCTCACACCCCGGTATAAACCAGAAACGGGAGCAGGACTTCAGGGAGGGCATGCGTTTCTTCCTAGCTAGAAGTGGCGTCACTGGTTTTACACGCCCTGACGAGTTTGACTTATGTGGTTGTTGCTGTTGCGAGGCGCCTCGGTTAGATAGGAAGATCCAGGTCCGATGGAGTCATTCGTTGGCTCACTTACGCCCCAAAGGGCGGAGAAACGCATTGTTCAGGCATTTTAATCCACATCGGTGGACCGACCCTGATGATCCAAGGGTCACTCGAGCTCTGATCCTGAGACTCGGGCTAGGCAGTCTCGAATTCGGTAAGGACTATCTTTTGCCTTGGTTCATGACGGAAATCCAATTTCCAAATACGACATCGTGCGGTTTTGATTGTATACCTATATTTGGCGACATAGTGGCATGGGACGCTCATGTCGTCTATGATTGATAGTTATGATTTGAAATTGTTTTTGAAACATATAAACACTAGTAATAATATCAAATGCTTTTGTTTTATTCGTATCAAGCATATTTTGGCCATTATAAGGTAAAACTCTATCCTTCGGTTTGCGTTACATTGTGTGATGGGAACTGAGTCTTATAATAGCTTCATTTTTATAAAAAGCATTGCGATGTTTAAAAGAATGATTTGTTTAAAGCACTGGCAATCCAATGGAGTAAACCCGTTCCACGAAAGTGGCGTGGTCCTGTGATTGGCCATATTATAAATGTGTTGAGTAGATTTCTCATACCAGTCCTATGACTGACTCGTAGTTTGTTTCACTTTCAAACTCGGGTGCCCCTTTTTGTACACGGGCAGGCTTGTATTCAGGTTTGCTGGTTCTTTCTGGATAGCTGGAGCTGAAGATGGATTCTATCATTTATCTCTCTTTTATGCTGTTCAGCCCCTATTGTACATTATGTTTGTTTTCCGCTGTAGACATTTATGTATAACTGAACTGTATTTGTACTAAATATGATCTTGTATACTGTGTAACTCTGATGATTGTGTTTATCCAGTATATTCTATTGTTCATTATCTGGTGTATTTATTTATTTCTGTTCTGCTGTTATCTGTTTATGTGTATATTCAAATGATTACTCCTGCCGCCGTCAGTACGCGGTATGGGGTCGTCACATCGTCCTACTGGGGACACCTAGAGGTTTAACGGCTTGTTGCATACGCTCAATGCAATCGCGCACCCTACAAAAATGGATTTATCTTAGTTTTTTTTACTTTATTCGAGGACGAATAAAAAGATAAATATGGGGGTATTTGATGTGCACGTAAAAATGCACATTATATTCACATATTTATTCTTGTTTTAGTTAAATAAAAAACATAATTGGACTACTTTTACATGTTTTAACCAACAACCCTAAATTCTCAAATTATCATGCATACATCTTCATATTGGGGAAAAACGGTCATTTGTGCATGTATTATTTTTTGGTAAAATTTACTTTTTTATTTTCATATTGTTTTGTAGAAGTTTGGGTGCAAATATGAAGAAGTTTACATGGATATATTCATGCACAAAGTGGATACAATGGAATGGAGACGGAACTAATTCACACACAACTTAGTGGAGGAACCCACCTATTTTTCCTCTTTCTCTAATGCTTTATTTAAAGGCTAATGTACTGGCTAATGGAAACAAAACAGGCTTCATGCACTTTTAATGATTCATTAGTGGATAAAGACAAATAGAAGCTTCATGAAGAGGGCATTGTTTGTAGTCTCCAACAAAATGGATTAGGGTTAGTGTTTTAAAACATGTATATATACCCACTTATGGTCATGTAAATACATCCACTCTTTTAGTTAGCTTTAGTTTTGAAGATCAAAGCTCTCTTTCTCTTTAATGGCTACTTAGCCATTTCTTTTTCTATGTAACTTTCCTTTTTCTAATGCAATGTTAATTAGTTTTCTTTTATTTCATGTTTATATCTTTATGTTAGTAGTGTAGATTTACATTTCATTCAAGTGGATTTGATTTATTTTATGCTTGTGAATTAGTTTTTTCTCTTTACTTTGATCTCCTTTTCCTTTGTTTAATGTTGCAAGTTATAATTGTTGATATGATAACATACACGAGTAGCTAAATCCCTATAACATAGGGACAATGAAGCTCTCTAAGTCATGTAGCTTCAACACAACTTGTTTTTTCATGCTCTCTTTTTGTGCTTCCTGTCATCTAGATGTTATTGGTTTTTATGTGTTCATTATTGAGTTTGATAGCCTATGTTGTTTACACAAATAGGCTATGCTCAGTCATATGTTCGCTAGTTACCTCTTCATCTACATATGATGATGGAAATTAAGTGGAGGTTGAAATATAAATTTGATGGCCTATATTTCTAATTAATAGTTAATAGGCCATGCTTAAGGTATATTTCACTTTCAACTTGTCATTTTTCATGAGAACTAGTAAGTTGATTTAGTGGGTATGTTATCATTTAATGGTTTATTTTTTGCTAATTATTAGCACGAATAAGCTATGCTTCTAATAATCATATTAACTAAATTCACAAATGACCAAAAAAAGGGATCATGGTTTCAATTTTGTGTTGATTCATGTGATCTAGAGAGTTGATTTATTCCTAAGTTGTCATTTAATCTCATAGTTTTTGTTAACTTTCATAGTAGTTAGTTTGTTAGATTTTACAATTTTTAGCTAGTAAATTTCAATCGACTTTGTTTTAATTCGATTGAGTAAAACATAGAATTATTTTTTTCTCCGTGGATCGACTCGTATTCATTACGTAATATAAGTGTACGTCATGCGCTTGCGGTTTAATACACTTCATGACGATTTTCTAAACCGATAGAATATTCGTCGGCGAACACTCAATATAGAACATGATACTAAGGATCTTTATTTTTTATAAATTTCTTATGTGGATGGGTAATATTAGGAATCGCTATTTATGATAATATGCAATTTGTTTCGTCTGACGTACATGTAATATGCATGGAATTGCCGCTTTAATGGGATCTTTCATTTTAGTTAGTGGGAAAATTATCAAACATCTAGCACTCCCCATGTTTGGCGCCAATGAGTTTCTATCAAAAAAGAAAAGAGTACGTCCTTGCTATATTGAATATGAATAATCAGTAATAATAGCATGACACTTCAAGTTCGATAGACAATTTTTTTTTTCTAACACGATATTTTCTATCGAGTTAGTAGTATGAAAAAAGGTTATTTCCGACTTGACCTTCTGTATTGAGAGTGCAATTCAACATCATGAACTGACTTTTTTCCACACCAGAAGCCTTTTTTTGATATTTTTCTTATGAAGAAAAGAGTACTTAAAAAGGAAACTTTGGAATTGCTATGGTAGACAAGACAAATGTAGAAAGCAACAGAAACTTCATAGTGTTTTTTCACATTACAATATGAATGAAAGGAAGAGTGGTAAATGGCTCATTCAACATCTAGATTAGAAGGTTCTTGTTTTTTTCTTCGATAAAATAGAAAGGGAAAAAGGAAATTCAACTGTAGAGCCATATGAAAAGCACAAAAGATGCCTGTATGGCCCGTCATTCAATTCCATTTCTTTCTAGTTTTTTAAATCATTACTTTAATCCATTTTTTCATGATTAGAAGAACCTTTCATGCATGATGTTAGATCAACTGGGTTGTGATTCACTAGCCTGTTAGTTCTTTTTATAAGGAAAAACATGGGAATTTATCTTGAAAGCAGAAGAACTACTCAGACTTTGTGAAACCCTCATAAAGATTTATGTACAAAGAAATGGTAACCCATTGTGGATTATATTCAAAGACGTGGAGAGCGATGTTTTCATGTTAACAACAGAAGCTCAAGCTCATGGAATTATTGATCTTGTGGCGGTTGAAAATGAAACTATTGGGATTTCGCCTAAATATATGATTTCCTCTATAGTTTGATTTTTCTGTGATTTAATACTGAATGTAAATAATTTATAATCATCAATAAATCAGGTTAAGAGCAATCTAAACTAGCATATTTAATTATATATAATTATGATATTCCGATAATTAAATAGCTTATTAGAAACACAAGACAACTAGTATGAAATATTACGAAATTCCCTACACTTAAGAGGTGTCCTCAAAGATAGGAAACATGTTCTTGCGTATATATGTGACTCGTTTAGATCATGAGTTCAAACAAAATAGATACACCAAATTTTCAAGTGCCAATCACTAGTACCATAAAATAAATATAGATAGGATGGAAAAACTTATTATTTATCAAGCTAAAGATTCTTCATCTACGTACATTTTTATGTATTAAATTTATGGTTTCCTTTGGTGCAAATCCAGTCACCTTAGTTTGACATGAGAGGTACTTCCCCTAGACAGGAAATGATTATATATTAAGCGGAGGAAAGAGTAATATAAGAAGCAAAAATGTTATGTTCTTATTCTTGAAAGAATGTACTAACGAAGTCATCTACCTGGCCAACTTTTATAATTAAATGTTTTTACTGCATGGGTACCGATGTGCACGTAAAAATGCACATTTATATTCACATATTTATTCCTGTTTAGTTGAATAAATTAACATTTTTGGGTATTTTACATGATCAAACCATGTTTTAAATGTTTTCAAAATCATCACTCATTTGGAGGGCTTAACGGTAAAATGTGTATGTTCTAGTTTGAGATTGCATTTACTTGTTCATTGTAATTATCTCTTGTAGGAATTAAGGAGAAAAAATGATACACACACACACACACTTTAAGATATGAAGTAAAACATGCATATAAATAAGAGAAGGCAAAGAAATAATTCGTTCTATGGATAGTGGAGGCCCCCACCTTTCAACTAATCCACCTTATTCTTAAGCTTCATATTAAAGACTAATTGGATGAGACAAAAGGTCTCATGCATTCTACTTGACTTATTAGTGGTTAATGACAATTAGAAGCTTCATGAATGGGAATTTTGGGGAATTCCCAAGAAGAGCGATTAGAGTTTTAGGGTTTTAGATCATGTATATATACCCTTTTGTTTTATGTATTTTAAATCTTCTTTTGAGCATATGAAAGTGTAAGTGATCAAATAAAAATGGCTTCCAAGCCTCTTTCTTTTATTTCTATCTTATGTCGCTTTTAATTTATATGCTCTACTTTATGTTCATAGTTTAGATTTATTTACATGCTCTCTACTTTATGCTCATAGTTTAGATTTATTTACATGCACTTAGTTTAGTTCTTTTCTTGTTCTATTGAGATTTACTTTCATTTTGCTTTCTTTTACAATGTTGAAACTTACATTTGTTAATATGATAACATACATTAGAAGCTAAGCCCCTATAATTTAGGTGTAATGAGCTCTCCAATTTTATGTAAGTTCAACATTTGTATGATTTGTGATCTCTCTAATTTATGCTTCATGGTAGTGTATTTTGATGTAAGTTTATACAAGTGGGTTTGATAGTTTATGTTGCATATGCAAATGGGCTATTCTTATTCAATATAAACACAATTTACATCAATGTTTGCTAAATGATTTTTCATTATGAAACAAAAGCAAGATCAAAATTTGATGATCTATGTCACTAATTACAATAGTGAATAGATCATACCTAAAATAGATTTTGCATTGCTTTCATTTTCATGAGAACAATGAGTGGTTTAATAGTTGTGTTATAGTTTGATAGTTTATGTTATGTTAACTAATAACATAAATAAACCACATTTATGATAAACCAACATTTATGTCACTTAATATTAAAAATAGAGATCATAGATTGTATGTTTGTTAATTTACATAAATATGATAGGGGATTTACCTCTAAATTTCCCTCTAATCTCGTATTCATCCCTCAACTTAGTTTCTAGATTTCATTAGTTTTTGTTAGTTAAAACAATCCAAAGTTTGATTTAATTTGATAAAGATTGAAATTACTTCTTTCCCTGCAGATCGACCCGTACTCGCCCCCGTACTAACAATTGTATGTCGTGCGCTTGCGGTTTTATTATGATATTTTGTTGATGGTTTTCTAATTCGATAGAAATACCGTTTTACAAACAAGTTTTTGGCGCCGTTCCCGGGGAAAGAATTTAATTTTGATTTTATTCTTCGGATTAATTTACCTTAGTATTGTTCATCTTAAAAAAAAAGTTTGTTTGTGTTTTGTGTTTCATTCACTTGTTTTGTTAAATTGTTGCAATTATTTGTGTGTTTGTTTTCATTTTGTTATAGCTTCTTCTTCTTGTTGTTTTAAAAAAAAAGTGAAAGAGAACATCATTCGTTTGTTTTGCTAAAACTATTGCATTGACTTACTGTTTTTGTGCATTATGAATTTTTTGCTTTCATTTTCCTGCCTTCTTGTCACTGTGCGTATCTGTTTTCATTTTCTGTCTTGTTTACAACTTGTGTATTTAGTCATTGCATTTGTTTCATTTGTTCTCTGGGTACTTCATTTCAAAAAGAAGAAAAGAAAAAAAATCTCCATTTCTCCAGTTCTTTGCATTTTCAGTCTGCATTACAATTTGTTTAAACCTTTCATTTTACAATTTCTACATTTACAGTCTTTCACCATCCTCTATACTGTTCACACTGCAACCTCCTCTTAGCCACCTAACCCATCCACTTGACAACTTCAGTTCTGTCAACAAACCTCCATATACCTTCTGCAACCTTCCCGAGCACTACTAACCTGCCAGCAACCACCCAAATCACACAAACTCCTCACTTCTACAACCATACCATTACCACTTCAACAAACCCCTCACGTCCAAACTTCTATCTTCGTAAACAAACTCCACAAACCATTACTGCCATATTCCATACAAAACAACTCCACGATAGAGAACATCAAACTTCCCCTGACCAAACTCAAACCAATACCACAATATAAACCTCTTCATTAACCAACAAACTCTATTCAAACATTACTTTTCTGTTGTGCACATTTCACCACCATTAATATTAAACATACCTACTTTCTCTCCCACAAATTCCTCAGACCATACACAACATAACCCATACACACTCTGTGACGGCCCGCCTCACATTAACCGACATTTCATCCGAAAGTGCGTTGTACACATGTCCGCTAGAACGGGACGGTCGTCAAAGAAAGGAAAGAAGATGAAAGAACTAACAAAGAAACCTGTAGAATGTCTCACAGCGCATGGGATAAAATATAATAACAACATACTTGACACAAATCAGGCGAGACAGTGCATAAGCTGAAAACTAAACATCATAGTAGCGGAAAATCCAAATACAGCTTATGTTCCACATCATCATTATTACAACTTTAAAACTGCCTCTAAAGTAAAAGAAAGGAAGGGTACACTACTAATGCCCAAAGTAGTGACCAACAGCGACACATGGAGAATATCTATATATCACACGTGGAAGCCTCCTGCTCGTTTCTGGTACAACTACTCGTGCATACCACCTAACCTGTCTCTAGTCTACTCGTCAGAGCACCCAGAGTAATGAGAAGAGACATAAAACTCTGGGTCAGACAAAAGTCTGGTATGAGCGATAAGCAACAAAACAGAACAATAACAGGTATAATCCAATCATACCTGAACCTGGACCTGCAACCAAAGAGTTAGCACAACATACCACTCAATACTCTAAGGTGCCACTAACATATGGTGTAAAGAATACGGGGGTGCGGTGTGCATGTCATAGTGAAAGCAAACAACCAAACATAGCAAGCATCCTCACATCTCTCACTCAGTGCGTAAAGCATACGATATCCACTATTTGGTCACCTAATCTTTGGGCCCTAATGGAGTCCAACCCTGTACAACTATCACTACAAGCCCACTATCCGTCTCCCAGTGGTGAACCAAAGTTATGAATACTGACAACCCCTTTGCACACGTCCCGCAGCGAAGACGAATCATGAAGTGAACTCATTGGTTCCCAACTGGATCATGAGCTCTAATTTCCCATTTGGACTACCTTTGCATCTTGGGTTATTGTTCCTCTTCCCCGGATCGGTCTTCATTTGGTTTGGAAACAAACTCCCTCTCGGATCGGTTCTCTTCTTTCCGTTCAATCTATGGTCACCAGCTCCATCCGAGTCCGTCATGCTCCCTCCATTAGATCGGGTCGAGGTTCCAGCTCCTGGTCGTGGTCCTCCTTCAGGCTACATAGGATCATGCTCCCTCATCGGATCGGGTCGGAGCTTCTGAATCGAATGGCATAAGCAGCTCACGTGGAAGGTGGTTCGGATCGGAGGACTTCAGGTCGTGGCCTAAGCATGGGTTCGTGATCCTCCTTGGCCATTGGTTCCTCGGCTCCTGAAGTAGTTCTTGAGTGGAAGCAGTTCGGATCGGATCTCCTTCTCACAAGCGGGTCGGATCGTGGAGCTTCCAGGCGAGCGGGTCGGATCATGCTTTCCCCCTTCGATCCGATCCGGTTCGGGCAATTTCCTGCACTTCTTTCCAGCAACTATTTTACGCCATTTGACGGCGTTTTCGACCAATCTAACACTTCTAGACAATCACAAATCATACCATACAGTCATAGCAATGTGTACAATCAATCATAAACACCAAAACAACAACCATAGCATCTAAAATGGATCAAACATAGCCAAAACCCCATATTTTCCCTTAAGCATGTTTAGGCAAAACTAATCATATGATTAACAAAACTTAACCAAATCAACCCAAATTTCTAACAGAGGTATAAAACAATATTTCAGAATTTATAAATATTTTTCCAGAATTTATTATTGTATAAATTCGTTAATCGACACTAATTACCCCTAATTAACCGTAATTAGTGAGAAACTTTGCAAATCACTCACCTTTGCCACAAATAAAACTCAGATCTGAAATGAATCTCTGTTTGGCACGAATAATGATGTCTAACAGCAGCTCTAACCTTGCTTTGGTGCTATCTCTCCTTAATTTAATGTAGATTAGGCCAATACTTGATTGAACGGTGATTAGAAGGTGTTTTAGATGTTGGAGGCCATGGCCAGGTTAAGAGGAATGAATAGTAACGGCTGAAAAATGAGAAAAAGGTATTCTCCAAACCCTAACAGCCCTTTTAAACTCCTTATCCCGAAATTCCCCTTTGGGCGTAGCTGTTAATCACCCGGTTAAGCCCAATTAAGCTGTTTTTCATCATTTGAAACTTGTTTTAGCCATATCTCCCAAAGGGTGAGTCCGTTTGGCTAATGTGACCACTCTACGAAATTGTAAGCCATCATCTGAATCCAATGGAAGTGGTTTCAGGTCAAAATTCCTTTCCAGTCAAAAGTTATGGTCAAAACAAGATCAGCTAGGTGCAAAACGGTCATTTAAAAATCGGGAAAAATCATGAACATGGGAAATGACCCCAATAGTCGTCTCCCAAAGTTACATGACCATACAACTTCGTATATGAAAGAAATAAATATTCTACGATCTTTCGATGCGTAGAATGCGGGTCGTTACACTCTCCCCACCTTAGGAAATTTCGTCCCCGAAATTCCTTAACCCAAAACATACAAAGGATCCCGCATGCCTATCAGCTATATACAAAAATCAAACATGCAAAACAAACAAAACAAACCTATCCTAGCATGCGAAAAGACTAAATCGAAACTGAAATCTTACCAGGCGAAGTGTTCTGGATACCTCTTCCTAATGCTCTCCTCTGTCTCCCAAGTACAGTCATTCTCATTCTCGCCCCACTGAACTTTGACTAATTTCACCGCATTCCTTCGAAGCTTCTTCGTATCGTTCCCAACAATACGCAGAGGCTTGCGGTTCCCAACCACCTCGGGGTCAACTTCGATATCATCCAACTGATCAGGTGAAATAGTCACATTTGGGTCATGTACGAATTTCCTTAACTGGAAAACATGAAACACGTCGTGAACTCCTGCCATCTTGTCTGGTAATTCAACTTTATATGCCAAATTCCCAATTTGCTCAAGAACTGGGAATGGACCAACAAATCTTGGTGCTAACTTGCCTCTCCTGCCAAATCGTATCACGCTTTTCAATGGAGAAATCTTGACAACACCAAGTCGCCAATGGAGAACTTTAATTCTCTTCTCCTCTTATCAGCATAACTTTTCTGCCTATCTTGGACAGCCTTCATTTGCAAGCTCTCAAGAGATCTTCTAACACTCGATTCATCCTCTCTGTTTGACCGTCGGTTTGAGGATGATACACGGTATTGAGATGTAATTCTGATCCTAACGCCTCTTGTAAGCTCTTCCAAAATCCACTAGTGAACAACGGATCTCGGTCACTCACAATGCCTTTGGGTATTCCATGAAATCTCACTATCCACTTTACATATAGTTCAGCTAACTTAGCTGCTGTCCTGTTTGACTTGACGAGTATAAACCTTGCACTCATAGTCAATCGGTCCACAATCACCCAAATGCTATAATGGTCCGACCTAGTTCTTGGTAACCCATCAATGAAATCCATCGAGACTTGTTCCCATTTCCATTCTGGAATTTCTAATGGTTGTAACAAACCACTAGGCTTCTTTTGCTCAGCTTTAACTAACTGGCAATTCATGCATTTGGATATAAACATCCCAATGTCTCTTTTCATCCCTTCCCAGTAATAGATCTGCTTCATGTCTCGATACAACTTGTTACCACCGGGGTGTATAGTCAGTTTTGAGTGATGACATTCTATAAGCACTTCATCTCTCAATCTATTGATATTGGGTACAACTAGTCTTCCATTCTTTCTTAGCCATCCTTCTCGATCAAGCCCATTCTTGTTCATCTCCTCATCGATACCCATCTCTAACTTGGAGATGATTTTCAATAGGTTAGGATCGTCCCTCTGACTAGAGCCGATCCGCTCAATCAAAGTGGGTCTGATCATCAAACTTGCTAACATTTCTGGATCCAATTCGCACTTTGGTCTGAAATCATACCCAGCGATGTACTCCAGTTGCTTCCATTCTAGAAACATAGCCCCTAAACTGGCATGCCTCCTACTCAATGCAACTGTTACTGCACCTAAATCCTTTGCTATGTCCACTCTGCCCCCATGAAGTCATGACAACTTCACTGCACTGGCTCATAGCCTTGCTACGATCACTCTGCCCCATGGAGTAATGACTACCCCACTGCACTGATACGTAGCCTAATGTCCGTCTAAATTACCATCTCTTTGTTCCCCATCGCTAGAACCCTATAGGTGATAGTCTACTCAAGAGAAGAAAGATAGGGACAAACATAGCAACCATAACATCCATCAAACAAGTCCTACCTATCACATGCTAAAGCTATGAACACGTCGACACCTACATGACTAGTCTAACCAATCCCAATATGTCGATTCTTGTATGTCTGGTCCAACCAACATCAAGAACTAATGGAAGCCAAGCCTCCAAACGGACTACCGTACGTCCAACGTACGTTTTATCCTCTAAGGATAACTAGATCACGTCCAACGGATCCAAGGTAACGGGCGTCCCCAGATACCCCTGCTTTAAGTCCGCCTAAAATACTTGAGTCCAACCCAAGTCTATCCATTATCTTGCTGCCCTCTCGAGTCCAACTCGAGCCAAATCCAATTCCTTGCATCCTTCTCGAGTCCAACTCGAGTCAATCTATAACTTAGACCCAGTCTTGAGTATCCATTACCAACAAACTCTAGTCCAACGTGAGTCGTCTCCCTATTTGTTGCATCTCCAAGATCAACGAACACCTACTTTCTTTTACGAGTTCACGTCCGACTTGAATCGTCCTAATCTTCGTTGCATCTTCCATGATCAACGAACACATCCTATTTCTTCAAAGTTCTACTATACAAAGAGAACATCAGCATAGGGTCCTAAACAATCCATTATTTTGCATCTTTCTCAAGTCCCAGTCGAGCCATCTCATAACCCTATCGAGTCTAACTCGGAGTAGTCTATACCATTGAATAGTCTTATCATGTCACGGCTGCCCATCACTCCTCGAGTAAACCAAGATATCATCCAATGAAGAATCGCAACAACTATTTATCTCTCACGCAAACCATCATAGTCGAACTCGACATTCCCCAAGCACAAGCCCCAAAGGCCTAAACCAATATCAGACAAGCACCCAAGGAACATCTCCTCCGAATTCAGACAATCTACCTGAGGTGATATTAGCAAAACAACTAAGCACTGGAGCACTCATTTGCCTCCCAGAGACAACTAGAACTTATTACAACGATAACCTCTCAGCTTCCTTAACTCTAGTTATTATCGCCATCACTAGGTAGGTACCTAATACCACCCTATTCCTTTAGAGTAGATCGACTCCCCAAAATAATACTAAACTCAGTAAAGCCCAAAACAAAGCAATCACAAACAAACATACATCCATGACTCGATAAGACCACGTTACGGCAAATCATACTAAGGCTAGTCAAACCACCTATCGGGTTTGTCACTACTAAAGGTCTATCGACTACCTCGGGTTCCAATTCCAACCTATCTACCATGTCACTAGGTACGAAGGAATGGGAAGTCCCGATATCAAACAAACTCAAACAAAAACATCTTAAATAGGAAGCATACCTCGAATAACGACACCTTTTTCCTTCTGCGCCGCAGTTGGGACATTCGGCGAAGAAGGAACAGCGTTGATAGCATATGCTTTCACAATCTGCTTCTCCCTAGGAGGCTGTGGACAATCATCCTTGTGGTGTCCCGCCTGGCCGCAGTTAAAGCACTTCTTTCCCCCGGCTTTTCTCGACAATCTCTGGCATAGTGTCCCTTCTTGCTACAACTAAAGCACTCGTCACCATTCTTATTCTTCTTAATCTGACCATCCTTGGTCGGGTTATGCTTCCTCTTGTTCTGAGAATCCTTCCTGCCTTCACCGCCTGCTTGTGGCTTTGGTTCCTCTGTAGATGCAATAGCAACTTCGGTCTTTGACTTAGGGAAAAGGCTCTCTGACCTTAATGCCTTTCCTACAATAGACTCGAACGTCTCATCGATATGGTTTATAAGTCTTTCCCCCTAGTACCCATCTAGATCAGTTATGAACTTTTCGTTCTTCTTTTCGATTGTATCGATAAGGGACAATCCATTTTTCGATAAAGTGTCGAATTCAGCGATATACTCCGAGACTGCTCTACCATTCTACTTAAGCTCCAAGAACTTCCTGAACAATTCTGATTTATGAGCAACTGGAATAAACTTATCACAAAAGCGAGTCTTAAACTGATTCCAAGTAACTTGATCCTCAGGAGTAGCTGCCTTAATAGCATTCCACCAATTCATTGCCCGTCCTTGTAGCTGACGGGATGCTAGCCTTCTCTTCATCGCATCCTTGATACCTAAGTATTCGAAGATACGCTCGCAGCTATCCAACCAATCCTGAACATCCGTAGCCGATTCCGTTCCATGGAACGGCTTCCCACCAAGACTAGTATAATCCTTATTCAGCTTGGCGAAATCGGACCTAGGCGCCTGCACTATTGGACCACCACCATTACCAGCATTGGGAGCTCCCCTCTGAACATCTCTAAGCATCTTTCTCTTGAGGTCAGTAAACATTGTCCTCATCTCGGCAGCATTCCCATTATTGGCTCCTCTACCAGTACCCCTTGCATATCGGCTCATCGTTTAATCTGCACAGAAAAAACGATTAACCATCCTCTTTGCGGTGTCAGTGCAGTGCGACTTCATCCTTAGCTATACTAATAATATATATATAAAGAGCTTTTGAAAACCAAAATAATCACAAATACGCGCTCTCATATACGTATTATCTCTCCCTGGTGTCTTTCCCTAGGTTAACTACGCAACCTAGAGCTCTGACACCAAGTGTGATGGCCCGCCCCGCATTAACCGACATTTCATCCGAAAGTGCGTTGTACACATGTCCGCTAGCACGTCAAAGAAAGGAAAGAAGATGAAAAAACTAACAAAGAAACCTGTAGAATGTCTCACAGCGCATGGGATAAAATATAATAACAACATACTTGACATAAAACAAGCGAGACAGTGCATAAGCTGAAAACTAAACATCATAGCAATGGAAAATCCAAATACAGCTTATGTTCCACGTCATCATTATTACAACTTTAAAACTTTCTCTAAAGTAAAAGAAAGGAAGGGTACACTACTAATGCCCAAAGTAGTGACCAGCAGCGACATAGGGAGAATATCTATATATCACACGTGGAAGCCTGCTGCTCGTCTCCGGTACAGCTACTCGTGCATACCACCTAACCTGTCTCTAGTCTGCTCGTGAGAGCACCCAGAGTAATAAGAAGAGACATAAAACTCTGGGTCAGACAAAAGTCTGGTATGAGCGATAAGCAACAAAACAAAACAATAACATGTATAATCCAATCTTACCTGAACCTGGACCTGCAACCAAAGAGTTAGCACAACATACCGCTCAATACTCTAAGGTGCCACTAACATATGGTGTAAAGAATACGGGGGTGCGGTGTGCATGTCATAGTGAAAGCAAACAATCAAACATAGCAACCATCCTCACATCTCTCACTCAGTGCGTAAAGCATACGATATCCACTATTTGGTCACCTAATTTTTGGGCCCTGACGGAGTCCAACACCGTACAACTATCACTACAAGCCCACTATCTATCTCTCAGTGGTGAACCAAAGTTATGAATACCGACAACCCCTTTGCACACGTCCCGCAACGAAGCCCAATCATGAAGTGAACTCATTGGTTCCCAACTGGATCCTGAGCTCTAACTTCCCATTTGGAATACCTTTGCATCTCGGGTTATTGTTCCTCTTCCCCGGATCGGTCTTCATTTGGTTTGCAAACAAACTCCCTCTCGGATCGGTTCTCTTCTTCCCATTCAATCTATGGTCACCAGCTCCATCCGGGTTGGTCATGCTCCCTCCATTGGATCGGGTCGAGGTTCCAGCTCCTGGTCGTGGTCCTCCTTCAGGCTATATAGGATCGTGCTCACTCATCGGATTGGGTCTGAGCTTCTGAATCGAATGGTGCAAGTAGCTCACGTGGAAGGCGGTTCGGATCGGAGGACTTCAGGTTGTGGCCCAAGCATCGGTTCGTGATCCTCCTTGGCCATTGGTTCTTCAGCTCCTGAAGCAGTTCGTGAGTGGCAGCGGTTTGGATCGAAGCTCCTTCTCACAAGCGCGTCGGATCGTGGAGCTTCCAGGCGAGCGGGTTGGATCGTGCTTCCCCCCTTCGACCCGATCCGGTTCGGGCAATTTCCTGTACTTCTTTCCAGCGACTGTTTTACTCCATTCGACGACGTTTTCGACCAATCTAACACTTCTAGACAATCACAAATCATACCGTACAGTCATAGCAACATGTACAATCAATCATAAACACCAAAACAACAACCATAACATGTAAAATGGATCAAACATAGCCAAAACCCCATATTTTCCCTTAAGCATGTTTAGGCAAAACTAATCATAGGATTAACAAAACTTAACCAAATCAACCCAAATTTCTAACAGAGGTATAAAACAATATTTCAGAATTTATAAATATTTTTCCAGAATTTATTAATGTATAAATTTGCTAATCAACACTAATTACCCCTAATTAACCGTAATTAGTGATAAACTTTGCAAATCACTCACCTTTGCCATAAATAAAACTCAGATCTAAAATGAATCTCTGTTTGGCACGAATACTGATGTCTAACAGCAGCTCTAACCTTGCTTTGGTGCTATCTCTCCTTACTTTGATGTAGATTAGGCCAATACTTGATTGAACGGTGATTAGAAGGTGTTTTAGAAGTTGGAGGCCATGGCTAGGTTAAGAGGAATGAATAGTGACAGCTAAAAAATGAGAAAAAGGTATTCTCCAAACCCTAACATCCCTTTTAAACTCCTAATCCCGAAATTCCCCTTTGGGCCTAGCTGTTAATCACCCGGTTAAGCCCAATTAAGCTGTATTTCACCATTTGAAACTTATTTCAGCCATATCTCCCAAATGGTGAGTCCGTTTGGCTAATGTGACCACTCTACGGAATTGTAAGCCATCATCCGGATCCAATGGAAGTGGTTCCAAGTTAAAATTCCTTTCCAGTCAAAAGTTATGGTCAAAACAAGATCAGCTAGGGGCAAAATGGTCATTTAAAAATTGGGAAAAATCATGAACATGGGAAATGACCCCAATAGCCGTCTCCCAAAGTTACATGACCATACGACTTCGTATGTGAAAGAAATAAACATTCTACGATCCTTCGATGCATAGAATGCGGGTCGTTACACACTCCACCCCTGTCTTCCATTCAACGATCCTCCTCACCGACAATCGCAACCATCAACTACCCACTGGTCTTCCATTCACGACAAAGCCGACACAAAATCACAATAACAACAGCCTTTCATTTTAGCAATAAAGTGCCTGAAACCGACACCACAAATCGACCATTCAGAAGTCATACACTACATCCTACAAACATCTCCCCATACCCCTTCTTTAATAACATACACAACTCACTGCCAAACCACACGTCTCTATACCGCCCTCTTCGAGCTCCTCAAGCCAAATCGAACTCAACAAACCACATCTTTTGTCAACTCCTCATACGCAACCTCGGCAAACCCTCCCCCAAACCACTTCGCTGAATCCAGTAAAACTCCGTACACCCAATTCGCTCCTCCACAGTACCCTACCACAACAAGAGATTGCCAGAAACAATTCGAACCAACCCTAATTCCCAAATTCGCCACCTTCAAATCGCTGAACCCCAAATTTCTCCCAAATCGAACCCCTAAATCACCAGTAAAACACTCCATAAGATCCGCTACGCAATTTGAACTCCTCACGCCCATCTTCCGATTCGAATGATCGAACTCGAACCAAATTCACAGTTTTTATTTCATTCCCCCCCCCCCTCAATTTTTTTGGGTTCAATTTAAGAGCTAAGAAGTTGATATTTTACCCCGTGATAAGGGAACGCGTTTCAAGTTGGGCTTAGGACTTGTGTAACGAACTGGGATTTTCGACTCCGAAAATCAACACCAAACTACCATGTTGACCATTCAGACATCGAATATTCCAGATCATTAATAGAAAGAAGTTAGAGGGTGAGAATAGATAAGATAGAAAATTAGAATAGAAGAAGAAGAACACAATCAGAGTAAACATGAATCTCACAGCGGAACGAATAAAATATATTATAACATAACTTTGAAATAAAACAGTATATATATATACAATAACATTATCAGAGTACAACACTTACACACAGCGGAAATAACAATACCTATATAATCCTGAAGCCTCCTGCTTCAAGCTCCTCCAAGCATATCTGTAAAGACCTGAACTACTTGACCGTCCGTACAAATTTGGGCACCTAAGAGTTTAGGGGGAAAACAAAACAAAATAAACTCTGGGTCAGTCATGGGACTGGTGTGAGTAAACTTAAATCATTTGGTTTAACTTTTCAAAACCCTTTTCAAAAGAAAAGATGATCGTAAGACCAATCCACACATAAACACGGATGGTTTTTACCTTACGATAACCAAAACACTTTTGGAAATCAATATTCTTCTGATATTATAATAATGTCTAATCGCAAGTAATTAACAATCTAGCAGAACGCTTGCATCTCACGTTCCACATATATAGTATATAAACAAAAACCGCGGGCGCTTATTGGAAAATTGGATTCCGACTATGACAAGGTATGGGACCACCTGCCGATAGTGTATCTCTAGAGGCAAATACACTGGGTTCAACAAGAATGTCTTGCAACCCGGCCCACACATGACCGACCACTCATTTCACTTGAGTGTATCGAATGTATATCACCAACGGTTGGGAGCTACCCACTGTTTCCCGAAAGGGGACAACATTGATAACAGATAAAAGAATGAAATGGACTTTCTCTAGACAGGTGATATACACCCTAATGGGAGCGACCCACTTAGCCATGTTGCCTGCTCGATTTCTGTCATTTCCCGGTTGATGAGGCTTGAGGTCATAACATATCTTTGACAGATCATACATTCATTTACTTTGAATGCCACATCGTCATACCCGTCAAATCACAAATTGATTTCCTCAAAAATACCACGGGTATAATGCTAAGAGTAATGAATTCCTCTGCCACCAAACGTAAGTATATTTGAAGAGATCAACTTACGCGATCTGTTAGATATACTCTGTCAGACATTCGTCCCTTCACGTTTGTCCTGGGACTGGACAAACCGAAGGCACTATTCTGTAAATAGGATAGCCCTTGCATAACTCCATCTTTAATTATTTTCATCATATTTGATCGCAACGCTAACGTCCATACAGAGTGGTTTTCAGATGATGAATCTGATCCCGGTCTCTCTGTATTGACGACGGAGAAATGGTCAAAAACTTCGATAGTCGGTGATTTAACTATCAAAGAAAAACAGGTGTGCAAACAACGATATTATTTCCAGATGGAAATTCTATCGATCAATCATCAATCCACATTTATCTCTTTCTATTAAATTATCTTTAATTTATCCATTTCCCATTTCTATATATTTGTAAATTCTTATTTTCTAAATTTAGAAAATATACATCATCAATCATTGGAAAACATTTCCATTTCTGTTTCACGTATTACTGACATTCCAGTATTCTTTCTCATCAACATTTCATTTTCTATGATTAGAAAATATCTCTGATTATATTTGGAAAATGTTACCAAAATTTATTCATTTGATTTACACAGATGTTTAAATAAAACATCACTAAGCCAATTTAAACCATTTCACTCAATAATTAAATTCACTTAAGCAATCCTCACTATCGAACTTAAACCATTTCTTAGTTAAAAACGAAGTCAGTCAAGTTGGGGTATAATTACCTCTCAGACCTTAACTGAACAACATTCCTAACCTCGAAATAGACAAAGTTCACCCTTTAATCCTTTACCAAACCTCCTTACGTAACTCGGATTCTATTTGTGAATCCACTTCTTTATTTTAAGACATTGGTTATAACTATAGTTTTATAATCCCTTCTTCTTAAATATCCAACTTCAAAATATAGCTTTTATTCCTTAATTTAACTAAATAACTAATCCACTAATTTATTAATAAATAAGTAAATCTTGATTAAACCGGAAAGTAAATATTACTTTCCCGAATTCGATATAATCGAATTCAATGTATAATTCTCCTTTTCGAATACTCTCTATTCGATAACTCCTTTTTGAATACTATATTCGATAACCCTTTCTTCGAATAACTATATTCGATCATCTCTCTTCGAATGATTTACATTCGATTGATCTCCTTTCGAATAAACCATATTCGATTCACTCCTTTAACTCTATTCGAATAAACTATTTCGAATAACTCCTTTGGATTAACTCATTTTGACTAACTTACTTGATTAACTCAACTTATTTAACTCCTATCTAATCACTAATATTCGACTAATTTATATTCGAATAACTATGTCTGTTTAAACTTTATTTCGAAAGGCTAATATTCGATTTAATACCATTCGCTTGACTCTAGATCGCAGCGATCACAATGGTTACGCCTGATTCCCTCAGGAAACATCCGACCGCCGTAGGCTATCTACAGCCCTGCAAATTACGCTAGTAGTCGTACGAAATGGTGACTCATCCTGAATAACTATGTTTTGACTAACTCTATCTCAAATAACTATGTTCGATCAACTCTAATTGAATAACTGATATTCAATTTATTCTAATTCGATTAACTCTATCTAGCTGATTAATTCCTTTGATTAACTCTACGTTTATTCAGTTTCAAATATCGATGTTGAAATCGATTCTTTCTTCTCTATATAAATCCTGACTTATATATATATTCTATTTATCCAATGATAGATATTTTATTTAATTTATAAAATTATATTTATAAATTTATCTTCTCAATCTATCGGCCAAAATAGATTCTATTTAAAAAACTTTGCTTTAAATTCATAACACGTTATACCCGTGTGCGAAGCACGGGTCTAAACCTTTCAAATGAAAAATTCTCCTTTTATACAATTCTATTTACTATTTCAAGTATTCCCCTTTTTTTATAATCTATTTATTTACCAAACAAACCCCTTTTTGATAATTCCATTTATTTATAAAATATTTCTTTATATATAAAATCTATTGATTTTATAAGTAATTCCTTTGATAATCTGACTATTCCCTTTCAATTTGTTTTACACATAATTCCCCTTTCTATTCTATTTATTTTCAAATAAATATCCCTTTGCAATTATATTTGTAAATAGTTTACAAATATTTATTTTTCAATTTTATCTATTTGATTAACAAATAAATATTCCTTTTCAATCTATTTATTTTCTAAATAAATAGTTTCTTTTTATAAAATCTTTTGATTTTATAAATATTCCTTTTTCAATATAACATTGCAAATTTCCTTTTTAACATTCCAGTATTCCTTATGGTATTTAACATGCCATATAACAATGATTGGTATCATTCCAACATATAAAATCAACAACAGATTACATATCACATCATATAACACAATATATGAAAAACAGTAAAATAATTGTTGAGGAACCCAGTTGGGTCCCTCCAACCTGTTTCCCTGCATCCACAGATGTTAAACAATAATATTAACATCAATTTCATTTCACTATGAAATATTCTGCTAAACAGAATCAATATTTTATTAATGATGTATATCTATATCGTTATCTATATTTTCAATCAACTGAGTAGCAGTTCAACCATACAACCAACACATAGCAAACAACCATCATTTATCATTTCTAAAAATACTCTAGAAAAATATAACTGAGAAGAGTTAGTGAGTTTACTCACATTTCGCGTTAACCGTTAAATAACGATTTGCGTTATTTGATTCTGATCAGACAATTTATTTCGCCATAAATTGTAATGAGCCCCATTTCACTCCCAGTCAGTTCCATGGCGTAGCCAACGTCCCTACAATCCCAACGGATCCAGTCGCATTCCATTCTGATCACGTACGCTCAAGTTACACATTTTTAAATTTAATACAATATAAAATTTGAATTTAAACTTATACTGGCATATGGGCTGGAACCCATTTTCCTTGGTCGTCCCAAGCCCATCTTCAAAGCCTAAACCATCTTTAAAACTCTTCTCCCCCAAAATACCTTATCCACCGAATCATCAGAACCCACCACAAACGAATGCCATCACCGAAACTTTAGTGTGCCCGTTCTTCCTCCATACTCGTCGGGTTTCAATACCATGACTTCCAGAAGGCTCCTCGTCCAAGACTCAACCTCTCCAACCCCTCAACTCATCGCTCGATCCTCCTCGTTGACTTCGGCCTGGCACCCTAAATCCCCCTTTACCACCGTCGCTTTCTGCTCCAGGGGACCGGAGTGCCTCCAACACCCAGCGTTGTGTGTGCCCTGTCACGTAGAAGGCCTCTCCACTACCCCTATCATGATCCGAAGCTTCAATCACCTTGAATCATTAACCCTAGGACCCAAAAAGGGCACGCTGTATAAATTTTCAACATACAAAAGTTCCACCGAACCCATCCAAACCTATATCACACTGAAGAGCATTGAATGAGGATCTCATATATATGAAGTTTGGAATTTTTTTCATTTGTTTCGAATTGTTGTGGATTTATGAAGACCTCATTTTCACGTTTGGTTTGAGAATGAAAGTAGCGGCGCAAATTCTGTGTTGACCAGAGAGAATAGAAGACTAGGGTTAGGGAAATACAAGGGGTATTTATAGTGTATGAAATATATATTTTTATTTGATTTTTATATTAATATTTAAGCTATCGCTGTTATTCTTTGTCCTTTAAAATTCCTATAATCACATATGACACCCAAAAATCACGAAACTAGACATGCACCTTCAGTTCGACATTGCGGTCCCAATGAAACTGGTTTCGTCGAATTCCGACTTCGTATGCTCACACAGGGTATTTTTAACCATTGAAATACTGACTGTTTTTCACTTTAAAAATTCGTACGGCCACAAACTGACTTCAAAAATCACGGAAATTGAAATCTAACAATAATTTAATATTGTGGAACCAACAAAATTAGTTTTGTCGAATTCTGAGGTCGTTTGAAAAACTGACTATTTTTAAAGCTCTAAATAACCCATTTAAATATATAAATATATTTAAAAACATTTAAATTTAATATATAAAAATAAATATTATCGTATATCTTCACAACAGAATATCATACTGCTCCATTGGGATTTATAACTCGATATTTCAAATCCAGTGTTACATTGATATTCGATTTATATTCAAAAATCCATTTTAAAATATAAATAAATCGATATAAATTATAAAGGAATTCCACAGCGAATTTTCTAAAATTTGATTTGGACATAACTAAAAATCTACATGACGAAATCTCGATTTTTCTCTTCCATTAGAAAGATATACTTCACCAGCTCCTAACGTTTCTTGTTTCACAGAAATCCGATTTAAAACGAATCCTGTACATTTAGTTGAAGTTCAAATCGCCAAATTACGAACTGCAGCGCCATTTCGAGCTCGATTTTAATTATATTATAATTATACATTCAAACTGGCATTCAAATAATATATTCGTTATTCTAATTTAATTCTAAACTGAATTAAATATCACAAATGATCCAATCACATTATTTTGTGAATTCCACTATTTATGACTATTTCAGAAATTAAATATATTATTCTATTATATTATTTATTTTAATTAAATATCCAATATTATTCAATTTTGGTCATTTTAAATAACCAAACCATTATTCAAATAATTAAATAAATTAATTATATCGTTGAAAAATGCGGGTCGTTACAACTTGATTGCGGTTTGTTTTGTTTAAGAATCGGGCTGTAACAACCCAGAAATTCTGAACCAATTAAAATTTTTTATTTTAGAAATTTTGATGAATTTTGAATATTTAAAATAATTTATTTTAAATAATAACGACTAAAAATTTATTATAATCGAATTAAAAACAAATAAATTTAATTTAATTATAAAAGTGGTTTGAAATGGCATGGTAGTTCGAAAACTCGAATTCTAATTTCAATTGAATGTACATAATTCATTTTAAATCAGAATTGGATGAAACAACAAATATTAGAATCTGTTTAACCATATCTTTCTAAGGATATAAGAAACTGAGATTTCACTTTATAAATAGAAAGTTATGACCAGTTTAAAATTTAGAAAAGTCGCTGTAGAATTCATATATATTTTAATATAATATATAGCCCTTAAAAATATCCATTTTGCAAACGAACTCCGTTTTCGACGAAACCACTTTAGTTGGATTCGGAATGTCAAATTATTGCTAGGATTAAATTTTTAAAATTAATATGTGAGCATGGCAGAAGGACACGTGTTTTGTCAATTTTAGTCAAATTTAATCGACTTGAAAATGGCCATTTTTCAAATGGTCTTAAAATTCGACAAAATTAATTTTGTTAGGACCGTATCGTCAAAACAAAGCTAGAAATAATTTTTCTATAATTTTTAGAGCCAGTATGTGGCACCGGTAAATTAAAATGTAGGATCAAATTAAATATTAAAATGATTTATATTTTAAAATAAAGAAAAGTGGGCTGAGACGATAAAACGGGCTGATAGGACCTAGTCCATTGCATCCGGAAGGGGGTTATTTGGCTAGGGTCAATATTGGTTGGGCTGAATTTGGAGCTAGTATAAGTTAATGGGCTTTTCTGGAAAACTAGGAATTAAATTATTAAAATATTATAAATAACCTTAAACAAATCAAAACCCTAACACTAACAAACTCAACCGCCATCTTGTTGTTCAAGGGCTGAAACGTAAGGATTCCATCCACTACTTCCCTTATCCACACAGTAATTCTCTAAAATTATAAAGACAAAATCAAATAGCACAAAGGGATCTAGCTATTCAACGGTTGAGATTGAGTTTGGAGGCACGGATTTCTCTGAATGCGTGCTCAAAGAGGGAGCGTTTGGTCTCGTTTTCCGTGAGATGGGAGGATGCGAGTGTCGAGGTGGTCATCCGTAGAGGTAGAGAAGGTTCTGGGCTTCGAGGAGGTAGGTTTGGATCAGCGACTAGGGGTCTAAATGGGCGTGCGATGGTGGTGGTTTGAGCTTGCGGTTTGGGGTTTTCCTTTACAGTAGAACGAGGGAGAAGACGATAGGAGGAAGAAGGATTAGGGGGTAAACGATGTAATTAGTTCAATTTAATTATTAATTATTTTAATTTTTTTATCAAATGTAAATAATATCGTAACTTTATCAGACGACTTCAGAATCGAACGAAATCTTTTGCATTGGAATCGAAAAATCGAGATCTGGACGATGGAACAAACCAGATCTGAAACGAAGCAAATCAGAATTTGGGGAATTCAAAATTTGAACTGTACAGAATTAAAATCATGGTGATATTTCTGAATTTTAAAATAAAATTTGTTTATATTGATTGTGATGTGAAATCCATTTATGTGTTATCAAAAATTTGAATCGATTGTTTGTGATTGTGATTAATGACTATTTTGAATTGTGTGTCAGAAAAATGTACATGTTTAGTAAGAACATGTTTAACAAATAAAATCTTATTTTTATTTTAAATATGAATCAATAAGATTTGTGTAGACAATAAAAATCATATTTTTATTGTACATAGAAAAATATTCATGTGTGTTAAAATTTGGACAATAAAAATACTATTTTTATTGTACATGTAAATTAGAAAAATATTCACGTTTGTTAAGAAATTTTTTTAGACAACAAAAATCCTTATTTTATTGTACATTAGAAAAAAAAGATTTCATTAGAAATATGATTACCTTAGAAAATGTTTACATTAGAAATATGATTACCTTAGAAAATGTTTACATTAGAAATATGATTACCTTAGAAAAATGATTACATTAGAAATATGATCACATTAGAAATATATTTTGTAAATCAAATGTGACATTTAGTTATAATCATATGTTGCGAATAAAATATGATATTTAGTTATGATCATAGTTTGTAAATAAAACATGACATTTAGTTAGAATCATACTTTGTAAATCAAATATGACATCTAAGTATAATCATAGTTTGTAAATAAAATATGACATTTAGTTAAAATCATACTTTGTAAATCAAATATGACATCTAAGTATAATCATAGTTTTTAAATAAAATATGACATTTAGTTAGAATCATAGGTTGTAAATAGAAATGTCATTTTTGTTAAAAATGCTATATTAGAAATAAAGATCACATTTTGTTACAAAATGTTACATTATAATAAAATTGACATTTTAGTTAAAAATATTACATTAGAATAAAATTGACATTTTAGTTAAAAATGTTAGCATTACAAAATACCATTTTTGTTATAAATGTTAGCATTACAAAATACATTTTTGTTATAAAAGTTGAATTGGAAACAAAATACCATTTTTATTATAAAAGTTGCATTAGAAACAAAATACCATTTTTGTTTTAAAAGTTGTGTAACACCCCGCGAATTCTATAACTATGAAATTCACAAATTAAAGTATAATTAATCTGAAATCAAAGAACTAAGGGAAACGGGATACGCCATTGCGTTCGTCTCGGAAAAATACGCGAAATAGAGTCTGAGTTTTCGAAAAACGGAGTCCGTATGAAGAAGATATGGCCTTCGGAAGTTTTTAAATTAAGTTTAAAATTCAAATAGAATAAAACAATTAAAAATTCCGAAGTGGGGCCCGATGGGCCAGGGCGGAAAAAGGCCCGCCTGACGCACCCAGGTCGACTGGGCTGTCGACCTGGTCTAACCAGGTCGACAGGCCTGTCGACAGGGGTGTCGACCTGGTCCAGAGCCAGGTCGAACCCAGCCCAACCTGGCTGGCCAGGTCTGTGTTTAGCCGATTTTCTGTGGTCTGCTTTGTCATTAGGGCTAGGTGGCAGGCTCTAATTGGTCTCTCCTTAGGATGAATGGCTACGATCAATCCAAGCAACATCAATGGCTCTAATCAGTTCATTACCCCTATAAAAACAACCCTAGACTAACCCTAATCTATTCATTCAAAAATAAGAACAAAGCCGCCATGTTGCTGAGGAACGACTAGGGGTAGGCACCAATTGGAGAGAGGATTAGGAGGCAAATTCTATGACATAAAGCAACTCAATCAAATCAAACCGCATCTTCAAATCCCTAAATTTGAGAATTCACCTCACCATTGTAAGTAGAGTATTATTTTGGTATGAACAAATAACTGTGTTGGTTTGTACACTTGATTGTGGTGGTAAATAATTCATAATTTGTGCGTTACTATGGTTCTTATCGATTTGGAATATTGTATACGTTTGGATATCCTCATATTATGTTATAAAGAACTACATGCGGTAGTTCTATGCAAGTATACGTTTGGAATATTCGCAAATTATGCAATCCTTGTTGAAGCTACATGTATGTAGTTGTTTAATTGAAACTCATGCAAGTTTGGGGTTTTGCTACTATGCCATCATGTTGTATATTTTTGTACATAAATCATTTTGTACGTAATTGAAACAAGCTTGGTTGTTATAGTTCATATGAAATTATGTTGAAAATTTGGCACCATGATTTATGTATTAAGACATGCTTTTGTACTAGAAAACCTATTTGCAAACTTATGAATATGACTAGGCTATGATTGATATTTGGCATAATTGAAATCTATGTTAAGTCTATATTATATGATGTTATATGTGATACATAGCTAGGTTAGATTCAAAAATCCCTTTTGCAAGTTTGCATGACTAAAGTAAAAATCATGATTTCATGTTAGAAATATTTATGCCATAGTTGAACTATACTTTTGTGTTAATAACAAAAGTAGACACCTTTGTAAACATGTAGTAGTCTTATGAACATGATTTGCTTATGTTTGACATTATGCCTAAATAAAAATATAGGTTCATGTTGTAGTTATGACTATGTGTCAATAATGATACCCAATTTAGATTCTTATCTCAACTACAAGTTTACATGCTTTGATTCATGTCACCTATGCTTTATGACCAAAGTATATGTTACCACTATGCAAGTACACCAGTTTCTATTTTGTATTTCCAACGTCATATTGCAAGTTCATACGCTCACCTTCCCCTTTTTGTGTATATAATCACGCTTTAAGCCTCCCCTTTTCGCATGGCTAAGTTGGGCTTTAAAAGGCTAAGCCCAACATATATATATATATATATATATATAATAAACGGACGTGTTAAACGGGGGAAAATAACGTTGGGTTAAAATTACTAATGAATGAAAATATAAAATAGAAGGGCCCAAATTCAAGTATGGGTTGGGCCCATGATTGGTGTAACCTTTACACCATTAACTTAATAATGGGCCGCAAATATTTACATATAAATAAAAAAGAAAGACAAAATATGTAAATGTAGAAAATACGATGTGTTTAACCCGAGGTTGGATTGAGTTGTGATGTAAACCTGCCCGGAACCGCCCGGCTATCCAGTAGTCACAACAATACCTATCCAATGTGGGAGGTTAAACATGGAGCCCAATAAGGACCCGAGGTTAGACTGAGTTGTGGCGTAAGACTGCCCGGAACCAACCGGCAACAGGCAGCCACAACAATACCTGTCTAATGTGAGAGGTCAGGGCCTTAATAAGACAATTAAGGCTGAGTCAGGATTGTTAGGATTAAGTGAACTAAAGACTTAATCAAAATGGAACATGCTAAACTAAACGGACTGGTGGGGGTTAGGTTAGAAAACACTTAACCAACTTAGCATGTTGGCTAGAGATAGAAAACCTAGTAACGGGGGGGGACCCTTTTCAGCAGTAACCCTAAAAGGTGTATCATGATACCCTGAAACTAGGCAGGGTGGGGCACGATTACTGGGCTGATTGTAAGAGGTCAAATCGACGGCGGTGGTGTAGCAGTGCAGGTTCTAACGGGGTGCGGGCGTGCACACACTCCGGCGCAGAAAAATAAAGCACTGGGCACCAGTAGCATACCTGTGCATTCTAAGGTTGTGTCGGGCCGCTGCCATGGGACTTGATACACCCCATGGTGGGACCAGCATAGGTAACTACAACATCGGGGGCCGTAAGACACATGTAACTATGCGAGTAGGAGCCGATCATCATAGAACGGATCACATGACCCTAATTATGGGGTGCCAGTTGGAAACTAGTTTATATGGGTTCAGAGATTAACATGGTGTACGATAGTATATTCGACCCTAGACAACTTAACCACGATATAGTGCTTTCCCACTTCTTGTTTATACTTATCATACCCAGTTCTTTATTCATAGACAGAATAGTACTAGACTTACTCAGGCTTTATGTCTGACTCTACTTTTCTTTCGTCTTCTTTTCTTCCGTTCCCCCCCCCCCAGGTCCACAGGGAGGGAACACTGCAGCTTGACCAGCCTTAACATCCAGCTTGAAGAAGAGAAATGTATTGCTTGGACCTTTTCGTTTGAAACTATGGCTTTGGACAAACTCTATGGGGCTTTTGCAGTTTATCTATGTTTTATTTATGCTTCTTTAAATAATGTAATCAAGACAGATTATGAAAGTGTTATGTTATGTTTTTGGAAAAGGTGTAAGACAATTATGGTGATGATGTTGTAGCACGTATTTGCTTTTATGAAATAAAAGTTGTTGTTTTTCCGCTGTTTACAAATATGTGTTCTTATATCTGTCTTGTATATCTGTGACTTATACTTATAAACCTCCACCAAAATTAGGGCATTCCCTTTGAGAGTGACCCTAACGGAGGTGGGGTGTTTCAAGTTGCATTAGAAACAAAATACCATTTTTGTTATAAAAGTTGCATTAGAAACAAAATACCATTTTTGTTATAAAATGTTGCATTAGAAATAAAATAACATTTTTGTTATAAAATGTTGCAGTAGAATAAAAATACCATTTTGTTATAAAATGTTATGTTAGATTAGAAATATCATTTTTGTTATAAAACGTTATGTTAGGTTAGGAATATGTTATGTTAATAAAAACATCATTTTGTTAGAAAAATGTTATGTAAATAAAAATAACACTTTTGTTAGAATGTTTGTTAGAATAAAAATGTCACTTTTGTTAGAGTGATTATTAGAATGTCATTTTTATTAGAAAAGTTATATTAGAATGAAAACATCATTTTTATTAAAAATGATATATTAGAATAGAAATGTCATTTTGGTAAATAATGTCATGTTAAAATAGAAATGTCATTTATTTAGAAATGTCATGTTAAAATAATAATGTTATCTTGTTAGACAAGAATAAAAATAACTACCTGTCAAAATATATGTTTTGTTGAAATTAAATATTTATTGGAATTATTTATTTATAATTTAATAGTGAAAATTGGTTAAATAGAAAATAATTCAAACTGAATTATAATCGGTTAAATTCATTATCCAATGATTTATTTATATGAACTGTTGTTGGCTGAAAACCCCATACGGGTATTGGGATGATATTTGTCATACACTAGTCCCAATTGTCTAGTTATCTGTCAATCGATAGATTGACAATTTGTGATGAGCATAATTTTTTTATTATTTTAATGCTTACACAATTATTAATTTCATTTTGGATGTGAATGGATGGTTTATTGATTATTTATCATTATTGTCATATATGCGATGTATGAAATTCATATAGCTAAATTTATATGGTAATTGATGGAGTCATATTCCAATTCAGAATACTTTAATAGAATAATATTTTGAAATAAAGAACATCTTTATATAAAGAATATTTTAAAGTAAAGAATCTTGTAAATAAAGAATATTTTAAAATAATGAACAATTTAGAATAATATTCAGTGAAGTATAAAAATATTGACACGTGAAGCCGGACTAAGTAAAAACGCCATTTTTAACCCGAACGGATTTATCGATCGATTTAGTTCATTTTAAATGAATATAAAAAGATGTTATTCACAAATCTAATATTTTGAAAATATAAATATTTTAATCATTAAAATATAGGATATTCAGTTTTTATTTAAAAATTTAAAAATGAAGTTAAAATCATTTTAAAATGAATTTATAAATATTTTATAAAATATGTTTTAAATAGAAATCGATGATATATGTTACATATATAAATGGCCTGAATAGAATGCGCCACGCTGCGACCGTTCGCGAATTTTGACCATTAACTTCAAATTGACGTAACGGGAGATCCGTCCGTCGGATTCTCCTAAAACCAGAACCGTTGGGTTCGTATCGAAAAGAGATTTCCAATGAATATAAGAGTTTTAAAATTTAACGGTTGGATTTGGAATTATGCCCAAATCAATTTTAGAAAAGGTCGCTATAAGTGCAGTTCGATGACTGTTTATGGAAATCAACCGTTAAGGCCTTGATAAAATTATTAAAAATATGTAAAAATTATGTAAATTCATAATAAATGATTTGAAAAGAATTTGGATGAAAAATTCCAATCTTGTAAAGATAAAAATATATTTTTATCAATATGAACTAGATTAAATCTTCAAATTAAGATTTATTGAAGTTTTCCAATAAATTAATATTTACTTGGAATTAAATAAATAAATTGGATTTTCGGGTTTGTCATGAATGGTGTCTTCAATAACACCGTTCTTAAACCCAGTTGAGAAAAGAATAAATCTTTTAATTAAGATTATTAGAGTTTTCCAATTATATTTAGAAATTAGAATAAAATAAAATGTGAATTGGGTTTATTGTGAACTGTGTTTTAAACGACACATGTTCTTTAACCCAATTAATAGTGAAAATATAATTTGGAATTTGTAAATCCTTTATTAAGATTTAAATGGGAATTTTCCAAAGTAAAGTTTTCCAATTTAATATATTAAACTGGAAATTAATAGAATTCGATTTAATAATAATTGAGATGAGCTTCTGTAAAAGAAGACCATTACTATATATGGATTTTAATAGGCTTGGCCGTTATTCCATTTATACTATCAGTCTGATACACGAATTTATATCGATTATATATTGATTTGATTTCTGTGAAAATTCCATATTTTATGGAAGATGATTTTTGGGTTTACCGTGAACTGCATTTTAAAATGACATTGGTTCTTTAACCCAGTTAAAGACAAGACTAATTTCTTAAAGTTGAATAATCATAAAGTTATGATTTTTGATATTTAAAACCACATTGGAGTTTTAAAGAATCTTTAAAAAGAAGATTAAGGAATAAATTTAAAGAATTTATCTTTGATAAAATTAATGGGAACCTTTCCCTAATGATGTGAATATTTTATTAAAAGAATATTCTAAATTGGAATGAGGCGTTTGATGTATTTTTATAGCACTTTATTATTGATTATAAAATACGCGAGTTATTCGGAAAGACCGGGTTTAACTCATTCTGAATAATTACTACGACGATTAAGAGTCGAAGATGAAGACGGTGATTAAAGACCGGTGGTCTTTACATCGTTTGGACGATTACTGATGTCTTGATTGGGAGGCATCCCAAGACAAGGTAATAAGTGGTGATCGTCCAGACGTACTTGGAGATCGATGGATATGCGAGCACCTCTCTCCTATATTGGACATATGGGACGAGGAATAAGGCGTCTCCGGTTTCGTTCAGACCTAGAACGGACTTGTAAATGGATGTGTGTCTGACATTGGATTTCATTCTATGTAAATTGATTTCTATTCATTATATAACCATTAGTGGCGGAGAATTTTATTCTCTCGCTTAACAGCCTTAGAGGTTATGTATTGATAGTTACTGATAGCATGGCGTGGATTGTCAATGTTGCATGCCAAGATGCAAATGATCAAGGCTTTTGTTGAAAAGCAGAGTCGTGTGGTTGATGATCAAAGCACAGCCTGTTTAGGTGTAGTTTTGTGTATAACGTTACCTCGCGTGCGTCACACCCAGGTAAGAGTCAGAAATGGGACAAGGGAACACAAGGAGTGCACACGTTTCTTTCTAGCTAGAAGTGGTGTTAAGGTTTTTACAAGGCCCAACATTTTTACTTATGTGGTTAATGGATTATTAGGCACGTCGGATTTATTGGTCGATGTCACCATTTTATAGGTTCAATAGGACTGGGAAGCGTGTGTTCAGGAATTGCCAATTGTAACACCCCATGAATTCTATAACATTAAGCTTCACAAATTAAAGTGTAATTAATTCTAAATGAAAGAATTAAGGGAAATGGGTTACGCCATTGCATTCGTCTCGGAATTCTTCTTGAGATAGAGTCCGATTTTGCGTGAATCGGACTCCATATGAAGGAGTTATGACCTTCGGAAGTTTCAGAATAAAATTTAAAATTCAAACAGCTCGGTTTCAAGTTCAAAATTCGAAAAACAGGTTCAAACCGGGCTGGGCGGGAAAATTCCCGCCCAGGGACCAGGTCGACCATAGGGTCGACCATGGTGTCGACCTGGTCACCCCAGGTCGACCACAGTGTCGACCTGGGTGTCGACCTACCTGGTCGACCTGGCTGGCTGGGTCTGGCTCTGGCTCGAATTTCTGTGGCTCGTTGTGTCATTAGGGCTAACATGTCTCATCTTAATTGGCTTTTTGGACTTTGTATGGTCTAGATTTCTCCTGTCTTCATCTGGCGGCTCAAAAAAAAATTTAAAAGTCTATATATACACCCTAAGTCTCAACTAAAATTCACACAAAAAAATAAGATTGGAGTCGTCATGCTGCCAGGAAGGAATTGAGCGTAGCCGTCAAGAGAGAGGAGCTTAGAGACGAATCAAATTAAGAAGAAGACTAAAGCTCAATCAAATTATTCAACGCAACATTAATCTACCCAAAGTAACACATCTCAATTTCAGAATTCAGAATTCAAGATTCTGCATTCGTTGTAAGTATAGTGACCTTTCAGAATATGAATAAAACTGTGACGTGATTCGATGTAAATGAAAATAGAATTGTGTTATTGTAATAATGATATAAATTATGTGTATTGTAATGATTCTGTCATGACTTGTGTATTGATATTTGTGGCCTAAATTGATTTATGCAAGCCTATTGAACAATTGTATATGAGAATAATGGCACTTGCAAGTTTGTGGCAAAAACTAGAATTTGATCCCTTTATGTTTATGTCTATGGCATGGACTATATACATTCTCTAAGTCTAAATTAAGGCTTATGTAAACATGTTCTAGATTTGAGACCTTTTATGCCTAAATGACCCAAAACCTATGAACACATTCTTATGTTTATTTGCAAGTATAATTGATTCTATGTTAAGTACTGTTTGGGTTACATAAACTATGCAAGTTCATGTTGAAATAGGCTATATGATTAGATGTTAAAATTGGACATTTTGGTGAATATACAACATGTTAGTTTTGTTGTTGACATTATGCCAAGTTAAACATGTTTAAACCCAAGTTTGTATAAGCGTAAACTATGCCATTTCATATGTCACCTACTTAGTTATACTCTGATTTGAATGCAAGTTCACATGACCCATAATTTATGTTAGGTATCATGGTACCCTGAAACTAGGCAGGGTGGGGCACGATTACAGGGCTGATTGTAAGCGGTCAAAGCGACGACGGTGGGTGCAACAGTGTGGGTTCTAACGGAGTGCGGGCGTGCACACACTTCAGAGCAAACAAACAGGGCACTGGGGGCACCAGTAGTATAACCTATGCATTCTAAGGTTTGTGTCGGGCCGCCACCATGGGTCTTGATACACCCCATGGTGGGACCAACATAGGTGTCTACAATTCTTGGGGGTCGTATGACACATATGTTTATGCGAGTAGGAGCCGATCTTTAGAAACGGGACCACTTCACCCTCAGCATAGGGTGCATCTTTAGAAACGGGAACACTTCACCCTCAGCATGGGGTGTCAGTTAGAATAAGCTCAAGTAGGTGCAGAGATATAGTGTGGGTGCGATAGTACATTCGATTCTAAACTACACTTCCTTAGCTTGTGATACTTTCCTGTTTTCAGTTTATATCTATCATGCCCTTTTTCTTATTCACATACTGAAGAGTTACTAGATTTACTCAGGCTTTGAGCCTGACTCTATTTTCTTTTCGTCTTTTTTCTTTCGACCCCCCCCCCAGGTCCACAGTGAGGAAACAACCCAGCTTAGTCAGACTCTTTGCAAGCTTCAAGACCGTAGATGTATGGTTTGGATCTCTTTTGCTCGGACTATGGCTTTGGATATCACTATGGGGATTTTTGTTACTTTATTTATGTTTTATGCTTCTTTAATAATCAAGAAAGTAATGAGGTTGTAATGTTGAAAGTATTTTGAGACAATTATGGAAATGCTTTGTTTGAACACGTATTGATGAAATAAAAGCCTGGTTGTTTTCCGTTGTTTAAAATATGTGTATTTATATATGTCTTGTGTTTATCTGTGACTTTTACTTATAAACCTCCACCAAAGTTAAGGCATTCCCATTGTGAGTGACCTTAACGGAGGTGGGGTGTTTCACCAATCCACTAAAGTATTTGTGGACCGGTCCGGTAGGATCCAAGGGTTCGCCAGCGTCCGAATGCTGAGACATTTGCTAAAGTGTCTCGAATCGGTAAGGAGGTCGTCTCTAGCCTTGACTCATGATGGAAACCCAATTTCCAATACGACACCATGCGGTTTTTATTGTATAACTAGTATGGCGACATAGTATATGGTAGCTATGCCGTCTATGATTAATAAATTATGATTGAAATGTTTTTTGAAACATATGTACACTAATAATAATACCAAATCCGTTTTATCATATCAAGCATTTTTGTCCATTATAAGGTAAAAATCTATCCTCCGGCTGGCATTGCATTGTGTGATGGGACCTGAGTCTTGTTTCATTTTTCTAAAAAAAGCATTGCGTTGTTTAACGATTTACTTTATTTCATGCACTGGCAATCCAATGGAGTAAACCCGTTCCGCATTAGCGGCGTGGTCCTGTGATTAGCCTTATGATTAGATAAGTTAAGTTAGATTTCTCATACCAGTCCCATGACTAACCCGTAGTTTGTTTCACTTTGCAAACTCGGGTGCCCTCTTTTCCACATGGGCAGTCGAGTAGCTTATTTTGCAGATATATTGAGCAGGATTCTGGATCGAAGTTTAAAACTGTGTCCATGTTATTGATAGACTTCTGCTGTATCAGTTTATTCATTTCCGCTGTAATGTATTAAATTATTGTAAATTATCATCCGCTGTATTTTACCAATGTACTCTGATATTCTATACACTGATGTAACATTATTATAATGTTTATAAAAGTCTTCTATTATTTGTTCTGATGTGTTGTATGCCCAAAGTTAGCGTATTCGGATTTTTGAACGGTCTTAGTCGATTTTGCGATCGATTAGGTCCGGGCAAAATCCGAATCGTTACATTTGGTATCAGATCTGGTTAGCTCAAATGTTTAGGGTACAACTTGTTAGAACTAAACAAAAGACTCATCATAGGTAGGATTAGAAATATCCTATAAAAGAATACTCATTAGAGATATGATCAGTAGCATCCTAGAATGAGAAAACTCATTAGAGATGGGGTTAGAAATACCCTAAAATGAGTTCAGAGTGATAAGTTTATAAATGACGTATTTGTGATTATATATATAATCCGATCTTAGAAAATATAATTTTTGAATATATAGAAATGATATATATTTGAAAAGGCAATCAACTAATAAAATTATTGAAACCAAAAAAAATAAAAAATTGAAAGTTGAGTTGGTTAATTTAACAACTTTCAGCTCCATTCCTTTTCGAGGGCGAAAAGATTTTAAGTAGGGGAGATTGTAACAACCCGGAAATTCTGAACCAATTTAATTTTTTTACTTAGAAATTTTGATGAATTTTGAATATTTAAAATAATTTATTTTAAATAATAACGACTAGAAATTTATTTTAATCAAAGTAAAAAAGATAAATTTAATTTAATTATAAAAGGGGTTTGAAATGGCACGGCAGTTCGAAAACTCGATTTCTAATTTCAATTGAATACACAAAATTCATTTTAAATCAGAATTGGACGAAACAAGAAATATTTGAATTTGTTTAACTATATCTTTCTAACGGATATAAGAAACTGAGATTTCAATTTATAAATAGAAAGTTTTGTCCAGTTTAAAATTTAGAAAAGTTGTTGTAATTTATATATATTTCAATATAATATATAGCCCTTAAAAATAGCCATTTTGCAAATGACCTCCGTTTTCGACGAAACCACTTTTGTTAGATTCGGAATGTCAAATTATTGCTAGGGTTAAATTTTTATAATTTTTAGAATTAATATTTGAGCGTGGCAGAAGGAAATGCGTTTTGTTAATATCAGTCAAATTTAATCGACTTGAAAATGGCCAATTTTAAACATTCTTCAAATTCAAAGAAATTAATTTTGTTAGGACCGTATCGTCAAAACAAAGCTAGAAATAATTTTTCTGTAATTTTTAGAGCTAGTATGTGGCCTCGGTAAATTAAAATACAGGATCAAATTAAATATTAAAATGATTTATATTTTAAAATAAAGAAAAGTGGGATAAGACGATCAAACGGGCTGACGGGACCTAGTCCATTGCATCCGGAAGGGGTTTATTTGGCTTGGGGCAATATTGGTTGGGCTGAATTTGGAGCTAGTATAAGTTAATGGGCTTTTCTGGAAAACTAGGAATTAAATAATTAAAATATTATAAATAACCTTAAATAAATCAAAACCCTAACACTAACAAACTCAGCTGCCGTCTTATTGTTCAAGGCCTGAAACGTTCAGGGATTCCATCCACTACTTCCCTTAATCACACAATAGTTCTCTAAAATTATAAAGACAAAATCAAAGAGCACAAAGGGATCTAGCTATTCAACAGTTGAGATTTGGTGGCATGGATTTCTCGGAATGGGTGCTCAAAGAGGGAGCGTTTGGTCTTGTTTTCCGTGAGCTGGATGGGTGCGAGTGTCGAGGTGGTCATCGGCGGAGGTAGAGAAGGTTCTGGGCTTCGAAGAGGCAGGTTTGGATTGGCGACTAGGGGTCTAAATGGGCATGCGATGGGGGTGGTTTAAGCTTGCGGTTTGGGGTTTTCCTTTACAGTAGAACGAGGAAGAAGATGATAGGAGGAAGAAGGATTAGGGGGTAAATGATGTAATTAGTTCAATTTAATTATTAATTATTTTAATTTTGTTATCAAATGTATCGTAACTTTATCATACGACTTCAGAATCGAACGAAATCTGTTGCGCTGGAATCGAAAAATCGAGATCTAGACGATGGAACAAACCGGATCTAAAACGAAGCAAATCAGAATTTGGGGAATTCAAAATCTGAACTATACAGAATTAAAATCATAGAGAGATTTCTGAATTTTAAAACAAAATTTGTTTATATCGATTGTGATGTGAAATCCATTTATGTGTTATCTAAAATTTTAATCGATTGTTTGTGATTGTGATTAATGACTGTTTTGAATTGTGTATGTCAGAAAAATGTACATGTTTAGTAAGAACATGTTTAGACAAATAAAAACATATTTTTATTTTAAATATGAATCAATAAGATTTGTGTAGACAATAAAAATCATATTTTTATTGTACGTAGAAAAATATTCATGTGTGTTAAAATTTGGACAATAAAAATCCAATTTTTATTGTACATGTAAATTAGAAAAATATTCATGTTTGTTAAGAAATTTGTTTAGACAATAAAAATCCTATTTTTATTGTACATTAGAAAAAAAATTCATTAGAAAATGATTACCTTAGAAAATGTTTACATTAGAAATATGATTACCTTAGAAAATGTTTACATTAGAAATATGATTACCTTAGAAAATGTTTACATTAGAAATATGATTAGATTAGAAAAATGATTACATTAGAAATAATGATCACATTAGAAATATATTTTGTAAATCAGATGTGATATTTAGTTATAATCATATGTTGTGAATAAAATATGATATTTAGTTATAATCATAGTTTGTAAACAAAACATGACATTTAGTTAGAATCATACTTTGTAAATCAAATATGACATCTAAGTATAATCATAAGTTGAAAATAAAATATGACATTTAGTTAAAATCATACTTTTTAAATCAAATATGAAATGTAAGTATAATCATGGTTTGTAAATAAAATATGACATTTAGTTAGAATCATAGGTTGTAAATAGAAATGTCATTTTTGTTAAAATTGCTATATTAGAAATAAAGATCACATTTTGTAATAAAATGTTACGTTAGAATAAAGTTGACATTTTAGTTAAAAATGTTAGCATTACAAAATACCATTTTTGTTATAAATGTTAGTATTACAATATACCATTTTTGTTATAAAAGTTGCATTAGAAACAAAATACCATTTTTGTTATAAAAGTTGCATTAGAAACAAAATACCATTTTTCTTATAAAAGTTGCATTAGAAACAAAATACCATTTTTGTTATAAAAGTTGCATTAGAAACAAAATACCATTTTTTTATAAAATGCACATTAGAAATAAAATAACATTTTTGTTATAAAATGTTGCATTAGAATAAAAATACCATTTTGTTATAAAATGTTATGTTAGATTAGAAATATCATTTTTGTTATAAAACGTTGTGTTAGGTTAGGAATATGTTATGTAAATAAAAACATCATTTTGTTAGAAATATGTTATGTAAATAAAAATAACACTTTTGTTATAATGTTTATTAGAATTAAAATGTCACTTTTGTTAGAGTGATTATTAGAATGTCATTTTTATTAGAAAAGTTATATTA
The DNA here is from genome assembly GCA_030737875.1 of Allium sativum. Taxonomy (NCBI): domain Eukaryota; kingdom Viridiplantae; phylum Streptophyta; class Magnoliopsida; order Asparagales; family Amaryllidaceae; genus Allium; species Allium sativum. The sequence continues at coordinate 104,590,746 of CM060920.1, read as the reverse complement.
GAATGAAAACATCATTTTTATTAGAAATGATATATTAGATTAGAAATGTCATTTTGGTAAATAATGTCATGTTAAAGTAGAAATGTCATTTATTTAGAAATGTTATGTTAAAATAATAATGTTATCTTGTTAGACAAGAATAAAAATAACTACTTGTCAAAATATATGTTTTGTTGAAATTAAATATTTATTGGAAATATTTATTTATAATTTAATAGTGAAAATTGGTTAAATAGAAAATAATTCAAATTGAATTATAATCGGTTAAATTCATTATCCAATGGTTTATTTATATGAACTGTTGTTGGTTGAAAACCCCATATGGGTATTGGGACGATATTTGTCAAAGACTAGTCCCAATTGTTTAGCTATCTGTCAATCTATAGATTGAAAATTTTTGATGAGCATTATTTATTTATTTATTATTTTAATGCTTACACAATTATTAATTTCACTCTGGATGTGAATGGATGGTTTATTGATTACTTATCATTATTGTCATATATATGCGATGTATGAAATTCATATAACTAAATTTATATGGTAATTGATGGAGTCACATTCCGATTCAGAATACTTTTAATAGAATAATATTTTGAAATAAAGAACATCTTTATATAAAGAATATTTTAAAGTAAAGAATCTTGTAAATAAAGAATATTTTAAAATAATGAATAATTTAGAATAATATTCAACGAAGAATAAAAATATTGACATGTGAAGCCGGACTAAGTCGAAACACTATTTTTAACTCGAACGGGTTTATCGGTCGATTTAGTTCATTTTAAACGAATATAAAAAGAAGTTATTCACAAATCTAATATTTTGAAAATATAAATATTTTAATATGATAAAAATATAGAATATTTAATTTTTATTTAAAAATTTAAAAATGAAGTTAAAATCATTTTAAAATGAATTTATAAATATTTTATAAAATATGTTTCAAATAGAAATCGTTGATATATGTTACATATATAAATGGCCTGAATAGAACGCACCGCGCAGCGACCTTTCGCGAATTTCAACCGTTAACTTCAAATTAACGTAACGGGAGATCCGACCGTTGGATTCTCCTAAAACCAGAACCGTTGGGTTCGTATCGAAACGTGCTTTCCAATGAATATAAGAGTTTTAAAATATAATGGTTGGATTTGGAATTATGTCCAAATCAATTTTAGAAAAGGTCGCTATAAGTGCGGTTCGATGTCCGTTTATTGAAATCAACTGTTAAGGCCTTAATAAAATTATTTAAAATATGGAAAAATTATGCAAAATCATAATAAATGATTTGAAAAGAATTTGGATGAAAAATTCCAATTTTGTAAAGATAAAAATATATTTTTATCAATATGAACTAGAATAAATCTTTAAATTAAGATTTAATGAAGTTTTCCAATAAATAAATATTTACTTGGAATTAAATAAATAAATTAGATTTTTGGGCTTGTCGTGAATGGTGTCTTCAATAACACCGTTCTTAAACCCAGTTGAGAAAAGAATAAATCTTTTAATTAAGATTATTAGAGTTATCCAATTATATTTAGAAATTAGAATAAAATAAAATGTGAATTGGGTTTATTGTTTTTTGAAAGAGAAATGTGTGATCTTCTGAAAAGAAGAGAGCACACATATATATATTTATGTATATGAAAAAGATTACAATAACATACTACCAGCCTAGAAAAAAACAAAGAAACAACACAATCTTTGACCATCCTCACCAAACAAAAGCCACAAGCAACATAAGAAAAGACTATCACAACACAAACACTCTAAAATCAAACTCGAATAACTCCAAAGCAAAACCCATTCCCAGACCAAATCAGCACACTAGAAAACTCCTCTACTTGCCATAAGATCTAATACGTGTGCTACGACGGACCATCCCCGATCTGGGATAAACTCTCCTACGCCTGCACCTCTTAGTCGAAGAAAGAGTCATATCACAAACAGGGGATTCCTCTCCATTATTCTCTTGCAATCCATCCGAGTCCGGATCACCAGTCTGACTAAAAACCTCAGACACCGGCCTAATCTGATCACATGACGAAGAATCACAGTGAAAGTTAGAGCCCAGACTAGTACACAACCCTGAAAGCACCGAACTCATGCAAAACCCCTTATTCATAAACGACCAGAGCTCATGCTTCATATCAGAATAGCTACTTCTCCTCTTACCCAAATGAACATTCGCTCTCATACGTCTTCCCCTCCTTGACAAACAAGAAACCACATCTCTGGTCAAATAAGACTCTATACAAACATCATGCTTCCCACCCAAAGACCTCTGACTAACTGCATGTCTATCCTCATCTTCCTGTACAGAATTATAACACTCCACCGAATCACCTCTAAAGCAACCCACGACAGTACAATCAGAAGAATGACAGACACTATCTTTCAACTGTAAGCTAACTGGTCCAACTTATCCCCTAGTAACCGATCCATAACTGTTAACAAAAGCCTCATTCAAAACAGCATGCCCCTCCCCAGATACATGAACAGATCCCATGCTCCCATCCCACTTAGGAGTTACCGCCTTGTCATGTTTCCTCATCAAAGTCAACTCAGCAGAAAACTTTGTACAATCAGAACTGGTGACATCAAAACAAACATCGTCAACATCCCCTTCTAAAACATCTAGCACTCCAAAATTATTGTTCAGCTCAATGTCATTCGCCACATACCAATCATCATCCCCAGATACACGAGAAGCAACAGTAGGAGAGAATTCAACGCAACTGATCGAATGTTGCATGTCCTCCAGAACATTACCAGTCCTCACTTCCTTTCTCCGATCTTTAATCGCTATCTTAACAATCGTATCAGTACTAAAATCTCGATTACCAGAAGAAAATAAACATTGGTGTACATCGGGATCCAACGTCAATGGATCTAACCGATCAAGCTGACGATAACAACTCCCGGAAAAAACCACCAAATCATCTTCGACCACCTCTATAACCTTCTTAATCCCTGTGTCACCAAATGCCTCATTCTTCTGATCAACACCCACCAGGTTCGAAACCCACCCCGACCTCAATTTCATGTCTCCTACGCCATCCAAGAAAGACTGTAAACCGGCTTCATCACATCCAAAAATCACAACAGAGATGATTGCAACAAAGTGTAACCAAATCTCTTTCATTAACACAAAAACCCTCCTACTAACCTTCACTGTAGATTCAGCAAACAAACTCCTTAATTTCAAGAAATTAAGGCAAAACAAAGTAGCATGATCTATTCTCTCATGCGGTCTTGGCAATGGCGGAAACACTTCAGTATCCACGCTTATCTGCTTCCATAATAAACCATCAACTAGGCCTTCTAAGTGCCAAACCAATATTAAGATCAAGTAACCCCCATCGTTTTCTTGTAGAGGAAAAACCGATTCATACAGTTCAGAAAGAGAAATAACCTTCTGGCATATCATCAAACAGTTAAAGAGCGAAAATTCGAAACTTCCTCTAAACTTCTTTGGACAGTTAATCTTCTTATGCCCCAATCCACCACATTTAAAGCATCTAAACAGATTCTTGCAAACGCTTGCGAAATGGCCTGCATCTTCACATCTAAAACAACACCGATCCCTGATTGATTTCCTAAACCAAGATCCCTTTGACTTGGAATCCGAAACAACCAAAGGACGATGAAGACGAGTCACCGCAGCATAAGAACGGGAATAATCACCTTTCGATAGAGACAGAGAAGAAGAAAGATTCGAAGAAAGAAAAAGGGAAGAAAACAAATTCAGATCTTGGTCCAATAAGGAAGGTAAAGTCGCCATCCCTTATGTCAGTTCATAATATCGTTGAAATTATATTACAATATACGAAAATCGAATTGGGTTTATTGTGAACTGTGTTTTAAATGACACTTGTTCTTTAAGCCAATTAACAGTGAAAATATAATTTGGAATTTATAAATCTTTTATTAAGATTTAAATGGGAATTTTCCAAAGTAAAGTTTTCCAATTTAATATATTAAACTGGAATTGAATAGAATTCGATTTAATAATAATCGAGATGAACTTCTGTAAAAGAAGACCGTTACTATATATGGATTTTAAAAGGCTTGGCCGTTATTCCATTTATATTATCAGTCTGATACGGGAATTTATATCGATTATATATTGATTTGATTTTTGTGAAAATTCCAAATTTTCTGGAAGACGATTTTTGGGTTTATCGTGAACTGCGTTTTAAAATGACATTGGTTCTTTAACCCAGTTAAAGACAAGATTAATTTCTTAAAGTTGAATAATCATAAAGTTATGATTTTTGATATTTAAAACCACATTGGAGTTTTAAAGAATCTTTAAAAAGAAGATTAAGGAATAAATTTAAAGAATTTATCTTTGATAAAATTAATGGGAACCTTTCCCTAATAATGTGGATATTTTATTAAATGAATATTCTAAATTGGAATGAGGCGTTTGATGTGTTTTTATAGCACTTTATTATTGATTATAAAATACGCGAGTTATTTGGAAAGACCGGATTTAACTCATTCCGAATAATTACTATGACGATTAAGATCTGAAGATGAAGACGGTGATTGAAGACCGGAGGTCTTCACATCGTTTGGACGATTACTGATGTCTTGATTAGGAGGCATCCCAAGACAAGGAAATAAGTGGTGATCGTCCAGACGTACTTGGAGATTGATGGATATGCGAGTACCTCTATACTGTATTGGACATATGGGACGAGGAATAAGGTGTCTTCGGTTTCGTTCAGACCTAGAACGGACTTGTAAATGGATGTGTGTCTGACATTGGATTTCATTCTATGTAAATTGATTTCTATTCAATATATAACCGTTGGTGGCGGAGAATTTTATTCTCTTGCATAACACCCTTAGAGGTTATGTATTGATACTTATTAATAGCATGGCGTAGATTGTCGATGTGGCAAGCCAAGATGCAAATGATCAAGGCTTTTGTTGAAAAGCAGAGCCTTGTGGTTGATGATCAAAGCACAGCCTGTTTAGGCGTAGCTTTGAGTATAATGTTACCTCGCGAGCCTCACACCCCAGTAAGAGTCAGAAACGGGACAAGGGAACACAGGGAGTGCACACGTTTCTTTCTAGCTAGAAGTGGTGTTAGGGTTTTTACAAGGCCCGACATTTTTACTTATGTGGTTGATGGATTATGAGGCGCATTGGATTTATTGGTCGATAGTGACCATTTTATAGGTTCAATAGGACCGGGAAGCGTGTGTTCAGGAATTGCCAATCCACTAAAGTATTTGTGGACCGGCCCTGCAGGATCCAAGGGTTCGCCAGCGTCCGAATCTTGGGACATTCGCTAGAGTGTCTTGAATCGGTAAGGAGATCGTCCCTAGCCTTGACTTATGATGGAAACCCAATTTCCAATACGACACCATGCAGTTTTGATTGTATAACTAGTATGGCGACATGGTATATGGTAGCTATGCCGTCTATGATTAATACATTATGATTGAAATGTTTTTTGAAACATATGTACACTAATACACTACAACAAAATGACCCTATTACAACTTTAATTTTACAACGGTGGTAAAAGCACCGTTGTAATAAATGGTTTTTTACAACGGTGGTAAAAGCATCGTTGTAATAAATGATTTTTTACAACGGTGGTAAAGACACCGTTGTAATAAATGGTTTTTTACAACGGTGGTAAAAGCACCGTTGTAATAAATGGTTTTTTACAATGGTGTTATTCCCTAAAGTTGTAATAAACGTATTTTTAACAACTTTTTGTTTTGTTAGTTGTAATAGATGCCCATTACAAACTTCATGTTTATAATATCTATATTTAATAACTGATTATATTAATATTTAATAATAATTAATAATAAACTTAGGAATCAATAATATTTATTAAATAATTAATAGTTAATAAGTGGTAATTAATGTTTAATAGTTAATGTTAACTGCTTATTAATTAATATTTAGGTGACATATACATTATAAGCTTTTAATAGTTATTACTCGATTATAACTAAGTAGAAATAAGTAAAAGTTAAATAATAACTATTGTTAATATGAAATAATCCTAATTAATAATTAATTTAAAATATGAAATAATCCTAATTAATAATTAACATTTAATTAATAACTAATTAGTAAGTAATAATTAATAATCGATAATAAGTAAACAAATAAATATTAATTAATTAATTAATAATTTACAAATAATTCACTGTTAAATACTAGTAATTAATGATTGATAATAATTTTCAATAAATAATAATTAATCAAATACTAATTAAAAATTATAAAATAATAATTCACTGTTCAATACTAATAATTAAAATATAATAATTAATGCTAATCATGAATAATCAATGATTGCTATTAATAATTAAGAAGTAGAGATTAATAATTAAGAAGAAGAGATTAATAACTAAGATTATATTTAATAGTTAATTTATAATATTGATCTCAATTTTCAAAAAAAAAATATTGATCTCAATTATATATATATGTATATATATATATATTTAGGGTGGATAAATGAATAAATAAATAAATCATTTATTTATGTACATATTGAATATATAAAAATTGTACATTTTTTAAATTGTGAACAAATATACATGCTAATTTATATATTGTGTGTGTGCGACATTAAAATTCGTCCAAGTGTTGTAAATATTGATTTAAGTATTATAAAATGGCTTAAGGGTTATATAGCCCAATAAAACCCTAGGGCCAAAGCTGTCAATTGGCAGGAAAATAACCCTAGCCGTGTTAATGTAAGAAAGGAGAAACGAGCCGTCATTTTCATTTATCTCGTTCAAAATAAAAGGCAACAATAATGGCCGAAGCCCTAGCGACTGGAAATTGGGGGAAAAGCGATCAATCCGATGCCTCGCATCAGATTTGTAGTCGGATTCGTGATGGAGACGAACTCGAGGGCGAGAGCAGCGAGTCTAGGAGAAGGCACGTTTGTTCCCATGAGATTTCAGCATTTTTTCCCCAAAATTAAATCCTCCAAAAATTTCGAAATGAATGGCCACTGAAATGGCCGTCATCCCTCTGCTGCACTACCCGTTCGCTTTCTTCCACCGTCGCCACCTGAACCAATAGCCGACCTCCCTCCTCATCGGAAGCCGCTCCTTCAACCGATTGCTCCGCTTCACCTTTCAGCAATCGCGCTGCCATCTCCTCCTTCCCATAGTCAGTCAACCAAATCGCCAGAGCTGCCATCGGACAACGCATAGCTCAGACCAGTGCCACAACTTCACCCAATGGAGCTCAGTCACCGTGAACTCTTGCTCGCTCTTCTTGCTTCTCGGTCGTCAACGCTGGTAATTCATTTTGCTTCTATCACTTTTTCCTATTCTATTTTCTTTACTTCTTTTACTTCTTTTAATTAAAATGAAGGGTGAGAACTTTTGGTATTAGATAACCCGCTCAACCTATAATTAGAAATTATGATAAATGTTAGTGCTACTTTGGGTCTGCTGTAGAGGATTCACGTTAAAGGGTATGTTTCGGCCATTACTCTTTGTCCCTTGCATACACAAGGATTGTTTAGTCCTGAGAGCGTCTAATTTGTACAGATTATATTAAAACTTTGATCATTTTATTATTTGAATGTTATTGGTGAGCCTTGGTCTGATATTCAGGTGCACAGTTCCTACTTTTTCTTTGCTTTATGTCGTGCATGCTTGCCTACTGCACTTGTGATGTTTGCCATAAGTTGCTTTTGCTAACTACATGTTGACCTGGCCTGAATTGCTTAAACATTAGCGTGAGTCTGATTTATGCACTTGTGCTTTATCAACCCAAATTTTTTTTTAGACATTGAATTTTTGAGTAGTCGATGAGTTGGCTGTGCATTTTCAATTTTTCGACACTGTCTTTGTTGGGGTCTCTTGTACTGCACTGAAAGGAGTCATATGACTTAATCTTTGTAGTTCATTTTTTTTTCAAGTAATAATAAAATTGGTTAAGGTATACTGTTAAGGGTCTTTAATAATTTGGAGATAAGAGTAGTGTTGATTATAAAAACTTGTTAAACTATGCTCAACAGAAGAAAGATGATGCAGCGAGTCTAGGAGGATCAATCCGATGTCGTTCAATAAGTTTTTAGATGTTTTCCTTATACAGAAAAAGTAGGTTGTTGTTATACTGGTTCCATGAAAGGGTGGCTACGAGTAAATGAGGATTGCTATTGTTTGTCATTTTGTTTCTTTTACTATTTAAGTTTTGAAGACATGATAAGTTTTATTTTGTTTTTTCAGTTGTTGCGCTTCTCATATATAAGATAGGAGAAGGCACGTTTGGTCAAGTATTGGAGTGTTGGGAGTTGGGACAGGGAAGGTAAAGAAATGGTAGCCGTAAAAATTGTTCGAGCTGTAGATAAGTATCGTGAGGATGCTATGATCGAGATTGATGTACTTCAACAGCTAAAGCAGCATAGCAATTCTTCTGTCTGGTTAGTTCTACTTCTTTATACCCATTACTTTTGTTTGCTCAATTTATTGTTGTATTGATTAGAATAAACACTGTGCTGCTTATTTTTGCAGTTGTGTGCAAATACGGAACTAGTTTGACTATTGTAATCATATTTGTATTGTAAGCTCGTAACTGGTACCAAATAATTACCTCACCGGTTTAAATATACAATTGTGTCCAATTCTATGGCCATACTGCCAAATACGTTCATTTATATATGAATTTATCTACATCCATACACCTTATCATGACAGCTAAATGCTATCACATCAACGCAGCTTCACATACTCATGTCTTTTATATAATATCTCTTAACTTTATTTTATATTCACGGTTGTATTCAGTCTCAGATTATTAGCAATAAAATCAAACTCATGCAAACTCATTTTTAACATACAGCTGTACTCAATTCCAGTTTATTAGCAATGAAAACAACCTCATGAAAACTCCCTTTTAACGTAAGAAGAATGATTCATTTCCAGTACATACGTTTAGCTATTCCAATCCAAACTTTTAAGTTAGTGATTGAAACTAAGAATTTCACTAATGATACATTTCTCATGACTGTCTAAACATACCATGCTTTAAATCTCATTTCATTTGCTTCAGTAAATATATACAGTTAAAACAAAATTCTTTAACAGCCTTTTTGGCTTAATCCTTGCTATCATCTTTCATTACCTTAATTAACTTAAACACATTAAAAGAGCGAAGCAGTTCATGGTCATTACGTATTTCTTAAACCAGTAAAACTCTTATATACTCTTAGATTACTACAAAAATACATGCATTGCATTTTACATAGTTTCAACTCCTCATCCAACTTGGAAGAAAAGTAGATATCCACCATTTTATGTTTACAACAAGCTTAAGGTTATGTTTATATATATGCATGTTTTGTGATTGTGCAGGTGGTGTCTTGTGTTGGTGGGGAAGTTGAGGAAGTGCAAAGATGAAGCAAGCTGATAGTTGAAGCAAAGTTTTTGGATGGTACTAATTTGTAATCATTATTTGTAATGAAGAATTGATATATTAACGTGATGATGTATGATTCATTTTTTGCATTTTGAATATAAAGTTGTAATGTTTTTTGTATGAATGGATCTGTTGCTTTGAATTTATATCAATTTGTTTTCTGTTTATTCAGCTTTTGTTGCATTTGCAAAATTTATTTTTTTTAAAACCCAAATATCAATCACAACGGTGCATAAATGTTGTAATAATGTTTATTACAACGGTGGAAAAAAGTTGTAAAATATACATATTACAACGGTTTTGCAACAGTGCAGAAAAGTTGTAAAAGATATTAGGCTATTACAACTTCTTAAGACACGACGGTTTGCCCACCGTTGTAAAAACCTATTACAACGGTGTTCCACCGTTGTAATAGGGTCATTTTGTTGTAGTGATAATAATATCAAATTTGTTTTATCGTATCAAGCATTTTTGACCATTATAATGTAAAACTCTATCCTCCGGCTTGCGTTGCATTGTGTGATGGGACCTGAGTCATATAATGGTTTCATTTTTCTAAAAAAAGCATTACGTTGTTTAACGATTTACATTATTTCATGCACTGGCAATCCAATGGAGTAAACCTGCTCTGCATTAGCGGCGTGGTCCTATGATTAGCCTTATGATTAGATAAGTTAAGTTAGATTTCTCATACCAGTCCTATGACTGACCCGTAGTTTGTTTCACTTTGAAAACTCGGGTGCCCTCTTTTCCACATGGGCAGTCGAGTAGCTTATTTTGCAGATATATTGAGTAGGATTCTGGATCGAAGTTTAAAGTTGTGTCTAGGGTACTGATAGACTTCCGCTGTATCAGTTTATTCATTTCCGCTGCAATGTATTAAATTATTGTAAATTATCCTCCGCTGTATTTTACCGATGTACTCTAATATTCTATACTCTGATGTAACATTATTATAATGTTTATAAAAGACTTCTGTTATTTTTTCTGATGTGTTGTATGCCCAAAGTTAGCGTATTCTGGTTTTTGAACGGTCTTAGTCGATTTTGCGATCGATTAGGTCCGGGTGAAATCCGAATCGTTACACGGGCTTTGATCGGTTATGGCTCTTTGACTTTCTACTTATGCCTTGTTATTTTCTGGATTGATTAGAAATTAGAAATTGGTTTTAGTTTTGTTTTTGTGAGTTTATTTCCTTCTGGTTAATTATTTTGGTTTTTTTAATCTTAGTTTAGTTCCTAAAAAAATGAATTCTTGCTGTGTTTACTTTTAAGTGCATTCCGTTTGATTTTATCTTTGTTTATAGAAGTATTTACCTCCTTTTGAATATTTATCAACTCCTTTTCAGGTTGCAAAACGTGAACGGGATTTGCTTGGAATTGCATGGCTTGCTTGGATTGCTTTGCTAAATGCTTTGCTTGTGCTTGCTAAAAAACGCCACTTAAAAAAATTTGCTAATAAATTCTGCACGCTCAGGTATCGTGTTTTAACCCCTTAATTTTAATTGCATTTTTGTTTGCTGGCATTTGCATAAAAAATCAAAAAACAAAATAAAAAATCCATTCGTTCTTGGATTGTTAATACACGTTTAATTTCTTTTTTGCATTCGTATCATTTTATTTTTCTTTTCTTAAGGGCACACCCAAATTCACATAAGGTGGGGAGTTCATTACCCTTCCTTAGCCCAAAAATTGCAATTCTTCCACACGGGCAGCTAGTAGTTTTGGTTTTGTAGTTTTATATTCACAGGATCCTGGTTTACAGCTAGAAGGATATTCGGAAAGCTCTGTATCCGTTTATCTCTTTCAGTTGTGTTTTGTATTATTTTCCGCTGCTATGTACTTAAATTTAATTTAAATACCTGATATTTCTCTGATGTAGAATATTAATTCATACTCTGTATATTCTTGTATTCTGATGGTATTGTTGTAATAAGCAATGAAATGTTCTGTCGTTTGTGTTCTGATTCGTCTTGTCCTCAAAGCAATCCGGGTTTTCCTTTACGGGGAAGTTCGGGTCGCTACAATTTGATTAATAATAACGATTAGACGTTGGACTTAAGGGAGTCGCGGGCTGATCTAGGGCTTAATTATATTGTGATAGTTGATATATTTGAAATAAAGTCTCAAAAGCAGAACAAAAGAGAAAAGAAAGAGGTCTTCGTCCTCTTGCTTCAACAAGCTCCAATCCAGAAATGTATCCAAACCTCAAGCTGTTACTTGGCTGCCTGTGTATAAAGAGGGCACCCGAGTTTGCAAAGTGAAAAAAACTACGAGTCAGTCATCGGACTGGTATGAGAAATTTTTCTTATATAACCTAACAATGTGGCTAATCATAGGACTACGCCGCTAACGCGGAACGGGTTTACTCCATTTGATTGCCAGTGCATAATTTAAATAAATTTTATTAGAAACAGCGTAATGCTTTTTGGAAAAATGAAATCATTATAAGACTCAAGTCCCATCACACAATGCAATGCAAACCGGAAGATAGAGTTTTACCTTATAATGATCAAACAAGACTTGATACGTATAAAATAATATTTAAATATTATTATTAGTGTCTAATCAGTATTAAAATACTTCAAAGTAAATGTATCAATCCTAGACGGCATAGGTACCATATACTATGTCGCCATATATAGGTTTACAATCAAAACCGCAATGTCGTATTAGAGATTTGGTTTCCATCATGAATCGAGGCTAGGGATCGTCCTCTCCGATTCGAGACACTCTAGCAAATGTCTCAGGATTCGGACTCTGGCGAATCCTTGGATCTTCAGGGTCGGTCCACACATAACGCTAGTGGATTAATCATGCCTGAACACACACTTCCCGATTCTTTTGAACCTCCAATATGGCCACTAACAACCTATAAAACCAAGGTACCTCATAATCCAACATCCAAATAAGTAAAAATGTCAAGGCTGGTAAGTCGTTGACACTACTCTAGCTAGAAAGAAACGTGTGCACTCCCTGTAGTCCTAATCCCGTTTTTGACTCATACCGGGGTATGAGGCTCGCGAAGTCACGCTGCTACGCCTAAACAGGCTATGCTTTGATCATCAACCACAAGGCTTGCTTTTCAACAAAAGCCTTGATCATTTGCATCTCGGCGTGCCACACTGACAGTTTACGCCATGCGATCAACAACTATCCATATATACCCTCTGAGGGTGTTAAGCAAGAGAATAAATTTTCCGCCACCAAACGGATATACATTAGATAGAAATCGATTTAATTACATGGAATGAACTCCAACGTCAGACACGCATCTATTTACAAGTCCGTTATGGGTCTGAACGAAACCGGAGTCACCTGATTTCTCTTCGGTGATCGCATATCCGGACAATCAACAAACACGTCTGGACAACTACCACTGTAGCCCTTTCCTGGGAGCAAATCAGTCCAGGGCATCAGTAGTCATCCATTCGATGTTGAAAATCGCCGGTCTTCAACCATCGTCTTACATGTCTTAAATCGTCGTATAATTATTTGAAATGAGTTGAACTCGGTCTTTTCAAATAATTTTCGAATAATTATCATTTAAATCATTTTATATAAGTAATATCTATTTATATTGATTTATCGCTATTTTTATTTCTTTGAAATAGCTCAAAATAATGAAACGACGCTTTGGGTCGATGGGCGGCCCTGGCGCTGTTTTTAACAAAATTTGATTTACACGTATCTTGAAATCTAACTGTTGAATTTTGACTATATTTATATCGTTGGGAAGATCTTCCCAAAGCGGTCCTAATGGTTCCGGTTTTGGGAAAATTCGATGGTCGGATCTTTCGGTACAACCATTTAAAGTTACAATTGTCGAAACGCGAACTACCGCGCTCGATTTGTTTAATTTATAATTTATATTTGTATAAATATAAATCGTTTGGTGATTTCAACTATTTCCAACAATTATATTCAAAATGTAACTTTGAAATCTATTCTTTTTATCGCATTTGAAATGACGATAAAAATGTACCGTTTGATTCTATCATTTTTATCGCATTTAAAATAACGATAAAAATGTACCTTTTAATTCTATCGTTTTTATCGCATCTAAAATGACGATAAAAATATCCTTTTAATTCTATCGTTTTTATCGCGTCTAAAATGACGATAAAAATATCCCTTTAATTCTATCGTTTTTATCACATCTAAAATGACGATAAAAAATATCACTTTAAAATCTACCCTTTTTATTGCATATAAAATGTCAATTTTAATTCTATTCTTTTTATCGCATCTAAAATAACGATAAAAATGTTACTTTATTTCTATTCTTTTTTGTCGCCTATAAAATGACAATAAAAATGTCACTTGATTTCTATTCTTTTTATCGCCTCTATAATGACGACAAAAATGTCATTCTTATTTCTATTCTTTATTTACATCTAAAATATACATAAAAATACAACTTTAATTTCTATTCTTTTAATTACATCTAAAATGTAAATAAAAATATAACTTTTAATTTAATCTTTTATTTACATCTAAAATGTAAACAAAAATATGATTTTAAATCAGTTCTTTTATTTACATACATCTAAGTGTAAATAAAGATGATACCTTCTTAACCTATTCATTTATTTACATCAAAAATGTAAATAAAATTGAAACTTTTTAATCTATCCTTTTATTTACACCTAAATGTGAATAAAGATGTAACTTCAAATTTATTCTTTTTATCTACATCTAAAATGTAAATAAAGATGTCATTTTAGATCTATGTTTCTATTTACATCTAAAATGTAAATAAAAATATACTTTTAAATTCTATATTTTTATTTACATCTAAAATGCAAAAAAAAAGGTAACTTTTTAATTCATATTTTTATTCACATCTAAAATGCAAATAAAAATGCACTTTGTAAATTCATGTTTTTATTTGCAACTACTTTGCAAATAGAAACATAATTTTTCTAATCATGTTTTTTTTGCAACTACTTGCAAATAAAAATATGCTTTTTACATTCATGTTTTTATTTGCAACTACTTTGCAAATAAAAATATACTTTTTACGTTCATGTTTTTATTTGCAACTACTTTGCAAATAAAAATATACTTTTACAAATCATGTTTTTATTTGCAACTTCTTTGCAAATAAAAATATACTTTTTCTAATCATGTTTTTATTTGCAACTACTTTGCAAATAAAAATATACTTTTACATTCATGTTTTTATTTGCAACTTCTTTGCAAATAAAAATATACTTTTTCTAATCATGTTTTTATTTGCAATTACTTTGCAAATAAAAATATACTTTTTATTTTTCTCTAATACATGTTTTTATTTACATATAGAATGTAAATAAAAATATTCTTTCTAGTGCATGTTTTACTTACATGAAAAATGTAAAAAAAAAAATACCCTTTTTCTTTCATGTTTATATATAAAGATTTAATTAACACCTAGATTTGAAATAAAAGATAATTTCAAATATGAATTCTAATGCCAACAAAAAATTTAACAAACATGAGATTTCATCGTAGATCTACAAATCAGAATATCACACAAACAACAATGAATAATTTCTAATTTACCAACATCGCAGATCTTGATTATTTACATACATACAGCGATTCACATGGCAAGAAAAGAAAATATAATTAAATTATTTAAAAATTAGAAATCTCACAGTCGGGTTGCGAATTTAACCAAAATCCAAACAGCTCAGAATCAGATCTAGTCTGGACAGCAACGTAGATCTCGTCTCTATGATCACAACGCTTCAGAAATCGATCAATTCTGATTCAGTATGAATGAGTTATGCTTTAATTAAGATCGATAACATTTTTAAATTTAATAAATTAAATGGGTAAACCTCTTCTTCTTCTTACAGTTAAAGGCCGACGGTACCCAAGTTTTGTTCGATTCTAGGTCATAGTTTCTTCCTCAATCCGCGACATAGACTGACGATCGGATGTCACCACGATGGAGAGGGATGTGGCGCGCTTCAAGGGGGGACTCGCAGCCGAGGGTGCGCTTCAAGTGGGGAAAGTATTGATGGATATTGGCCATGGAATAGTGGGTGGCGGCTGGAACGATAGTGCATAGCGACCTAGGGTTTTAATTTTCTAATATTTATAATACCAAATGGTAAATTTGCAAATAAATCCGTTAGTTCAAAACCAACACAATTTCAGTCCAACCAGAGTTGACCCGACCCAATAGCCCCCGTTCCGGATCCAATAGGCCAGGTCCTTTCTTCCCAAACGGTTGTACAGTGGCCTGAATTATTTAATTTAATATTTAAATCCTTTATTAAATTAATACGATCATATATTTAAATTCACCAGGGCCACATACGGACTTAGAAAATTCCAAAAAAAAAATATTTGGCTTTGTTAAGACAATACGGTCCTAACAAAATTAATTTCGTAGAATTCTGAGACCGTTTGAAAAATGGCTATTTTCCAATCGATTAAATTTGACTGAAATGAACAAAACATATTTTCCTTTGCCACGCTCACAAATTAATTCAAAAAATTCTGGAAAATTAAACTTAACAAAAATTTGACATTTCGGTTTCAACAAAAGTGGTTTTGTTGAAAACGGAGGTCATTTGAAAAATGGCCTTTTATACGGGCCATTAATTATACTATAGCGATTATTCTGAATATTCATATGGCTATAACTTTTGAATTCTGCTATGAAATTTTGATTTTTTGGAATTAAAATAAATATATTCGTTCTATCTTCTATTAAAATAATTTTTTAATCATTATTATATAAAATAAATTATTTTAACTATTCCAAATTCACCGAAATAGCCAAAATAAAAAATTTAAATTGGTTCTGATTTTCCGGGTTGTTACAATCTCCCCCACTTAAAATCTATTCGTCCCCGAAAAGGAAACAAAGTAAAGTAGGAAACAAAACGGAAAATGTAAATATTGTAAATGTACCTCAACACAAGAGTTAATCGGAGATGTCCACTCTGCACTTGGGATAAGCCTGTTTGATGCTATCCTCAGTCTCCCATGTACAGTCTCTAGGATCCCCGCTCCACTGCACTTTAACAAGATGGATTCTCTTGTTCCTCAGAATTCGGGTCTCCTTGCCAACAATTTTCACTGGCTCCCTTCTTACTGCTAAGTTTGGCGTAATCTCCAAATCTTGTTGTGTTGCTTCCTCCACAACTAAGTCTGGATCATGAACATGCTTCCGGAGTTGGGACACATGAAATACATCATGAACCCTTGGCAACCAGTTGGGCAACTGCACTTTATAAGCGAGAGTTCCAATCCTTTCGAGAATAGGGAATGGACCAATGAATCTCGGCGCCAACTTCCCAGTCTTCCCAAAATAAATGACACCTCTCAACGGGGAAACCCTCAAGTATACATAATCGCCAACAGAGAATTCTAAATCTCTTCTCCGTGAGTCTACATAGCTCTTCTGTCGGCTCTGAGAAGTCAGTAAGCGCTTCTTAATAAAATCAACTTTCTCTGTTGCTCTGCGAATCATGTCGGGACCCAAGACTAATCGATTGCCTAGTTCCACCCAACATTGTGGGTGATCGGCATGGCCTTCTATATAATGCTTCGAAGGGCGACATCTGCAGGCTTGCTTGGTAGCTGTTATTATAAGAGAACTCAACCAAGTGTAAGTGATCCTCCCATGAACCGCCAAAATCAAGAATGCACGCTCGCAACAAGTCTTCTAATATGTCATTTACCCTCTCAGTCTGGCCATCTGTCTGAGGGTGATAAGCAGTGCTCAGATTCAACTTGGTCCCAAGCTCTTCTTGGAAAGCTTCCCAGAACTTGCTAGCAAATAATGGATCACGGTGACTGACAATGTTACTAGGAACTCCATGCAGTCTGACTATCTCTTTGACATAAAGCTGTGCCAGACCTCGAGCTGTTCTATTAGATTTGACAGGAATGAAATGGGCAGTCTTTGTGAGGCGATTGATCGACGCTGTCCTAGAAATAGAAAAGCATTAATTTTGAAATAAATACTGCAAGCGCACAGATTGTGTAGTATGCAGGTCGAATCACAGGGAGGTAAATTAAATTATTTATAAAATTTCTTGGGCGAGTTAGATGAAGTTTGGAGATTTGGTTGAAATAAAAATAAATTGAAATTGCAAAATTAGGAATACCGTTGAATCTAATTAAACGATTAATCACTAATGAAGATAAAATAGCAAAAACAACTTGAGCACTATCAAATCTAATTGAATAGATGGCACAAATTGCTTGGAAAATAAAATGCAAAACATAAATAAAATGCAGTAATTAAAATTGCAGAAAAAGAAGAACAACAAAAGTAAAATTAGGATTGTCGTTGAAACTAATCAAACGACTAATCGCTAATAAAAAAATGTAAAATACAATTGGTGTTCTACCAAAACTAATTGTGAAGACAACACTAATTGCTAAGAAAAAGAAAAATGCTAGAGAATAAAAGAAGAAGAAGAACTTTTATTAATGGAGGTTAAGATAGAAAAATAGGATGGTGGCTACAATGATATTACAAGGGTATTTATAGGAGATAACCAAACCCTAACCCTAATTACAAATGGGCCTAGCTATTTCAAGTAAGTTTGTGGCCTTTTGTCCTTTGGAACAAGTTCTAGGCCTTTTCTCCTTTTCTCTTGCAAGCCTACTTTAATTTGAGATGTGCATGGCCTTTTATCAATCATTTTCTTGTCCAACAGCAACTAGATGTGAGATCTTCATCTACAATTCTTCAAAATGTAAATATATAGCAATATGATCTCCATTTCTCTACTTTTTTGGTTGCATGCGGGTTGGGTTGGAATATCTGCAAAAGTAACAAAACAATACCCAAGTAAAAAAAATTATATACAAAAGATAAGATATAAGAGCATAAAATAAACACATTTCTATGTTAATCAAATACCCCCACACTTATCTTTTACTCGTCCTCGAGTAAAACAAAAATTAAAAACTAACTAGATAGGTCACACTTTCATAGGAAACACGATTGCATTGAGCGTATGCAACAAGCCGTTAAACCTCTAGGTGTCCCTAGTAGGACGAGTGGTGTCTCATGAGGGTTTTCAGCGGATACTACTCAAAAAATCCAAATGCAGTATGATATGGTTCTAATGTAACTACATGAATGAAGAGGACTTATGCAATTGAAAACAAAAAATGAAAACACGACATGTTTTAGGAAAGTGGTACAACAAATCAAGTTAACAAATTTTAATCAGTTGATTGAACTTTAGATACCTCAACCTATCACAAATTTTCAATATAAATCAAGTTTTCAAATGTTAAATTCTA
Organism: Allium sativum; assembly: GCA_030737875.1. NCBI lineage: Eukaryota > Viridiplantae > Streptophyta > Magnoliopsida > Asparagales > Amaryllidaceae > Allium > Allium sativum. The sequence goes on along the minus strand of CM060920.1, from coordinate 104,572,051 downwards.
GTTTGGCCAGTTAGTTCGTCGATAACATAGTGCAGCCATGAAATAAATTCTTAGTTTGCTTGTCACAGTTTGTGAAGTGGTATTCTAATTTCCTTATGTATGGCTAGTCAAATCAATAAGGTCATGAAATGTTTGGGCATCATCGCTTACTCTCTCTCTATATAAAAGTTAAAATTTATTTTTAATTACATACACCTAACTTAAAAGACCAAGGTATACCACCCATACACTGCCTTGCGGACTGACGGAGAGTTGGGACAGAGCTTGGCGGATTGTGCAGACCAATGCTGACTTTGTCAACAACATGCCGGTAATCCTTAGGTGTCCAATCTCATAAAATGAGACCAAGATATTCCAACGCTGACTTTGTCAACAACATGTCGAATAGAGCTTGGCGGGTTTGCACACCAACGCTAGATATACAAGCAATGTTGGATACCCTTGGATGATTATTATTATTATTGAAAATATAAGCAAAAAAGAGAATTACGCAAATTCAGCTTAACACAACTTAGTTTTAATGATTCGAAAAGCCAATATAAGTGTTTTAAGTCCTCCACTAATTAAACAAAGACTATAATTTAGAATAAACTTCATGGCCATCACCTAAGAATCTCCCTATGTACCAGTTACACTATTATCCCTCAAAATTCAACTTTTCATTATATTTTATATTCGATCTTAGCTGAGAGAAAAAAAATACTATCAACTAATTAATAATCCTTAACTTATTTTGTTGTATCAATCTAAAATTTGTCGTATTTTCGAGGAAATTTTTTTGACATGTTACTACGATCTAAAATGCATGATGGTCCTATATAAAAAGAAATAGAAAAAGAGAAAAAAATAAAAGAAAAATAAAAGGATGTAAAGCAGACTCCCCCCACACTAGAACTAAACAGTGTCCACACTATAAACGTTTCCTAAATTTGAAATATCGTACCAAAGGTGAATGAGATGCAAAATTATTTGAAAAATGAAATGCAGTCTAGCTATATGTAAGAATGGATCATATGTACACTGATATATGTGTTTACGATGCCTACGATGAAAAGAATGCCACCAACTTTTTCCCTCACACTTGATTCTAGCCCGATGAATCACATTCCCACTATGTCTAGGCATGTTTTCTAATAAGCAAAGTTTTTTGAAAACCATCTCATCTTTATACCTAGATTTATAGTCTAGCAGATAAATGTCCAGGGTCATCCTAACATGAAGTTTTTCAACCAAGCTAGCATTCCAAAGATAATTCATGTGTTCAACAAATTTATCCGTGAAATTGTTCAAAAATTTGTGATCGTATATAAATTCAGTGAAATTTGAATTCTAAGTGTTGTTCAAGATTATGTGATCACATATCTCAATTGACAACGTATTTTTGACATTGACAACTTCAAGTTCGTTTGAAATTTTCTCAAAATTTTCGAACTCGTGACTTGAATCTTCTTCTTCCTCATTTGGCAACGCATCCTCGTACAACCCAAAAAATTCATGTTCATTAAAATCCTTTTCCACTTTTGAGTTTCTGAAAAATTCAACATTTTCATTTTGTTCAATTTTAAAAATTTCAAGTTTCTCGCAGTCTGAAAGAGAAAGATCAAAATCCAAGCTTAAGTCTTTTTCCTGAAAAGAATCGAAGTCGAAATCATTTATTGAATTTTCAACAACTTCATTTAGATCATTATACTCAATTTCCAAAGTTGTAATCTGAAAATTTTCACTATTAATAAAGAGTGGATTATTTTCGGATCCATCGCTTGTTTGAATTTGATTTTGTTGCTCTCGTTGTTCTTTCAAAGATGTCATTAAATAAAGAAGTTCATCCATCTTTCTATCTTTCTCATCAAGCTGTCTATCTTGCTTTTCTACCCTCTTTTTAAGAATGTCAAGATGATATTCTTCAGAATCGTTGAATTCAGAGCTCTCATTTTGGATTTCTTGATTCTCAAAATTATAGTCCACATCAATTTCACAATCAATATTAGTTTCCAATGTGGTGTTGTTTGAATTTTCAGAAAAATGACAATGATATTGGAAATAATTTTGATTATAGAAATTATGTTCGTAACCAAAACTGTTGAAATTCGATGGGAAATTGCAATTTTGGTTATTTTCATGATGTTGATGTGGGCTATAATTTTGAAAATTTTGGTTTACAACCCCATATTGATGTGGATTAGAGCTAATTTGGGTTCAAGCAAATTATTGTATAAGCAAGCCGCTGCCCCTGCAGAAGATTTTTACAAGCAATTTCTATATTTCTCCTTAGCAGCAGATCACCTGTAGAGTTCAGAAAATATTACTGTGGGGGTATGGCAGTCCATCCAGTGATTGAATAGCTTCAACGATTAAAATCACAATGTTTGCAAATTACTTGACTTCTGAATTTCTTCACTTTGTTCTTTGTTTAGTTTTCTTTTTTTTCTTTTTCTTTTTTTTTTCCTTTTTTTTAAGAAGAAGAAGAACTTTTAATAATGGAGGTTAAGATAGAAAAATAGGATGGTGGCTACAATGATATTACAAGGGTATTTATAGGAGATAACCAAACCCTAACCCTAATTACAAATGGGCCTAGCTATTTCAAGTAAGTTTGTGGCCTTTTGTCATTTGGAAAAAGTTCTAGGCCTGTAACAACCCGGAAAATCTGAGCCAATTTAATTTTTTTTATTTTGACTAATTTATTGAATTTCTAATAGTTGAAATAATTTATTTTAAATAATAACGATTAAAAATTTATTTAAATCGAAGTTAGAACAAATATATTTATTTTAATTCTAAAAGGAGTTAGAAATAACACGGCAGTTTGAAAATTTGAATTCAAACTTTGATTGACTGTATAGGATGCAAAATAGATCGGATTTTAGTGAAACCAAAAATATTTAAATTTGGTTAAGATTATCTTTCCAATGAATCCAAAAAATTGAAATTTCATAGCGGGAATCAAAAGCTATGGTCAGTTGAATTTTCAGAATAGTCGCTATGGAATTTAATAGAATATATAGCCCGTATAAATAGCCATTTTTCAAACGACCTCCGTTTTCGACGAAACCACTTTTGTTGGAACCGCAATGTCAAATTATTATAGGACTCCAATTTTCATATTTTTTGGGATCAATATGTGAGCGTGGCAAAAGAAAATGTGTTTTGACAATATCTGTCAATTTCGATCAACCAGAAAATGGCCATTTTTCAAACGGTCTTCAAATTTGACAAAATCAGTTTTGTTGGGACCGTATCATCAAAACAAAAATAGATATATTTTTTTTGGAATTTTTAGAGTCAGTTTGTGGCCCCGGTAAATTAAAATGTTCGATCAAATTAAATAATTAAATGTTTTATTATTTAATTTGAAGAATAACTGACTGAAACAGTCGAATGGGCCTACGAGACATATTCCATTGTGTCCGGAATGGGGGTATTTAGCGGGGGACGTCACTCGTTGGGTTTGATTTGGAGTTAAGAGTGATATAGAAATTAAATTGAATTAAAATGAAATTTAATAAAATAAAATCAAAAGGGTATACCGTATAAATACAGTATACGTATTCCATAACCCTAATACCATCTTCCAGCCGCCGTTCTATTTGAATCAATGGCTGATTCACTCTAAAATTCAATGGCTAAATCCTCCCAATCCACTGCAAATTAGAATCCCAATTCAAAACAAAATTCAAGAGGAGGATAAGGTCGTTAATTCCATACGGGTTTGATCGGATTTGGTTGTGTATTGAGCCCGAATCACCTAGTCACAGCGCCGCCGTTTCAGGGTGTCTCCCCGCCAAGAGCCACCACCGAGTTCATCCACAGGGGGGGCGATAGGTGTGGTTTTCAGAGCACTTCCACGCGGTACCCTCCGATCGTCATCAAGCCTCTCGGTTAGCGTGTGAATTGAAGCCCTAAGGCCGAACACAAGCTTGAGAACCCACGGCCTTTATCAGATGAAGAAGAAGAGTAATATTTTAATTAATTAAATAATTCAGTTTATTTAAAACTGTGTGCAACCTTCGTAGGATCAAAACTCTCACATACGGTAACGAAATCTGATGAAACAGGAAGCGTTGGACTCGTGATGTCGAGATATGCATTCTAGAACTGACCGCTGAATTTTTAGAGCCTTCTACATTTTTTGAAGAGATTGAAAGCGAGGTGAGATATCTGAATTCAGAAATAAAATAAAATTATATTAGGATGCAGACGTAGTTTAGAAACTCCCGACACCCGTCGTTCACAGACCATAGATGACTTGATTGATTTGTGATTGTGATTGGTTGAATTTTGGTGTTTATTTGTGGTTGAAAAAGAAATAGAAACATAAATTGAAATTAATTGATGTTGTGGAAAATTCGTCTGTGTACAAAATAGATTATCGAAATCCCCTTTGTCAAAAGCTGCGAGGCTTTAAGGTAGCGCGAGGAGCCGTATGTAGTAACCCGGAAATCTGAGCCAATTTAAAATTTTTATTTTGGCAATTTTGATGAATTTTGAATATTTAAAATGATTTATTTTAAATAATGACGACGGGAAATTTAATTTGAATAGAATTAGAATGAATATATTTATATAGATCGAAGTCAGAATATAAATATTTTATTTTAATTATAAAAGGAATTAAAAATGGCGCGGTAGTTCGAAAATTCGATTTCAAATTTCAAATGAATGTACAGGATCCAAAATAAATCGGATTTTTGTGAAACCAAAAATATTAGAATCAATTTGAGAATATCTTCCCAACGAATCCGAAAAATTGAAATTTCATAGCGGGAATAAAAAGTTATGCCCAGTTGAAAATTCAGAATAGTCGCTATGGAATTTTGGCCCTTAAAAAATGGAAATTTTGCAAACGACCTCTGTTTTCGACGAAACCACTTTTGTTGGATCCATGACGTCTAGTCATTGCTAGATTCCAAAATTCGTAATTTTCTGAATTAATACGTAAGCGTGGCGAAGTAAAACGTGTTTTGACAGTTTTAGTCAATTTCGATCGACCAGATTATGGCCATTTTTCAAACGATCTCATAATTTGACGAAATTAGTTTTGTTAGCACCGTGTCGTCAAAACATAGCCAGATTTAATTTTCTGGAATTTTTAGAGCTCGTATGTGGCCCCGGTAAATTGAAATGTGCGTTCAAATTCAATATAAATTGATTTATATTTTGAATTTGATGAAAACTGATCGAAACGATGGAATTGGCTTATCGGACATATTCCATTGTGTTCGGAACGGGGGTAATTAGCTAGGGACGACAGTCGGTGGGTTCGATTTTGAGTTCGAAACAAAAAGTCACTTTATGGGAATTAATTAATATATATATATATGTATATATGTATATATATTCCCTCTCTCTTACTTTCCTTTCCCAGTCAAACCCCCCTCCCCTTTGAAATTCATTTCAAAAAAGCGAATATAAAAAAAAAGAAACGGATCGGAAAAAAAACTGTCGTTTCTCGAGATCGCCGCCCCACCTCCCTCCCGTTCGCCGGACCGCCACCGCGGCCATGCCTCCGCCTCCCCAACGCCTCGCGTCCCCCTCCGGTTACCCTTCTCTCTCCTACGCACCCCGCCTTCTCCAACTCGAGAAACCACAACCCAATCCCCCAAATCAATCGCGCCGCCAACGCCCCTGCCGCCTTCTCCGACTCCAGCACCTCCGCCTGCACCCTGCGCCATCACCAGCACCCCCTCTCTCGACCCCCTTCTCCGTTCAAAAAAGAAAAGTGAGCCTTTTTCTTTTTTTTCTTTCTTTCCATGTTTTCTTATTTATATGTGATTAGAAAAGGAATTTTTATATGAAAAATATGATTTTGATGAGAATAAGGTTATGATTTTTTTATGTTAATAAAAATATGGTATTTTTATAATAGGAAAGTTAATACTTTTATTATAGGAAAGTTATTATTTTTATTATTTTATGATAAGATTTTGTTTATAGAAACGATTAGATTTTTAACACGCTAAAGATACGATTTTTAAATAGAAAAGATTTGATTTTTAAAATGTAAAAGGTAAAAATTTTAAAGCGTTGTAAAGGAATGATTCTTATCATATGAATGGCAAGTTAAAAATATGATTTTTAAATCATATACGTTGTTTTCAAAATGTCATTGAAATAAAAATTCGATTTTTATATATGTAGTAGCGATAAAAATTCGATTTTTATATATATGAAATAGCGTTATAAAAATATAATCTTTATAATGAAAACATCGTGTCAAAGATGCTATTTTTATCATCTTGAAAGTGAAATAAAATATATTTTTTATATATGTAGTGAATACGGACAACGAAAGTGGAAAAAGGAAACACGACAAGATTTTCTACATGTGAAGACACGGTGTTTGGTTTAGCTCGTCGGTGAGAACTCCTCACTTTTATTTTAATTTCTAGTTTGAAATATATACTAGGATGCAGACGGTGCTTAGCAGCACCCGACACCCGCCATCCACGGACCATGGATGACTTGGTTGTTTGACTGATGTGTTATGAAAATTTTATGGTGTGATGTGGAATGAATAAAATATTTTATAGTTCAAAATATAATTTTTAACGTGTATGTAAAATAAATATTTATAAACAAATCGGACGATTTGTTTATGTACACCCATTTGACTGATATTGATTGGGACGATAAATTTTACACATCGCCCAACTACACAAATAAAACATGTGTTTGATTGATTGAAACCCCACATGGGTATTGGGATGATATTTGACGTACACAAATCCCAATTGTTTAGTTGTATGTCAATCGATGGGTTGACAGACTGTGTAAGCATTAATTATTTATATTTGATGCTTATGCAGTTGTGTGGTGCACTTTGGATGATGGTTGATTATTTATAATTGCTATTATATACATGTGTTGTATAGAATCCATATAAATAACATTATATGGTAATTAAGTGGGTCTCATTCCAATTTAGAAAATAAAATATATATTCATGTGTTGAATAAAAAGAATATTCATGTGTTGAATAAAAGAAAATTCATGTGTTGAATAAAATATATATTCATGTGTTGAATAAAAGAAGATTCATGTGTTGAATAAAATAAATATTCATGTGTTGAATAAAAGAAAATTCATGTGTTGAAGAAAATATTCATTTGTTGAATAGAATAACGAAGTTATTGAAATATATAAAGCCGTGTTGATTAGATATGCGCCATTTGGATGTGAACGATATTTATATCGATTTTATTCATTTTTATAATGAATATAGAAAAGGAAGTGATTTCAAAATATTACGTTTTGAAAATATTATCATTTGTATATCGATGATATCGAATATTCAATTTTGATTTGAAATTGAATATGAAGTTGAAATATTTTTGAAAACGAATTTAAAACGATTTATAAAATACGTTTTAAAAGGAAATCGATGAAATATATATATATATATAATGGCCTGAATAAAACGCGTCGCGCCGTGGTAGTTCGCGAATTTCGACCATTGACTTCGAATTGATATTACGGGAGATCCGACCGTCGGATTCTCCTAAAACCAGAACCGTTGGGTTCGTATCGGAAAGAGCTCTCTAAAGAATATTAGAGATTTGAAATCTAATGGTTGGATTTGTAATTATGTCCAAATCAAATTTGGAAAAGGTCGCTGTAAGTGCAGTTCGATGGCCGTTGATGGAAATCGAATGTACGGGCCTTGATAAAATTATTAAAAATATAAATAATTAGTGTAAAATCATAAGAAATGATTCGGGAAGAATTGTAATGAAAAATTCCATATTTGAAAAGATAAAAATAGATTTTTATCGAAATGAACTAGTTTTGAACTAGAATTATAATCCATTTATTTTTAAAGTAAATAAATTGGATTTGAAATGGTTTTAGAAGTAACCAGAATTTCCAATAATTGAATTGGAATGGATTTGAAATTGTCTTTGGAATATTTCGATGTTGGATTTCATGATTATACAGATATTGTTATGGAAATTTGAAAGACATATATATATATATATATACACATATATATAACGTTATTTCCAATACGATATTTGTTGGTCGTAGAATTTGATATTGAATATAAGCCGATATATTTTCTATTCAGAGCCCTGTATTTAATATCAAATGGGATTTGGGTTTGTCGTGAATGGTTTCCTCATTAACAATGTTCTTAAACCCAATTGAGAAAAAGATTAAATCTTTTTATTTAAATTTAATGAAGTATATCAATTAAATGGTATTTAACTGGAATTGAATTTGAATTGATTTATGGGTTTAGCTTGAGCGTTGTTTTAAATAACACTTGTTCTTTAACCTGATAATTAATGGAATGTGAATTGAGTTTATCGTGAACTGTGTTTTAACGACATTCGTTCTTTAACCCGATTTACAGTGAAATATGATTTGGAATTTATAAATCTTTTGTTAAGATTTAAAGGAGGTTTTGCAAAGTAAAGTCTTCCAATTTAATAAAATAAATTGGAATAGAATGGAATTCGATTTGGTAATAATCGAAGTGAACTTTTGTGGGGGTAGACAACTAATATATCTGGAATTTAAAAGGCTTTGTCGTTATTCCATATATATTATTAGTCGGATATGGAAGTTTATATCGATTATATATATCGATTTGTTTTCCATGAAGATTCCATTGTAAACGGAATGTGATTTTGGGTTGTCGTGAACGGTATCTTTAACAATACTGTTCTTAGACCCAACGGAGTTAAGAAAATCAGAAACTAACTGGAGATTAGTTAAGTTGGATAGTTTCTTGGGTATTGATCTGATGTTGGTTTTGGCCTTCGGGGTTAACACTTAGGGAATTATTCACTTGCTAATTTATGGTTAAAGGCTGATGGAATAGAATGTGATTTTGGGTTTATCGTGAACTGTGTTTTAAATGACATTGGTTCTTTAACCCAGTTAAAGACAGGATATGATTTCCCAAGTTAAACAATCATTAATATATATTTTTGGGAAGATTAAAACCAAGTGGAGTTTTAATGAATCATTAAGTAGATTGAAATGATCGAGAATGGAGTATCACCAGTTTTGCTCCAGGCGATAGTTAAATTTTTAATTAAATTTGAACGTGAAATGTAATTGAATTTACCAATAACACCGTGGTGTTAGATATCAAATATTACCTGTTTTACTTCATGGGATGAATAGGTTGGGATTAGGAAATTAAAACAAATGATTACTTCGGTAAGGTTCGTTAGTCCCGACTAGTTTGGATAAACCATAATTTGGTTTGAATTGATATTCAAAAGAAGATTAAAGAATAAATTTAAAGAATTTATCTTTGATAAAATTAATGGGAACCTTTCCCAAAGTATAAGAATATTTGAATAAAAGAATATTATGAATTGGAATGAGGCGTATGTTGTGTTTGTGTAACACTTGTTTACTATGTATGCGAGTTATTCAAAAAGACCGGGTTTATCCCATTCTGAATAACTGATTCGACGATGTGTCAAGGATGAAGACGGTGGTCGAAGACCGAAGGTCTTCACATCGTTTGGGTAATTACTGATGATCTTGATTGGGTTGTACACCCAAGAGGAGGGAATCAATTGGTGATCGTCCAGACGTACTTGGAGATCGATGGATATGCGAGGTACAAGGTGCCTCCGGTTTCGTTCAGACCCAGAACGAACTTGTAAATGGACCGTGTGTCTGACATTGGATTTTATTCTGTATGATTGATTTCTATTAAATATATATTTGTTTGGCGGTGGAGAATTTATTCCCTTGCTTAACACCATTCTCTGAGACGTACGAGCTCAGAGGTTATATATTGATGGATATCAATCGCATGGAGTGAATTGCCTGTGTGGCATGCCTAAGTGGCAAATGATCAAGACTTTTGTTGAAAAGCAAAGTCTTGTGGTTGACGATTAAAGCACGGCCTATGTGGCACAACTTTGTGTATGGCGTTAATTCGCGAGCCTCACACCCCGGTGTGAACTAGAAAAGGGAGAGGATCCAGGGAGAACATACGTCTCTTTCTAGTTAGAGGCGGTGTCAGTGACCTACCAGCCCTGACATTTATATATATTTTTCACTTGTGTGGTTGTTGGAATGCGAGGCACCTCGGATATAGAGTCATTTGGCTCATTTATGCCCCCATAGGGCGGGGAGACGTTTTGTTCAGGGTTTCATTTTAATCCGCTACGTGTGGACCGGCCTTGTGGCTCCTAGGTGCAGTTACGGCTGTAGCCTGAGATGGGCTAGATTGTCTCGAATCGGTAGAGGACGATCCCTTGCCTCGGTTCATAGATGGAAATCCAACTTCCAAAACGTGACTTTGCGGTTTTGATTGTAGAGCCTACTATTGGCGACATGATATATGGTACCCATGCCGTCTAGGAATGATACATTTATATTTGAAGTTGTTTTATACACTATGCACTTATAATAGTATCAAATGATTTGTTTTTAACGTACCAAGCATGTTTGGCTATTATAAGGGAAAACCCTATCCTCCGGCTTGTGTTGCATTGTGTGATAGGACCTGGGTCTTATAATAGCTTCATTTTTCCAAAAAGCATTGCGATGTTTTGTTATATGCACTGGCATTCTTGGGAGGAAACCCATTTCGTGTTATACAGCGTGGTCCCTTGATATATCTGATTTAAAGTAAAGTTTTAAATAACAGTTTTAGTCCTCACACCAGTCACATGACTGACCTGGAGTTTATTGTTTTAACCTAAACTCTGAGTGCTCCTATTTCCACATGGGCAGCTAGTAGTTTTGGTTTTGCAGATTTATATTCACAGGATCCTGGTTTACAGCTGGAATGATATTCGGAAAGCTTTGTATCCGTATATCTCCTTCAGTTGTGTTTTGTATTATTTCCCGCTGCTATGTAATGTATTGTAATCTCTGATATTTTATGATGTGTAATATTGATTCTTACTCTGTATATTCTTGTATTCTGATGGAATTGTTGTAATTAACAATGAAATGTTCTTCTGTTTGCGTTCTAATGTGGCTTGTCCTCAACTCAATCCATGCTTTCCTTCAGGGGGAAGTTCGGGTCATTTCATTTTGGTATCAGATCTTTGGTTTACAGAGCTCGGAGAACAAGGCACATTAGAACCGAATGAAAGGATTCATCAGAAATTGGATTAGTAATATCCAATAGAATGACTCGTTAGAGATGGGATCAGTAGTATCCTAGAACGAGTGTGAAGAGTGATGTTTTTAAAATAAAATTGAAAACAAGTTTTGTTTTGAAAATTTAAACCTTATTCAGCATATTTGAATATTTATTTGTATTTAATTTGGACAATCCAATATATAAAGATTTTGCGTATACGTCTGATCCGCGTGTATTTGAAGTTTTAATATACTGGGTAGATATAGAATCACACTCTAGTCGCCCGGACATGGTCCTGATGATGAAGTATACCATCACCAGTATTTATTTTCGAGTGACGAAAGTGGGATTTCTATATATTTCCAATTGACTGGTGTGAGAACCAAAATATAGTTAGAATACATTGTTGTGACTTGGCATCAAAAATCTGATTTTTGGACTATGTATCAAAGTTATGAATTTGAAAAGCTAATCAACTAATTGATTGCTGATTATGTTGTTTGATTAGTGGTTTGATATTTTTTTAACCACATAGGCCAAATTGTATCAAATATTGAATTTATTGAAAATATACCGCATTTGCATGCATATACATGTACTTACATTGAACAGGTCATAGGAAGGAGGCTGGAGCAGAAAAATAAAATTGTTTGCCCGACAAATAAGTACATGTTTATTGTATTTCTTTGGGTTTGGATAATTTTATGAGCCGCTTGGCTGTTTCTTTTTCTTTTTGGATTGGTGAGAGCCATGGGAGGCTATTTGAAATATCCCGAAGCTCCCGGTGCAGGGGAGGTTATGGCGAAATTTTTCAAAAATTTAGGGTGTTAGCCAAATTTTTGAAGAATTTGAAAAGTTCTTAGAAACTGAAAAATTGAAGAACTTAAGCCATGATGAAAATAATGAAAGTTGAGTTGGTTTGTAAAACAACTTCCGGCTTCGTTCCTTTTCGGGGACGGAAAGTTTTAAGTGGGGGAGATTGTAATAACCCGGAAATTTGAGCCAATTAAAAAATTTATTTTGGCAATTTTGATTAATTTTGAATATTTAAAATGATTTATTTTAAATAATGACGACGAGAAATTTAATTTGAATAGAATTAGAATGAATATATTTATATAGATCGACGTTAGAATATGAATATTTTATTTTAATTATAAAAGGAATTGAAAATGGCGTGGTAGTTTGAAAATTCGATTTCAAATTTCAAATGAATGGATTCAAAATAAACCGGATTTTAGTGAAACCAAAAATATTAGTATCTATTTGAGAATATCTTCCCAATGAATCCGAAAAATTGAAATTTCATAGCGGGAATAAAAAGTTATGCCCAGTTGAAAATTCAGAATAGTTGCTATGGAATTTTGGCCCTTAAAAAATGGAAATTTTGAAAAAGACCTCTATTTTCGACGATACCACTTTTTTTGATCCACGATGTCTAGTTATTGCTAGATTCCAAAATTCGTAATTTTCTGAATCAATATGTGAGCGTGGCGAAGTAAAACGTGTTTTGACAGTTTCAGTCAATTTCGATCGACCAGAAAATGGTCATTTTTCAAACGGTCTTAGAATTTGACGAAGTTAGTTTTGTTAGGACCGTATTGTCAAAACATAGCCAGATTTATTTTTCTAGAATTTTTAGAGCTCGTATGTGGCTCGGTAAATTGAAATGTGCGCTCAAATTCAATATACATTGATTTATATTTTGAATTTGATGAAAACTGATCGAAACGATGGAATTGGCTTACCGGACATATTCCATTGTGTTCGGAATGGGGGTAATTAGCTAGGGACGACAGTCGGTGGGTTTGATTTTGAGTTCGAAACAAAAAGTCACTTTATGGGAATTAGTTAATATAATTATATATATATATATATATTCCCTCTCTATTACTTTCCCTTAACAGTCAAACCCCCCCCCTTAGAAATTCATTTCAGAAAAGCGAATAAAAAAAAGAAACGGATCAAAAAAAAAAACCTGTCGCCCCTCGAAATCGCTGCCCCACCTCCTTCCTGTTCGTCGGACCGCCACCGCGGCCGTGCCTCCGCCTCCCCAACGCCTCGCGTCCCCCTCCGGTTCCCCTTCGCTCTCCTACGCACCCCCCTTCTCCAACTCGAGAAACCGCAACCCAATCCCCCAAATCAATCGCGCCGCCAACGCCCCTGCCGCCTTCTCCGACTCCAGCACCTCCGCCTGCACCCCGGAGCCATCACCAGCACCCCCTCTCTCGACCCCCTTCTCCGTTCAAGAAAGAAAAGTGAGGTTTTTTATTTTTTTTCTTTCTTTCCATGTTTTCTTATTTATATGTGATTAGAAAAGGAATTTTTATATGAAAAATATGATTTTGATGAGAATAAGGTTATGATTTTTTTATGTTAATAAAAATATGGTATTTTTATAATAGGAAAGTTAATATTTTTATTTTAGGAAAGTTAATATTTTTATTATTTTAAGATAAGATTTTGTTTATAGAAAAGATTAGATTTTTAACACGCTAAAGATACGATTTTTAAATAGAAAAGATTTGATTTTTAAAATGTAAAAGGTAAGATTTTTAAAGCGTTGTAAAGAAATAATTCTTATCATATGAATGGCAAGTTTAAAATATGATTTTTAAATCATATACGTTGTTTTGAAAATGTCATTGAAATAAAAATTCGATTTTTATATACGTAGTAGCGATAAAAAATCGATTTTTATATATATTAAATAGCTTTATAAAAATATAATCTTTATAATGAAAACATCGTGTTAAAGATGCTATTTTTATCATCCTGAAAGTGAAATAAAAATATGTGATTTTTTATATATGTAGTGAATACGGCCAACGAAAGTGGAAAAAGGAAATACGGCAAGATTTTCTACATGTGAAGAGTCACGGTGTTTGGTTTAGCTAGTCGGTGAGAACTCCTCACTTTTATTTTAATTTCTAGTTTGAAATATATACTAGGATGCAGACGGTGCTTAGCAGCACCCGACACCCGTCCTCCACGGACCATGGTTGACTTGGTTGTTAGATTGATGTGTTGTGAAAATTTTATTGTGTGATGTGGAATGAATAAAATATTTTATAGTTAAAAATATAATTTTTAACGTGTATATAAAATAAATATTTATAAACAAATCGGATGATTTGTTTATGTACACCCATTTGACTGATATTGATTGGGACGATAAATTTTACACATCACCCAACTGCACAAATAAAATATGTGTTTGATTGATTGAAACCCCACACGGGTATTGGGATGATATTTGACGTACACCAATCCTGATTGTTTAGTTGTATGTCAAACGATGGGTTGACAGACTGTGTAAGCGTTAATTATTTATATTTGATGCTTATGCAGTTGTATGGTGCACTTTGGATGATGGTTGATTATTTATCATTGCTATTATATACATGTGTTGTATAGAATCCATATAAATAACATTATATGGTAATTGAGTGGGTCTCATTCCAATTTAGAAAATAAAATATATATTCATATGTTGAATAAAAAGAATATTCATGTGTTGTATAAAAGAAAATTCATGTGTTGAATAAAATATATATTCATGTGTTGAATAAAAGAAGATACATGTGTTGAATAAAATATATATTCATGTGTTGAATAAAAGAAAATTCATGTGTTGAAGAAAATATTCAATTGTTGAATAGAATAACGAAGTTATTGAAATATATAAAGCCGTGTTGATTAGATATGCACCATTTTGACGTGAACGATATTTATATCGATTTTATTCATTTTTATAATGAATATAGAAAAGGAAGTGATTTCAAAATATAACGTTTTGAAAATATTATAATTTGTATATCGATGATATGGAATATTCAAATTTTGATTTGAAATTGAATATGAAGTTGAAATCGTTTTGAAAACGAATTTAAAACGATTTATAAAATACGTTTTAAAAGGAAATCAACGAAATATATATTATATACATATTATATATATATGTATATAATGGCCTTAATAGAACGCGTCGCGCTGCGGTAGTTCGCGAATTTCGACCATTGACTTCAAACGGATATCACGGGAGATCCGACTGTCGGATTCTCCTAAAACCGGAACCGTTGGGTTTGTATCGAAAAGAGCTTTCTAAGAATATTAGAGATTTGAAATCTAACGGTTGGATTTGGAATTATGTCCAAATCAAATTTGGAAAAGGTCATTGTAAGTGCAATTCGATGGCCGTTGATGGAAATCGATTGTACGGGCGTTGTTAAAATTATTAAAAATATAATTACTTAGTGTAAAATCATAAGAAATGATTTGGGAAGAATTGGGATGGAAAATTCCATATTTAAAAAGATAAAAACAGATTTTTATCGAAATGAACTAGTTTTGAACTAGAATTATAATCCATTTATTTTTAAAGTAAATAAATTGGATTTGAAATAGTTTTAGAAGTAACCAGAATTTCAAATAATTGAATTGGAATGGATTTGAATCGAAATTGTCTTTGGAATATTTCGATGTTAGATTTCGTGATTATACAGATATTGTTATGGAAATTTGAAAGATATATATATATATATATATATATATATATCGTTATTTCCAATACGATATTTGTTGGTCGTAGAATTTGATATTGAATATAAGCCGATATATTTTCTATTTAGAGCCTTGTATTTAATATCAAATGGGATTTGGGTTTGTCGTGAATGGTGTCTTTGATCGACGCTAGTCTATGAATTAGAAAAGCGCGACATTTTAAATAATTACTGCAAGCATACAGGTGTGTAGCATACAGGTCGAACACAGGGAGGTGAATTAAATCAAATTATTTATCTAATCTCTTGGGCGAGTTAGACGAAGCTGGAGGTTGATTTTGCAAAACAAAATAAAAAGTGAAACTACAATTAAAAGATGCAATTAAATTTACTGCAGATTCGAATCTAATCAGATATGTAATAAATTCAATGATTAAAGATAAAATAGAACAATGGAAATAAAATTTCAGAACAGAATTAAACGAACAGAAAATAACAATTAGGATTACCGCTGAATCTAATCAGACGGTCAATCACTAATGATTACAACCGAATCTAATCGTGTAGACAACATTAATTGCTAAGAAATAGAAAATTGCATAAAATAAAAAGAAAATTGAGTTTTATTAATGAAGAAGAGAATAGAATGAGATATATGATAGGATGGTGGCTACAATGCCATTACAAGGGTATATATAGGGTAGATAGCCAAACCCTAACCCTAACCCTAATGATAACTGGGCCTGGTCATTACATCACTAATTAGTTTACAATGAGAAACATAAATGGGCCTTAGATAAATAAAGCAAATTTGGGCCTTTTCTCTTTTCCTCTTGCTTCCTTGACACTTCTTCATTGATTTGTGATGTGCAAAGCCTTGTTATCACTCCTTTTCTTGTCCAACAGCAACTAGATGTGAAATCTTCATCTACAATTCTTCAAAATGCAAATACACAGCAAATTGAACTCTATTTCTCTACATTTCTGGTTGCATGCGGGCTGGGTTGGACTATCTGTAAAAGTAACAAAACAATACCCAAGTAATATTTATTTATATACAAAAGATAAGATATAAGAGCATAAAATAAACACATTTCTATGTCAATCAAATACCCCCACACTTATCTTTTACTCGTCCTCGAGTAAAACAAGAAATGAAAAACTAACTAGATAGGTCACACTTTCGTAGGAAACACGATTGCGTTGAGCGCATGCAACAAGCCGTTAAACCTCTAGGTGTCCCTAGTAGGACGAGTGGTGTCTCGTGAGGGTTTTCAGCGGATACTACCCACAAAATCCAAATGCAGTATGCTATGATTCTAATGAAACTACATGAATGCAATGGACATATGCAAATAAAATGAAAAATGAAAACACGACTTATTTCTGAAGTGGTACAACAAATTAAGTTAACAGTTTCTAATCAATTGATTTTATTTTAGATACCTCAACTTATCACAAATTTTCAATATAAATCAAGTTTTCAAATGTTAAATTCCAGTTTGGCCAGTTAGTTCGGTCGATAACATAGTGCAGCCATGAAATAGATTCTTAGTTTGCTTGGCACAGTTTGCAAAGTGGTATTCTAATTTTCTCATGTATGGCTAGTCAAATCAATAAGGTCAAGAAGTGTTTGGGTATCATCGCTTATTCTTTATTCTATAAAATTTTAAGATTTATGATTAAGTACATACACCTAACAAAAAAAGACCAAGGTTTACCACCCATGCACTGCCTCGCGGACTAACAGAGAGTAGGTAAAGAGCTTGGCGGATTGTGCAGGCCGACTTTGACTTTATCAACAACGTGTCGGTAATCCTTAGGTGTCCAATCTCATAAAATGAGACCATGATATTCCAACGCTGACTTTGTCAACAACGTGTCGGATAGAGCTTGGCGGGTTTGCACACCAACGCTCGATATACAAGCAATGTTGGATACCCTTGGATTACTATTATTATTATTATTGAAATTATAAGCATAAAAAGAGAGTTACGCGAATTAAACTTAGCACAACTTAGTTTTAAAGATTTGACAAGCCATTATAACTATTTTAAGTCCTCCACTTATTTAAACAAAGTCTACAATATAGAATAGATTTCATGGTCATCACTTAAGAATCTCCCTATGTACCGGTTACACTTTTATCCTTCAAAATTAAACTTTTCATTATATTTCTTATTCGATCTAAGTTGAGAGAAAAAAATACTATCAACTGGCTAAAAATTGTAAACTTATTTTGTTGTATCAATTGAAAATGAGTCGTATTTTAAAAAAAAATACGGTATGTAAAAAAAAATCATGGTATGTTACTACGATATAAAATGTATGATGGTCCTACATGAAAAGAAAGAAAAATTAAAGAAAAATCAAAAGAATGCAATGCAGACTCCCCCCCACACTTGATTGAGACAGTGTCCACACTGTGAACGTTTCCTAAATTTGAAAGATAAAACCCAAAGGTGAATGAAATGCAAAATTATTTGAAGAATGAAATGCAGTCTAGCTATATGTAAGAATGGATCATATGTACAATGATATATGTGTTTGCGATGCATGCGATGCAAAGAATACCACCATCTTTTCCCCCCACACTTGGTTCGAGCCCTATGAGTCCCATTCCCACTGTATCTAGACATGTTTTCTAACAAGCAAGAGTTTTTGAAAACTATCTCATCTTTATACCTCGATTTGTAGTCCAGGAGATAAATATCTAGGGTCGTCCTAACCTGAAGTTTTTCAACCAAACCAGCATTCCAAAAGTAATTCATGTATTCCACAAATTTGTCAGTGTAATTTTTCAAAAATTTGTGATCGTATATAAATTCAGTGAAATTTGAAATCTGAGTGTTGTTCAAGACTATGTGATCACATTTCTCATCATTAACTGACAATGTATTTTCGACACTAACAATTTCAAGATCATTTGAAATCTCAAAATTTTCAAACTTGGATTCGTGGCCTAATTCTGTTTCATCCTCATTCGGCAACTCCTCTTCATTCAATCCAAAAAATTCATGTTCATTGAAATTCTTCTCCAACTCTGAGTTTTTGAAAAATTCAACATTTTCATTTTGTTCAACTTCTAGAATTTCAAGTTTTTCATAGCCTGAAAGAGGAAGGTCAAAAGCTAAGCTTAAATCTTCTTTCTGAAAAGAGTTGAAGTCCAAACCATTTGTTGAATTTTTAAAATCTTCATCAAGATGATTATTCTCAATTTCCAAAGTCGTTATTTGAAAATTTTCAATGTCAGTAGAAATGGGATTATTTTCTGATTCATCGCTTATTTGATTTTGTTGCTCTCGTTGTTCTTTCAAAGATGTCAATAAACAAAGCAGTTCATCGACCTTTTTATTTAGTCTCTCTTCCCTCTCTCTAAGAATGTTAAGACGATCGTTGATTTGAGAGCTCTCATTTTGGATTAAATCATTTTCAAAATTATATCACATCAATTTCACAATCAATATTATTTCCAATGTGGTAGTTGTTTGAATTTTCAGAAAACTGACAATTATATTGGAAATCATTTTGATTTTGAAAATTAGGTTCGTAACCAAAACTGTTAAAATTCGAGTGAAAATTGCAATTTTGGTCGTTTTCAAGATGTTGATATGGGCTATAATTTTGAAAATTTTGGTTTACAACCCCATATTGATGTGGATCAAAGTTATATTGGTATTCAAAACTATTTTCATGTGGATGTGGCCCATAATCGAAATTATTGAAATTTGAATTGAAGTCGTCATTTCGATCATAACTTTGAAAATGTTGGTCATTTTGAAAATTTTGAAAATTGTTGACATTGGGCTCACAAAATTTTGGAAAATCTTGTTTCATGAGTTGCAATTCATACTCATACTCTTCAACAGGACGTCTACTTCGGTTATTATCCCACAATTCTCTCAAAGATTTTTTTGAATTAGACATTTGAATGAAGTCAGGGTAAGACATAAATTATTCTCACTTCAAAATAATATAAAATGTCGAGTAGTGCTCTATTAATTAACTGACTCAATTAGAAGGGGGAAGAGGGTCTTATGGCCGTTCACGTATAGTATAAATACTAAGGGATACGACCAATGTTTTACGGGTAGTATGCAACCTCTTTTGCTACTAGTTCAATAAATTGAACTACTATATATCCGCGATCCAATTATACGAGACAGTAAACTTCACAAAGCACCACTTTTCAATTATATTATTTTGAAATATCTAACCAGGTTTTATTGTTGAGAAATAATGAGAATGATGACAGTAGTTATGGAAATTTCAACTCACAACAATCAGACAGAATAATTGCAGAAATTAAAAATTGTACATAGCAAGCCGTTGCCCCTGCAGAAGATTTTTACAAGCAATTTCTATATTTTTAAGCAACTGCAGCACCTGTAGAGTTTAGAGAATTTTACAGTGGCGTATGGCGGTCCGTCTAGAATAGATGAGTAGTGCTCACGCGATTAAAATCTCTGTCTTTGCAATTTGTTTTCCTCTGAATTCCTTGTCCCGTTTGTTTGAATTCTTCACTTCAATTAGTTTTTTTTTTTTTGACTTGAAACTCTTTTTTTTTATTAAGAATGAACTAAACAACTAAGAAAACATGAAAAGTAAACTAAAAAAAAGAGTAAGAAACAACAAGACTAAATTCGAAAAGAAAAAAAAAGAGAGGAAAAAAAAGAAAAAAAAAAGAAAACAAAAACTAGGCTTAGAAAAAAGCAAAAAGAAAAAAAAGGAATTCGAGAATAAGTCGGAGACCAGATTAGAACTCACGCCACTAGTGTTAACCTATTTGTTTTTCCGAGGAGACCCAAATGAAATCAGAAAATAAATCTTATCCCCTTTATCCATTTCTTTCCAAAACAAGCAGTGCAAAAAAAATGGAAACATATCACCACGCACGTATAACAATCGCTAATACCCAGTATTCTCAACTCTGAAAACACGTCCCTTATTTTTCTCAGAAAAACAAAACTTACTCAATCCAAAAGAAAAAAGGAAACGCAAATTCCTCTTCCGTTCAGTGAAACAAATCACTCAAGATGGCTCGGAACCATGAATTAGGGTTTTGAGTAGCTTCGAATTGGATTTGTGCTTCACTGGAGTTCGAATCCGCTAGGGTTTCGATTTCGAAACTTTCGTGATTGTGAAATTGTGTTTCAGGCGTTCGAATCGGCGAAGGGGAGGTTCGATTCTGGAGGGTGAGATTAGTGGGGTGCGTGGTTCAAGCTGTGGATTTCTTGTTTGCGAATCGGGTTTGGATGAAGATGGCGTGATGGTCAGAGCGTGGTTCTGCTTCAGATTGTTGGTGATCGGTGCTGGATTTTTGGTTGCGTGATGAGTGGTTTACGGTTTGTTGGAGAGAGGGAACAACGTGACTTGAAGGTGTAGATATTTGTGGGTTGAGGAAGAAGATGGTGACTAGGGCTCACGTTTTCAACTGGGTTTGCGATTTTGGATTGGTCATGGACGCTGATTGGCTTATAGATGTTGCGAAGATGGTCAGACTGGTGGTTTCAGGCTCAGGTGTGGTTTAGAGAACTTGGCAGTGGTTGTACGGTGATGGATGAAGGTATTATGGTCTGGAAAATTTTCTGGGAATGTGGGAAAGGGAAAGTGCGTGGTGAACAAGTAGTGTTTTGACTTCGGTGGAAGCCTGTGGTGATTGAATCGGTTGGTGATGGGAAGATTTGTGGTGGAGGGTCCGACGTTGGGGTATTTGTTGGCCTTGTTAATGGTCGAGTAATAGAAACAGAAAGAAATCAAAACAAGAGAGAAGGGCAAGAGAAAATAAATTGTAAAAGGAGTTTTTTTTATGTAAAAAGGAAAGAAGTCAAGGAAATAAAAAGAAACAAACTAGCAAGAATTTTTGTCCAGAAAAGACGAGATATGTAGAAAGGAAGAGAAACGTGTAGAAGAAGAAAGAGAACTGTAGTGGAAAAGAAATCAAGGGGAAAAAATGCAAGTTTTTTTTTTATAAAACAAAAACAAGAAATAAAAATTAACACTAACACGAATCGGAATTCAAATAAACAATAAAATTTAAATATTGCCTCCCCGGCAACGGCGCCAAAAACTTGATCGGCAGTCCTCTAGTGAATTAGAAAAGCGCGACATTTTAAATAATTACTGCAAGCATACAGGTGTGTAGCATACAGGTCGAACACAGGGAGGTGAATTAAATCAAATTATTTATCTAATCTCTTGGGCGAGTTAGACGAAGCTGGAGGTTGATTTTGCAAAACAAAATAAAAAGTGAAACTACAATTAAAAGATGCAATTAAATTTACTGCAGATTTGAATCTAATCAGATCTGTAATAAATTCAATGATTAAAGATAAAATAGAACAATGGAAATAAAATTTCAGAACAGAATTAAACGAACAGAAAATAACAATTAGGATTACCGCTGAATCTAATCAGACGGTCAATCACTAATGAAAAGAATTGCAAAATACAAATAGTGTTCTACCGAATCTAATCGTGTAGACAACACTAAATGCTAAGAAATAGAAAATTGCATAAAACAAAAAGAAAAATGAGTTTTATTAATGAAGAAGAGAATAGAATGAGATATATGATAGGATGGTGGCTACAATGCCATTACAAGGGTATATATAGGGTAGATAGCCAAACCCTAACCCTAACCCTAATGATAACTGGGCCTGGTCATTACATCACTAATTAGTTTACAATGAGAAACATAAATGGGCCTTAGATAAATAAAGCAAATTTGGGCCTTTTCTCTTTTCCTCTTGCTTCCTTGACACTTCTTCATTGATTTGTGATGTGCAAAGCCTTGTTATCACTCCTTTTCTTGTCCAACAGCAACTAGATGTGATATCTTCATCTACAATTCTTCAAAATGCAAATACACAACAAATTGAACTCTATTTCTCTACATTTCTGGTTGCATGCGGGCTGGGTTGGACTATCTGTAAAAGTAACAAAACAATACCCAAGTAATATTTATTTATATACAAAAGATAAGATATAAGAGCATAAAATAAACACATTTCTATGTCAATCAGTCTTCATTAACACTGTTCTTAAACCCAGTTGAGAAAAAGATTAAATCTTTTTATTTAGATTTAATGAAGTATACCAATTAAATGGTATTTAATTGGAATTGAATTTGAATTGACTTTTGGGTTTATCGTGAGCGGTGTTTTAAATAACACTTGTTCTTTAACCTGATAATTAATGGAATGTGAATTGGGTTTATCGTGAACTGTGTTTTAACGACATTCGTTCTTTAACCCGATTTACAGTGAAATGTGATTTGGAATTTATAAATCTTTTGTTAAGATTTAAAGGAGGTTTCCCAAAGTAAAGTTTTCCAATTTAATAAAATAAATTGGAATGGAATGGAATTCGATTTGGTAATAATCGAAGTGAATTTCTGTAGGGGGAAGACAACTAATATATCTAGAATTTAAAAGGCTTTGCCGTTATTCCACTTATATTATTAGTCGGATATGGAAGTTTATATCGATTATATATATCGATTTGTTTTCGATGAAGATTCCATTGTAAATGGAATGTGATTTTGGGTTGTCGTGAACGGTATCTTTAAGAATACTGTTCTTAGACCCAACGGAGTTAAGAAAATCAGAAACTAACTGGAGATTAGTTAAGTTGGATAGTTTCTTGGGTATTGATCTGATGTTGGTTTCGGCCTTCGGGGTCAACACTTAGGGAATTATTCACTTGCTAATTTACAGTTAAAGGCTGATGGAATAGAATGTGATTTTGGGTTTATCGTGAACCGTGTTTTAAATGACATTGGTTCTTTAACCCAGTTAAAGACAGGATATGATTTCCCAAGTTAAACAATCATTAATATTGATTTTTGGGAAGATTAAAACCAAGTGGAGTGTTAATGAATCTTTAATTAGATTGAAATGATCGAGAATGGAGTATCACCAGTTTTGCTCCAGGCGATAGTTAAATCTTTAATTAGATTTGAACGTGAAATGGTAATTGAATTTACCAACAACATCGTGGTGTTAGATATGAAGTATTACTAGTTTTACTTCATGGGATGAATAGGTTGGGATTGGGAAATTAAAACAAATGATTACTTCGATAAGGTTCGTTAATCCCGACTAGTTTGGATAAACCATAATTTGGTTTGAATTGATATTCAAAAGAAGATTAAAGAATAAATTTAAAGAATTTATCTTTGATAAAATTAATGGGAACCTTTCCCAAAGTATAAGAATATTTGAATAAAAGAATATTCTGAATTGGAATGAGGTGTATGTTATGTTTGTGTAACACTTGTTTATTATATACGCGAGTTTTTCAGAAAGACCGGGTTTATCCCATTCTGAATAACTTATTCGACGATGTGTCGAGGATGAAGACGGTGGTCGAAGACCGGAGGTCTTCACATCGTTTGGATAATTACTGATGATCTTGATTGGGCTGTACACCCAAGAGGAGGGAATCAGTTGGTGATCGTCCAGACGTACTTGGAGATCGATGGATATGCGAGGTACAAGGTGCCTCCGGTTTCGTTCAGACCCAGAACGAACTTGAAAGTGGACTGTGTGTCTGAAATTGGATTTTATTCTGTGTGATTGGTTTCTATTAAATATATATATCTGTTTGGCAGTGGAGAATTTATTCTCTTTTTTAATGCCCTTCTCTGAGACGTACGAGCTCAGAGGTTATATATTGATGGATATCAATCGCATGGAGTGAATTGCATGTGTGGCATGCCTAAGTGGCAAATGATCAAGGCTTTTGTTGAAAAGTAAAGTCTTGTGGATGATGATCAAAGCACGGCCTATGTGGCACAACTTTGTGTATGGCGTTAATTCGCGAGCCTCACACCCCGGTATGAACTAGAAACGGGAGAGGGTCCAGGGAGAACATGCGTCTCTTTCTAGTTAGAGGTGGTGTAAGTGACCTACCAGCCCTGACATTTTTATATATTATTCACCTGTGCGGTTGTTGGAATGCAAGGCGCCTCGGATATGGAGTCATTTGGCTCATTTACGCCCCATAGGGCGGTTAGACGTATTGTTCAGGGTTTCATTTTAATCCGCTACGTGTGGACCGGCCCTTTGGCTCCTAGGTGCAGTTGCGGCTGTAGCCTGAGACAAGGGCTAGATTGTCTCGAATCGGTAGAGGACGATCCCTTGCCTCGGTTCATAGATGGAAATCCAACTTCCAATACGGGACTTTGCGGTTTTGATTGTAGAGCCTAGTATTAGCGACATGATATATGGTACCTATGCCGTCTAGGATTGATACATTTATATTTGAAGTTGTTTTATACACTATGCACTTATAATAGTATCAAATGATTTTTTTAAAGTACCAAGCATGTTTGGCTATTATAAGGGAAAACCCTATCCTCCGGCTTGTGTTGCATTGTGTGATAGGACCTGGGTCTTATAATAGCTTCATTTTTCCAAAAAGCATTGCGCTGTTTTGTTATATGCAATGGTATTCTTGGGAGGAAACCTGTTCCGTGTTATACGGCGTGTTCCCTTGATATATCTGATTTAAAGTAAAGTTTTAAATAACTGTTTTAGTCCTTACACCAGTCACATGACTGACCTGGAGTTTATTGTTTTAACCTAAACTCTGGGTGCCCCTATTTCCACACGGGCAGCTAGTAGTTTTGGTTTTGCAGATTTATATTCACAGGATCCTGGTTTACAGCTGGAATGATATTCGGAAAGCTTTGTATCCGTATATCTCCTTCAGTTGTGTTTTGTATTATTTCCCGCTGCTATGTAATGTATTGTAATCTCTGATATTTTATGATGTGTAATATTGATTCTTACTCTGTATATTCTTGTATTCTGATGGAATTGTTGTAATTAACAATGAAATGTTCTTCTGTTTGTGTTCTGATGTGGCTTGTCCTCAACTCAATCCGTGCTTTCCTTCAGGGGGAAGCTCGGGTCGTTTCACCGTACATCGGGACGGTGCCGGTTTTAATTACCCTACCGTTATGCTGCCGAAATTTTCTGTAATATTTGTGTGTTGTGAAATATTCATATATGAAGTGAAATTTGTTTGAACATCAAAAATTAATTATTTTTATTGAAATTAGAGATATGGAAAAATATTTATTATCTGAAATGAGAATAAGTTAAACAATAAAAATTCACATTTTTATTTTATATGGAAATTGTACATGTTTTTAACATAAATATGATCACATTAAAAATCTTATTTTTAATGTAAATTAGCAAAGTAGAAAAATGTATATGTTTTAAACATAAATATGATTACATTAAAATTCTCATTTTTAATGTAAATACAGGATATGTGAAAGTGTTCAAATATTGAAATTAAAAGTTATTCTTTTATTTGCATTCTTTGATGCAAATATATGTGTTGAAATATAAAGTTATTCTTTTATTTGCATTCTATGATGCAAATATATATTGAAATAGAAAGTTATTCTTTTATTTGCATTCTTTGATGAAAGTATACATTGCAATAAAATGTTTTACTTTTATTTGCACTATTGATAAAGACAAAATGTTGTAATTAAAAGATTTTATTTTTATTTGCATATTTAGATGCAAATAAACGTTGTAGTTAAAAGATCATATTTTTATTTGTAGATTTAAATGCAAAGAAACTTCGTAGTAAAAGACTACATTTCCAAAATGTAATGGAAGACAAGAAAAGATCACATTTTACATAATGTAAGGAAAGATTACATTGAAATAAAAAGATTTATTTTTAATGTAAATACACATTGAAATAGGAAGTTATATTTTTAAAATAAACAAAGTATGGAATAGAAGATCACATTTTATGTAATGTCAAAAGATTACATTTTTATACAATGCAAAGAAATTTCATTTTTTCGATGTAAGCTAAGAAATGAATAGAAATGTCTCATGTTTTCAAGAAAGAAAAAGAACATGTTTACATTAAAATCCTATTTTTAATGTAACAAACTGGAATATTAAAGTAAGCATGTTTTAGAAATACAAACATCTCTACATTAAAACATCTTTACTTTCTAAAATTTTCATTTTTAACTGTAAAGAAGGAAATAAGGAAAATGTTCATGTTTAAATTATATAAACATGTCCGCATTTAAAATCATATTTTTAATGTTAGGAATGAAAGTAAAAAAATGTTCATGTTTAAGTGTACAGACATATTTACATAAAAATAAAATAAAAATCATGTTTTAATGTAAGGGAAGAATAAAATAAAAAGTTACATTTTTCAATGTAAGATAAGGACGAAATAAAAGAAAACTTCATTTTAATGTAATAAATGATTTCATATATTATAAAAGTCAAGGTTGAGTCGAAAATAGTTTGATATCTTCGAACGGATGAATTATATATATATATATATATATATATATATTAAAAAAAACGAATAGCGCTGCTGCAGTTCGCGATTTGAAATCGTAATTTCGAACGATTATACCGAGAGATCCGACCGTCGGATTTTCCCAAAACTGGAACCATTGGGTTCGTTTTGAGAAGATCTTTACAACGATATAAAATTTGTTAAGATCCAACGGCTAGATTTGGGAAAATGTGTAAATCAAATTTTGAGGAAAGCAACGCCAAGGCCATGTAATGACACGAGCGTCGTTTAATTGAAAATGACTATTTTTAAATAAATAAAAATAGCGATAAATCGTTATAAAATATTATAAGCGGCATGGAATGAAAAGAAATTATTTTGAACTATATATATTCGAGAATTATTTGAAAAGATCGAGTTAAATCTCATTTCAAATAATTATACGACGATTGGAAGTCGAAGATTTGAAGACGGTGGTTGAAGACCGACGATCTTCACATCGAATGGATGTGTGGCTACTGATGCCCATGATTGGAGTAGCTACCTTGAAGGGGCTAAAGTGGTAACCGTCCGGACGTATTGTTGATTGTTCGGATATGTGGGGTATAAGGTGCCTCCAGTTTCGTTCAGACCGAGAACGGACTTCTAAATGGATTGTATGTCTGACGTTGTATTCCTTTATACTGTATTCGTTAATCTCTGTTAAATATAAATCTGTTTGGTGTTTAACACCCTTCTCTAAGACGTACGAGCTTAGAGGTTATATATTGGCGGAAATCAATGGTATGGTATGGAATGACAATGTGGCATGCCAAGATGCTAATGATCAAGGCTTATTGTTGAAAAGCAGAGCCTTGTGGTTGATGATCAAAGCACAGCTTTAAATAGCATAGCTTTGTGTATAGCGTTACTTCGCGAACCTTACACCCCGATATGAACCAGAAACGGGAGTAAGGACTACAGGGAGGACATACGTTTCTTTCTAGCTAGAAGTGGTGTCATGGCTTTTACAAGGCCTGACATTTTTTACTTATGTGGATGATGGAATGAGGTGCCTCGGTTATTGAGTCCCTAGTGGCTCTATTTACGCCCCATAGGGTGGGGAAACATATTGTTCAGGCAAAACTAATCCACTAACATATTTGTGGACCGACCCTGCAAGATCCAAGGGTCACTCGAGCTCTGATCCTGAGGCACGGGCTAGAGTGTCTCGTATTCGGTAAGGTCTATCTTTTGCCTTGGTTCATGATGGAAATCCAACTTCCAATACGACCCATGCGGTTTTGATTGTATTACTAGTACGACAACATAGTATATGGTAGCTATGCCGTCTATGATCGATGTTATGATTGAAATGTTTTTAAAACATACA
The DNA here is from genome assembly GCA_030737875.1 of Allium sativum. NCBI lineage: Eukaryota > Viridiplantae > Streptophyta > Magnoliopsida > Asparagales > Amaryllidaceae > Allium > Allium sativum. The sequence goes on along the minus strand of CM060920.1, from coordinate 104,543,811 downwards.
CAGTAATAATAAAATCAAATTCGTTTTATCGTATCAAGCATTTTTGACCATTATAAGGTAAAACTCTATCCTCCGGTTTGCGTTGCATTGTGTGATGGGACTTGAGTCTTATAATGGTTTCATTTTTATAAAAAGCATTGCGTTGTTTGATTATTTACTTTACTTATGAACTAGCAATCCAATGGAGTAAACCCGTTCCGCGTTAGCGGCGTGGTCCTGTGATTAGCCTTATTATCAAATAGGTTAAATAAGATTTCTCATACCAATCCCATGACTGACTCGTAGTTTGTTTCACTTTGAAAACTCGGGTGCCCTCTTTTCCACACGGGCAGCCTTGTTTACAGGTTTAACAGTTTCATCTTGGATAGTTATGGAGCTGAAGATGGATATTCTCATTTCTATTTTGCTGTTCAGACTTCACTTAGTATATCAAGTTTTTATTCCGCTGCAGACATTTATATTAAGCTGAAACTGTATTATTGCTAAGTATGATCCCACTATGCTGTGTAACGATGATGAAGTATTATTTCCAGTGTAATTTGATGAACATTATCTGCTGTAATTCTCTATTTCTGTTATGTGGTTATTGTTATGTGTTATATTCCAATGATTATCCTTACTTCCATACACGCGGAGTTTGGGGTCATCACATTTGGTATCAGAGCTTTGGTTAAACTTAGTTCGGGATATAACATATTAACAAACTCCTCAGAGATAGAATCAGCAGAATCCCAAAACGAATAACTCATCATAGATAGGACTAGTAATGTCCTAGAGTGAGTAAAAATACACCCCCATAGATTCATTTGCATTTAAACATATGTCTCTATGTTTTACAATATCTATTATGTTGGCCTGACTCTTTGTCTGGTATTTGTAGACATAGTAGAAATGAGTGGCAGAAACAGAAGAAGTAAATCTTTGGTTCAGCAGTCTAATAGCCAGTTATGCTCTCACAATCAGAACCAGATATAGAAGTTCTATTTAAGAGATATCGAAATCCGGGTGGAGTACATTTCTTAGGCAAAGAATCCGTTATTGAATCACAAGCATGGATGCGTTCTGCTGAGAGAATCTTTGAAGGCCTAAAGCTAAGGGATGATCAGAAAAGACTAGTGGCATCTTGGGTAATAAAAGGCGAAGCTTTATTCTGGTGGGAAGCTGTTTCTAAGGAGAATCCAGAAGGTAACATTATCTGGGATAGATTCAAAGAGATGTTCACAGAAAAATTTATTCCTCCAGGAGAAATTGATCGGCTATATAATGAGTTTGAGAATCTAAAACAAGGTGATATGACCATTCGGGAGTATCAGAAGAAATTCGAGGAACTTTCCCGCTTTGCCCTAGTACTAATTCAAGATCCTTTGGGGAAAAATCGGAAATTTATTAAAGGACTTCAAAGTAAATACCTAAATTGGGTAACTGCACATATTAATCTCCCTTTTTCTGAAATGGTAGAGATGGCTTGTCGCTATGAGGACCTCGATAAGCAAGGTGCTTTGGGAGGTGAAGAAGAAGGCAGCTCTAACAACAAAAGGAAGTTTGAAGCTGATAGCCCTGAGGCAAGTGCAAAGCCTGAGGCCAACAAGAAGCCTAAAGTCAATAAGAAAAGGCCCAGATCTCAAAAAGAAACATTAACGACTGCCATATGCTCTAACTGCAATAAGCAAGGACATTTGTCGATTAACTGCAAATCTTCGAAGAAACGAAAAATGATGGGTCTAAATCCAGTAGAAAGTTTCAAGAGGGTAGAGAATGCAATAAGTGCCATCAGACTGGTCATCTTGCGAAGGGTTGCCCGCTATCAGAAAGGTCTGAAGTAGCTCATGTAAACGTGGTGGCAGAAACTCTAATACCCTCAGCTACTAGGGAAAGGTCAGACATTTTAGAGGGCACACTCATGGTCAACAATATCCTTGTTAAAGTATTGTTTGACACGGGCGCGTCACAAAGTTTTATTTTGAGTAACATAGTTAAGAAATTGAAATTGAAATTGAGGAACCTTAAAGAATTGGTTAGAGTTCATAATCTGATAGGAGGTTCCCTTATTCTCGACGTGTATTGTAGAGTGCATGTCTCCTATTCTTATTATTGATTTTCTTTTAATTTGATCGTCATGGATCTTTCTAATTTTGATATCATTTTTGGACTCGATTGGTTAACCAATTATGAAGCCGAGGTTAAGTGTGCAGAAAGAATCGTCAAAGTGAAGACCAAGTTTGGGAATATTGTTACGATACCACGCATGGCTCCAAACTCAGATAGAAAAGAATTTTGGGCTGCTCTTGATGTTTCCCCCACTCTTATCGAAAATATTCCTGTCGTCAAAATTTATGCGGATGTGTTCAAAGAAGTTGATGGCTTACCTCCGCATAGAGAAATTGACTTCAGAATTGATTTGGTTCCAAATGCAAGACCAGCTGTACATCCTATTCGGAGAATGGCGCCAAAAGAAAACGAAGAACTGAGCAATCAAACCAAACAACTTTTGTGGAAAGGTCTGATCAGACCCAGTTTCTCAAAATAGGGACCAGCAGTTGTGTTTGCTCCCAAATCAGACGGTACTCTCCGACTGTGTGTGGATCACCGAGATTTAAATAAGCAGACGCTCAAGAATAAGTATCCATTGCCTCGCATTGATGATTTGTTGGATCGTTTAAATGGAGCGAAAGTGTTTTCAAAAATGGACCTAGCTATAGGTTTCCATCAATTCGTATTGCTGAAGAGTGTGTTCCTTTGACAGCTTTCAGAGACCCAGACACATTTTATGAATGGTTAGTAATACCGTTTGGCTAATGCAACACTCCAGCCTATTTTGTCGATTTGATGAATCGAGTATTCCGGGATGTTTTGAACAAATTTGTGTTGGTCTTCATTGATGACATCTTAATCTTTTCTAAGTCAACTGCCGAGCATGAGAAACATTTGGAACAAGTTTTAGAAATTCTAAGAAAGAATGTATTGAAAGCCAAATTCTCTAAATGTGTATTCTAGCAAGAAGAAGTGAAGTTCCTCGGTCATGTAGTATCGAAGGAAGGAATTTCAGTGGATCCTAGCAAAATCACAACCATTAAAGATTGGAAGTAGCCTACCACTCCTACTGAAGTCAGAAGCTTTCTGAGATTAGCTGGTTATTATCGGAAATTAGTTAAAGACTTTTCGAGGACAGCTTGTCCATTGACGAAGCTTACAAAGAAGCATACAAAGTTTATCTAGACACCTAAATGTGAAGCAGCTTTCCAAGAGCTGAAACAGAAATTGATCACTGCTCCTATGTTGACCATCATAGATGGCAATCAGGATCTAAAAGTTTGGACTGACGCTTCTAAAGATGGTATTGGTGCAGTGCTAATGCAAAGAGACAAAGTAGTCGCATATGCTAGCCGTCAGTTAAAACCGCATGAGAAGAATTACGCCACTCATGATCTTGAGCTAATGGCCATCGTATTTGCTCTAAAGATATGGAGGCACTATCTTTTGGGTGAAAAGTTTGAACTGTATACAGATCATAAATCTTTAAAGTATCTATTCAACCAAAGAGATTTGAACTTGAGGCAGCAACGTTGGGTTGAATTCCTTGCACCCTATGACCTGGACATCTTATATACTCCAGGAAAAGCCAATGTTGTGGCAGATGCACTTAGCAGAAAGAATGTGGGCGTCGCCAATCTCATCCTCGCGAATCTCATTATTACACCCACATTGATCGACAAAATCTCTGCTCTTTAGAAGAATGATGAATTTATACAGAGAATTATTAAAAGAGTTCGGGAAGGTGAACCCTCAAGTTTCCAAATTGATAAAAAGGGAGTTCTGAGGTTGAAAGGCCGAATTTGTGTCCCGAATATTCCTGAGCTCCGAAGAGAAGTAATGGATGAATGTCATAAATCCAAGCTTTGTATTCATCCAGGGGTGAGCAAGATGTATCATTATCTCAAGCGCACGTTCTAGTGGAAATCTATGAAAAAAGACATCTCCATTTATGGCAGCAGGTGTTCGACTTGCCAACAAGTCAAAAATGATCAGCAAAAACCTGCCGGCTTGTTACAACTACTACCAGTTCCAAGTTGGAAATGGGATCAAATTTCCATGGATTTTATTGATGGCTTGCCTCGAACGAGAAAAGGCAATGACAGTATGTGGGTGGTTGTTGATCGTCTCACAAAAACAGCCCATTTTATTCCTATCAAATCAACTAGAACAACTCAAAGTTAGTCGAAGATTTATTTCAAAGAAATTGTCCGACTACATAGAGTCCCCAGTAGCATTATAAGTGATCATGACCCTATATTCGCTAGTAAACTCTGGGAAGCATTCCAAGGAGAACTGGGGACAACATTAAATCTGAGCACCGCTTATCATCCTCAAACAGATGGCCAGACTGAGAGGGTGAACCGTATACTGGAAGATTTGTTGTGAGCTTGCATTCTTGACTTTGGCGGATCATGTGAAGACCACTTGCATTTGGTCGAGTTCTCTTATAATAACAGTTACCAAGCAAGCTTGGAAATGTCGCCATTCGAAGCATTGTATGGCAGGCCTTGCAGATCTCCCGCATGTTCGGTGGAACTAGGCAATAGACTAGTTTTGGGTCCCGACATGATTCGTGAAGCTTCAGACAAAGTCGATTTTATTAAGAAGCGATTGCTAGCAGCTCAGAGCCGACAGAAAAGTTATGCAGATTCAAGAAGAAGAGATTTAGAATTTGCTGTTGGCGATTATGTGTACTTGGGTGTTTCTCCATTGAGAGGAGTTGTCCGCTTTGGGAAGACTGGGAAGTTGGCTCCTAGATTCATTGGTCCATTCCCTATTCTAGAAAGGATTGGAACTCTCGCTTACAAGGTTCAGTTGCCTGATTGGTTGCCAAGGGTACATGATGTATTCCATGTGTCCCAACTTCGGAAGCATGTGCATGATCCAGACTTGATTGTGGAGGAAGCTGCACAGCAAGATTTGGAGATCACACCAAACTTGGCAATAAGAAGGGAGCCGGTAAAGATCATTGGTAAGGAAACCCGAGTTCTGAGGAATAAAAGAATTCATCTTGTCAAAGTGCAGTGGAGCGGAGATCCCAGAGACTGTACATAGGAGACAGAGGACAGCATCAAACAGGCTTATCCCCAGTGCAGAGTGGATATCTCTGACTAGCTCGAGTGAAAGGTACATTTACCATATTTACATTTTCCGTTTTGTTTCCTACTTTACTCTAGTTTCCTTTTCGGGGACGAAAAGTTCTTAAGTAGGGGAGATTGTAACAACCCGGAAAATCTGAGCCAAATTTTTTTTTTTAATATTTTAATGAATTTCTAATAGTTGAAATAATTTATTTTAAATAATAACGATTAAAAATTTATTTAAATCGAAGTTAGAAAAAATATATTTATTTTAATTCTAAAAGGAGTTAGAAATAGCGCGGTAGTTTGAAAATTTGAATTCAAACTTTGACTGAGTGTACAGGATGCAAAATAGATCGGGTTTTAGTGAAACCAAAAATATTTAAATCTGGTTAAGATTATCTTTCCAACGAATCCAAAAAATTGAAATTTCATAAAGGGAATCAAAAGCTATGGTCAGTTGAATTTTCAGAATAGTCGCTATGCAATTTAATAGAATATATAGCTCGTATAAATAGCCATTTTTCAAACGACCTCTGTTTTTGACGAGACCACTTTTGTTGGAACCGGAATGTCAAATTATTGCAGGATTCCAATTTTCATAATTTTTGGGATCAATATGTGAGCGTGGCAAAAGAAAATGTGTTTTGACAATATCTGTCAATTTCGATCGACCAGAAAATGGCCATTTTTCAAACGGCCTTCAAATTTGACGAAATTAGTTTTGTTGGGATCGTATTGTCAAAACAAAACCAGATATAATTTTTCTGGAATTTTTAGAGTCAGTCTGTGGCACCGGTAAATTAAAATGTTCGATCAAATTAAATAATTAAATGTTTTATTATTTAATTTGAAGAATAACTGACTAAAACAGTCGAATGGGCCTACAAGACATATTCCATTGTGTCCGGAATGGGGGTATTTAGCTATGGGCGTCACTCGTTGGGTTTGATTTGGAGTTAAGAGCGATATAGAAATTAAATTGAATTTAAATGAAATTTAATAAAATAAAATAGAAAGGGTATACCGTATAAATACGGTACACGTATTCCGTAACCATAATACCATCTTCCAGCCGCCGTTCTATTTGAATCAATGGCCGATTCACTCCAAAATTCAATGGCTAAATCCTCCCAATTCACTGCAAATTAGAATCCCAATTCAAAACAAGATTCAAGAGGAGGGTAAGGTCGTTAATTCCATACGGGTTTGATCGGATTTGGTTGTGTATTGAGCCCGAATCACCTAGTCACAACGCCGCCATTTGAGGGTGTCTCCCCGCCAAGAGCCACCACCGAGTTCATCCATAGGGGGCGATAGGTGCGGTTTTCAGAGCACTTCCACGCGTTACCTCTGATCGTCATCAAGCCTCTCGGTTAGCGTGTGAATTGAAGCCCTAAGGTCGAACACAAGCTTGAGAACCCACGGCCTTTATCATAGGAAGAAGAAGAGTAATATTTTAATTAATTCAATAATTTAGTTTATTTTAAACTGTGTACAACCTTCGTAAGATCAAAACTCTCACATACGATAACGAAATCTGATGAAACAGGAAGCGTTGGACTCGTGACATCGAGACCTGCATTCTAGAACTGGCCACAGAATTTTTAGAGCCTTCTACATTTTTTGAAGAGATTGAAAGCGAGGTGAGATATCTGAATTCAGAAATAAAATAAAATTATATTAGGATGCAGACGGAGTTTAGAAACTCCCGACACCCGTCGTCCACAGACCATGGACGGCTTGATTGATTTGTGATTGTGATAGGTTGAATTTTGGTGTTTGTTTGTGGTTGATAAAGAAATAGAAACATAAATTGAAATTAATTGATATTGTGGAAAATTCATCTGCGTACGAAATAGATTATTGAAATCCCCCTTGTCAAAAGCTGCGAGGCTTTAAGGTAGCGCGAGGAGCCGTACATCGGGACGGTGCCGGTTTTAATTACCCTACCGTTATGCTACCGAAATTTTCTGTAATATTTGTGTGTTCTGAAATATTCATATATGAAGTGAAATTTGTTTTAACATCAAAAATTCACTATTTTTATTGAAATTAGAGATATGGAAAAATATTTATTATCTGAAATGAGAATAAGTTAAACAATAAAAATTCACATTTTTATTTTATATGGAAATTGTACATGTTTTTAACATAAATATGATCACATTAAAAATCTTATTTTTAATGTAAATTAGCAAAGTAGAAACATGTATATGTTTTAAACATAAATATAATCACTTTAAAAATCTCATTTTTAATGTAAATACAGGATATGTGAAAGTGTTCAAATATGAAATTAAAAGTTATTCTTTTATTTGCACTCTTTGATGCAAATATATATATATATATATATATATTGAAATAGAAAGTTATTCTTTTATTTGCATTCTTTGATGCAAATATATATTGAAATAGAAAGTTATTATTTTATTTGCATTCTTTGATGCAAGTATACATTGCAATAAAAGGTTATACTTTTATTTGCACTATTGATACAGACAAAATGTTGTAATTAAAAGATTTTATTTTTATTTGCATATTTAGATGCAAATAAACGTTGTAGTTAAAATATCATATTTTTATTTGTAGATTTAGATGCAAAGAAACTTCGTAATAAAAGACTACATTTCCAAAATGTAATGGAAGACAAGAAAAGATCACATTTTACATAATCTAAGGAAAGATTACATTGAAATAAAAAGATTTATTTTTAATGTAAATACACATTGAAATAGAAAGTTATATTTTTAAAATAAACAAAGTTTGGAATAGAAGATCACATTTTATGTAATGTCAAAAGATTACATTTTTATACAATGCAAAGAAATTTCATTTTTTCGATGTAAGCTAAGAAATGAATAGAAATGTCTCATGTTTTCAAGAAAGAAAAAGAACATGTTTACATTAAAATCCTATTTTTAATGTAACAAAGTGGAATATTAAAGTGAGCATGTTTTTGAAATACAAACATCTCTACATTAAAACATCTTTACATTTTAAAATTTTCATTTTTAAATGTATATATGGAAATAAGGAAAATGTTCATGTTTAAATTATATAAACATGTCCACATTTAAATCATATTTTTAATGTTAGGAATGAAAGTAGAAAAATGTTCATGTTTAAGTATACAAACATGTTTACAAAAAAATAAAATAAAAATCATGTTTTAATGTAAGGGAAGAATAAAATAAAAAGTTACATTTTTCAATGTAAGATAAGGATGAAATAAAAGAAAACTTCATTTTAATGTAATATATGATTTCATATATTATAGAAGTCAAGGTTGATTCGAAAATAGTTTGATATCTTCGAACGAATGAATTATATATATATATATATATATATATAAAAATTAAAAATAAAACGAATCGCGCTGTTGTAGTTCACGATTTGAAATCGTAATTTCAAACGATTATACCGAGAGATCCGACCGTCGGATTTTCCCAAAACTGGAACCATTGGGTTCGTTTTGAGAAGATCTTTCCAATGATATAAAATTTGTTAAGATCAACAGTTAGATTTGGGGAAATATGTGAATCAAATTTTAAGGAAAGCAGCGCCAGGGCCATGTAATGACCCGAAGCGTCGTTTAATTGAAAATGACTATTTTAAATAAATAAAAATAGCGATAAATCGTTATAAAACATTATAAGTGATATGGAATGAAAAGAAATGATTTTGAACTATATATATTCGAGAATTATTTGAAAAGACCGAGTTAAATCTCATTTCAAATAATTATACAACGATTGGAAGTTGAAGATTTGAAGACGGTGGTTGAAGATCGACAATCTTCACATCGAATGGATGTGTGGCTACTGATACCCATGATTGGAGTAGCTACCTTGAAGGGGCTATAGTGGTAACCGTCCGGACGTATTGTTGATTGTTCGTATATGCGGGGTATAAGATACCTCTGGTTTCGTTCAGACCAAGAACAGACTTGTAAATGGATTGTATGTCTGATGTTGTATTCCTTTATATTGTATTCGTTGGTCTCTGTTAAATATATATCTGTTTGGTGTTTAACACCCTTCCCAAAGACGTACGAGCTTAGAGGTTATATATTGGCGAAAATCAATGGTATGGTATGGAATGACAATGTGGCATGCCAAGATGCAAATGATCAAGGCTTATTGTTGAAAAGCAGAGCCTTGTGGTTGATGATCAAAGCACAACTTTAAATAGCATAGCTTTGTGTATAGCGTTACTTCGCGAACCTCACACCCCGGTATGAACCAGAAACGGGAGTAAGGACTGCAGGGAGGACATACGTTTCTTTCTAGCTAGAAGTGGTGTCATGGCTTTTATAAGGTCTGACATTTTTTACTTATGTGGATAATGGAATGAGGTGCCTCGGTTATTGTCCCTAGTGGCTCTATTTACGCCCCATAGGGCGGGGAAACGTATTGTTCAGGCATAACTAATCCACTAACATATTTATGGACCGGCCCTGCAAGATCAAGGGGTCACTCGAGCTCTGATCCTGAGGCACGGGCTAGAGTGTCTCAAATTCGGTAAGGACTATCTTTTGCCTTGGTTCATGATGGAAATCCAACTTCCAATACGACCCATGCGGTTTTGATTGTATTACTAGTACGGCAACATAGTATATGGTAGCTGTGCCATCTATGATCGATATTATGATTGAAATGTTTTTAAAACATACACACTAATAATAATATTAAATTCGTTTTATCGTATCAAGCATTTCTGACCATTATAAGGTAAAAATCTATCCTCCGGTTTGCGTTGCATTGTGTGATGGGACTTGAATCTTATAATGGTTTCATTTTTATAAAAAGCATTGTGTTGTTTGACGATTTACTTTACTTATGCACTGGCAATCCAATGGAGTAAACCCGTTCCGTGTTAGCGGCATGGTCCTGTGATTAGCCTTATTACCAAATACGTTAAATAAGATTTCTCATACCAGTCCCATGACTGACTCGTAGTTTGTTTCACTTTGCAAACTCGGGTGCCCTCTTTTCCACACAGGCAGCCTTGTTTACAGGTTTGGCGGTTTCATCTTGGATAGCTATGGAGCTGAAGATGGATATTCTCGTTTCTATTTTTCTGTTCAGACTTCACTTAGTGTATCATGTTTTTATTCCGCTGTAGACATTTTATATTAAGCTGAAACTGTATTATTGCTAAGTATGATCCGACTATGCTATGTACCTCTGATAAAGTATTATTTCCAGTGTAATTTGATGAACATTATCTGCTGTAATTCTCTATTTTTGTTATGTGTTTATTGTTATGTGTTATATTCCAATGATTATCCTTACTTCTGTACACGCGGAGTTTGGGGTCATCACAAGGCCTTTACTCCTTTTCTCTTGCAAGCCTCCTTTAATTTGAGATGTGCATGGCCTTTTATCAATCATTTTCTTGTCCAACAACAACTGGATGTGATATCTTTGTCTACAATTCTTCAAAACATAAATATATAGCATTCTGATCTCCATTTCTCTACATTTCTGGTTGCATGCTGGTTGGGTTGGAATATCTGTAAAAGTGACAAAACAATACCCAAGTAATATTTATTTATATACAAAAGATAAGATATAAGAGCATAAAATAAACACATTTCTATGTTAATCAACGATCTACAATAACCCATATACTGTCATTCCCTTTTCTGGATCGGGGCAAGCCATCAATGAAGTCCATAGAAATTTGGTCCCATTTCCAACTTGAAACCTCTAGTGGTTTCAACAATCCTGTCGGCTTCTGTTGGTCGCTTTTGACTTGCTGACAAGTGGGACATCTAGAAACATATATAGAAATGTCTCTTTTCATAGATCTCCACCAAAATGGGCGCTTGAGGTCGTGATACATCTTGCTCGCCCCTGGATGAATACTATGCTTAGATTTATGGCATTCGCCCAAAACTTCCCTTCTGAGCTCAGGAATGTACGGGATATAGATTCGGCCTAATAGCCTCAGAACCCCTTTGTCATCAATTTGGAAAGTCGTGGGTTCGCCTTCCCGAATTCTTTGGATAATACTCTAAATAGATTTATCATCCTTCTGAAGAGCAGAGATTTTATCAATCAAGGAGGGTGTAATAATGAGATTGGCGAGGATAAGATTAGTGCTGGCCGTATTTTTCCTGCTGAGCGCATCGGCTACAACATTGGCTTTCCCCAGAATATATAGGATATCCAGGTCATAAGCTGCAAGAAATTCAACCCAACGTTGTTGCCTCAAATTTAAATATCTTTGGTTAAAAAGATGCTTCAAGGGTTTGTGATCGGTATATAGTTCGAACTTCTCACCCAAGAGATAGTGCCTCCATATCTTTAGAGCAAATACAAAGGCCATTAGCTCAAGATCATGAGTGGCATAATTCTTCTCATGCGGTTACAACTGACGGCTAGCATATGCAACTACTCTGTCCCTTTGCATTAGCACCGCACCAATACCTTAAACAAATAAAAGGATAACATGTTAAAATGAGATTTATCTTTTTAAAAATGTCATTTCCAACATGTTGTTTCATAAAAAGGATAACCTTCTCTAGATGCATCTGTCCAGACTTTCAAATCATGAATGCCATCAATAATGGTCAACACAGGAGCAGCGATCAGCTTCCTTTTTAGCTCTTGGAAGACTACCTCGCATTCAGGTGTCCAGATAAACTTTGCATGCTTCTTAGTTATCTTTGTCAATGGACAAGATAGCCTCGAAAAATCCTTGATGAATTTCCGATAATATCCAGCCAGTCCTAAGAAACTTCTGACTTCGGTGGGAGTTCTAGGCTGCTTCCAATCTTGGATGGCTGAGATCTTTCCTGGATCCACTGAAATGCCTTCCTTTGATACAACATGGCCGAGGAATTTTACCTCTTCTTGCCAGAATATGCATTTGGAGAATTTGTCTTTCAACACATTTCTTCGCAAAATCTCTAAGACTTCTTTCAGAAGCTTTTCGTGCTCAGTAGTGGTTTTAGAAAAGATGAGGATGTCATTGATGAACACTAGCACGAATTTATTTAAAACATCTCGGAATACTCTATTCATCAAATCAACAATGTATGCTAGAGCATTACATAGCCCGAAAGGCATTACTAGCCATTCAAAAAATGTGTCTGGTCCTCTGAAAGCAGTCAAAGGAACACACTCTTCTGCGATGCGCAGTTGATGGAAACCCATGGCTAGATCCATCCTAGAGAATACTCGTGCTCCATGTAGGCGGTCCAGCAAGTCATCAATACGAGGCAGTGGATATTTGTTTTTCGGTATTTGCTTATTGAGGTCGCGGTAGTCCACACATAGACGGAATGTCTGACTTTGGTACGAATACCACTGCTGCATCCCATTCTGAGAAGCTAGTCCTGATCAGACCCTTCCACAAAATCTACTTAGTTTGATTGCTCAGCTCCTCTTTTTCTTTTGGCGACATTCTCCGAATAGGATGCACGACGGGTCTTGCATTTGGAACTAGGTCAATTCTGAAGTTGATTTCTCTACGTGGAGGTAAGCTATCAACCTCGGTGAACACATCAGCATAATCTTTGACGATAGGGATATCCTCAATAGAAGTGGGAGTGACTTCTAGAGAAGACCAGAATTCTTTTCTGCCTGTGGTTGAGCCGTGGCATGGTATAGTAATACCTCCAAGTTTAGCTTTAACTTTGACAACTCTTTCAGCACATTTAACTTCAGCCTTATGCCTTGATAACCAATCCATCCCAAGAATAACATCATACCCAGCAAAATTCATGACAATCAAGTTTATAGGGAACTGATAACAAGAATAGGAGATAGGCACTCTACAGTATTGATCGAGAATAAGGGAACCTCCTATCGGACTATGATCTCTAACCAATTCTTTAAGTTCTCTTGGTTTCAATTTTAACTTTTTAATGGTGTCATTATAAATAAAACTTCATGATGCACCAGTGTCAAACAAGACTGTGATAGGAATGTTCTTAATATTAAGAGTACCTCCTAAAACATCAGGTTTACCTGCTCCTTCAGAAGAAGCTGGTGCAGGCGTTTCCTCGTAGACATGAGCCACTTCAGCTTTCTTCAATAGAGGACAATTCTTACTAATATGCCTTATCCTGTGACAATTAAAGCATTCCCTCTTATCCTGAGAATTCTGGCCATAATTCTGACTAGGTCCAGACTCATTCCTCTTGGCCCTTTTTGGAGCTCTACACTCGGATTCATAGTGTCCAACCTTGTTGCAGTTATAGCATTTCACCTTGGTCATGTCTCTCTTCTTTCCTTGAGGCTTAGCGGCTGAAGAGTTGCTCGCCTCAGGTTTCTTATCAGCCTGCTCCATTTTGTTGCTATTCTGATTTTTCGCCCGCTCTTGCTGTGCAGCTAGGTCATTCTCCTCATAGCGACAGGCCATCTCAATTACTTCATTGAATGGGAGTTTGATATGAGCCGTGACTCTGTCCAGGTACTTCCTGGAAAGGCTCTTAATGAATCTTTTATTCTTCTGAACTGGATCTTGAATCAAATCTGGAGCATAGCGTGAAAGTTCCTCGAACTTCCTCACATATTCTAAGATAGTCATTGCTCCCTGCTGTAAATTCGCAAATTGATCATGAAGCCTCTCTACTTCTTGTGGAGGGATATACTTGTCGTTGAAAAGCTCTTTGAATCTAGCCCACGACATCTTGGCCACATAATTTCCAATCTTGACGGTGTCCCACCAATGCTCAGCTTGGTCCTTCAATAGCCATGTCGCCATAAAGCATTTGCGTTGATCCTCTAACTCCAAGCCTTCAAAAAATTTCTCACTGTCCTTTAGCTATGTCTAGGCAATGATCACCATCTCTCGCCCAGTAAAGGACACTCCTCCTAAGTTTCTAGATTTTTTGGACATCCTCTCCAAGTCAAATGGCTGTGGGGGAGGAGGAGGTGGTGTTACGACCTCAGAAGTGTGATGTTCCTGATTAATGGGTGTCTCATCTCTGACTAGCCCTCTAGCTCCACCTTGGGCTCCACTTCGGGCTCCACCGCGGGCTCCACCTCGGGCTCCACCTTGAGCTATTCTTGCTCTAGTGCTCATTGTATATCAGTCTGTACCATCAAGGAAAGAGTCAGACCAACAAAATGATATTTTTTTAAAAGAAAGGTAAAGGTAGGAACAAATGGAAAGATGATGATGTAATGACTGATTAATATGTGCTATTCTGTTGTGCTCATTATAGGATATTACTAATCCTATCTCTAATGAGCTACTCGCCTTAGAATACTGCTGATTCTATCTAGACGAATTATTATAAATATGTCATACTCGGAGGCTAAGGTTAAACTTTAGCTCTGATACCAAATGTGATGACCCAAAACTTCCGTAGAACGAAAGCAAGGATAATCATATTTACAACAAAAACAGATCTCAGATAATATCATAACACATAAATCATTGCAGCGGAAATAAAATGTCATCAGCATCATAATATCCAATACATCAGAGTACGCAGATACATGATACACTTAGCAAAAAGGAAAGTTTGAATAAAAAGGAAATAAGTCTCAAACTCCATAACGTACATCAAAAACCAAGGATGAAATAAAGTCTCAAAAGCAGAACAAAAGAGAAAAGAAAGAGGTCTTCATCGTCTTGCTTCAACAAGCTCCAATCCAGAAATGTATCCAAACCTCAAGCTGTTACTTGGCTGCCCGTGTATAAAGAGGGCACCCGAGTTTGCAAAGTGAAACAAACTACGAGTCAGTCATGGGACTGGTATGAGAAATCTTTCTTATATTACCTAACAATGTGGCTAATCATAGGACCATGCCGCTAACGCGGAACGGGTTTACTCCATTGGATTGCCAGTGCATAATTTAAATAAATTTTATTACAAACAGTGTAATGCTTTTTGGAAAAATGAAATCATTATAAGACTCATGTCCCATCACACAATGCAACGCAAACCGGAGGATAGAGTTTTGCCTTATAATGATCAAACATGACTTGATACGTATAAAATAATATTTTAATATTTAATCAGTATTAAAATACTTCAAAGTAAATGTATCAATCCTAGACGGCATAGGTACCATATACTATGTCGCCATATATAGGTTTATAATCAAAACCGCAATGTCGTATTGGAGATTTAGTTTCCATCATGAATCGAGGCTAAGGATCGTCCACTCCGATTCGAGACACTCTAGCAAATATCTCAAGATTCAGACTTTGGCGAATCCTTTGATCTTCACGGCCGGTCCACACATAACGCTAGTGGATTAATTATGCCTGAACACACACTTCTCGGTTCTTTTGAACCTCCAATATGGCCACTAACAACCTATAAAACCAAGGTACCTCATAATCCAACATCCACATAAGTAAAAATGTTAGGGATGGTAAGTCGCTGACACTACTCTAGCTAGAAAGAAACGTGTGCACACCCTGCAGTCCTAATCCCGTTTTTGACTCATACCGGGGTGTGAGGCTCGCAAAGTCACGCTATTCAAAAAGCTACGCCTAAACAGGCTATGCTTTGATTATCAACCATAAGCCTGCTTTTCAACAAAAGTGAGACAACCCGAACTTCCCCGGTAAGGAAAGCCCGGATTGAGATGAGAACAACACACATCGGAACGCAAACAGAAGAACATTTCATTTTTTATTACAACAATTCCATCAGAATACAAGAATATACAGAGTATAAATGAATAAAATACATTCGATGAATATCAGAGATTACAATAAATTACATAGCAGCGGAAAATAATACAAAACACAACTGAAAGTAATACACGGATATAGAGCTTTCCGAGCATCGTTTCAGCTGTAAATCAGGATCCTGTGAATATAAATCTGCAAAACCAAAACTACTAGCTGCCCGTGTCGAAAATAAGGGCACCCAGAGTTTAGGTTCAAACAATAAACTCCAGGTCAGTCATGTGACTGGTGTGAGAACTAAAACAGTTATTAATCTTTATTTTAAAGTTACGTAAATCAAGGGACCACGCCGTATAACACGGAACGGGTTTCCTCCCAAGAATACCAGTGCATAAAACAAACAGTGCAATGCTAAATAAAGAAAAAATGAAGCTATTATAAGACCCAGGTCCCATCACACAATGCAACGCAAGCCGGAGGATAGGGTTTTTACCTTATAATAGCCAAAGCATACTTGATACGTCAAAAACACATTATTTGATATTACTATAAGTGTATAGTGTCGAAACAATTTCAATCATAAGTATCAATCATAGGCGGCATAGCTACCATCTACTATGTCGCCATACTAGGCTCTACAAATAAAACCGCAATACACGTATTGGAAATTGGATTTCCGTCATGAGTCGAGGCAAGGGGCAAGCTCCTCTCCGTTCGAGACACTCTAGCAAATGTCTCAGTACCCCACTATGATCCTTGGAATCGGTTGGGCCGGTCCTCTCTTACTTTTGAGGATTGGCAATTCCTGAACACACGTTTCCCGGTCCTAACAGACCTAATATCGAGGCGCCTCATCCAACAACCACACAGGTGAAAAGTACATAATGTCAGCCAGTTTAAGCACTGACACCACCCATAGCTAGAAAGAAACGTCGTGTTCTCCCAACGGTTCGTATCCCGTTTTTGACTCATACCGAGGTGTGAGGCTCGCGAATTCTACACAAAGCTGCGCCACATAGGCCGTGCTTTGATCATCAACCACAAGACTTTGCTTTTCAACAGAAGCCTTGATCAATTGCCACTTACGCGTGCCACACTGGCAATTCACTCCATGCGACTGATGTCTATCGATATACAACCTCTGAGCTCGTACGTCTCAGAGAAGGGCGTTAAGCAAGAGAATAAATTCTCCACCGCCAAACAGATGTATATTTAATAGAGATCAATCAACACAGAATAAAATCCAATGTCAGACACACAATCCATTTACAAGTTCGTTCGGGGTCTGAACGAAACCGGAGGCACTTTCCTCGCATATCCATCGATCTCCAAGTACGTCTGGACGATCACCAACTGATTCCCTCATCTTGGGTGTACAGCCCAATCAAGATCATCAGTAATCACCCAAACGATGTTAAGATTTCCGGTCTTCAACCACCGTCTTCATCTTCGACTTATCGCCGAATCGATTATTTAGAATGGGTATAAACCCAGCCTTTCTGAATAACCTACGTATATAATAAACAAATGTTACACAAACACAACAAACGCCTCATTCCAATTCATAATATCCTTTTTTTTCACATAATCACATTCTTAGGGAAAGGTTCCCATTAATTTTATCAAAGATAAATTCTTCTAAATTTATTCTTTAATCTTCCTTTGGAGATCATTTCAAACTAGTCGGGATTAGCGAACCACATCGAAGTAAATATTTATTTTATTTCCCAATCCCAACCTATTATATCCCATGGAGCAAAACTGTTAATACTCCATATCTAACACCACTGTGTTATCAGTAAAATTAATTACCATTTCACGTTCAAATCTAATAAAAGATTTAACTATCGCTTTGGAGCAGAACTGGTGGTACTCCATTCTCGATCACCTTTCAGATTTGATAATTTAAATTATCAATTCACATTTCAATCTAATTAAAGATTCATTAAAACTTCACTTAGTTTTAATCTTTTCAAAAATCAATATCATGTCTTTAACTGGGTTAAAGAACCAATGTCATTTAAAACACGATTCACGATAAACCTAAAATCACTTTAACTGGGCTTAAGAACGGTGTTAATGAAGACACCATTCACAACAAACCCAAATCACGTTTGATATTAAATACAAGGCTCTGAATAGAAAATATATCGGCTTATATTCAATATCAAATTCTGAAACCAACAATTATCATATTGGAAATAACGATATAAAATATATCTTTCAAATTCCCATAAAAATATCTGTATAATCACGAAATCCAACATCGAAATATTCCGAAGATAATTTCGATTCAAATCCAGTTCAATTCACGTATTGGGAATTTTGATTATTTTTAAAACCACTTTCAAATTCAATTTATTTATTTCAAAAATAAATTGATTTTAATTCTAGTTCAAAACTAGTTCATTTCGATAAAAATCTATTTTTATCTTTTCAAATATGGAGTTTTTCATCCCAATCCTTCCCAATTCACATATTATAATTTTACACAAATTATTGATATTTTTAATAATTTTATCAAGGCCCATACAGTCGATTTCCATCAACGGCCATCGAACTGCACTTACATCGACCTTTTCCAAATTTGATTTGGAAAAAATTCCAAATCCAACCGTTAGATTTCAAATTTCTAATATTCATTGGAAAGCTATTTTCGATACGAACCCAACGGTTCTGGTTTCAGGAGAATTCGACGGTCGGATCTCCCGCAACGTCAATTCGAAGTCAATGGTCGAAATTCACGAACTGCCGCGGCGCGGCGCATTCTATTCTGGCCATTATATATAATATATATATATATATATATTATATATATTTCGTCGATTTCCTTTTAAAACGAATTTTATAATTCGTTTTCAAAACCACTTCAACTTCATATTCAATTTCAAATCAAAATTGAATATTCCACATCATCGATATATATCTTTTCAAAATGTTATATTTTGAAATCACTTCCTTTTTGATATTCGAATAAAATCGATATAAATATCGTTCGTGTCAAAATGGCGCATCACTAATCAACACGGCTTTATATATTTCAATAAATTCGTTATTCTATTCAACAAATGAATATTTATTCCATTCAACACATGAATCTATATTTCTTTCAACACATGAATATTCTCAACACATGAGCACTGTCAACACATGACTATTTTTATTATTTAATATATTTTATAAAATTATGGTATCTATCGTTTGATTTTCAAATCAGACTCCAACTGTAAAGTAGTAAGAGGATGATTTTAAATATGATAAAGATGTAAAAAAAATTTTTTCAACACATGATAATTTATTCTATTCAACACATGAATATATACTTCATTCTATTCTTTATTTTCCCAATTGGAATGAGGCCCAATCGATTACCATATAATGTTAATTATATGGATTCCATACAACACATGTATATAATCACAACAATAAATAATCAATCATCATCCAAAGTGCACCACACTGTATAAGCATCAAATATAGATATCTAACGCTTATAACAGCTTGTCAATTCTTCGATCGACATACAACTAATCAATCGGGATGAGTGGACTTCAAATATCATCCCAACACCCGTGTGGGGTTTCACATCAACAAACACACATTTTTATTCACACACACACGTTAAAAATAATATTTTTAATGATCAAATATTTTTAACTATATAAATATTTTATTTCACATCACACAATCAATTTTCATCACAACAAACAAACAAACATACAAGCCATCCATGGTCTGTGGATGACGGGTGTCGGGTGCTGCTAAGCACCATCTGCATCCTAGTATATATTTTAACTAGAAAAAAAACAAGATTTAGAGTGAAAAGTTCTCACCGACTAGCTAATCCAAACGCCTCGACTGTTCTTATGTAGAAATCTTCGCCGTTCTCGCCTTTTGTCACTTTCACTATCCGTAGCCACTATATATATAAAAATCACATTTTTATACCGCTACTATATAGATAAAAATTCTATTTTTGCAACGCTATTCTCTACATAAATATTTCGCCTTTTCAAATATAAAGATTTCGCCTTTTCAAATATAAAGATTTCGCCTTTTCAAATCTAAAGATTTCGCCTTTTCAAATCTAAAGATTTCGCCTTTTCAAGTCTAAAGATTTAATTTTTATTTCATCACTATAAAAATCACATCTTTATTACAACATATATATAATAAAAATCAGATTTTTATTTCGCTATATTTATAAAGATGATATTTTTACTATCTTACCTATATAAAAATTATATCTTTAACCTTTCTACTATATAAAAATTATATTTTTATTATCTCTACTATATAAAGATCACATTTTCTTATCGCTACTTCACATATAAAAATTGCTATCATATATATAAAAATCCCCTCTTTCTTTTGCTATTCATACAATAAAAATCTCATTTTTCATGTTAAAACTCTAATTTTTTCGTGTTTAAAATTCTACTCTTTCTATTTAAAAATCTAACCGTCATACTCATAAAAATCATGTTTTTACCCTATAACCACTTATGTAAATTCAGATTTTTATTGCATAAATGTACACACACATTTTGGATTTTTATTTCGTATAAAAATCATTCTTTTATCTAAATATACGAATAAAACAAAGGTAGAGACTCACCGATGGGTTTAGGGTGCGGATGGCGGCTCGATAGTCGGAGGAGTGGCTTTGGTCATCAGCGGCGTGGCACACGGTGGCTGAACGGCGGTTATTGAGGTGGGTTTGGGGCTGTGGGGGAAGAAAGAGGGAGAGAGAGGGTGAGGGGAAGGAGGGGACGGCGCGGGGTTGTCCGGTGGTGGGGAGTAGGCCTGAGGTGGCGGCGATGGGGCCAGGAGGGGAATCGGAGGGGCGCGCGGCGATGTTCGGGGCGTAGGGGTTCAGAACGAAGAGAAGCGAGAGGCGGAGGAGCAGGGGATGGAAGAGGGAGGACGGCGATCGCCAAGGGGGGGGGGGGAGCGGCACCTCAGGCGCGGTGGCAGGAGGGTCAACGCGGCGGCGGTTTTTCCCTTTTTTTATATTTATTTTGAAAGCAACTGATCGTGGAAAGGAAAAAGAGAGGGGGGGTCAAGTAAAAATATATTTATATTTTATTATTTAATTTTCCTAAAAAGCGACTTTTTTTCTCGAACGCGAAATTGAATCCACCGACTGTCGTCCCTAGCGTAATACCCCCTTTTCGAACACAATGGGATATGTATCGTAAGCTGATTCGATCATTTCGATCAGTTTTCATCAAATTTACATTTAAATCATTATATTGAATTTTAAACGTACATTTCAATTTACCGGGGCCACATACTAACTCTAAAAATTCCCAAAAAATATTTTATAGCTTCGTATTGACGATACGGTCCTAACAAAACTAGTTTCATCGAATTTTGAGACCGTTGGAAAAATGGCCATTTTCCAGTCGATTAAAATCAACTAAAACTGGTCAAATGCGTTTTCCTTTGCTATGCCCACATATTGAATCGAAAAATTACGAAAATTGAAACCTTGCAATAACTTGACATCATGGATCCAACAAAAGTGGTTTCGTCGAAATCCGAGGTCGTTTGCAAAATGGCTATTTTCTAAGGGCCGAAATTCCATAGCGACTATTCTGAAATTTCAACTGGACATATCTTTTGATTCCCGCTATGAAATCTCTATTTTTTGGATTCGTTGGAAAGATATTCTCAATTAGATTCTATTATTTTTGGTTTCACTAAAATCCGGTTTATTTTGCACCCGGTACATTCAATTGAAGTTTGAAATCGAATTATCGAACTACCGCGCCATTTTCAATTCCTTTTATAATTATATATAATTATTTATATTCTAATGACGACGTATATAAATATATATGTTCTAATTCAATTCAAAATAAATTTCTCGTCGATATTATTTAAAATAATTCATTTTAAATATTCAAAATTCGCTAAAATTGCCAAAATAAAATTTTTAAATTGGCTCAGATTTTCCGGGTTGTTACATTCTCCCCCACTTAAAACTTTTCGTCCCCGAAAAGGAACGATGCCGAAAGTTGTTTAACAAATCAACTCAACTTCCTTTGTTTTCGTTACGGCTTAAGTTCTTCAAGTTTTCAGTTTCTAAGAACTTTTCAAATTCTTCAAAAATTTGGCTAACACCCTAAATTTTCGAAAAATTTCGCCATAACCTCCCCTACACCGGGGACTTCGGGATATTTCATATAGCCTCCCATGGCCTTCTTCAATCAAAAAGAAAAAGAAAAAGCCAATCGGCTCATAAAATCATCACCACCCAAACAAAACAGTAAATTATGGTAAACATGTACCTATTTGTCGGGCAATCAATTTTATTCTTCTGTTCTAGCCTCCTTGCTATGACCTGTTCAATAGATATACATGTATATGCAAGCAAATGCGACCAATTTTCACTACAATTCACTATTCGATTCAATTAGGCTAAATGGTTCAAAATTGAATTAATCAAACAAATAAACAAACAACACAACCATCAATCAATTAGTGAATTAACGTTTCAAATTCATAATTTGATATATATATATATATATATACAGAAAATCATGTTTTTGATGCCAAATCACAACAATAAATCTATGTAAGTTTTGGTTATCACACCAGTCTAATGGAAATATATAGATATCACACCTTCGAAACACGAACATAAATTCTGATGATGATCGATCAATCATCAGAACCATCTCCAGGTGGCTAGAGTGTGATTCTATATCTATCCAGTATATTAAAACTTCGAATATACGTTCATGACACGTATATGCGAAATCTTTACATATTGGATTGTCCATATTCAATATAAATAAATTTTCAAATACGTATACTTGAATTTAACTTTCAAAACAAAATTGTTTTCATTTGAAAAATATACTCTTACACTCGTTCTAGGATACTACTGATCCTATCTCTAACGAGTCATTCTAATTGGATATTACTGATCCAATATCTGATGAACTCTTTCGTTCGGTTCTAATGTGTCCTGTTCTCGAGCTCTGTAAACCAAAGCTCCGATACCAAACTGAGACGACCTGAACTTCCCCGGTAAGGAAAGCCCGGATTGAGATGAGAACAACACACATCGGAACGCAAACAGAAGAACATTTCATTGTTTATTACAACAATTCCATCAGAATACAAGAATATACAGAGTATGAATGAATAAAGTACATTCGATGAATATCATAGATTACAATAAATTACATAGCAGCGGAAAATAATACAAAACACAACTGAAAGTAATACATGGATACAGAGCTTTCCGTGCATCGTTCCAGCTGTAAATCAGGATCTTGTGAATATAAATCTGCAAAACCAAAACTACTAGCTGCCCGTGTCGAAAATAAGGGCACCCAAAGTTTAGGTTCAAACAATAAACTCCAGGTCAGTCATGTGACTGGTGTGAGAACTAAAACAGTTATTAATCTTTATTTTAAAGTTAGGTAAATCAAGGGACCACGCCGTATAACACGGAATGGGTTTCCTCCCAAGAATACCAGTACATAAAACAAACAGCGCAATGCTAAATAAAGAAAAAATGAAGCTATTATAAGACCCAGGTCCCATCACACAATGCAACGCAAGCCGGAGGATAGGGTTTTTACCTTATAATAGCCAAAGCATGCTTGATACGTCAAAAACACATTATTTGATATTACTATAAGTGTATAGTGTCAAAACAATTTCAATCATAAGTATCAATCATAGGCGGCATAGCAACCATATACTATGTCGCCATACTAGGCTCTACAAATAAAACCACAATACATGTATTGGAAATTGGATTTTCGTCATGAGTCGAGGCAAGGGGCAAGCTCCTCTCCGTTCGAGACACTCTAGCAAATGTCTCAGGACCCCACTATGATCCTTGGAATCGGTTGGGCCGGTCCTCACTTACTTTTGAGGATTGGCAATTCCTGAACACACGTTTCCCGGTCCTAACAGACCTAATATCGAGGCGCCTCATCCAACAACCACACAGGTGAAAAGTATATAATGTCTGCCAGTTTAAGCACTGACACCACCCACAGCTAGAAAGAAACGTCGTGTTCTCCCAACGGTTCGTATCCCGTTTTTGACTCATACCGAGGTGTGAGGCTCGCGAATTTTACACAAAGTTGCGCCACACAGGCCGTGCTTTGATCATCAACCACAAGACTTTGCTTTTCAACAGAAGCCTTGATCAATTGCCACTTACGCGTGCCACACTGGCAATTCACTCCATGCGACTGATGTCTATCGATATACAACCTCTGAGCTCGTACGTCTCAGAGAAGGGCGTTAAGCAAGAGAATAAATTCTCCTCCGCCAAACAGATGTATATTTAATAGAGATCAATCAACACAGAATAAAATCCAATGTCAGACACACAATCCATTTACAAGTTCGTTCGGGGTCTGAACGAAACCGGAGGCACTTTCCTCGCATATCCATCGATCTCCAAGTACGTCTGGACGATCACCAACTGATTCCCTCATCTTGGGTGTACAGCCCAATCAAGATCATCAGTAATCACCCAAACGATGTTAAGATTTCCGGTCTTCAACCACCGTCTTCATCTTCGACTTATCGCCGAATCGATTATTCAAAATGGGTATAAACCCGGCCTTTCTGAATAACCTACGTATATAATAAACAAATGTTACACAAACACAACAAACGCCTCATTCCAATTCATAATATCTTTTTTTTTCACATAATCACATTCTTAGGGAAAGGTTCCCATTAATTTTATCAAAGATAAATTCTTCTAAATTTATTCTTTAATCTTCCTTTGGAGATCATTTCAAACTAGTCGGGATTAGCGAACCACATCGAAGTAAATATTTATTTTATTTCCCAATCCCAACCTATTATATCCCATGGAGCAAAACAGGTAGTACTCCATATCTAACACCACTGTGTTATCGGTAAAATTAATTACCACTTCACGTTCAAATCTAATTAAAGATTTAACTATCGCTTTGGAGCAGAACTGGTGGTACTCCATTCTCGATCACCTTTCAGATTTGATAATTTAATTATCAATTCACATTTCAATCTAATTAAAGATTCATTAAAACTCCACTTAGTTTTAATCTTTTCAAAAATCAATATCCTGTCTTTAATTGGGTTAAAGAACTAATGTCATTTAAAACGCGATTCACGATAAACCCAAAATCACTTTAACTGGGCTTAAGAACGGTGTTAATGAAGACACCATTCACGACAAACCCAAATCACGTTTGATATTAAATACAAGGCTCTGAATAGAAAATATATCGGCTTATATTCAATATCAAATTCTGAAACCAACAAATATCGTATTGGTAATAATGATATAAAATATATCTTTCAAATTCCCATAACAATATCTGTATAATCACGAAATCCAACATCGAAATATTCCGAAGATAATTTCGATTCAAATCCAGTTCAATTCACGTATTGGGAATTTTGATTATTTTTAAAACCACTTTCAAATTCAATTTATTTATTTCAAAAATAAATTGATTTTAATTCTAGTTCAAAACTAGTTCATTTCGATAAAAATCTATTTTTATCTTTTCAAATATGGAGTTTTTCATCCCAATCCTTCCCAATTCACATATTATGATTTTACACAAATTATTGATATTTTTAATAATTTTATCAAGGCCCATACAGTCGATTTCCATCAACGGCCATCGAACTGCACTTACAGCGACCTTTTCCAAATTTGATTTGGACATAATTCCAAATCCAACCGTTAGATTTCAAATTTCTAATATTCATTGGAAAGCTATTTTCGATACGAACCTAACGGTTCCGATTTCAGGAGAATCCGACGGTCGGATCTCCCAAAACGTCAATTCGAAGTCAATGGTCGAAATTCACGAACTGCCGCGGCGCGGCGCATTCTATTCAGGCCATTATATATATAATATATATATATATATATTATATATTTCGTCGATTTCCTTTTAAAACGAATTTTATAATTCGTTTTAAATTCGTTTTCGAAACCACTTCAACTTCATATTCAATTTCAAATCAAAATTGAACATTCCACATCATCAATATATATCTTTTCAAAATGTTATATTTTGAAATCACTTCCTTTTCGATATTCGAATAAAATCGATATAAATATCGTTCACGTCAAAATGGCACATCACTAATCAACACGGCTTTATATATTTCAATAAATTCGTTATTCTATTCAACAAATGAATATTTATTCCATTCAACACATGAATCTATATTTCTTTCAACACACGAATATTCTCAACACATGAGCACTGTCAACACATGACTATTTTTATTATTTAATATATTTTATAAAATTATGGAATCTATCGTTTGATTTTCAAATCAGACTCCAACTGTAAAGTAGTAAGAGGATGATTTTAAATATGATAAAGATGTAAATTTTATTATTTAAATTTTTTTTATAACACATGATAATTTATTCTATTCAACACATGAATATATACTTCATTCTATTCTTTATTTTCCCAATTGGAATGAGGTCCAATCGATTACCATATAATGTTAATTATATGGATTCCATACAACACATGTATATAATCACAACAATAAATAATCAATCATCATCCAAAGTGCACCACACTGTATAAGCATCAAATATAGATATCTAAGCTTATAACAGCCTGTCAATCCATCGATCGACATACAACTAATCAATCGGGATGAGTGGACTTCAAATATCATCCCAACACACGTGTGGGGTTTCACATCAACACACATTTTTATTCACACACACACACACGTTAAAAATAATATTTTTAACGATCAAATATTTTTAACTATATAAATATTTTATTTCTCATCACACAATCAATTTTCATCACAGCAAACAAACAAACATACAAGCCATCCATGGTCTGTGGATGACGGGAGTCGGGTGCTGCTAAGCACCGCCTGCATCCTAGTATATATTTTAACTTGAAAAAAACAAGATTTAGAGTGAGAAGTTCTCACCGACTAGCTAATCCAGACGCCTCGACTCTTCTTATATAGAAATCTTCGCCGTTCTCGCCTTTTGTCACTTTCACTATCCGTAGCCACTACATATATAAAAATCACATTTTTATACCGCAACTATATAGATAAAAATTCTATTTTTACAACGCTATTCTCTACATAAAGATTTCGCCTTTTCAAATATAAAGATTTCGCCTTTTCAAATATAAAGATTTCGCCTTTTCAAATATAAATATTTCGCCTTTTCAAATATAAAGATTTCGCCTTTTCAAATCTAAAGATTTCGCCTTTTCAATCTAAAGATTTAATTTTTATTTCATCACTATAAAAATCACATCTTTATTACAACATATATATAATAAAAATCAGATTTTTATTTCGCTATATTTATAAAGATGATATTTTTACTATCTTACATATATAAAAATTATATCTTTAACCTTTCTACTATATAAAAATTATATTTTTATTATCTCTACTATATAAAGATCACATTTTTTTATCGCTACTTCACATATAAAAATTGCTATCATATATATAAAAATCCCCTCTTTCTTTTGCTATTCATACAATAAAAATCTCATCTTTTCATGTTAAAACTCTAATTTTTTCGTGTTTAAAATTCTACCCTTTTTACCTATTTAAAAATCTAACCGTCATACTCAAAAAAATCATGTTTTTACCCTATAACCACTTATGTAAATTCAGATTTTTATTGCATAAATGTATACACACATTTTGGATTTTTATTTCGTATAAAAATCATTCTTTTATCTAAATATACGAATAAAACAAAGGTAGAGACTCACCGATGGGTTTAGGGTGCAGATGGCGGCTCGACAGTCGGAGGAGGGGCTTTGGTCATCAGCGGCGTGGCACACGGTGGCTGAACGGCGGTTATTGAGGTGGGTTTGGGGCTGTGGGGGAAGAAAGAGGGAGAGAGAGGGTGAGGGGAAGGAGGGGACGGCGCGGGGTTGTCCGGTGGTGGGGCGTAGGCCTGAGGTGGCGGCGATGGGGCCAGGAGGGGAATCGGAGGGGCGCGCGACGATGTACAAGGCGGAGGGGTTCAGAACGAAGAGAAGCGAGAGGCGGAGGAGCAGGGGATGGAAGAGGGAGGACGGCGATCGCCGGGGGGGGGGGGGGGGAAGCGGCACCTCAGGCGCGGTGGCAGGAGGGTCAACGCGGCGGCGGTTTTTTTTTTATATTTATTTTGAAAGCAACTGATCGTGGAAAGGAAAATGAGAGGGGGGGTCAAGTAAAAATATATTTATATTTTATTATTTAATTTTCCTAAAAAGCGACTTTTTTCTCGAACGCGAAACTGAATCCACCGACTGTCTTCCCTAGCGTAATACCCCTTTTCGAACACAATGGGATATGTATCGTAAGCTGATTCGATCATTTCGATCAGTTTTCGTCAAATTTACATTTAAATCATTATATTGAATTTTAAACGTACATTTCAATTTACCGGGGCCACATACTAACTCTAAAAATTCCCGATAAATATTTTCTAGCTTTGTATTGACGATACGGTCCTAACAAAACTAGTTTCATCGAATTCTGAGACCGTTGGAAAAATGGCCATTTTCCAGTCGATTAAAATCAACTGAAACTGGTCAAACGCGTTTTCCTTTGCCACGCCCACATATTGAATCGAAAAATTACGAAAATTGAAACCATGCAATAACTTGACATCACGGATCCAACAAAAGTGGTTTCGTCGAAATCCGAGGTCGTTTGCAAAATGGCTATTTTCTAAGGGCCGAAATTCCATAGCGACTATTCTGAAATTTCAACTGGACATATCTTTTGATTCCCGCTATGAAATCTCGATTTTTCGGATTCGTTGGTTAGATATTCTCAATTAGATTCTATTATTTTTGGTTTCACTAAAATCCGGTTTATTTTGCACCCGGTACATTCAATTGAAGTTTGAAATCGAATTATCGAACTACCCGCCATTTTCAATTCCTTTTATAATTATATATAATTATTTATATTCTAATGACGACGTATATAAATATATACGTTCTAATTCAATTCAAAATAAATTTCTCGTCGATATTATTTAAAATAATTCATTTTAAATATTCAAAATTCGCTAAAATTGCCAAAATAAAAATTTTAAACTGGCTCAGATTTTTCGAGTTGTTACAAAAAGCCTTGATCATTTGCATCTCGGCGTGCCACACTGACAATTTACGCCATGCGATCAACAACTACCACATATACCCTCTGAGGATGTTAAGCAAGAGAATAAATTCTCCTCCACCAAACGGATATACATTAGATAGAAATCGATTTAATTACATGGAATGAACTCCAATGTTAGACAAGCATCCATTTACAAGTCCGTTCTAGGTCTGAACGAAACTGGAGTCACCTGATTTCTCTTCGGTGCTCGCATATCCGGACAATCAACAAACACGTCCGGACAACTACCACTGTAACCCTTTCCTGGGAGCAAATCAGTCCATGGCATCAGTAGTCATCCATTCGATGTTGAAGATCGTCGGTCTTCAACCATCGTCTTACATGTCTTAAATCATCGTATAATTATTTGAAATGAGTTGAACTCGGTCTTTTCAAATAATTTTCGAATAATTATCATTTAAATCATTTTATACCAGTAATATTTATTTCTATCGATTTATCGCTATTTTTATTTCTTTGAAATAGCTCAAAATAATCAAACGACGCTTCGGGTCAATAGGCGGCCCTGGCGCTGTTTTTACCAAAATTTGATTTACACATATCTTGAAATCTAACCGTTGGATTTTGACTAAATTTATATCGTTGGGAAGATCTTCCCAAAGCAGTCCTAACGGTTCCGGTTTTGGGAAAATTCGACGGTCGGATCTTTCGGTATAACCATTTAGAGTTATAATTGCAGAAACGCAAACTGCCACGCGCGATTCATTTAATTTATAATTTATATTTATATAAATATAAATATAAATCGTTTGGCGATTTCAACTATTTCCAACAATTATATTCAAAATGTAACTTTGAAATCTATTCTTTTTATCGCATCTGAAATGACGATAAAAATGTACTTTTTGATTCTATCACTTTTATCACATCTAAAATGACAATAAAAATGTACCTTTTAGTTCTATCGTTTTTATCGCATATAAAATGACGATAAAAATGTACCTTTTAATTCTATCGTTTTTATCGCATCTAAAATGACGATAAAAATATCCTTTTAATTCTATCGTTTTTATCGCATCTAAAATGACGATAAAAATATCCTTTTAATTCTATCATTTTTATCGCATCTAAAATGACGATAAAAATATCCCTTTAATTCTATCGTTTTTATCGCATCTAAAATGACGATAAAAAATATCACTTTAAAATCTACCCTTTTTATTGCATATAAAATGTCAATTTAAATTCTATTCCTGACGATAAATGTCACTTTATTTCTATTCTTTTTTGTCGCCTCTAAAATGACGATAAAAATGTCACTTTATTTCTATTCTTTTTATCGCCTCTAAATGACGATAAAAATGTCATTCTTATTTATATTCTTTAATTACATCTAAAATGTACATAGAAATACAACTTTAAATTCTATTCTTTTAATTACATCTAAAATGTAAATAAAAATATAACTTTAAATTTAATCTTTTATTTACATCTAAAATGTAAATAAAAAATGTGATTTTAAATCAGTTCTTTTATTTACATACATCTAAGTGTAAATAAAGATGACACCTTCTTAACCTATTCATTTATTTACATCAAAAATGTAAATAAAAATGAAACTTTTTAATCTATCCTTTTATTTACACCTAAAATATGAATAAAGATGTAACTTCAATTTTTTTCTTTTTATCTACATCTAAAATGTAAATAAAGATGTCATTTTAGATCTATGTTTCTATTTACATCTGAAATGTAAATAAAAATTGTTCGATGCTTTCCTATGAACTAGAAAAGCGCGAAATTCAAAATAAATTCTGCAAGCATACAGGTGTGTAGCATACAGGTCGAACACAGGGAGGCAAATTAAATCAAATTATTTAAATAAATTCTTGGGCGAGTTAGACGAAGCTTAGGGATTGATTTTGAAAAACAATAAAACTATAATTGAATTGAGTACAGATCTGAATCTAATGAAATCTATATTCAATCCAATATGACCTAAGAAAGCAATAAAAAGAACATAAATTAAAATTGCAGAAATTAAAATTGCAGAAATTAAAATAACAAACAGGAAATAAAATTAGGATTACCGCTGAATCTAATCAGACGGTTAATCACTAATGAAAAATAAATGAAAAAGACAAATAGTGTTCTACCAAATCTAATTGGATAGACAACACTAATTGCTAAGAAAATAACAAAATGCAGAAAATAAAAAGAAGAAGAACTTTGTTAATTGAGAAGAAGATAGAAAATGGGATGATCTTTACAATGAGAATACAGGGGTATTTATAGGATAGATAGCCAACCCTAACCCTAACCCTAATACAAAGACAAATGGGCCTTAGGGAATTCACAAAAGAGTTTAAAATAAGAATTACAAATGGGCCTTAGTGAAGTCTAGTAAATTTGGGCCTTTCCTCTTTCCCTCTTGCTCCTTTGATAATTCTTCATTGATTTGTGATACATATGGCCTTTCTATCAATCATTTTTTTGTCCAACAGCAACTAGATGTGAGATCTTCATCTACAATTCTTCAAAATGTAAATATATAGCAATATGTTCTCCATTTCTCTACTTTTCTGGTTGCATGCGGGCTGGGTTGGAATATATGTAAAAGTGACAAAACAATACCCAAGTAATATTTATTTATATACAAAAGATAAGATATAAGAGCATAAAATAAACACATTTCTATGTTAATCAAATACCCCCACACTTATCTTTTACTCGTCCTCAAGTAAAACAAGAAATAAAAAACTAAACTAGTTAGGTCACACTTTCGTTGGAAACACGACTGCATTGAGCGTATGCAACAAGCCGTTAAACCTCTAGGTGTCCCTAGTAGGACGAGTGGTGTCTCGTTAGGGTTTTCAGCAGATACTACCCACAAAATCCAAATGTAGTATGCTATGCTTCTAATGAGACTACATGAATGCAATGGACATATGCAAATAAAAATAAAAAAAATGAAAACACGACTTATTTCAGGAAAGTGGTACAACAAATTAAATTAACAATTTCTAGTCAGTTGATTTTATTTTAGATATCTCAACTTGTCACAAATTTTCAATATAAATCAAGTTTTCAAATGTTAAATTCCATTTTGGCCAGTCAGTTCGGTCAATAACATAGTGCAGCCATGAAATAAATTCTTAGTTTGCTTGTCACAGTTTGTGAAGTGGTATTCTAATTTCCTTGTTTA
The DNA here is from genome assembly GCA_030737875.1 of Allium sativum. NCBI lineage: Eukaryota > Viridiplantae > Streptophyta > Magnoliopsida > Asparagales > Amaryllidaceae > Allium > Allium sativum. The sequence continues at coordinate 104,511,765 of CM060920.1, read as the reverse complement.
TGGCTAGTCAAATCAATAAGGTCAAGGAATGTTTGTGCATCATTGCTTATCCTCTATCGCTATAAAATTTAAAATTTATGATTAAGTACATACACCTAACTCAGAAGACCAAGGTTTACCACCCATACACTGCCTCGCGGACTAACGGAGAGTGGGTAAAGAGCTTGGCGGATTGTGCAGACCGACTTTGACTTTGTCAACAACGTGTCAGTAATCCTTAGGTGTCCAATCTCATAAAATGAGACCAAGATATTCCAACGCTGACTTTGTCAACAACATGTCGGATAGAGCTTGGCGTGTTTGCACACCAACGCTTGATATACAAGCAATGTTGGATACCCTTGGATTACTATTATTATTATTGAAGATATAAGCACAAAAGAGAGTTACGCGAATTCAACTTAACACAACTTAGTTTTAAAGATTCGAAAAGCTAATATAAGTATTTTAAGTCCTCCACTTATTTAAACAAAGTCTACAATATAGAATACATTTCATGGCCATCACCTAAGAATCTCCCTATGTACCAGTTACACTATTATCCCTCAAAATTAAACTTTTCATCATATTTCTTATCTGATCTTAGTTGAGAGAAAAAAATACTATCAACTGATTAACAATCGTTAACTTATTTTGTTGTATCAATCTAAAATGTGTCGTATTTTCAAAAAAAAATGGTATGTTACTACGATCAAAAATGCATGATGGTTCTATTTAAATGGCTGAAAATGAAAAGAAAGAAAAAACGAAAATAAATGAAATGCAGACTCCCCCCACACTTGGACAAAACAGTGTCCACACTGTAATTTTATTCTAAATTTGAAAGACAGTACCCAAAGGTGGATGAAATGCAAAATGATTTGTAAAATGAAATGCAATTTTACAACTATATGTGAATGAAAATCATATGCAGAATGATAAATGTGTTTGCGATGCATGCGACGCAAAGAATGCCACCAACTTTTTCCCCCACACTTGGTTCTAGCCCTATGAATCAGACTCCCATTAAGTCTAGGCATGTTTTCTAATAAACAAAGGTTTTTGAAAACAATCTCATCTTTATACCTAGATTTATAGTCCAGCAAATGAATGTCCAGGGTCGTCCTAACATGAAGTTTTTCAATCAAGCTAACATTCCAACTATAATTCATGTGCTCAACAAATTTATCAGTGTAATTGTCCAAAAATTTGTGATCGTATATAAACTCAATTGCAATCGTGAAATTTAAATTCTGAGTGTTGTTCAAGACTATGTGATCACATTTCTCATCATTAACTGACAACGTACTTTCGACACTGACAATTTCAAGTTCGTTTGAAATTTTCTCAAAGTTAAAATTTTCGAACTCGTGATGTGAATCTAATTCTTCCTCATTTGGCAACTCATCCTCATACAATCCAAAAAATTCATGTTCATTAAAATCCTTTTCCAAATTCGAATTGAAAAATTCAACATTTTCATTTTGTTCAATTTCAAAAATTTCAAGTTTCTCGCAGTTTGAAAGAGGAAGATCAAAATCCAAGCTCAAATCTTTTTTCTGAAAAGAATCGAAATACAAATCACTTGTTGAATTTTGAACAACTTCATTTAGATCGTCATTCTCAATTTCCAAAGTTGTTATTTGAAAATTTTCAATATCATTAAAGAATGGATTATTTCCTGATTCATCGCATTGAATTTGATTTTGTTGCTCGAGTTGTTCTTTAAAAGATGCCATTAAAGAAAGAAGCTGTCTATCTTTTTCACCAAGCTGTCTATCTTGCTTTTCTACCCTCTCTCTAAGAATGTTAAGACGATATTTTTCAAAATCGTTGATTTGAGAGCTCTCCTTTTGGATTTCTTGATTCTCAAAATTAAAGTCCACATTAATTTCACGATCAATATTATTTCCAATGTGGTGGTTGTTTGAATTTGCAGAAAAATGATATTGGAAATCATTTTGATTTTGAAAATTAGGTTCATAACCAAAACTGTCGAAATTCGAGGGAAAACTGTAATTTTGGTCATATTCAAGATGTGGATATAGGTTGTTATTTTGAAGATTTTGATCAACTTGAAAATCATTTTCATATCCAAAATTATTTTCGAATTGGTTTCCAACCCCGTATTGATGTTGATCAAAGGTATATTGTGATTCAAAGCTATTTGGGTGTGGCCTATAATCGAAATTATTGAAATTTGAATTGAAGTCGCCATTTCGATCATAACTTTGAAAATGTTGGTCATTTTGAAAATTGTTGACTTTTGGCTCGCGAAATTTTGGAAAATCTTGCTTCATGAGTTGTAATTCAAAATCATACTTTTTAAGAGGATGTCTACTCCGATTATCATCCCATAATTCTCTCAAGGATATTTTTGAATTAGACATTTTAAAGAAGTCACGACAGGACAGAAATTATTCTCACTTCAAAATAATATAAAATACTAAGCTGCGCTCTATTAATTAACTGACTCAATTAGAATGGGGAAGAGGGTCTTATGGTCGTTCACCTATAGTATAAATACTAAGGGATACGACCAATGTTTTACGAGTAGTATGCAACCTCTTTTGCTAATAGTTCAATAAATTGAACTACTATATATCCGTGATCCAATTATACGAAACAGTCAACTTCACAAAGCACCACTTTTCAATTATATTACTTTGAAAATCAAATCAAGTTTTGAAAATCGACGTGAGTGATGACTTCAGGTATGTAAATTCGTTCCTCACAAACAGATTCAGAAATTTCAGTCACAGAACAGAACAGACACAGAACAGTCACAGAACAGAAAATTAAAATATTGTACAAGCAAGCCGCTGCAGAAGATTTTTACAAGCAATTTCTATATTTTTCAAAGCAGCAGAGCACCTGTAAAGTTCAGAAATTTTTTACAGTGGGGTATGGCAGTCCGTCCAGAATAGTTGAGTAGCTTTAATTCCATTGTTTGCACAAATTCGACCCTTCACTCTTTGTTTGGTTTCTTGAGCTCTGTTCACTTTGGCTTTTGAAACAATTCTCTTTTTTTTCGTACTAAGATTGCCAAGTGAAAGTAGGAAAACAATTAATAAAGAAAACAACGAAATAAGAGATGAGCTCAACAAGATAGCAAACAATATGCCTCTAGTATTATTTTTCAAAAATTGCTAAAAATCAAAACATGCCACCAATACTCAAATACGACTGCATCTTAATACTTAGACCATTCAAACATGATATTATTTCTCAGAAAGAAAATCCCTCAAAATCAAAACATGCCCTAAATCGTGCAACTCAAACCAAAGCAAAACATGAATCAATACACGCCAATCCACCTATAAAACTCACGCCCCAAACTAATTAGAACTGGTCCCCAAAGACTACAGTAGAATTTACGTCCAGCTGTCAAAGAAGAAATATCACGCACTCAATACTTCTTTCACGCCTCCTCTTCTATCTCAGAAAACAAATTACGAGATCAATTCTTTTATTTTTATTTTCGAATCGGATTGGGAACCGGAGGTTGAGTCTCAAATGGGAATTGCGATTTGGTTTTCAGGCCGGTGAATTTGGGTGACGTTGGGCACAACTTCAAATCAAATTGGGTTTCGATTTCGATTTTCTAGGGTATGCTTGTTTCGGTTGTTGATCTTGGTAGAATATTAGGTGGTTTTGCCAAGGATGTTAAGTTGGATGGTGAGTTCCTGTGCAGAACTGTTTTGGGGAACACGGTTTCAGGTCTGATTGTAATTCGTGATTTGGGTTTGTATTGTGTGCGATTTGTGTGGGGGTATTGAAGAACGGCGGTTTGGGAATTCGGTCGAGGTAGGCTACGAGCTTTGGCTGTGGATCTTGAGTTTTGAAACAGGCGACGAGTTCGGGTGATGATCGGAGTATGGGTTCCGATGGTTTGAGGAACTGCAGTGGGTTGTTATGATTGGATTCGCCGGTTCCAGAATTGGTTTTGGTGGATTGCAATTGAGGAATAAATGGTGTTCGGCAGTGGTTTGTTTTGTTGTTCGGAACTTGGAGCTGGTGGGATGAGTTGCAGTTTGGTGACAGGGAGCTTGGTTGGTGCTGTTAGTTGTGTAGTTGGTGGACTTGTGGTCTGGAGGAGAAGAGGGTGATGAGCGTTGTATTGGTTGCGGATTGATGATGGTTGTGAGAAGGGACGACAAGGGGATGGTCTCGGTGTTTGGGTGTGATGTGAGCAGATGGCAAGAAGTGTTGTGGACGTTGAAATAAAGATGATGGTTCCGGGTTTTATTGGTGGTAAAGAAGAAAGAAGGAAAAATAAAAACAGCAAAAAGAAATTGTTGTTCTCTTTTTTTTTATGTACAGAAATCAGAAAAGAAAATTAAAGGAAAGAATTGGAGAATTAGCAAGAAATTGAAAAAAAGAAGTGGCAATTTTTTTTTATATTCACGAAAACAAAAACAATAAAAATAAAAATACTAACACGAATCGAAAATTAAATAAATAATAAAATTTAATCGTTACCTCCCCGGCAACGGCGCCAAAAACTTGTTCGACGCTTTCCTATGAACTAGAAAAGCGCGAAATTCAAAATAAATTCTGCAAGCGTACAGGTGTGTAGCATACAGGTCGAACACAGGGAGGCAAATTAAATCAAATTATTTGAATAAATTCTTGGGCGAGTTAGACGAAGCTTGGGGATTGATTTTGAAAAACAATAAAACTATAATTGAATTGAGTACAGATCTGAATCTAATCAAATTTATATTCAATCCAATATGACCTAAGAACGCAATAAAAAGAACAGAAATTAAAATTGCAGAAATTAAAATAACAAACAGGAAATAAAATTAGGATTACCGCTGAATCTAATCAGACGGTTAATCACTAATGAAAAATAAATGAAAAAGACAAATAGTGTTCTACCAAATCTAATTGGATAGACAACACTAATTGCTAAGAAAATAACAAAATGCAGAAAATAAAAAGAAGAAGAACTTTGTTAATTGAGAAGAAGATAGAAAATGGGATGATCTTTACAATGAGAATACAGGGGTATTTATAGGATAGATATCCAACCCTAACCCTAACCCTAATTTAATGACAAATGGGCCTTAGGGAATTCACAAAAGAGTTTAAAATAAGAATTACAAATGGGCCTTAGTGAAGTCTAGTAAATTTGGGCCTTTCCTCTTTCCCTCTTGCTCCTTTGATAATTCTTCATTGATTTGTGATACATATGGCCTTTCTATCAATCATTTTCTTGTCCAACAGCAACTAGATGTGAGATCTTCATCTACAATTCTTCAAAATGTAAATATATAGCAATATGTTCTCCATTTCTCTACTTTTCTGGTTGCATGCGGGCTGGGTTGGAATATCTGTAAAAGTGACAAAACAATACCCAAGTAATATTTATTTATATACAAAAGATAAGATATAAGAGCATAAAATAAACACATTTCTATGTTAATCAAAAATATACTTTTAAATTCTATGTTTCTATTTACATCTAAAATTCAAATAAAAAGCTAACTTTCTAATTCATGTTTGTATTCACATCTAAAATGCAAATAAAAATGCACTTTGTAAATTCATGTTTTTATTTGCAACTACTTTACAAATACAAATATACTTTTTCTAATCATGTTTTTATTTGCAACTACTTGCAAATAAAAATATACTTTTTACATTCATGTTTTTATTTGCAACTACTTTGCAAATAAAAATATACTTTTTAAATTCATGTTTTTTTTGCAAATAAAAATATACTTTTTACATTCATGTTTTTATTTGCAACTACTTTGCAAATAAAAATATACTTTTTTACATTCATGTTTTTATTTTCAACTACTTTGCAAATAAAAATATACTTTTTATATACATGTTTTTATTTGCAACTACTTTGCAAATAAAAATATGATTTTTCTAATCATGTTTTTATTTACAACTACTTTGCAAATAAAAATATACTTTTTCTAATCATGTTTTTATTTGCAACTACTTTGCAAATAAAAATATACATTTTACATTCATGTTTTTATTTGCAACTACTTTGCAAATAAAAATATACTTTTACGTTCATGTTTTTATTTGCAACTACTTTGCAAATAAAAATATACTTTTTATTTTTCTCTAATACATGTTTTTATTTACATATAGAATGTAAATAAAAATATTCTTTATAATGCATGTTTTATTTACATGAAAAATGTAAAAAAAAAATATATACCCTTTTTCTTTCATGTTTATATATAAAAATTTAATTAACACCTAGATTTGAAATAAAAGATAATTTCAGATCTGAATTCTAATGCCAACAAAAAAATTAACAAACATGAGATTTCATCGTAGATCTACAAATCAGAATATCACACAAACAACAATGAATAATTTCTAATTTACCAACATCGCGGATCTAGATTATTTACATACATACAGTGATTGACATGGCAAGAAAAGAAAATATAATTAAATTATTTAAAAATTAGAAATCTCACAGTCGGGTTGCGAATTTAGCCAAAATCCAAACAGCTCGGAATCGAATCTAGTCTGGATAGCAGCGTAAATCTCGTCTCTACGATCGCAACGCTTCAGAAATCAATCAATTCTGATTCAGTATTGATGAGTTATGCTTTAATTAAGATCGATAACATTTTTGAATTTAATAAATTAACTAGGTAAACCTCTTCTTCTTCTTACAGTTAAAGGCCGACGGTACCCAAGTTTTGTTCGATTCTAGGTCACGGTTTCTTCCTCAATCCGCGACACAGACTGACGATCGGATGTCACCACGACGGAGAGGGATGTGGCACGCTTCAGGGGGGACTCGCAGCCGAGGGTGCGATCAGGCTAGAAGGGGGTGGCGGTGGTGCATACGCGGCCTGTTCTCGGGTCTGGTGTGCGTCGGTTGCTTGATTTCAGGTGCTGTTATCCGTATGGATGGATAGCTTGTGTAATTCTCTACAAATAACACCAATGGAGGGTGGAATTTTATTGAATGGATTGAAGGATTTTAGTGGGGAAAGTATTGATGGATATCGGCCATGGAATAGCGGGTGGCGGCTGGAACAATAGTGAATAGTGACCTAGGGTTTTAATTTTCTAATATTTATAATACTAAATGGTAAATTTGCAAATAAATCCGTAAGTTCAAAACCAACCAAATTTCAGTCCAACCAGAGTTGATCCTACCCAATAGCCCCCATTCCAGATCCAATGGGCTAGGTCCCGTCAGCCCAAATGGTTGTCTGTGGCCTGAATTATTTAATTTAATATTTAAATCCTTTATTAAATTAGTACGATTGTATATATAAATTCACCAAGGCCACATAGGGACTCAGAAAATTGCAGAAAAATATATTTGGCTTTGTTAAGACGATACGGTCCTAACAAAATTATTTTCGTCGAATTCTGATACCGTTTGAAAAATGGCTATTTTCCAGTCGATTAAATTTGATTGAAATGAACAAAACACATTTCCCTTTGCCACGCTCACAAATTAATTCAAAAAGTTGTGGAAAATTAAATTTAACAAAAAATTGACATTCCGGTTGCAACAAAAGTGGTTTCATTGAAAACGGAGATCGTTTGAAAAATGGCCTTATATACGGGCCATTAATTATACTATAGCGATTATTTTGAATATTCATCTGGCCATAACTTTTGATTTCCGCTATGAAATTTCGATTTTTAGATTCTTTGGAAAGATATTTACAAATAGTTTTAGATATTTTTCGTTTCACTAAAATCCGTTAAATTTTGAATCCGGTATATTCAGTCAAAGTTCAGCTTTGACTTTTCAGATTACCATGCTAATTCCAATTCTTTTTGGAATTAAAATAAATATATTCGTTCTATCTTCTATTAAAATAATTTTTTAATCGTTATTATATAAAATAAATTATTCTAACTATTCCAAATTCACTGAAATAGCCAAAATAAAAATTTTAAATTGGTTCTGATTTTCCAGGTTGTTACATAACTGGTTATAAATATTACGGTGATTCATAAATATTATATCGATTGTTACTCTAAAGGTACTTAAACCTTCAGCTGCATTTCTAGGGTAATTCCTGGTGCATCGATAACTCCTGTCCGTTAACTGGCTGAGAAATCTTTTGTTTTAAGTTACCAAACGTGCCACTTTATAATTTTGGGTTAGGAGCCACTAAGGAGAGAAAATTTGTAGTTAATCTTTGCATTCATTTAGTTGCATTAGATTCATGCATATACATATATATATATTAAAAAAATAGAAAATTCAAAAAAAAAAATTCATCTTCATTTGTAAATCATATCCTTTTTCTCTTATCCAAAAAAAATAAAAAAAAAAGAATTGCAAAAAAAAATCAACTTTCCTTTCTCTTTAAAAAAATCAAAACTAAAAATCCTTTTGTAAAAAAATTTAACATCTCTTTTCCTTCTTTGTTTTAAAAAAAACCCAAAAAAAAATTCAAAACAATTCTCGTTTTGTAAAATAAAAAATCGCTTATATTCTCTTCTCAAATTTGTTCTTTCTCTTCTTCTCTTATTATTCTCACTAGTGCATGAGTATTTGGACTCACGACACTTCTACGAATAGTTGGATACGTGACCCTTCCACTAATCGTTTAGTTCAAACAAACATTCATTCAACAATGACCGAAGAAAATCACCCTCGAACTCTTATGGATAGAATCTTCCTCGATCGAGTTCCTATTCCTTCTTGTATCGTATTGCCCTCCCCAATGGGTAACCACTTTGAACAAGTTTTTGCAACCATGAAATTTCAATTTTGAATGTGATGACCCTTACATTTTCTTAACCAAATTTGAATAAGTTTGTGCAACCATGAAATTTCAATAACTAAGTGACGATGGAATCAAACTTAGATTAATTCCATTTGCATTTACCGATTACACCGAAAAATGATTGTATCGCTTGCCTTAAAGTACGATTGGAACGTGGGATGAATTTGTGGAGGTTTTTCGAAAGAAATTTTACCTCTTGGAAAAAGTCCAAAATTTGAAATAAAATCGTTAATTTTCATCAATTTGGGGGTGAATCCTTTGCAAAATATTTCGAAAGAATTAAAGAACTTCTAGTCAAATGTCCACATCACAATTTCTAAAAATGGACTCTTTGTCAAATTTTGTATGATGGACTCGAAAATAACTCTCAAACCATGCTCGAATTGATGTGCCAAGGAAACTTTCTAGCCCAAAATCACGATGCCGCTTGAAAATTTCTCAAGAATTTGACCGAAAAATCATCTCAATGGGAATGATTTAATGAGAAGTCGAGAAGTTGATTTATTCCTGATTAAATACTCATTCGATAGGATCACCATTGTCCTCAGAAGCGAAAATCAACGCAATGTTAACCAATTCGATAATGTCCTTTCATCAAATTAAATGAATCAAGCTAAAACTTTTCAACCCTCGTGTTACAAATGTAATAATCCTAACCTGTAATGGCCCGCAAATCCGTACTATCTGAGTTGACTAATAACACCACACGTCCAACCCAAATGACACAGAAAGACGAATCATTAGTAGAAAGAAGTTAGAGGATAAGGAATAGAAAGAAAAGTTAGAATATAAGAAAAACGAAGAACACAATCTCACAGCGGAACGAATAAAATATATTAAGTAACATAACTTTTGAAATACAAATCAGTAACTGGATATACATACCATTATCAGAGCACAACAGTTATTCCTGGAACAGTTATAAACACCTGTTTCCAGATACAACATAGTACACAATGGAAATATGATAGCCTATATCTAACTGGTGAAGCCTCCTGCTTCCAGCTCTTCCAAGTGAATCTGAAAAATCCCGACTACTTGACTTCTCGTACAAATTTGGGAACCCAAGAGTTTATGGAAAACAAAAACAAAATAAACTCTGGGTCAGTCATGGGACTGGGGTGAGTAAACTCCAATCATTTGTTTAACATTAAAAATCCTTTCGAAAGAAATGATAATCATAAGACCGATCCAAACATAAACACGGATTGTTTTTACCTTATGATAACACAAAATATTTTTGATATCCAATCCAGTGATATTATAATAATGTATACATCAAATAAATAGAATCTAGCGGAACGCTTGCAGCTCACGCTCCATATATAATATAAAATCAAAAATCGCATAGTGCTTATTGGAGATTGGATTTCCAACATGAGAAGGTATGGAACCACCTTCCGATAGTGTATCTCTAGAGGGGAATACACTGGGTTCATGATCGTCGCTAATCTATGAATTAGAAAAGCGCGACATTTGTAATAAATTCTGTAAGCATACAGGTGTGTAGCAAACAGGTCGAACACAGGGAGGCAGATTAAAATTAAATTATTTATCTAATCTCTTGGGCGAGTTAGACAAACTTTGGAGGTTGATTTTGAAAATAAAACAAAACAAAATTAAAACTGTAATTTGATTCAGAACAGATCTAACTGAACCGACGATCAAATCACAATTTCAATGGAAAAGCAATGAAACTATGAATCAGATTCAAATCTAATCAAATCCAATTTAACCTATGAACGCGATTAAAATACAGAAAATAAAAGTGTAGAATATAAATAACAACAGGAAATAAAATTAGGATTACCGCTGAATCTAATCAGACGGTCAATCACTAATGAAAAGAAATGCAAAATACAAATAGTGTTCTACCGAATCTAATCGTGTAGACAACACTAATTGCTAAGAAATAGAAAATTGCATAAAATAAAAAGAAAAATGAGTTTTTATTAATGAAGAAGAGAATAGAATGAGATATAGGATAGGATGGTGGCTACAATGCCATTACAAGGGTATATATAGGGTAGATAGCCAAACCCTAACCCTAATGATAAATGGGCCTGGTCATTACATAACTAATTAGTTTACAATGAGAAACATAATTGGGCCTTAGATAAATAAGGCAAATTTGGGCCTTTTCTCTTTTCCTCTTGCTTCCTTGACACTTCTTCATTGATTTGTGATGTGCAAAGCCTTTTTATCAATCCTTTTCTTGTCCAACAACAACTAGATGTGAGGTCTTCATCTACAATTCTTCAAAATGCAAATACACAGCAAATTGATCTCTATTTCTCTTCATTTCTGGTTGCATGCGGGCTGGGTTGGAATATCTGTAAAAGTAACAAAACAATACCCAAGTAATATTTATTTATATACAAAAGATAAGAAATAAGAGCATAAAATAAACACATTTCTATGTCAATCAGTTCAACAAGAACATCTTGCAACCCGGCCCATACATGACCGACCACTCATTTCGCTTAAGTGTACCGAATGTATATCACCAACGGTTGGGATCAGCAACCATTTCCTGAATGGGACAACATCGAATAGAAAAAGGAATTAAATGAATTTCTCTAGATAGGTGATAATACACCCTAATGGGAGCGACCCACATAGCCATGCTGCTTGCCCGATTTTTGTCATTTCCCGGTTGTTGAGGCCTGAGACTACGATTTCTTATCATTCATTGATAGCACAATCACTTTGAATGCACATTGTCAGATCCGTAAATCATTAATTGATTTGCACAAATATATTCTAGATATTATGCAAAGAGAATAAATTCTCCGCCACCATATATATCTATACAGACCAACATATGCGATCATTGGAAATACTCTGTCAAACATTCGTCCATACACTTCGTTCTGGGACTGAACGAAACCGAAGGCACCATTTCTATTAATAGAAAAAGTCCTTGCACTTTACTCCATCTTCGATTATGTTCATATAATCTGATTCGCAACGCTACTGGCAATACGAAGTGGTTCACGGATAATAATCCAACCGGTCTCTCCATATTGACAACGATATTGGAAAATACTTCGATAGTCGGTTATTGAGACGACCCGAACTTCCCCGTTAAGGAAAGCACGGATAGAATTGAGAACAACACACAAATGAACGCATACGGAAGAACATTTCATTGTTATTACAACAATTCCATCAGATACAAGAATATACAGAGTATAATTGAATAAATTACATTCAACAAATATCAGAGATTACAATAAATTACATAGCAGCGGAAAAATAATATAAAACACAACTAGAAGTGATACACGGATACAGAGCTTTCCGAGCATCGTTCCAGCTGTTAATCAGGACCCTGTGAATATAAATCTGCAAAACCAAAACTACTAGCTGCCCGTGCGGAAAATAGGGGCACCCAGAGTTTAGGTTAAAACAATAAACTCCAGGTCAGTCATGTGACTGGTGTGAGAACTAAAACAGTTATAAATATTGGTTTTCAAAGTAAGGTAAATCAAGGGACCACGCCGTATAACACGGAACGGGTTTCCTCCCAAGAATACCAGTGCATAGAACAAACAGCGCAATGCTAAATAAAGAAAAATGAAGCTGTTATAAGACCCAGGTCCCATCACACAATGCAACGCAAGCCGGAGGATAGGGTTTTCCCTTATAACAGCCAAAGCATGCTTGATACGTTTAAATCACATTATTTGATACTATAATAAGTGTATAGTGTCAAAACAATTTCAATCATAAATATCAATCATAGACGGCATGGGTACCATATATCATGTCGCCATACTAGTTCTACAATTAAAACCGCAATATCACGTATTGGAAATTGGATTCCATCATGAGCCGAGGCAAGGGGCAAGCTCCTCTCCGCGTTCGAGACACTCTAGCAAATGTCCCAGGACCCCACTTTGATCCTTGGAATCGGCTGGGCCGGTCCTCTCTTACTTTTGAGGATTAGTTATTCCTGAACACACGTTTCCCGGTCCTTACAGACCTATATCCGAGGCGCCTCGTATCCAACAACCACACAGGTGAAAAGTATATAAATGTCAGGGCTGGTAGGTCACTGACACCACCCTAGCTAGAAAGAAACGTCGTGCTCTCCCAGCGGTCCTTCTCCCGTTTTTGACTCATACTGAGGTGTGAGGCTCGCGAATTCACGTTATACACAAAGCTATGCCACACAGGCCGTGCTTTGATCATCAACCACAAGACTTTGCTTTTCAACAGAAGCCTTGATCAATTGCCACTTACGCATGCCACACAGGCAATTCACTCCATGCGTTTGATATCCATCAATATATAACCCCTGAGCTCGTACGTCTCAGAGAAGGGCGTTAAGCAAGAGAATAAATTCTCCGCCGCCAAACAGATATATATTTAATAGAGATCAATCACACGGGCTAAAATCCAATGTCAGACACACAGTCCATTTACAAGTCCGTTCTGGGTCTGAACGAAACCGGAGGCACTTTCCTCGCATATCCATCGATCTCCAAGTACGTCTGGACGATCACCGACTGTTTCCCTCATCTTGGGTGTACAGCCCAATCAAGATCATCAGTAATCACCCAAACGATGTGAAGACTTCCGGTCTTCAACCACCGTCTTCATCTTCGACATCTCGTCGAATCGGTTATTCAGAATGGGTATAACCCGGCCTTTCTGAATAACCCACGTATATAATAAACAAATGTTACACAAACACAACAAACGCCTCATTCCAATTCAGAATATTCTTTTATTCACAAAATCACATTCTTAGGGAAATGTTCCCATTAATTTTATCCAAGATAAATTCTTCTAAATTTATTCTTTAATCCTCCTTTGGATATCATTTCAAACTAGTCGGGATTAACGAACCACACCGAAGTAATTATTTGTTTTATTTCCCAATCCCAACCTATATATCCCATGGAGCAAAACTGGTGATACTCCATATCTAACACCACGGTGTTATCGGTAAAATTAATTACCATTTCACGTTCAAATCTAATTAAAGATTTAACTATCGCTTTGGAGCAAAACTGGTGATACTCCACTCTCGATCACCTTTCAGATTTGATAATTTAAATTATCCATTCACATTTTTAATCTAATTAAAGATCCATTAAAACTCCACTTAGTTTTAATCTTTTCAAAAATCAACATCTTGCCTTTAACTGGGTTAAAGAACCAATGTCATCTAAAACACGATTCACGATAAACCCAAATCACATTTGATATTAAATACAAGGCTCTGAATAGAAAATATATCGGCTTATATTCAATATCAAATACTGAAACCAACAAATATCGTATTGGAAATAACGATATAAAATATCTTTCAAATCCCCATAACAATATTTGTATAGTCACGAAATCCAACATCGAAATATCCCGAAGATAATTTCGATTCAACTCCAGTCCAATCCACGTATTGGAAATTATCGATTATTTTCAAAATCACTTTCATATTCAATTTATTTATTTCAAAAATAAATTGATTTTAATTCTAGTTCAAAACTAGTTCATTTCGATAAAAATCTATTTTTATCTTTTCAAATGTGGAATTCTCCAGCTCAATTCTTTCCAATTCACATATTATAATTTTACACAAATTATAGATATTTTTAATAATTTTATCAAGGCCCGTACAGTCGATTTCCAACAACGGCCATCGAACTGCACTTACAGCGACCTTTTTCGAATTTGATTTGGACATAATTCCAAATCCAACCGTTAGATTTCAAATTTCTCATATTCATTGGAAAGCTCTTTTCGATACGAACCCAACGGTTCCGGTTTTAGGAGAATCCGACGGTCGGATCTCCCGCAATGTCCGTTTGAATTAAATGGTCGAAATTCACGAACTACCGCGGCGCGGCGCGTTCTATTCAGGCCATTATATATATAATATATATATATATTATATATATTTCGTCGATTTCTTTTTTTAAAACGAATTTTATAAATCGTTTTAACTTCGTTTCAAAACCATTTCAACACTAATTCCATTCAAAGCCAAAATTGAATTCTTCTTTATAAATTCGTTTTAAAATTCATTTCTATTCAATTCAAATTTTAATTCAATTTGAATTCATTTCAATTCACTTTCAATTCAATTTGAATTCGTTTTCAATTCATTTCGAAATCGTTTTCAATTCAATTCATTTCGAAATCGTTTTCAATTCAATTCATTTCGAAATCGTTTTCAATTCAATTCATTTCGAAATCGTTTTCAATTCAATTCATTTCGAAATCATTTTCAATTCAATTCATTTCGAAATCGTTTCAATCGATATAAATATCGTTCACGTCGAAATAACGCATCTCTAATCAACACGGCTTTATATTTTTCAAAACTCCTTTATTCTATCCAACAAATGAATATTTATCCCATTCAACACATGAATCTATATTTCTTTCAACACACGACTAATCTCAACACATGAGTACTGTCAACACATCACTATTTTTATATTCAACAAATGAATTTTCTTTTATAATATTCATTGTTTTCCCGATTGGAATGAGGCCCAATCAATCACCATATAATGTTAATTATATGGATTCCATACAACACATGTATATAATAGCATGGAAAAATAATCAATCATCAACCAAAGTGCACTACACTGTATAAGCATCAAATATAGATATCTGACGCTTATAACAGCCTGTCAATCAATCGATTGACATATTCAATCAATCAGGATGAGTGAACTTCAAATTTCATCCCAACACCCGTGTGGGGTTTCAAACAATCAAACACAGATTTTATTTGTGCAGTTGGGCGATGTGTAAAATTTATCAACCCAATCAATATCAGTCAAATCAGTGTAAATAAACAAATCGGCCGATTTGTTTATAAATATTCATTTATTCACTTGCACGTTAAAAATTATATTTTTAACGTCAAAAATATTTATTTCAACACTTGAATTTCTATTAGTTCATTTACACAATAAAAATGATATTTCTATTTTTCTAACATATTTTAGAAAATTTTGGCGGCATAACGGCACGATACTAGAAACGGAACAAGGCCTAGCCTTATTCCCGGTCTAGTGAAGGCCCACGCCATTCACACATCAATCAAATCACTTTTGTTATGCAAACCACGAAATTTGGAGTAAGAGTCTAACCTAGCCTTACTCCTTCGCCTTATAACGGCGCACGTCTAATCCTAACCCATTTATCGATTCGATTTTCCACACCACAAACCACATTCAAACCAATATCGCAATCAATCACCAAACAACCAAACAAACAAGTCCATGGTCTGTGGACGATTGTGTCGGGTGCTACTAAACACCGTCTGCATCCTAGTATATATATATATAACTAGAAAATAAATTGAAGAGTGAGAAATTCTCACCGATAGCTATCCACTTCACGACTCTTCTTTTATAGAAAATCTTCTTCGGTATCCCGTCTTCGTCATCTTCGCTGCCCGTAGTCACTATATACACAAAAATCACATTTTCATATTTTGATCTCTTTAAAATAAAAATCATATTTTTATTTATTCACTTTCAATTTAAAAATCATATTTTTATTATCACTTCATATATTTAAAAATCGAATTTTTACTATGCTATTCAATATATAAAAATAAGCATATTTTCACAACGCTACTATATAGATAAAAATTATATTTTTATAACGCTATTCTCTATATAAAGATTTCGCCTTTATAAAAATAAAGTTTTTGCCTTATAAAAATCACCACTTTATCTCAACGTATATAAAATAAAAATCAGATTTTTATTTCATTACATACACAAAGATGATATCTTTATATCCTCCATCCTATAAAGATTATATTTTTAATACTTTAAAAATATAAAAATCATATTTTTAATATTCCTATATAGTAAAGACTATATTTTTAATTCTTTAAAAATATAAAAACTATATTTTTATCACTTTACAAAATAAAGTAAAAATCAGTTTTATAAATAAAGTCAAAACCAGTGTAAATATTTTCCTATTTATATAAAATAAAAGTAAAACAAATAAATAAAAAAACAACTTACAGCTCTGCGAAGAAAAAAAAAGGGGGGGGGTCTTCAGTGTCGCGGCAAGAAGGGGGGAGGGTTTCTGATGGAGGCGCAGCGTTCGAGGGGGGGGTATCGGTCTTCGCGCGATGGAGCAGGGTGGGGGCTCGACCTCTGGCGGCGGAGGCAGGTGATGGGGCTCGGCACGGCGAGTGAGGTGGTCGTGGGTGGCAAGGGGAGGGTCCGACGAGGGTTTGTGGGTGGTGGCGGCTACAGGGAGAAGAGGAGAGAGAACGTCGCGTGGAGGAGGGAAGAGCGGCGAGGCCAGGCGGGAGGCGATTCGAGGGGGGGGGGGGCGTTCGACGGCGGCATCGGCGGATTTGAGCTCCGTCGCCTCCTCGATTTTTTTTTTTTTTTTTTCTTCTAAATCGAATTTTGAAAATAAATGGGGGGGCCTGGAGGTATAGGAGGAAAGGGTTTAATTTTTTTTTTTTTTTATTTATTATTTTCTTATTTTATTATTTTATAAAAGTTGACTTTCACAAACGTCATCAAAACGAGGCCCACCACCTGCCGTCCATAGCGTTTAACCCCCATTCCGAACACAATGGGATATGTATCGTCAGCTGATTCGGCTGTTACAATCAGTTTCCGTTAAATTTACATTTAAATCACTATATTGAATTTTAAACGTACATTTCAAATTACTGGGGTCACATACTAACTAGAAAAATTCTAGAAAAATATTTTCTAGCTTCGTATTGACGATACGGTCCTAACAAAACTAGTTTCGTCGAATTCTGAGACCGTTTGAAAAATGACCAATTTCCAGTCGATTAAAATCAACTGAAACTGGTCAAACGCATTTTCCTTTGCCACGCTCACATATTGATTCGAAAAATTATGAAATTTGGAATCTAGCAATAATTTGACATCACGGACCCAACAAAACTGGTTTCGTCGAAATCCGAGGTCGTTTGCAAAATGTCCATTTTTAAGGGCCCGAATTCCATAGCGACTATTCAGAATTTTCAACTGGACATATCTCTCAATTTTTAAAGTGAAATCTCAGTTTCTTACATTCATGAGAAAGATATCATCAATTAGATCCTAATGTTTTTGGTTTCACTAAAATCCGGTTTGTTTTGCACCCGGTACATTCAATTGAAGTTTGAAATCGAATTATCGAACTACCGCGCCATTTTCAATTCTATTTTTAATTATATATAAATATTTATATTCTAACGACGACGCGTATAATATATACGTTCGAATTATATTCAAAATAAACTTTCTCGTCGATATTATTTAAAATAATCTATTTTAAATGTTCAAAATTCGCTAAAATTGCCAAAATAAAAATTTTAAACTGGCCCAGATTTTGCGGGTTATTACAATCTCCCCCACTTAAAACTTTTCGTCCCCGAAAAGGAACAAAGTCGAAAGTGGTTTGATTAATCAACTCTACGTTCGATCTGGCTTCCATTCTCCAACTTTTCAGTTTCTGAGAATTTTCAAAATTTCAAAAATTTGGCTAACACCCTAAATTTTCGAAAAATTTCGCCATAACCTCCCCTGCACCGGGAGCATCGGGGAATTTCAAATAGCTTCCCCGGTCCTTCAGATCTCAAAAAGAAAAAGAAAAAGCCAAGCGGCTAGCCAATAGGCTCACAAAATCATCATCACCCAAACAAAACAGGAAATTATGTAGTAAACATGTACCTATTTGTCGGGCAAACAAGTTTTATTCTCTGCTCTAGCCTCCTTGCTATGACCTGTTCAATGATATACAAGTATATGCAAACAAATGCAACCGATTTTCAATACAGTTCAATATTCGGTTCAATTAGGCATAAATGGTTAAAATTAGCAAACAATTAAACAAACAACACAAACATCAATCAATTAGTGAATTAGAGTTTCAAATTCATAATTTTTGATATATATACAGAAAATCTTGGTTTTTGATGCCAATTCACAACAAAGTGTTCTAACTATATAAGTTTTGGTTCTCACACCAGTCTAATGGAAATATATAGAAAATCACACCTTCGAAACACGAATATAAATTCTGATGATGATATATCAATCATCAGAACCATCTCCGGGTGTCTAGAATGTGATTCTATATCTATCCAGTATATTAAAACTTCGAATATACGTTCATGACGCGTATACGCGAAATCTATATATACTCGATTGTCCATATTCAAAATAAATAAATATTCAAATACGTTTAAAACGATTTAAATTTTCAAAATAAAATTGTTTTCATTTGAAAAATATACTCTTCACACCCGTACTAGGATACTACTGATCCTATCTCTAACGAGTCATTCTAATTGGATATTACTAATCCAATATCTGATGAATTCTTTCGTATGGTTCTAATGTGTCTTGTTCTCGAGCTCTGTAAACCAAAGCTCTGATACCAAACTGAGACGACCCGAACTTCCCCGTTAAGGAAAGCACGGATAGAATTGAGAACAACACACAAATGAACGCATACGGAAGAACATTTCATTGTTATTACAACAATTCCATCAGATACAAGAATATACAGAGTATAATTGAATAAATTACATTCAACAAATATCAGAGATTACAATAAATTACATAACAGCGGAAAAATAATATAAAACACAACTAGAAGTGATACACGGATACAGAGCTTTCCGAGCATCGTTCCAGCTGTTAATCAGGACCCTGTGAATATAAATCTGCAAAACCAAAACTACTAGCTGCCCGTGCGGAAAATAGGGGCACCCAGAGTTTAGGTTAAAACAATAAACTCCAGGTCAGTCATGTGACTGGTGTGAGAACTAAAACAGTTATAAATATTGGTTTTCAAAGTAAGGTAAATCAAGGGACCACGCCGTATAACACGGAACGGGTTTCCTCCCAAGAATACCAGTGCATAGAACAAACAGCGCAATGCTAAATAAAGAAAAATGAAGCTGTTATAAGACCCAGGTCCCATCACACAATGCAACGCAAGCCGGAGGATAGGGTTTTCCCTTATAACAGCCAAAGCATGCTTGATACGTTTAAATCACATTATTTGATACTATAATAAGTGTATAGTGTCAAAACAATTTCAATCATAAATATCAATCATAGACGGCATGGGTACCATATATCATGTCGCCATACTAGTTCTACAATTAAAACCGCAATATCACGTATTGGAAATTGGATTCCATCATGAGCCGAGGCAAGGGGCAAGCTCCTCTCCGCGTTCGAGACACTCTAGCAAATGTCCCAGGACCCCACTTTGATCCTTGGAATCGGCTGGGCCGGTCCTCTCTTACTTTTGAGGATTAGTTATTCCTGAACACACGTTTCCCGGTCCTTACAGACCTATATCTGAGGCGCCTTGTATCCAACAACCACACAGGTGAAAAGTATATAAATGTCAGGGCTGGTAGGTCACTGACACCACCCTAGCTAGAAAGAAACGTCGTGCTCTCCCAGCGGTCCTTCTCCCGTTTTTGACTCATACTGAGGTGTGAGGCTCGCGAATTCACGTTATACACAAAGCTATGCCACACAGGCCGTGCTTTGATCATCAACCACAAGACTTTGCTTTTCAACAGAAGCCTTGATCAATTGCCACTTACGCATGCCACACAGGCAATTCACTCCATGCGTTTGATATCCATCAATATATAACCCCTGAGCTCGTACGTCTCAGAGAAGGGCGTTAAGCAAGAGAATAAATTCTCCACCGCCAAACAGATATATATTTAATAGAGATCAATCACACGGGCTAAAATCCAATGTCAGACACACAGTCCATTTACAAGTCCGTTCTGGGTCTGAACGAAACCGGAGGCACTTTCCTCGCATATCCATCGATCTCCAAGTACGTCTGGACGATCACCGACTGTTTCCCTCATCTTGGGTGTACAGCCCAATCAAGATCATCAGTAATCACCCAAACGATGTGAAGACTTCCGGTCTTCAACCACCGTCTTCATCTTCGACATCTCGTCGAATCGGTTATTCAGAATGGGTATAACCCGGCCTTTCTGAATAACCCACGTATATAATAAACAAATGTTACACAAACACAACAAACGCCTCATTCCAATTCAGAATATTCTTTTATTCACAAAATCACATTCTTAGGGAAATGTTCCCATTAATTTTATCCAAGATAAATTCTTCTAAATTTATTCTTTAATCCTCCTTTGGATATCATTTCAAACTAGTCGGGATTAACGAACCACACCGAAGTAATTATTTGTTTTATTTCCCAATCCCAACCTATATATCCCATGGAGCAAAACTGGTGATACTCCATATCTAACACCACGGTGTTATCGGTAAAATTAATTACCATTTCACGTTCAAATCTAATTAAAGATTTAACTATCGCTTTGGAGCAAAACTGGTGATACTCCACTCTCGATCACCTTTCAGATTTGATAATTTAAATTATCCATTCACATTTTTAATCTAATTAAAGATCCATTAAAACTCCACTTAGTTTTAATCTTTTCAAAAATCAACATCTTGCCTTTAACTGGGTTAAAGAACCAATGTCATCTAAAACACGATTCACGATAAACCCAAATCACATTTGATATTAAATACAAGGCTCTGAATAGAAAATATATCGGCTTATATTCAATATCAAATACTGAAACCAACAAATATCGTATTGGAAATAACGATATAAAATATCTTTCAAATCCCCATAACAATATTTGTATAGTCACGAAATCCAACATCGAAATATCCCGAAGATAATTTCGATTCAACTCCAGTCCAATCCACGTATTGGAAATTATCGATTATTTTCAAAATCACTTTCATATTCAATTTATTTATTTCAAAAATAAATTGATTTTAATTCTAGTTCAAAACTAGTTCATTTCGATAAAAATCTATTTTTATCTTTTCAAATGTGGAATTCTCCAGCTCAATTCTTTCCAATTCACATATTATAATTTTACACAAATTATAGATATTTTTAATAATTTTATCAAGGCCCGTACAGTCGATTTCCAACAACGGCCATCGAACTGCACTTACAGCGACCTTTTTCGAATTTGATTTGGACATAATTCCAAATCCAACCGTTAGATTTCAAATTTCTCATATTCATTGGAAAGCTCTTTTCGATACGAACCCAACCGTTCCGGTTTTAGGAGAATCCGACGGTCGGATCTCCCGCAATGTCCGTTTGAATTAAATGGTCGAAATTCACGAACTACCGCGGCGCGGCGCGTTCTATTCAGGCCATTATATATATATATATATATATATATATTATATATATTTCGTCGATTTCCTTTTTTAAAACGAATTTTATAAATCGTTTTAACTTCGTTTCAAAACCATTTCAACACTAATTCCATTCAAAGCCAAAATTGAATTCTTCTTTATAAATTCGTTTCAAAATTCATTTCTATTCAATTCAAATTTTAATTCAATTTGAATTCATTTCAATTCACTTTCAATTCAATTTGAATTCGTTTTCAATTCATTTCGAAATCGTTTTCAATTCAATTCATTTCGAAATCGTTTTCAATTCAATTCATTTCGAAATCGTTTTCAATTCAATTCATTTCGAAATCGTTTTCAATTCAATTCATTTCGAAATCGTTTTCAATTCAATTCATTTCGAAATCGTTTTCAATTCAATTCATTTCGAAATCGTTTCAATCGATATAAATATCGTTCACGTCGAAATAACGCATCTCTAATCAACACGGCTTTATATTTTTCAAAACTCCTTTATTCTATCCAACAAATGAATATTTATCCCATTCAACACATGAATCTATATTTCTTTCAACACACGACTAATCTCAACACATGAGTACTGTCAACACATCACTATTTTTATATTCAACACATGAATTTTCTTTTATAATATTCATTGTTTTCCCGATTGGAATGAGGCCCAATCAATCACCATATAATGTTAATTATATGGATTCCATACAACACATGTATATAATAGCATGGAAAAATAATCAATCATCAACCAAAGTGCACTACACTGTATAAGCATCAAATATAGATATCTGACGCTTATAACAGCCTGTCAATCAATCGATCGACATATTCAATCAATCAGGATGAGTGAACTTCAAATTTCATCCCAACACCCGTGTGGGGTTTCAAACAATCAAACACAGATTTTATTTGTGCAGTTGGGCGATGTGTAAAATTTATCAACCCAATCAATATCAGTCAAATCAGTGTAAATAAACAAATCGGCCGATTTGTTTATAAATATTCATTTATTCACTTGCACGTTAAAAATTATATTTTTAACGTCAAAAATATTTATTTCAACACTTGAATTTCTATTAGTTCATTTACACAATAAAAATGATATTTCTATTTTTCTAACATATTTTAGAAAATTTTGGCGGCATAACGGCACGATACTAGAAACGGAACAAGGCCTAGCCTTATTCCCGGTCTAGTGAAGGCCCACGCCATTCACACATCAATCAAATCACTTTTGTTATGCAAACCACGAAATTTGGAGTAAGAGTCTAACCTAGCCTTACTCCTTCGCCTTATAACGGCGCACGTCTAATCCTAACCCATTTATCGATTCGATTTTCCACACCACAAACCACATTCAAACCAATATCGCAATCAATCACCAAACAACCAAACAAACAAGTCCATGGTCTGTGGACGATTGTGTCGGGTGCTACTAAACACCGTCTGCATCCTAGTATATATATATATATAACTAGAAAATAAATTGAAGAGTGAGAAATTCTCACCGATAGCTATCCACTTCACGACTCTTCTTTTATAGAAAATCTTCTTCGGTATCCCGTCTTCGTCATCTTCGCTGCCCGTAGTCACTATATACACAAAAATCACATTTTCATATTTTGATCTCTTTAAAATAAAAATCATATTTTTATTTATTCACTTTCAATTTAAAAATCATATTTTTATTATCACTTCATATATTTAAAAATCGAATTTTTACTATGCTATTCAATATATAAAAATAAGCATATTTTCACAACGCTACTATATAGATAAAAATTATATTTTTATAACGCTATTCTCTATATAAAAATTTCGCCTTTATAAAAATAAAGTTTTTGCCTTATAAAAATCACCACTTTATCTCAACGTATATAAAATAAAAATCAGATTTTTATTTCATTACATACACAAAGATGATATCTTTATATCCTCCATCCTATAAAGATTATATTTTTAATACTTTAAAAATATAAAAATCATATTTTTAATATTCCTATATAGTAAAGACTATATTTTTAATTCTTTAAAAATATAAAAACTATATTTTTATCACTTTAAAAAATAAAGTAAAAATCAGTTTTATAAATAAAGTCAAAACCAGTGTAAATATTTTCCTATTTATATAAAATAAAAGTAAAACAAATAAATAAAAAAACAACTTACAGCTCTGCGAAGAAAAAAAAGGGGGGGGGGGTCTTCAGTGTCACGGCAAGAAGGGGGGAGGGTTTCTGATGGAGGCGCAGCGTTCGAGGGGGGGGTATCGGTCTTCGCGCGATGGAGCAGGGTGGGGGCTCGACCTCTGGCGGCGGAGGCAGGTGATGGGGCTCGGCACGGCGAGTGAGGTGGTCGTGGGTGGCAAGGGGAGGGTCCGACGAGGGTTTGTGGGTGGTGGCGGCTACAGGGAGAAGAGGAGAGAGAACGTCGCGTGGAGGAGGGAAGAGCGGCGAGGCCAGGCGGGAGGCGATTCGAGGGGGGGGGGGGGCGTTCGACGGCGGCATCGGCGGATTTGAGCTCCGTCGCCTCCTCGATTTTTTCCTTTTTTTTTCCTTCTAAATCGAATTTTGAAAATAAATGGGGGGGGGGGCGCCTGGAGGTATAGGAGGAAAGGGTTTAATTTAATTTTTTTTTATTTATTTATTATTTTCTTATTTTATTATTTTATAAAAGTTGACTTTCACAAACGTCATCAAAACGAGGCCCACCACCTGCCGTCCATAGCGTTTAACCCCCATTCCGAACACAATGGGATATGTATCGTCAGCTGATTCGGCTGTTACAATCAGTTTCCGTTAAATTTACATTTAAATCACTATATTGAATTTTAAACGTACATTTCAAATTACTGGGGTCACATACTAACTAGAAAAATTCTAGAAAAATATTTTCTAGCTTCGTATTGACGATACGGTCCTAACAAAACTAGTTTCGTCGAATTCTGAGACCGTTTGAAAAATGACCAATTTCCAGTCGATTAAAATCAACTGAAACTGGTCAAACGCATTTTCCGTTGCCACGCTCACATATTGATTCGAAAAATTATGAAATTTGGAATCTAGCAATAATTTGACATCACGGACCCAACAAAACTGGTTTCGTCGAAATCCGAGGTCGTTTGCAAAATGTCCATTTTTAAGGGCCCGAATTCCATAGCGACTATTCAGAATTTTCAACTGGACATATCTCTCAATTTTTAAAGTGAAATCTCAGTTTGTTACATCCGTTAGAAAGATATTATCAATTAGATCCTAATGTTTTTGGTTTCACTAAAATCCGGTTTGTTTTGCACCCGGTACATTCAATTGAAGTTTGAAATCGAATTATCGAACTACCGCGCCATTTTCAATTCTATTTTTAATTATATATAAATATTTATATTCTAACGACGACGCGTAAAATATATACGTTCGAATTATATTCAAAATAAACTTTCTCGTCGATATTATTTAAAATAATCTATTTTAAATGTTCAAAATTCGCTAAAATTGCCAAAATAAAATTTTTAAACTGGCCCAGATTTTGCGGGTTATTACAGTTATTTAACTATCGAAGAAAACAAACATTCATTCAAAGCATCAAATAAATCATTGGGCCATTTAATTGATATTTCATTAATTAAACACTTCTCCATTTCCTTATCCATATTCGTTAACATGATATTTTCGATAATCATCTTGACCTCTTACGCTATTTGGAAAACATTTCCATATATCGCCTTGTTTTATTTTCTATACATAGAAAATATATTCTATTTATAATTGGAAAATATTCCAATTAATTATCTCTTCCACGGCCATTCGTTTATTTCTATACTCTGGAAATATTTATTATTATATTTCCAAATTTCCACTTACTTGGGCTAAAACAAATGTTGTATAAAACATCGTTACAACAACCCAAAATACTGCATTCAACTAAACTCTTCATATATTTCATTCCGAACCTGCTTAACACATATCCAAATATTCCCATTTGGTTTCAACTCAATCCATTCGTCTTAACCCAATTCGCTAATTTATTTTCTAGTTAGCTATTTTGCCTATTTCACTTCTTTGTTTGAACATAACATGTTCAAATATAATATCAACTTGCTTATAAACAAATTGAATTCCATTTCCAATTCAAAATTCCTTTTCGATTTCGAATATAATTTCCATATCGAATTCACTTATTCAAAACCCAATTTCAATTCAAAATCTCATTAACTAATTATTATTCAAATTAGTTAATTATATTCAATAATTAATTAAAAACTGATTTTTGTTTCAAAAATCAATCCATTACTCCATTTGAGTTCAGATATATTTTACAACTCAAGTTTGGATTTTTCTAATGTAAATCTAAGTTTTATTTGCCTAAAATCCTTATATTTAACTCAATAAACCGTTATTGTTTTATAATGGTTATGGCGCTATTTTTCTGAAAACTTGATTTTGACATAACTCAAAATCTATTCGATAAAATTCAGATTTTTCTCTTCCATTAGAAAACTATTATCAAATCGGTCTTGACGATTTTTGTTTCAAACAATTCCGACTTAATTTGAGTTCTATATACTCAATTGAAGTTCGAAACGCCAATTTACGAACTGCCGTGCTGCGGCGAGTTCGTTTTAATTATATTTAATATATAAACATTTTAAACTTCGCTTATATAAAAATTCCAACTCTATTCTAATATATTTTAATAAATATTAAACTAATTTTCCCAATTCAACTTAATATTTCCAATTATCGATAATTGTCGATTTTTCCTTACTCGGTAATAAATTTATTTATACTTCAATTTTCTATATTTAATTCCAAATTCTTTTATAAATAAATTATTTATAAAATTCGATATAATTGAATTTCAATTATA
Source organism: Allium sativum (assembly GCA_030737875.1). NCBI lineage: Eukaryota > Viridiplantae > Streptophyta > Magnoliopsida > Asparagales > Amaryllidaceae > Allium > Allium sativum. Next base: position 104,484,947 of record CM060920.1, on the reverse strand, counting down.
AACCCGTTGGATTTCTTCTCAATTCAGCTTATATTCCGAATTCCTAAATATAATCAATCATTTTGTTTCAAAACACTTCCCAATTTACTTTTAAATTCCTATTTGAATTTAGATGGTTTAAATTATCCAAATGGTAATTTATTTCACTAAATTTATAACACTATTTGTAAATTCAACTTCCTTGTTTCATAAATTTAAACAAGTTCCCTTTTCAAATTTCTATTTGAAACTCCATCCCTTTGATATTCCGAATTGCATAAAAGAAAAAGAAATTTGAGTTTTTATTAATGAAGAAGAGAATAGAATGAGATATAGGATAGGATGGTGGCTACAATGCCATTACAAGGGTATATATAGGGTAGATAGCCAAACCCTAACCCTAACCCTAATGATAAATGGGCCTGGTCATTACATCACTAATTAGTTTACAATGAGAAACATAATTGGGCCATAGATAAATAAGGCAAATTTGGGCCTTTTCTCTTTTCCTCTTGCTTCCTTGACACTTCTTCATTGATTTGTGATGTGCAAAGCCTTTTTATCAATCCTTTTCTTGTCCAACAGCAACTAGATGTGAGATCTTCATCTACAATTCTTCAAAATGCAAATACACAGCAAATTGATCTCTATTTCTCTTCATTTCTGGTTGCATGCGGGCTGGGTTGGAATATCTGTAAAAGTAACAAAACAATACCCAAGTAATATTTATTTATATACAAAAGATAAGAAATAAGAGCATAAAATAAACACATTTCTATGTCAATCAAATACCCCCACACTTATCTTTTACTCGTCCTCGAGTAAAACAAGAAATGAAAAACTAACTAGATAGGTCACACTTTCGTAGGAAACACGATTGCATTGAGCGCATGCAACAAGCCGTTAAACCTCTAGGTGTCCCTAGTAGGAAGAGTGGTGTCTCGTGAGGGTTTTCAGCGGATACTACCCACAAAATCCAAATGCAGTATGATATGGTTCTAATGAAACTACATGAATGCAATGGACATATGCAAATAAAAACGAAAAATGAAAACAAGACTTGTTTCTGAAGTGGTACAACAAATTAAGTTAACAATTTCTAATCAGTTGATTTTATTTTAGATACCTCGACTTGTCACAAATTTCCAATATAAATCAAGTTTTCAAATGTTAAATTCCAGTTTGGCCAGTTAGTTCGGTCGATAACATAGTGCAACCATGAAATAAATTCTTAGTTTGCTTGGCACAGTTTGCAAAGTGGTATTCTAATTTTCTCATGTATGGCTAGTCAAATCAATAAGGTCAAGAAGTGTTTGGGTATCATCGCTTATTCTTTATTCTATAAAATTTTAAGATTTATGATTAAGTACATACACCTAACTAAAAAGACCAAGGTTTACCACCCATGCACTGCCTCGCAGACTAACGGAGAGTAGGTAAAGAGCTTGGCGGATTGTGCAGGCCGACTTTGACTTTGTCAACAACGTGTCGGTAATCCTTAGGTGTCCAATCTCATAAAATGAGACCAAGATATTCCAACGCTGACTTTGTCAACAACGTGTCGGATAGAGCTTGGCGGGTTTGCACACCAACGCTCGATATACAAGCAATGTTGGTTACCCTTGGAATACTATTATTATTATTATCGAAACTATAAGCCCAAAAGAGAGTTACGCGAATTCAACTTAACACAACTTAGTTTTAAAGATTTGAAAAGCCAATATAAGTATTTTAAGTCCTCCACTTATTTAAACAAAGTCTACAATATAGAATAGATTTCATGGCCATCACCTAAGAATCTCCCTATGTACCGGTTACACTATTATCCCTCAAAATTAAACTTTTCATTATATTTCTTATTCGATCTAAGTTGAGAGAAAAAAATACTATCAACTGACTAATAATTGTTAACTTTTTTTGCTGTATCAATTGAAAATGAGTCGTATTTCAAAAAAAAAATGGCATGTTATTACAGTCTAAAATGCATGATGGTCCTATTTAAATGGCTGAAAATGAAAAAAAAAATGAAAATGAGTGAAATGCAGACTCCCTCCCCCCCACACTAGAATTAAACAGTGTCCACACTGTGAACGTTTCCTAAATTTGAAAGATCGCACCCAAAGGTGAATGTGATGCAAAATTATTTGTAGAACTAAATGCAATCTAACTATATGTAAGAATGGATCATATGTACAACGATATATGTATTTGCGGTGCACGCGATGCAAAGAATACCACCATCTTTTTCCCCCACACTTGGTTCTAGCCCTATGAGTCCCATTCCCACTATGTCTAGACATGTTTTCTAACAAGCAAGAGTTTTTGAAAACCATCTCATCTTTGAACCTAGATTTATAGTCCAGGAGATAAATATCCAGGGTCGTCCTAACATGAAGTTTTTCAACCAAACCAGCAATCCAAAGATAATTCGTGTATTCAACAAATTTGTCAGTGTAATTTTCCAAAAATTTGTGATCGTATATAAATTCAGTGAAAGTTTAAATCTGAGTGTTGTTCAAGAGTATGTGATCATTAACTGACAACGTATTTTCGACACTGACAATTTCAAGCTTGTTTGAAATTCCCTCAAAGTTAAAATTTTCGAACTCGTGACTTGAATCTACTTGGTCCTCATTTGGCAACTCATCCTCATACAAATCAAGAAATTCATGTTCATTAAAATCCATTTCCACTTCTGAGTTTTTGAAAAATTCAACATTTTCATTTGGTTCAATTTCAAAATTTTCAAGTTTCTCACAGCCTGAAAGAGGAAGATCAAAATTTAAGCTTAAATCTTCTTCCTGAAAAGAGTTGAAATCCAATTCGTTTGTTGAATTTTGAAAAACTTCATCAAGATGATTATTCTCAATTTCCAAAGTCGTTATTTGAAAATTTTCAATGTCAGTAGAAATTGGATTATTTTCTGATTCAAGGCTTGTTTGAATTTGATTTTCTTGCTCACGTTGTTCTTTCAAGGATGTCAATAAACAAAGAATTTCATCGGCCTTTTTATTTAGTCTTTCTTCCCTCTCTCTAAGAATGTTAAGACGATCGTTGATTTGAGAGCTCTCATTTTGGATTTCTTGATTTTCAAAATTGTAGTCCACATCAATTTCACAATCAAAATTATTTCCAATGTGGTGGTTGTAGGAATTTTCAGAAAAATGGTATTGGAAATCATTTTGATTTTGAAAATTATGTTCGTAACCAAAACTATCGAAATTCGAGGGAAAATTACAATTTTGGTCATATTCAAAATGTGGATATGGGTTGTAATTTTGAAAATTTTGATCGATTTGAAAACCATTTTCAAAATTATTTTCGAATTGGTTTCCAACCCCATATTGATGTGGATCAAAGCTATATTGGGATTCAAAGCCATTTTGATGTGGATGTGGCCCATAATCGAAATTATTGAAATTTGAATTGAAGTCGTCATTTCGATCATAACTTTGAAAATGTTGGTCATTTTGAAAATTTTGAAAATTGTTGACATTTGGCTCGCGAAATTTTGGAAAATGGTGCTTCATGAGTTGTAATTCAAAATCATACTCTTCAAGCGGACGTCTACTTCGACTATTATCCCACATTTCTCTCAAGGATTTTTTTGAATTAGACATTTGAAATGAAATCACGACAAGACAGAAATTATTCTCAATTCAAAATGATATAAAATAATGAGTTGTGCTCTATTAATTAACTGACTCAATTAGAAGGGGGAAGAGGGTCTTATGGCCGTTCACGTATAGTATAAATACTAAGGGATACGACCTATGTTTTAAGGGTAGTATGCAACCTCTTTTGTTAAAAGTTCAATATAAATTGAACTAATATATATCCGCGATCCAATTGTATGAGACAGTCAACTTCACAAAGCACCACTTTTCAATTATATTATTTTGCAGCGTCTATTTTTATTGTTGAAAACAATGAGAGTGATGACAGTAATTATGGAAATTCGTTTCTCACACACAGATTCAATAATATCAGCCACGGAACAGAACAGTCAAACAATAGTAAGTGCAGAAAATTAAAACATTGTACAAGCAAGCCGCTGCCCTGCAGAAGATTTTTACAAGCAATTTCTATATTTTTTTGGTAGCTGCAGCACCTGTAGAGTTTAGAAATTTTTACAGTCGGGGTATGGCAGTCCGTCCAGAAAATTTGAGTAGCTTCCTCGATTAAAATCCCAGTATTTGCAATTTGTTTGATCTTGGAATACCTTATTTGATTTGCTTGCCTTTTTTTCTAGCTTTGTTCTTTGTTTTTGAATGGCTCTTCTTTTTTTTCTTTTTTTTTGATTGAAACAAAGAGATTTCTAATAGAAAATAGAAGGATGAAAAATAAGCAAAGCACTTTAAAAGAAAATCACACCTATACTTGAACATAAAACCGGCTCCGGGTAAGGGAAAAAAAATTGAATTTTTCCTTTTCAGCTTTTTTTTTTGTTTCGTTTCTTTGGAGAAACTGAATATTACAATCGGGGATTCACGAGGAAACAAATCACAATGCAAAACAATCCCTTATCTCCTCTTGTCTATTTTAACCCTCATAGTCACGCAATCCTTTCACAATCACCCAAAAGAAAAGAAAAAATTAATTCACGCACCCTCCAGCAAAAATCACAATCGAAAACCCTCAAAGACAATTACACAAAACGCCTTCCTTCCTTTTTTTCTTTGAAATCGAATTTAAGGCTTGAGGCCTTTAGAATCGGGGCTTTCAAAAATGGTTTCGGGTTGGAGATGAGAAGCTTTTAGCTTCCGAATCTGGTCTATTGATTTGGGCGTTTGTGGAACTTTCTGAGTTGCGATTTGGGTAGGCTGGTGGGTGCGACTATGGTAGTGGATGCGATGGTTATACTGGAGTCAGATCTTGGGTGCTGAACAATCCGATGTAGGCGATTGGTAACGGGGATGGTGGTGCTTCAGGGAGTTGCGAGTTGGTGGTAAATGTATGGCGGCTGTGTTTGTTTGGTGGTGAGGTTGTTTATACGATGAAGGGGGTGTTTGAGAAGGCTTCGGTGTTGGATATCTTTGAAGATGAATTAGCAGTGACGTTTTGGGTACGAAGGACGGCGGTGACTTGTGATCGGTTGATTGTGGAGTGGTAGGATTTGTGATTTGGGGGTCGGTTTGGATTGCAGTAGGTCGACGTTCGGTTCAAGCTTGGGGAGTACGTGGCGCGATGAACTGAAGTGCTTCGGTGGAGAGGATGGCGTGGTCAGGAGGATTTCGAACTGGTTGCGGGTTTCCGAAGCTGGGCGTCTGGCTTGTGAAGGGAAGTCCAAAAACTTGTTCGTTGAAAGAAGGGGTTCGGGTCTGAAGCTTTGGTGAAGTTATGGTATGATTGAAGAAGGGCGTGATGCAGTTTAGAGATGAAGGCGTGAGGATGATCGATCAGGGTGTTTGAAAAGGGGCGATGGTGGTTATGAATCGGATGTATGTAAGGGGATTGCAGTTGTGAAATGATTGGTTTTTGGGTGACTGGCTTGTGTGAACATGGGATATTGATGGTTTTTGCGGTTGAAGGCAGTGCGGTGGTTGTAAACGGTGGATTGCAGTTGGAGCGAGATGTGCTTGGGGTGGTGGAAAATATGGTCTGAAGGTGGAGCGTGGGTGTTTGTTCTTGGTTCCGGTTTGTGAAGTTTGGGGTTTGGCTTTCAAAGATGCTGTTGCATTTTGAAGATGAAAGGTGGATGATGGAAGAGATTGTGGTGGATGGACGTGGTGTTTAGACAGAGAAAATAAAAGGAAACAACAAAAAAGAAAGAAAGAAATTTGTAATAAATTTTTTTTTTAGAAAAATGGAAAGAAATTGTAAACAGAGAAGGAGAGAGAAAAAAGAAAAAAAAATGAATTGGAAAAGAATGGCAGTGAAAAGAATTTGAAGAGGAGCGTAGTTGGAAAGAAATGCAAGGAGAGAGAGAAATAAATGAGAAGGGGAAAGCAATCAAACAAAATTTGCAGTTTTTTTTAATAAACAAAAAAAGCAAATAAAAAAAATAACACGAATCAGAAATTAAATAAATAATAAAATTTAATTGTTACCTCCCCGGCAACGGCGCCAAAAACTTGATCGTCGCTAATCTATGAATTAGAAAAGCGCGACATTTGTAATAAATTCTGCAAGCATACAGGTGTGTAGCAAACAGGTCGAACACAGGGAGGCAGATTAAAATTAAATTATTTATCTAATCTCTTGGGCGAGTTAGACAAACTTTGGTGGTTGATTTTTAAAATAAAACAAAACAAAATTAAAACTGTAATTTGATTCAGAACAGATCTAACTGAACCGACGATCAAATCACAATTTCAATGGAAAAGCAATGAAACTATGAATCAGATTCAAATCTAATCAAATCCAATTTAACCTATGAACGCGATTAAAATACAGAAAATAGAAGTGCAGAATATAAATAACAACAGGAAATAAAATTAGGATTACCGCTGAATCTAATCAGACGGTCAATCACTAATGAAAAGAAATGCAAAATACAAATAGTGTTCTACCGAATCTAATCATGTAGACAACACTAATTGCTAAGAAATAGAAAATTGCATAAAATAAAAAGAAAAATGAGTTTTTATTAATGAAGAAGAGAATAGAATGAGATATAGGATAGGATGGTGGCTACAATGCCATTACAAGGGTATATATAGGGTAGATAGCCAAACCCTAACCCTAACCCTAATGATAAATGGGCCTGGTCATTACATCACTAATTAGTTTACAATGAGAAACATAATTGGGCCTTAGATAAATAAGGCAAATTTGGGCCTTTTCTCTTTTCCTCTTGCTTCCTTGACACTTCTTCATTAATTTGTGATGTGCAAAGCCTTTATATCAATCCTTTTCTTGTCCAACAGCAACTAGATGTGAGATCTTCATCTACAATTCTTCAAAATGCAAATACACAGCAAATTGATCTCTATTTCTCTTCATTTCTGGTTGCATGCGGGCTGGGTTGGAATATCTGTAAAAGTAACAAAACAATACCCAAGTAATATTTATTTATATACAAAAGATAAGAAATAAGAGCATAAAATAAACACATTTCTATGTCAATCAGTTCAACAAGAACATCTTGCAACCCGGCCCATACATGACCGACCACTCATTTTGCTTAAGTGTACCGAATGTATATCACCAACGGTTGGGATCAGCAACCATTTCATGAATGGGACAACATCGAATAGAAAAAGGAATTAAATGAATTTCTCTAGATAGGTGATAATACACCCTAATGGGAGCGACCCACATAGCCATGCTGCTTGCCCGATTTTTGTCATTTCCCGGTTGTTGAGGCCTGAGACTACGATTTCTTATCATTCATTGATAGCACAATCACTTTGAATGCACATTGTCAGATCCGTAAATCATTAATTGATTTGCTCAAATATATTCTGGATATTATGCAAAGAGAATAAATTCTCCGCCACCATATATATCTATACAGACCAACATATGCGATCATTGGAAATACTCTGTCAGACATTCGTCCATACACTTCGTTCTAGGACTGAACGAAACCGAAGGCACCATTTCTATTAATAGAAAAAGTCCTTGCACTTTACTCCATCTTCGATTATGTTCATATAATCTGATTCGCAACGCTACTGGCAATACGAAGTGGTTCACGGATAATAATCCAACCGGTCTCTCCATATTGACAACGATATTGGCAAATACTTCGATAGTCGGTTATTTAACTATCGAAGAAAACAAACATTCATTCAAAGCATCAAATAAATCATTGGGCCATTTAATTGATATTTCATTAATTAAACACTTCTCCATTTCCTTATCCATATTCGTTAACATGATATTTTCGATAATCATCTTGACCTCTTACGCTATTTGGAAAACATTTCCATATATCGCCTTCTTTTATTTTCTATACATAGAAAATATATTCTATTTATAATTGGAAAATATTCCAATTAATTATCTCTTCCACGACCATTCGTTTATTTCTATACTCTGGAAATATTTATTATTATATTTCCAAATTTCCACTTACTTGGGCTAAAACAAATGTTGTATAAAACATCGTTACAACAACCCAAAATACTGCATTCAACTAAACTCTTTAACCATCTTTCTTCGAGATTGAATTTTGCTATTTATCAATTAAAAATGAAATAATTCAAGTTGGGGTATAACTACCTCTCAAACCTTGACTGAAAACATCATTAACTTCAAAACGGACAAAACCACTTACCTCGAATAATCAACATCATATTACCGATTATCCATATCTTTTAAACACATATACGTTTCTCTTTCTATTTTTATCAGATTAAATTTATTGATTTCCTTTTTGTTTATAGCATTCTATTTTTATTTCGTTTCATTATCGAATTCTATATATATCGATATATCGATTCCTAATTATCAATTCTTCTTAAAAATATTCTAACTCCTTAGATTTTTGGAAAAATTCGCCATAACCTCCTTTGTACGGGTCACTCGTTACAACTATCAAACGCCTTTCTGGGCCCTCTCCATTCAAAAAGAAAATCAAAAAGCCAAGCGGCTTGCCGATTCGGCACATAAAACCTCATATGGAATTTAAACGTGTACCTTTTTGTCAGGCATTTCAATTTATATATCTTCATATATTTCATTCCGAACCTGCTTAACACATATCCAAATATTCCCATTTGGTTTCAACTCAATCCATTCGTCTTAACCCAATTCGCTAATTTATTTTCTAGTTAGCTATTTTGCCTATTTCACTTCTTTGTTTGAACATAACATGTTCAAATATAATATCAACTTGCTTATAAACAAATTGAATTCCAATTCAAAATTCCTTTTCGAATTCGAATATAATTTCCATATCGAATTCACTTATTCAAAACCCAATTTCAATTCAAAATCTCATTAACTAATTATTATTCAAATTAGTTAATTATATTCAATAATTAATTAAAAAATGATTTTTGTTTCAAAAATCAATCCATTACTCCATTTGAGTTCAGATATATTTTACAACTCAAGTTTGGATTTTTCTAATGTAAATCTAAGTTTTATTTGCCTAAAATCCTTATATTTAACTCAATAAACCGTTATGGTTTTATAATGGTTATGGCGTTGTTTTTCTGAAAACTTGATTTTGACATAACTCAAAATCTATTCGATAAAATTCAGATTTTTCTCTTCCATTAGAAAACTATTATCAAATCGGTCTTGACGATTTTTGTTTCAAACAATTCCGACTTAATTTGAGTTTCTATATACTCAATTGAAGTTCGAAACGCCAATTTACGAACTACCGTGCTGCGGCGAGTTCGTTTTAATTATATTTAATATATAAACGTTTTAAACTTCGCTTATATAAAAATTCCAACTCTATTCTAATATATTTTAATAAATATTAAACTAATTTTCCCAATTCAACTTAATATTTCCAATTATCGATAATTGTCGATTTTTCCTTACTCGGTAATAAATTTATTTATACTTCGATTTTCTATATTTAATTCCAAATTCTTTTATAAATAAATTATTTATAAAATTCGATATAATTGAATTTCAATTATAAACCCGTTGGATTTCTTCTCAATTCAGCTTATATTCGGAATTCCTAAATATAATCAATCATTTTGTTTCAAAACACTTCCCAATTTACTTTTAAATTCCTATTTGAATTTAGATGGTTTAAATTATCCAAATGGTAATTTATTTCACTAAATTTATAACACTATTTTTAAATTCAACTTCCTTGTTTCATAAATTTAAACAAGTTCCCTTTTCAAATTTCTATTTGAAACTCCATCCCTTTGATATTCCGAATTGAGGAATAAAAACCATTATTCCCTTCCGAATGATTTCAAATTATATTTTTAAATTCATATTTGCATTTAAATATTCAAATTATCTCTTGATAATTAATTCATTATATTTATAAACACCATTTTATAAATTTCCTTGTTTTATATTTAAACAAGTCTATGTCGAAATCTATTTAAAACCAAAATCTTATTTTGGAAATTTCTATTTATAATAACTTATATATATAACACCCAATTTATTTTCATATTCAATTTAACTTCTATTTAAATTAATTCGAATTAATCGAATTTCAATCATAAATCCTCACGGATTTATTTTAGTTCAATTTATATTCTGAACATCAGAATAAATTCCATCGTTTTTTTTTCTTTAAAACGATTTCCCCATTTCTCGTTTTAAATTCTCATTTGAATTTAAATATTCAAATTATCAAATGATAATTTTTTTCCACTTCATTTATAAACACTGTTTATAATTTCACTTCAAATCTCGTATTATTAATTTATAAACAACGTTTATAAATTCACTACTTGTTTTATGTATTCAAACAAGTTAATATATTTATAGTCCAATTTAAATTCAAATTCTATTTTAGATAAATAGAACTTTCCCTTTAAATTTCAAAAATACCAATTATCAACCACGGATTTTCTAACACATCATATATGACAATATATATGAGAACAAACAAATAATATTTTTGAGGAATCCAGTTGGATTCCTCCAACCTATTTTTCCTGCATCCACATACGTTAGCCAACATAAATAATGCCCATCCTGCTTCGAGGTAGGATATCGCAGTATAGAAGGTCATCCACAATCATAGCGTCGGGCGCATAGGGTCATCCGCTAATGATACTTCGGGCATCTGTGAGACGACCCGAAATCCCGTTCAGACGGAAACAAGGGTTATCTTTGGAATATAACACAGAAACAGATAATAGCAGAACAAAATTAAATAAATACACCAGATAATGAACAATAGAATATACTGGATAAAAGTAATCATCAGAGTTACACAGTACACAAGATCTTACTTAGTACAAATACAGTTCAGCTATACATAAATGTCTACAGCGGAAATAAACAAAATATGTACAATAGGAGCTGAACAGCATAAAAAGAGATAAATGATAGAATCCATCTTCAGCTCCAGCTATCCAGAAAGAACCAGCTAAACCTGAATACAAGGCTGCCCGTGTGGAAAAAGGGGCACCCGAGTTTGAGAGTGAAACAAACTACGAGTCAGTCATGGGACTGGTATGAGAAATCTACTCAACACATATATAATCTGGCTAATCACAGGACCACGCCACTTTCGTGAAACGGGTTTACTCCATTGGATTGCCAGTGCTTTAAAACAAATCTTTCTTTTAAATATCGCTATGCTTTTATAAAAATGAAGCCGCTATAAGACTCAGTTCCCATCACACAATGCAACGCAAACCGGAGGATAGAGTTTTTACCTTATAACGGCCAAATATGCTTGATACGAATAAAACAAAGGCATTTGATATTATTGCTAGTGTTTATATGTTTTGAAAACTATTTCAAATCATAACTATCAATCATAGACGACATTAATGCCCCATACCACTATGTCGCCATATATAGGTATACAATCAAAACCGCACGATGTCGTATTTGGAAATTGGATTTCCGTCATGAACCAAGGCAAAAGATAGTCCTTACCAAATTCGAGACAATCTAGCCTACCATGTCTCAGGATCAGAGCTCGAGTGACCCTAGGAGCGACAGGGCCGGTCCACCGATGTGGATTAAAATGCCTGAGCAATACGTTTCCCCGCCCTTTGGGGCGCAAACGAGCCAACGAATGACTCCATCGGACCCGGATCGTCCGATCAAACCGAGGCGCCTCGCAACAGCAACAACCACATAGGTGAAAAGTATATAAATGTCAGGGCTGGTAGGTCACTGACACCACCCTAGCTAGAAAGAAACGCATGCCCTCCCTGAGGTCCTTCCTCCCGTTTCTGGTTCATACCTGGGTGTGAGGCTCGCGAATTCACGTTATACACAAAGCTACGCCACACAGGCGGTGCTTTGATCATCACCACAAGACTTTGCTTTTCAACAGAAGCCCTGATCACTGCATCTTAGCATGCCACACAGGCAATTCATGCCATGCGACTGATGTCCATCGATATACAACCTCTGAGCTCGTGCGTCTCAAAGAAGGGCGTTAAGCAAAAGAATAAATTCTTCGCCGCCAAACAGATGTATATTTAACAGAGATCAATCAACACAGAATAAAATCCAATGTCAGACACACAGTCCATTTACAAGTCCGTGTGGGGTCTGAACGAAACCGGAGGCACTAAATACCTCGCAAACCCATCGATCACCACTTACGTCTGGACGATCACCACTCATTATCCATATTTCGGGATGCCTCCCAATCAGGACCTCGGTTACCATCCAAACGAGGTGAAGATCTCTGGTCTTCGACCGTCGTCTTCATCTTCGAATTTCAATCGTCGGTCAATTATTTGAAATGAGAATTAACTCGGCTCTTTCAAATAATTCACGTATATTTAGAATTTCAAATCAATTTATTTCAATGGTTAAATTATTCGACAACACCAATTGTGTTCTTTAATGTAATTTTCACACCAAACACATTCAACCATCAAAAGCCACATAAATCAAGCAAATTCAGTTTATTTCCATTCCATATCGCTTATGATACTTTATAACTATTTATCGCTATTTTTATTTATTTTAAAATAGCTAATTTATTCAAAACGACGCTTCGGGCCATAAAGCGGCCGTGGCGCTGTTTTTCTTCATATTTGATTTACACATATCTGAAAATCTAACCGTTGGATCTTCACAAAATTTACATCATTAGAAAGGTCTTTTCAAAACGAATCCAACGGTTCCAGTTTCGGGAAAATCCGACGGTCGGATCTCCCGGTACAATCGTTTGAATTTTCGATTTCAAAATACGAACTGCAGCGTCGTTATTCGATTAAATATATAATTATATTTATATATATATAAATATAATCGCTTCTGGCGCTGTTTTTCTTCAGATTTGAATTAAATATTCCAGACAATCCAACCGTTGGATTTTTACAAGGTTGGTGCCGTTGGAAAGATTATTCCAAGGCGAACCCGACGGTTGAGGTTTCGGGAAAATCCAATGGTCGGATTTCCCGCATTAGTTGTTTGAAATCACGGTTTCAAAATACGAACTACACGGCCTCGTTTCGTTTTAATTTTATTTATATTTATATATTTAAATAAATATAGTTCATTCAATGATTTCAATATCGTTTTCACTTCAAATATTTCACTAACGCCTTAAAATTTTGGAAAATTTCGCCATAACCTCCCCTGCACCGGGAGCATCGGGAAATCGCAAATAGCTTTCCCGGTCCTTCTAATCTCAAAAAGAAAAAGAAAAAGCCAAGCGGCTAGCCAACAGGCTCATAAAATCATCATCCAAACAAAACAGTAAATGTGTACCTATTTGTCGGGCACAAAATTTTATTCCTCTTCTCTAGCCCCTTTGCTATAACCTGTTCAATGGATATGCATGTACATATATATACAGTTCTTAACATTTATCATTTTCTATTCAACTTCATATTTGATTTCTATTTGGTTTAAAAACACCATTTATCCTAATGTTACATACATAGGTGCAAATCATTTCATTAGCTAATTAATGAATATTTCAACTCATATATGTTTATTTTGAACAAGTGGCTATTTTTAACACTTCACATTTCAACGATTCATGCATACAATAAAAATGTGATTTTTATTGTAAAACAATTCATTTCAAAACACTATTTTTCTATATAGTTCATATAGTCGATAAAAGGTTATTTTTATTATCAAACAATTTATTTCAAAATATGAATACCATTCAACACATGAATTTCTAATCAACGAATGAATATCAATTCAACACATGAATGTTTTCTATAGTTTTTATATATAGATAAAAGGTGATTTTTACATTTAAAAACGCGAATACCATTCAACACATGAATTTCTAATCAACGAATGAATATCAAGTCAACACATGAATGTTTTCTATAGTTTTTATATATAGATAAAAGGTGATTTTTACATTTTAAAACGCGAATACCATTCAACACATGAATTTCTAATCAACGAATGAATATCAATTCAACACATGAAGGTTTTCTATTCAATGAATAAATATAGTTTAAGCATATGAAAATAATTCAAACACACGAATATTATTCAAAATTTCGGCAGCATAACGGCAGGGTAGTTAAAACCGGGACCGTCCCTAGTACGGCTCCTTGCTCTAACTTAAAACCTCGCGGTTTTTGACAATGGGGATCATGCATCTAGTTCGCACGCAGGCGGCATGTATATATTTATTTCATTTCCACAAACTAATCCTATGTGGTTTCAACCAAATATTTCTCAACCACAAATGGGTATTTTTCAACCACAATCAACCAATATCAATCACAAACAATCCCAAACAATCATTCGCTATCAATCAATTTTCACAACAATTTCAATCAATAAATATCGTCCATGGTTTGTGGACGAGGGGCGTATATATATATATTTATATATAGCAATTCACTTTTATTTCCACACATATATATATATATATATATAGAAAAAGAAATTGAAGAGTGAGAAATTCTCACCGATAGCTATCCAATACTACGACTCTTCCTTTAGAGAAATCTTCGCCAATCTCGCCTTTCGTCGCTTTTGTTGCCCGTATTCTCTACATATGTAAAAATCGAATTTTTACTATGCTATTCAATATATAAATAATTGCATTTCAAAAATATAGATTCCTCCTTTTCAAAAATAAAGATTATATTTTTAATATTCCTATGATGTAAAAATTATATTTTTATTACTTTAAAAATACAAAAATCATATCTTACTTCTTCTACTTAATAAAAATTCCGTCTTTTCTATTTTAAAAAATATGATCTTTATTTTTTCCAAGTTCAAATCTTTTTCTATTTAAAGTTCAACTCTTTTTCTATTTAAAGTTCAACTCTTTTCCTATTTAAAGTTCAAATGTTTTCCTATTTAAGGTTCAAATCTTTTTCTATTTATATCTTAAAATTAAAATCAGTTTTAAATTCTTTTAAAAATCAGAATTTAACCTTTTTAAAAAAAATCAGTTTTTCTTTTTAAAGTTTAAAACAAAATCAGTTTTAAATTCTTTAAAAATCAGTTTTAAAGCCTTTCAAAAATCTGTTTTTAGAGCCTTTCAAAAATCTGTTTTAAACCCTTTCAAAAATCTGTTTTAAACCCTTTCAAAAATCTGTTTTAAACCTTTCAAAAATTTGTTTTAAACCCTTTTATTAAAAATCAGAATTTTTCAGAATTAAAATAAAATAAAATAAAATAAAAATAACTTACATTGATTTGTTAAGGAGGAGGGGGTCGTCAGGGTCGGCGGCAGGAGGCGGAGCAGGCGAAGCGGAGGGGCATGGCGGTCGTGGGTGGTCTTCGGTGGTGGTGGCGTCGATGCTTCAAGGGGGGCTCGCGATGCTTCAGGGGGGCTCGGATGCGTCGCGAGGGGGAGGAGCGGGATCGGCAGCGTGGTGGGGGTTCGGCGGTCGTGGGTCGTCAGGGCGGTGGCGTCGATTGTTTTAGTTTTTTTTTTTCTTTTATTGGTTTGAAATTGAAATGAACGGGGGGGGGGGGGGCCAGAAAGAAAGACAAAGGGAGGGAATTAAATTATTTTTTTTTCTTTTTATTATTTAATTATTTAATTTTGCAAAAAGGTTGACTTTTACATACGACCTCGAAACGAGGCCTACCGCCTGTCGTCCATAGCATTTTACCCCCATTCCGAACACAATGGGATATGTATCGCAAGCTGATTTGATCGTTACAACCAGTTTCCGTTGAATTTACATTTAAATCATTATATTGAATTTTAAACGTACATTTTAAATTACCGGGGGCACATACTAACTCTAAAAATTCTCGAAAAATATTTTCTAGCTTCGTATTGATGATACTGTCCTAACAAAACTAGTTTCGTCAAATTCTGAGACCTTTTGAAAAATGGTCAATTTCCAGTCGATTAAAATCAACTGAAACTGGTCAAACGCGTTTTCCTTTGCCACACTCACATATTGATTCGAAAAATTATGAAATTTGAAACCTAGCAATAACTTCACATCCCGGACCCAACAAAAGTGGTTTCGTCGAAATCCGAGGTCGTTTGCAAAATGTCCATTCTTAAGGGCCTGAATTCCATAGCGACTATCCAGAATTTTCAACTGGACATATATTTTGATTCCCGCTATGAAATTTCGATTTTTCAGATTCGTTAGAAAGGTATTCACTAACTGATTTAAATATTTTTGGTTTCACTAAAATCCGGATTGTTTTGCACCTGGTACAGTCCGACAAAGTTTGAATTCAATTTTTGAAACTACCACGCCATTTCAGGCCTTGTTTATAATTATAATTAATTATATTCGTTTTCAATTGTTGATTCAAACTCAGTTTTCATCGCCATTATTTAAAATATTTATTTTAAATATTTAAAATCCATTATTTTAGCCAATTAAAAAATTTTAAATTGGTTCAGATTTTCTGGGTCGTTACTGTGACGGCCAGGAATTTCGCTCGATCTGAATCAGTCGTTAAACCGATCTAGACCGTTCGAAACCCCTGAACGTTGAGAACAGGACAAATCAGAACACAAACAGAAGAACATTTCACTTGTTATTACAACAATTGCATCAGATACAAGAATATACAGAGTATAAATGAATAAATTACATTCGATAAATATCAGAGATTACAATAAATTACATAGCAGCGGAAAATAATACAAAGCACAACTGAAGGTGATATACGGATACAGAGCTTTCCGGATATCATTCCAGCTGTAAACCAGGATCCTGTGAATATAAATCTGCAAAACCAAAACTACTAGCTGCCCGTGCGGAAAATAGGGGCACCCAGAGTTTAGGTTAAAACAATAAACTCCAGGTCAGTCATGTGACTGGTGTGAGAACTAAAACAGTTATTAAAACTTTATTTTAAAAGATGGTAATTCAAGGGACCACGCCGTATAACACGGAACGGCTTTCCTCCCAAGAATACCAGTGCATAGAATAAACAACGCAATGCTTTTTCGAAAAATGAAGCTATTAGAAGACCCAGGTCCCATCACACAATGCAACGCAAGCCGGAGGATAGGGTTTTACCTTATAATAGCCAAACATGCTTGGTACGTTTAAAACAAATCATTTGATACTATAATAAGTGTATAGTGTCAAAACATTTCAATCATAAATATAAATCATAGGCGGCATAGCTACCATCTACTATGTCGCCATACTAGTTCTACAATTAAAACCGAATTATCACGTATTGGAAATTGGATTCCGTCATGAGTCGAGGCAAGGGGCAAGCTCCTCTCCGCGTTCGAGACACTCTAGCAAATGTCCTAGGGTTACGCACTCTGAGCAACCCCTGGATCTTCAGGGCCGGTCCTCACTTACGTTAGAGGATTAATTATGCCTGAACACACGTTTCCCGGTCCTTACAGACCTATAATCGAGGCGCCTCGCATTCCAACAGCCACATAGGTGAAAAGTATATAAATGTCAGGGCTGGTAAGTCACTGACACCACCAAAGCTAGAAAGAAACGTCGTGCTCTCCCTGCAGTCCTTATCCCGTTTTTAACTCATACCGAGGTGTGAGGCTCGCGAATTCACGCTATACACAAAGCTACGCCACGAAGGCTGTGCTTTGATCATCAACCACAAGACTTTGCTTTTCAACAGAAGCCTTGATCATTGCATCTTAGCGTGCCACACAGGCAATTCATGCCATGCGACTGATGTCCATCGATATACAACCTCTGAGCTCGTACGTCTCAGAGAAGGGCGTTAAGCAAAAGAATAAATTCTTCGCCGCCAAACAGATGTATATTTAATAGAAATCAATCAACACAGAATAAAATCCAATGTCAGACACACAATCCATTTACAAGTCCGTTCTGGGTCTGAACGAAACCGGAGGCACTTTCCTCGCATATCCATCCATCTCCAAGTACGTCTGGACGACCACCAACTATTTCCATCCTCTTGGGTGTACTGCCCAATCAGGATCGTCAGTAATTATCCAAACGATGTGAAAACTTCCGGTCTTCGACCACCGTCTTCATCTTCGACTTATCGTCGAATCGGTTATTCAGAATGGGTATAAACCCGGACTTTCCGAACAACCCGCGTATATTAAAAACAAATGTTACACAAACACAACATACGCCTCATTCCAATTCATTAGTCACTAACCGCAGATTAGCAAGAGAACAATTTCCCAAACATTAACCCCGAAGGCCGAAACCAACATCAGATCAATACCCAGGAAACCATTCTTCTTATCCAACCTACAACTAGTTTCTAAATTTCACATTCTTAGGGAAAGATTCCCATTAATTTTATCCAAGATAAATTCTTTAAAATTTATCCTGTAATCTTCCTTTGGATGTCGTTTCAAACCAAATTATGGTTTTTCTAAACTAGTCGAGATTAGCGAACCACAACGAAGTAATTATTTATTTTATTTCCCAATCCCAACCTATTCATCCCATGAAGCAAAACTGGTAATACTCCATATCTAATACTATGGTGTTATCGGTAAAATTAATTACCATTTCACGTTCAAATCTAATTAAAGATTTAACTATCGCTTTGGAGCAAAACTGGTAATACTCCATTCTCGTTCATTTTCTAAATTTGGAAATTTAGATTACGAATTCACATTTCAATCTAATTGCAGATTCGTTAAAACTTCTTTTACTGGGTTAAAGAGCTAGGTGTTATTTAAAACACAGTTCACGACAAACCCAAATCACATTCTATTAGTTATCGGGTTAAAGAACTAGTGTTATTTAAAACACCGTTCACGATAAACCCGTTTCAAATCCAATCAAATATATTAGAAATTCCGATTATTTAAAACCCCTTTTTAAATCTAATTCATTTATTTAAAAATAATTGGGTTTTAAATTTAGTTCAAAACTAGTTCATTTCGATAAAAATCTATTTTTATCTTTTCAAATATGGAGTTTTTCATCCCAAATTTTTCCCAAATCATTTCTTATGATTTTACATAATTTATTACTATTTTCAATAATTTTATCAAGGCCCGTACAGTCGATTTCCAACAATGGCCATCGAACTGCACTTACAGCGACCTTTTTCGAATTTGATTTGGACGTATCTCCAAATCCAACCGTTAGATTTCAAATTTCAAATATTCGTTAGAAATCTCTTTTCGATACGAACCCAACGGTTCCGGTTTTAGGAGAATCCGACAGTCGGATCTCCCGTAATGTCCGTTTGAAATAAATGGTCGAAATTCACGAACTGCCGCGGCGCGGCGCGTTCTATTCAGGCCATTATATTATATATATATAATATATATTTCGTCGATTTCTATTTAAAACGAATTATATAAATAGTTTTAAATTCGTTTCAAAAACAATTTCAACTTCCATTTCAATTCCAATCAAAATTGAATCTTTCCTTATAAATTCGTTTTAAAATTCATTTCTATTCAATTCAAATTTCAATTCAATTTGAATTCATTTCAATTCGCTTTCGATTCAATTTGGATTTGTTTTCAATTCAATTCAATTCAAATTGGTTTTATATTCGATTCAAATTCATTTTCTATTCAAATCAAATTCGTTTCGTTTTCTATTTGAATCAAATTCATTATATATTCAATTGAAATCAAATTGGTTTTCTATTCGATTCAATTCGAAATCGTTTTATATTCAATTCAAATCGAACTCGTTATATATTCAATTCATTTCGAAATCGTTATATATTCAATTCATTTCGAAATCGTTATATATTCAATTCATTTCGAAATCGTTATATATTCAATTCATTTCGAAATCGTTATATATTCAATTCATTTCGAAATCGTTATATATTCAATTCATTTCGAAATCGTTATATATTCAATTCATTTCGAAATCGTTATATATTCAATTCATTTCGAAATCGTTATATATTCAATTCATTTCGAAATTGTTATATATTCAATTCATTTCGAAATGAATAAAATCGATATAAATATCGTCCACGTCAAAATGGCGTCAATCTAATCAACACGGCTTCATAAATTTCTATTTTCAAATATTCTATTTCAAATATTTCTTTTTGTCAACACGCGACTAATCTCAACGAATGAGTACCGTCCACATGTGACTATTTTTGTTATTTAATATATTTATAAAGATGTAAATTTTATTATAAAAATATTTCGTTCAACACATGACTAATCTCAACGAATGAGTATAGTCAACACATGAACCTTTATTTTCTATATTCTTTATTTTCTAAATTGGAATGAGGCCCAATCAATTACCATATAAAGTTAATTATATGGATTTTCATACAACACATGTATATAATAGCATTGAAAAATAATCAACCATCAACCAAAGTGCACCACACTGTATAAGCATCAAATATAGATATCTAACGCTTATAACAGCCTGTCAATCAATCGATCGACATATTTGATTAATCAGGATGAATGAACTTCAAATTTCATCCCAACACCCGTGTGGGGTTTCAAACAGTCAAACACATATTTTATTTGTGCAGTTGGGCGATGTGTAAAATTTATCGACCCAATCAATGTCATTCAAATAGGTGTACATAAACAAACCGTCCGGTTTGTAAATGAATATTTTATTTTATTTTCAATCACGTTAAAAATTATATTTTTAACGATAAAATATTTTATTTCTACCTATGAATTTCTATTCAGTTCATTTATTCAATAAAAATGATATTTTTATTTTTCTAACATATTTTAGAAAATTTCGGCGGCATAACGGCACAATACTAGAAACGGGACGAGGTCTAGCCTTATCCCCGGTCTAGTGAAGGCCCACGCCATTCACACATCAATCAAAATCACCAAACAACCAAATTCAAATCAAATCATCTAACTAATCTATGCAACCAAACAAACAAGTCCATGGTCTGTGGACGATTGTGTCGGGTGCTACTAAGCACAGTCTGCATCCTAGTATATATATATAACTAGAGAAAGAAATTGAAAGGTGAGAAATTCTCACTGATAGCTATCCTAGCTCCACGGCTCTTCATTTATAGAAATCTTCATTTATCCCATCTTCGTCATCTTCGTTGCCCGTAGTCACTATATATATAAAAATCACACATTTTTATATTTCGATGTCTTTAAAATAAAAATCACATTTTTATTTATTCACTTTCAATTTAAAAATCATATTTTTATAATCACTTCATATATTTAAAAATCGAATTTTTACTTTGGTGTCATATAGATAAAAATTCCATTTCAAAAATATTGATTTCGCCTTTATAAAAATAAAGTTTTCGCCTTTATAAAAATAAAGTTTTCGCCTTTATAAAAATAATCACTTGATTTCAACGTATATAAAATAAAAATCAAAATTTTATTTTGCTACATATACAAAAATCATATTTTTAATATTTCTATATAGTAAAGATTATATTTTTAATACTTTAAAAATATAAAAATCATATTTTGATTATCTTCCTTATATAAAAATTATATTTTTACTTCACTACTCATCTCAAAATATCGTCTTTTATGTTTTAAAAATATAGTCTTTTCAAATAAAAAAAAACTAATCTTTTACATTTTAAAAATCAAATCCCCTTTTTTTTTATAAAAATCCTAATCTGAAAAATAAATAATAAAGTAATTAAAGTATACAAATTAAAACAAAATTAACATGAAAAAACTTACAGTGTTTTTTTTTATAAGAGGGAGGGGGTTTCTTGCTCGCGGAAGTGTGGTGGGCCCTCCAGCAGGCGTCGGAGGTGGAGCGGAAAGGGGGGGGGGTTTGCGGCTGTCGATTGAAGAGGAGAGGGGGGAGGAGAAGGGGCGGCGCGGTGGTTTGGTGGTTGCGGTGGGCTCCAGCGAAGGCGGTGAGGGTTTAGGGGGGTTCGACGCGGGTTCGGCGAGGAGGAGAAGGGGAGGTGGAGGAAGAGGGGGCCACGCCCTAGTGGCGGCGCGCCAGGGGGTCGCGGCGGTGGTCGATGCCGCGCCTCCGCCCGTCGTTCGATTCGATTCTTCTTTTCTTTTTTTTTATAAATCGATTCTGAAAATAAATGGGGGGGGGGGCCTGGAGGTATAGGAGGAAAGGATTTTAAATTTTATTATTTTATTTAATTATTTTAATTTCTAAAAAGGTTGACTTTTATTTTCGACCTCAAAACGAGGCCCACCGCCTGCCGTCCATAGCGTTTTACCCCCATTCCGAACCCAATGGGATATGTATCGCAAGCTGATTCTATCGTCTCGATAAGTTTCCGTTGAATTTACATTTAAATCGCTATATTGAATTTTAAACGTACATTTCAAATTACCGGGGTCACATACTAACTCTAAAAATTCTCGAAAAATATTTTCTAGCTTCGTATTGACGATACGGTCCTAACAAAACTAGTTTCGTCGTATTCTGAGACCGTTAGAAAAATGGCCAATTTCCAGTCGATTAAAATCAACTGAAACTGGTCAAATGCGTTTTCTTTTGCCACGCTCACATATTGATTCGAAAAATTATGAAATTTGGAATCTAGCAATAATTTGACACTGCGGATCCAACAAAAGTGGTTTCGTCGAATTCCGAAGTCATTTGCAAAATGTCCATTTTTAAGGCCTGAATTCCATAGCGACTATTCAGAATTTTCAACTGGACATATCTTTTGATTCCCGCTATGAAATTTCGATTTGTTGGATTTGTTAGAAAGATATTATCAATTAGATCCTAATGTTTTCGGTTTCACCAAAATCCGGATTGTTTTGCACCCGGTACATTCAATTGAAGTTTGAAATCGAATTATCGAACTACCGCGCCGTTTTCCATTCTATTTATAATTATATATAAATATTTATATTCTAACGACGGCGTATATAATATATACGTTCTAATTATATTCAAAATAAATTTTTCGTCGTTTTTATTTAAAATAATCTATTTTAGATATGCAAAATTCGCTAAAATTGCTAAAATAAATTTTTTTAAACTGGCTCAGAATTTCCGGGTTATTACAGTTACAATCTCCCCCACTTAAAACTTTTCGTCCCCGAAAAGGAATAAAGTCGAAAGTGGTTTGATAAATCTACAATCATACAACAACCAATTTGTTTTTACCCTTCAAAAATATACTAATCAAATCCTATGCCCTTAAAAATCATTCAGACCATATAATTAAAATTGTATATCTATGAAAAGAAAATAACAATAGGGTAGAGAATTGAATGGTAATGCAAAGTAGGTTAAATGTACCTTGCACCAGAGTCCATCAGAGATATTTACTCGGCATCTAGGATAAGCTTTCTGAATGCTCTCCTCCGTTTCCCAAGTACAATCTCGCGGATCTCCACTCCATTGCACTTTGACTAAGCGAACCTTCTTGTTCCTCAGCTCTTTGGTTTCTTTGCCGATAATATTTAGCGGCTCTCGCCTCACAGCTAATTCTGGAGTAATTTCAATGTCATGTTGAGCTGCTTCTTCCACGATCAAGTCTGGATCATGAACGTGCTTTCGAAGTTGAGATATGTGAAATACATCATGAATTTCGGGCAACCAATTAGGCAGTTTGACCCTATAAGCGAGAGTTCCGATCCGTTCCAGAATAGGAAACGGACCAATGAATTTGGGTGCCAACTTTCCAGTTTTTCCGAACCGGATAACTCCTCTCATCGGCGATACTTTCAAATATACATAGTCGCCAACTTCAAAGGATATATCTCTTCTTCTTCTATCGGCATAGCTCTTTTGTCGGCTTTGAGCGGCGAGTAATCGCTTCTTAATAAAATCGACTTTGTCGGCAGCTTCGCGAATCATATCAGGCCCTAACACAAGTCTATTCCCAGGCTCGACCCAACAAGCAGGAGATCGGCACGGTCTACCGTACAATGCTTCGAACGGCGACATTGTCAGACTCGCCTGGTAGCTGTTGTTATAAGAGAATTCAGCCAAATGCAGATGGTCTTCCCATGATCCACCGAAATCTAGAACACAAGCCCGCAATAGATCTTCTAAAATGCGATTCACCCTCTCAGTCTGACCGTCTGTCTGAGGATGATAAGCGGTGCTCAAGTTCAACTTCGTTCCTAGCTCGACTTGAAATGCTTCCCAGAATTTGCTAGTGAATATTGTATCTCTATCACTGACTATGCTGAGCGGCACTCCATGTAGTCTAACTATTTCCCTGAAGTAAATCTGCGCCAGACTCTGAGCGGTTCTGTTTGATCTGACAGGTATGAAATGGGCGGTCTTCGTGAAGCGATCTACGATCACCCAAATACTGTCATTTCCTTTTCTTGTTCTGGGCAAACCATCAATGAAATCCATAGAAATATGCTCCCACTTCCAACCAGGAACTTCCAGTGGTTGTAATAATCCAGCCAATTTCTGCTGGTCGCTTTTGACTAGCTGGCAAGTAGGGCATCGGCTAACGTATATTGAAACATCTCTTTTCATAGCCTTCCACCAGAATGTTCTTTTGATATCGTTATACATTTTATTCACACCTGGGTGGATACTGAGCTTAGATTTGTGACATTCATCAAGCACATCTCTTCTAAGTTCAGGAATTTCTGGAACGCAAATTCGTCCTTCTAACCTCAGAATCCCTTCGCTGTCTAGCTGGAAATCCGAAGCATTGCCTTCACGAATTCGCTGACTAATTCCTTTGATAAATTGGTCGTCTTCTTGGAGAGCCGATATCTTATCAATCAACGAAGTCGCAATGATGAAACTGGCGATCATCTCATTCTTTCGGCTTAACGCATCGGCCACGACATTGGCTTTCCCTGGAGTGTATAGAATTTCAAAATCATATGCTGCAAGAAACTCCAGCCAACGTTGCTGCCTCAAATTCAGGTCTTTCTGAGTGAACAGATACTTTAACGACTGGTGGTCTGTAAACAGTTCAAATCTCTCACCCAGAAGATAGTGCCTCCAGATTTTCAAAGCGAACACGATAGCCAATAACTCAAGATCATGAGTTACGTAATTCTTCTCGTGTGGCTTCAGTTGACGGCTAGCATAAGCAATCACTTGGCCTCTTTGCATTAACACTGCGCCAAGGCCTTCTCTAGAAGCATCAGTCCAGACTTTTAAATCTTGGTTGCCATCGATGATGGTTAACACTGGAGCTGTTGTTAGTCTTAACTTTAGCTCTTCGAAAGCCTCCTCACTTTCTGGAGTCCATTTGAACTTAGAGTGCTTCTTTGTAAGCTTCGTTAAGTGACCTGATATCTTCGAAAAGTCTTTAACGAATTTCCGGTAATAACTAGCCAATCCGAGAAAACTGCGGACTTCAGTGGGAGTACTGGGCTGTTTCCAATTTTGAATAGCTGTGATTTTGCTTGGATCCACAGCGATTCCTTCTTTCGATACAACGTGGCCCAGAAATTTCACTTCATCTTGCCAGAATATACATTTGGAAAACTTGGCTTTTAATACATTCATTCTGAGGATTTCTAGAACCTGTTCCAGATGCTTTTCATGTTCGGCCTTTGATTTAGAGAAGATTAGAATATCATCAATAAAAACCAGAACAAATTTATTCAATACCCCTCTGAATACTCTGTTCATTAGATCGACGAAGTAAGAGGGAGCGTTACATAAGCCGAACGGCATTACTAACCACTCGTAGAATAAGTCGGGACCTCTGAATGCTGTCATTGGAACACACTCTTCGGCAATTCGAAGTAGATGGAAGCCTGTAGCTAGGTCCATCCTTGAGAATACTTGTGCGCCATTTAATCGATCCAACAAATCATCAATCCGCGGCAATGGATACTTGTTCTTTATTGTCTGTTTGTTCAGATCACGATAATCCACGCATAGCCGTAGAGTACCGTCAGATTTTGGGACAAACACCACTGCTGCACCCCAATCAGAGAAACTAGGCCGGATCAGACCTTTCCATACTAGCTGTCGTGTTTGATTGTCTAATTCCTCCTTCTCTTTCAAGGACATTCTTCGAATAGCGTGAACTACCGGCCTTGCATTGGGAATTAAAGCAATCTTGAAATCTATTTCTCTCTGCGGAGGTAAGCGAACAACTTCTTCGAACACATCCTCATAGTTCTTGACGACAGGGATATCTTTGATGAGGTCGGGAATATTCTCTGCAACTTCAGGGATATTTTCTATTTGGGCTGGGGAAACATTCAAAGCTGCCCAGAAGTCCTTTCTATTAGCATTCTGACCTTCACACGGTATGGTTATATAACTCCCTGATTTAATCTTAGCTCTAACAACTCTCTCGGCGCATCTAACCTCTGCTTCATATTTGGTTAGCCAATCCAATCCCAGAATAAGATCGAATTCATCAAAATTCATGACGACAGAGATAATAGGGAATTTATAGCAAGAAAAAGAGACGGGTACTGCACAAACCCAACTGAGATTGATGGAACTCCCAACTGGATTTTGCACCATCATTGGTTCTTTGAGCTTCTTCAAATTCAAATCCAACTTCTTGACTGCACCTTTGGCAATGAAACTTCGTGACGCGCCTGTGTCAAACAGGACTTTGACTGGAATGTTTTTGACAGTAAGCGTGCCTTCTAAAACATCGGCCCTTTCTTGACTAGCCGAGGGCTCGGAAGTTTCTGCTACTTCATGTATACATACGGTTTCAGATTTCTTTGAGAGTTGGCACTCCCGTGCGATATGTCCTGCCTGGCGGCACTTATGGCATCTCCTTTCCCCATGTGGGTTCTTTTGTTTCTTAGTGGGCTTAGATCCACTTTTTCTTCGTTTATTCCAAGATTTGCAACTTATCGCCAGATGCCCTTTTCTATTGCAGCTTGAGCACGTGGCGGTCATTATTCGTTCGTTCCCAGATTCAGCCCTTTTTCTCTTGGCACTGGGCTTCTTATTGACCTCAGACCTTGTACTGGCTTCAGGAATATCAGTTTCCGACTCTGTTTTGTCACTAGAACAGACTTCTTCTTCGTCGCGTAACATTCCTTTCTTATGGAGATCTTCATACTGATAAGCCATGTATATCATTTCTGAGTAAGGAAGCTTCACATGCCCCAATACTTTATTCTGGTATTTCCTTTGAAGGCCATGAATAAATCTCAGATTTTTCCTCTTTGGGTCTTGAATTAGATGAGGAGCAAAGTGAGCAAGTTCGTTGAATTTCTTATGATATTCGGGAATGGTCATGTCACCTTGTATCAGATAAGAAAATTCATCACATAGTCGTTCGGTCGCTTCGGGAGGAGTAAATCTTTCCAAGAATATCACTTTGAATATATCCCAGGTGATATCACCTTCAGGATTATTCTCTATAACCGAATCCCACCAGAACAAAGCTTCATCTTTGAATGCCCAGGAGGCCAGTAATCTTTTCTGGTCATCCCTCAGCTTTAATGCTTCGAAGATTTTCTCAGCCGAACGAATCCAAGCTTGTGTCTTCATAATAGATTCTTCACCAGAGAACGGTACTCCACCCATATTTCGATATTTGATTAATAGGGCCTCAATATCCGGTTCTGCATTCCTTCTGTTTCTGACACTCATTTTCTAGTACTTCTGCAAATGGCAGATCAAGTGTCAGGTCACAGAAAAGATATTTTAAAATATAGAAACACATACTTCAAATGTAAATGTGTCTATCAAGGTGTAATTTCATTCTGCTTTACTCATACTAGGATATTGCTGATCCTATCTGTATAGAGTTACCCATCCTAGAACATTTCTGGTTCTATTTCTGACGAGTTGGTTCAAATGTTATATTCCAGAACTAAGCTTAACCAAAGCTCTGATACCACGTTGAGACGACCCGAAATCCCGTTCAGACGGAAACAAGGGTTATCTTTGGAATATAACACAGAAACAGATAATAGCAGAACAAAATTAAATAAATACACCAGATAATGAACAATAGAATATACTGGATAAAAGTAATCATCAGAGTTACACAGTACACAGGATCTTACTTAGTACAAATACAGTTCAGCTATACATAAATGTCTACAGCGGAAATAAACAAAATATGTACAATAGGAGCTGAACAGCATAAAAAGAGATAAATGATAGAATCCATCTTCAGCTCCAGCTATCCAGAAAGAACCAGCTAAACCTGAATACAAGGCTGCCCGTGTGGAAAAAGGGGCACCCGAGTTTGAGAGTGAAACAAACTACGAGTCAGTCATGGGACTGGTATGAGAAATCTACTCAACACATATATAATCTGGCTAATCACAGGACCACGCCACTTTCGTGAAACGGGTTTACTCCATTGGATTGCCAGTGCTTTAAAACAAATCTTTCTTTTAAACATCGCTATGCTTTTATAAAAATGAAGCCGCTATAAGACTCAGTTCCCATCACACAATGCAACGCAAACCGGAGGATAGAGTTTTTACCTTATAACGGCCAAATATGCTTGATACGAATAAAACAAAGGCATTTGATATTATTGCTAGTGTTTATATGTTTTGAAAACTATTTCAAATCATAACTATCAATCATAGACGGCATTAATGCCCCATACCACTATGTCGCCATATATAGGTATACAATCAAAACCGCACGATGTCGTATTTGGAAATTGGATTTCCGTCATGAACCAAGGCAAAAGATAGTCCTTACCGAATTGGAGACAATCTAGCCTACCATGTCTCAGGATCAGAGCTCGAGTGACCCTAGGAGCGACAGGGCCGGTCCACCGATGTGGATTAAAATGCCTGAGCAATACGTTTCCCCGCCCTTTGGGGCGCAAACGAGCCAACGAATGACTCCATCGGACCCGGATCGTCCGATCAAACCGAGGCGCCTCGCAACAGCAACAACCACATAGGTGAAAAGTATATAAATGTCAGGGCTGGTAGGTCACTGACACCACCCTAGCTAGAAAGAAACGCATGCCCTCCCTGAGGTCCTTCCTCCCGTTTCTGGTTCATACCTGGGTGTGAGGCTCGCGAATTCACGTTATACACAAAGCTACGCCACACAGGCGGTGCTTTGATCATCACCACAAGACTTTGCTTTTCAACAGAAGCCCTGATCACTGCATCTTAGCATGCCACACAGGCAATTCATGCCATGCGACTGATGTCCATCGATATACAACCTCTGAGCTCGTGCGTCTCAAAGAAGGGCGTTAAGCAAAAGAATAAATTCTTCGCCGCCAAACAGATGTATATTTAACAGAGATCAATCAACACAGAATAAAATCCAATGTCAGACACACAATCCATTTACAAGTCCGTTCTGGGTCTGAACGAAACCGGAGGCACTAAATACCTCGCAAACCCATCGATCACCACTTACGTCTGGACGATCACCACTCATTATCCATATTTCGGGATGCCTCCCAATCAGGACCTCGGTTACCATCCAAACGAGGTGAAGATCTCCGGTCTTCGACCGTCGTCTTCATCTTCGAATTTCAATCGTCGGTCAATTATTTGAAATGAGAATTAACTCGGCCCTTTCAAATAATTCACGCATATTTAGAATTTCAAATCAATTTATTTCAATGGTTAAATTATTCGACAACACCAATTGTGTTCTTTAATGTAATTTTCACACCAAACACATTCAACCATCAAAAGCCACATAAATCAAGCAAATTCAGTTTATTTCCATTCCATATCGCTTATGATATTTTATAACTATTTATCGCTATTTTTATTTATTTTAAAATAGCTAATTTATTCAAAACGACGCTTCGGGCCATAAAGCGGCCGTGGCGCTGTTTTTCTTCAGATTTGATTTACACATATATGAAAATCTAACCGTTGGATCTTCACAAAATTTACATCATTAGAAAGGTCTTTTCAAAACGAATCCAACGGTTCCAGTTTCGGGAAAATCCGACGGTCGGATCTCCCGGTACAATCGTTTGAATTTTCGATTTCAAAATACGAACTGCAGCGTCGTTATTCGATTAAATATATAATTATATTTATATATATATAAATATAATCGCTTCTGGCGCTGTTTTTCTTCAGATTTGAATTAAACATTCCAGACAATCCAACCGTTGGATTTTTACAAGGTTGGTGCCGTTGGAAAGATTATTCCAAGGCGAACCCGACGGTTGAGGTTTCGGGAAAATCCAATGGTCGGATTTCCCGCATTAGTTGTTTGAAATCACGGTTTCAAAATACGAACTGCACGGCCTCGTTTCGTTTTAATTTTATTTATATTTATATATTTATATAAATATAGTTCATTCAATGATTTCAATATCGTTTTCACTTCAAATATTTCACTAACGCCTTAAAATTTTGGAAAATTTCGCCATAACCTCCCCTGCACCGGGAGCATCGGGAAATCGCAAATAGCTTTCCCGGTCCTTCTAATCTCAAAAAGAAAAAGAAAAAGCCAAGCGGCTAGCCAACAGGCTCATAAAATCATCACCCAAACAAAACAGTAAATGTGTACCTATTTGTCGGGCACAAAATTTTATTCCTCTTCTCTAGCCCCTTTGCTATAACCTGTTCAATGGATATGCATGTACATATATATACAGTTCTTAACATTTATCATTTTCTATTCAACTTCATATTTGATTTCTATTTGGTTTAAAAACACCATTTATCCTAATGTTACATACATAGGTGCAAATCATTTCATTAGCTAATTAATGAATATTTCAACTCATATATGTTTATTTTGAACAAGTGGCTATTTTTAACACTTCACATTTCAACGATTCATGCATACAATAAAAATGTGATTTTTATTGTAAAACAATTCATTTCAAAACACTATTTTTCTATATAGTTCATATAGTCGATAAAAGGTGATTTTTATTATCAAACAATTTATTTCAAAATATGAATACCATTCAACACATGAATTTCTAATCAACGAATGAATATCAATTCAACACATGAATGTTTTCTATAGTTTTTATATATAGATAAAAGTTGATTTTTACATTTAAAAACGCGAATACCATTCAACACATGAATTTCTAATCAACGAATGAATATCAATTCAACACATGAAAGTTTTCTATAGTTTTTATATATAGATAAAAGGTGATTTTTACATTTTAAAACGCGAATACCATTCAACACATGAATTTCTAATCAACGAATGAATATCAATTCAACACATGAAGGTTTTCTATTCAATGAATAAATATAGTTTAAGCATATGAAAATAATTCAAACACACGAATATAATTCAAAATTTCGACAGCATAACGGCAGGGTAGTTAAAACCGGGACCGTCCCTAGTACGGCTCCTCGCTCTACCTTAAAACCTCGCGGTTTTTGACAATGGGGATCATGCATCTAGTTCGCACGCAGGCGGCATGTATATATTTATTTCATTTCCACAAACTAATCCTATGTGGTTTCAACCAAATATTTCTCAACCACAAATGGGTATTTTTCAACCACAATCAACCAATATCAATCACAAACAATCCCAAACAATCATTCGCTATCAATCAATTTTCACAACAATTTCAATCAATAAATATCGTCCATGGTTTGTGGACGAGGGGCGTATATATATATATTTATATATAGCAATTCACTTTTATTTCCACACATATATATATATATAGAAAAAGAAATTGAAGAGTGAGAAATTCTCACCGATAGCTATCCAATACTACGACTCTTCCTTTAGAGAAATCTTCGCCAATCTCGCCTTTCGTCGCTTTTGTTGCCCGTATTCTCTACATATGTAAAAATCGAATTTTTACTATGCTATTCAATATATAAACAATTGCATTTCAAAAATATAGATTCCTCCTTTTCAAAAATAAAGATTATATTTTTAATATTCCTATGATGTAAAAATTATATTTTTATTACTTTAAAAATACAAAAATCATATCTTACTTCTTCTACTTAATAAAAATTCCGTCTTTTCTATTTTAAAAAATATGATCTTTATTTTTTCCAAGTTCAAATCTTTTTCTATTTAAAGTTCAACTCTTTTTCTATTTAAAGTTCAACTCTTTTCCTATTTAAAGTTCAAATCTTTTCCTATTTAAAGTTCAAATCTTTTTCTATTTATATCTTAAAATTAAAATCAGTTTTAAATTCTTTTAAAAATCAGAATTTAACCTTTTTTAAAAAAATTAGTTTTTCTTTTTAAAGTTTAAAACAAAATCAGTTTTAAATTCTTTAAAAATCAGTTTTAAAGCCTTTCAAAAATCTGTTTTTAGAGCCTTTCAAAAATCTATTTTAAACCCTTTCAAAAATCTGTTTTAAACCCTTTCAAAAATCTGTTTTAAACCTTTCAAAAATTTGTTTTAAACCCTTTTATTAAAAATCAGAATTTTTCAGAATTAAAATAAAATAAAATAAAAATAACTTACATTGATTTGTTAAGGAGGAGGGGGTCGTCAGGGTCGGCGGCAGGAGGCGGAGCAGGCGAAGCGGAGGGGCATGGCGGTCGTGGGTGGTCTTCGGTGGTGGTGGCGTCGATGCTTCAGGGGGGGCTCGCGATGCTTCAGGGGGGCTCGGATGCGTCGCGAGGGGGAGGAGCGGGATCGGCAGCGTGGTGGGGGTTCGGCGGTCGTGGGTCGTCAGGGCGGTGGCGTCGATTGTTTTAGGTTTTTTTTTCTTTTATTGGTTTGAAATTGAAATGAACGGGGGGGGGGGGGGGCAGAAAGAAAGATAAAGGGAGGGAATTAAATTATTTTTTTTCTTTTTATTATTTAATTATTTAATTTTGCAAAAAGGTTGACTTTTACATACGACCTCGAAACGAGGCCTACCGCCTGTCGTCCATAGCATTTTACCCCCATTCCGAACACAATGGGATATGTATCGCAAGCTGATTTGATTGTTACAATCAGTTTCCGTTGAATTTACATTTAAATCATTATATTGAATTTTAAACGTACATTTTAAATTACCGGGGGCACATACTAACTGTAAAAATTCTCGAAAAATATTTTCTAGCTTCGTATTGACGATACTGTCCTAACAAAACTAGTTTCGTCAAATTCTGAGACCGTTTGAAAAATGGTCAATTTCCAGTCGATTAAAATCAACTGAAACTGGTCAAACGCGTTTTCCTTTGCCACGCTCACATATTGATTCGAAAAATTATGAAATTTGAAACCTAGCAATAACTTCACATCCCGGACCCAAAAAAAGTGGTTTCGTCGAAATCCGAGGTCGTTTGCAAAATGTCCATTCTTAAGGGCCTGAATTCCATAGCGACTATTCAGAATTTTCAACTGGACATATATTTTGATTCCCGCTATGAAATTTCGATTTTTCAGATTCGTTAGAAAGGTATTCACTAACTGATTTAAATATTTTTGGTTTCACTAAAATCCGGATTGTTTTGCACGCGGTACAGTCCGACAAAGTTTGAATTCAATTTTTGAAACTGCCACGCCATTTCAGGCCTTGTTTATAATTATAATTAATTATATTCGTTTTCAATTGTTGATTCAAACTCAGTTTTCATCGCCATTATTTAAAATATTTATTATAAATATTTAAAATCCATTATTTTAGCCAATTAAAAAATTTTAAATTGGTTCAGATTTTCTGGGTCGTTACAATCTGCTGATGGTACTGCGGGAATCCAAACAATCACTAATATATATATATATATATATAATAACCACGAACAACAATCCTAAATAACTAATATATATGTATATAATAGTCACAACAAATTATAAATGCATTCAAGCAGCCAATAATATATTTTTAACGATAAAAATAATTTTAATAAATTTCTAAGTGAGAATTACTCACCGTGATTTTTAATTTGCAGAACATCCCAATTTAAATTAAATCGAATAATATTCGCTTTAAATTAAATCCTAGTCGACTCTGATTGACTCCAATATCTTCACGATTTTCGAACCTTGTGTAAATTAAACACATCGCATTATAAATTTTGATTATATAAGATTATGCGAATTAACTAAATAAATTAGTAAGTTATAACTTAAACCATGTAAATTCTTAGTCAAGGTTTTGCGGGTCCTAATCCTTCTTCCATAATATGTGTTCCTTCATGCTTCTCTTCACCACTTGAAAATGACTCCAACCATGCACCATTTAAATAGACACATGTTATCCGTGTTTTGACCATCCACCCCCTCCACTTTGATCACTGGTCAAAGTCGCAACAACCATCAAGCAAAACACGAACCAATTCTATTTATCACAGCAACCATATTACCCCCTTCCCATTGCTCACTGCTGACCACCTTCAAACAATGACTTGTCATGCCATTCTTTTCCATAAGTCCATGTAATTCGTTTTTTTCTCCATTTCCCAAACAACGGTAGGCACGATACCTCAACTCTACAACTCAAACATCATGTCGCACTACCAAGTTTACTCACAGTGCCACCCTTATATAGTTTTATTGCCTTCAAATACCATCGCCAGGTACTCCTTTCCCCCTCGGTCATTGCACCATTTCCCAATCGAGAAATCACAGCTCCAATCCCCTAAGAATCGATGCCCTAACCATTCTGTTAGAATAAATCGAGTTCATCCAAGACAGATTGCACCTGATCCCCAAGGTCATCGCAACCTCACACTAGTCAGCAAACACGTACCTTTTCAGAACCCCCAAATCTCAGTGTCGAACTCTAGTAAATCAACAAAAATAAAAACCCGTATCATTTCAACATTGGAACCCCTTTCTAAAAATCGCAATAACCAATAAACTTCTTTGGGATACTATTTGGCTTCGAATTCCCCTTTCTACCCCATCGCAACATCACCCAAACCTTCACTCGAACGTGACTTCGCCATCACCTAAAATTCACTTAGCCGCAAGCCTTAAAACAGTCGATCGAGATCCAGTTTGTTCGAACAAAAATTGGAGCTCACTAGAGTGAGACTCGAGCTGTACTAGATTCACGATATTAGGTTTTGTTTTTATGGAGGGTCGATGAAATGGAGCCAGCTTGGATCTTTGTGTGGAAGCAGTGGATTTGATTTAAGCTAAGAATAGTCGACCATTTTGATTTTGTTTTTGAAGTATCAAATGAATTGGAGAAAACAAATCTGAAAGGAAATAAGGAAGAAATGTCGCGTTATTTATATAGATGGATAATTCGGCCTTAAGGAATTAGTCTGAGCAAAGGGTACATATAAATTAAATGTGATTTGAGTTAAAGAGATTTTGTTTCTTTTCAAATTGATTCTTATTTGATTTCGATCTAATGCACAAATCAAAAATCTCGGGGTCCATAACCTGAAATCACGAACCACTATTTTAACGTACCAGTCGATGTTTCAATAGTATAACGCTGTTCTGAACTGAACAGGATATATTATGAAATTTAGTTTGAACGTATATACCATATTAAATTAATATAATATAATTTAAATTCAGAAATAATCAAATTCTTTGATAATAAATTATTTTCATTATCGTTTATATTCAAATACTATTTCTATAAATCATTTGAAATGTTTTGATTTAGTTTTTAACTTCGAATTGAATTATTTTTCGTATTACGGTAATCTAATATATTCGATATTAAATCGAAATCGAATTTTAAATTGATAACTTAATATAAAAATTCATTTATATAATCAACTAGATATTTAAAACGATATTAAATATTTAAACTAAATTGTTTGAAAAATCCGGGTCGTTACATTCTTCCTCCCTTTAAAGAATTTCGTCCCCTAAATTACTAAGGTAGAAAAGTGCTTCAAACCCATTAACTTTCCAAAGCTCATTTAGTTGAACTCAACTCTTCATATTTCAACAAAGTTTAATTCCTGCAAAACTCTTGTTTTCATTCATATTCCACATCATATAGGCTTACATTCATTTAATCTGAATGATTCGATATCTTCACATCCAATTCATATTCCATTCAATTTTCATTTAAATTGATTTTAATCAATTCATTCACTTTGATCCCTTTAACTTGGTTAAGTTAAATTTAAATTCCAGAATTCAAATACCCGGATTCTTATTTCAAATCCCTTTGAAATCATACAAACATATACCTGTATTTATAACCATTTCAAATTCAAAACATTTGAATTTTCAAACCAGCTTGTTTTCTTTCAAATAAATTTCCTTCAAAAACTTTTCTAAGGTTGCCATTCGTCACATAGAACTCGAAAATGAACATTGATGATGTCGCGATCATCATCAGAATTATTTTCTAGCCACTGAAGTGAGTTCAGTGCTTTATCACTTTCAAAGATCCATTTAAAATTGGTTTTCCATTCCA
The DNA here is from genome assembly GCA_030737875.1 of Allium sativum. Lineage (NCBI taxonomy): Eukaryota > Viridiplantae > Streptophyta > Magnoliopsida > Asparagales > Amaryllidaceae > Allium > Allium sativum. The sequence goes on along the minus strand of CM060920.1, from coordinate 104,448,919 downwards.
AAAATCCTTTTCAAAGCTATATCATTTTAATATATTTTGAAAAATAATTTTCTAAACACCCAGGATTTAAATTTCAAACTCTAATTTAAATCCAATTCCAGTTCATCTCATTTGTATATTTTATTTCTATACAAATGCTATTTGGTTATATATAACCATTTCAAATTTTTATCATCTCATTTGATTATAATAACAACAACCAACACATCTATATCTATATAATATAATAATTTCAAAAAAATTATGACTTCTATATCAAAATAGAATTTTGAGTAAAATTATTTCATTTACTCACTTTGAAACAATACTATGTCCAACCTTCTGTTCAAGTGTTTAGAAATTCTTATCGACTTCGTGGCATCCCACGATTCGATCATCATAATTCATATATGATCAGTGCACCTATGTGTCATATAAATATCGTGTCATATATAAGAGTGTACATTACTCAACAGACTAGCCAACACAATATAAAACATTTTTTATATCGATTAACAAATACGCGCTCTTGTATATATATACTCAACTCATTCTAGGGTACTACTGACCCTATATCTAATGAGCACAACCCCACCAAAGTCTAGGTATTCACTCAACCTAAGTTCTGATACCAAATGTAATGGCCCGCAAATCCATACTATTTGAGTTGACTAATAACACCACACGTCCAACCCAAATGACTCATAAATACGAATCATTAGTAGAAAGAAGTTAGAGGATGAGGAATAGAAAGAAAGAAAAGTTAGAATAGAAGAAAAATGAAGAACACAATCTCACAGCGGAACGAATAAAATATATTAAGTAACATAACTTTTGAAATACAAATCAGTAACTGGATATACATACCATTATCAGAGCACAACAGTTATTCCTGGAACAGTTATAAACACCTTTTTCCAGATACAACATAGTACACAGCGGAAATATGATAGTCTATAGCTAACTGGTGAAGCCTCCTGCTTCCAGCTCTTCCAAGTGAATCTGAAAAATAACGACTACTTGACTGCCCGTACAAATTTGGGCACCCAAGAGTTTAGGGAAAACAAAAACAAAATAAATGCTGGTTCAGTCATAGGACTGGTGTGAGTAAACTCCAATCATTTGTTTAACTTTAAAAATCCTTTCGAAAGAAATGATAATCGTAAGACCGATCCACACATAAACACGGATGGTTTTTACCTTACGATAACCCAAAATATTTTTGATATCAAATCCAGTGATATTATAATAATGCCTACATCAAATAAATAGAACCTAGCGGAAAGCTTGCATCTCACGCTCCATATATAATATAAAATCAAAAACCGCATGGCGCTTATTGGAGATTGGATTTCCAACATGACAAGGTATGGAACCACCTTCCGATAGTGTATATCTAGAGGGGAATACACTGGGTTCAACAAGAACATCTTGCAACCCGGCCCACACATGACGACCACTCATTTCGCTTGAGTGTATCGAATGTATATCACCAACGGTTGGGATCAGCATCCGTTTCCCGAATGGGACAGCATCAAATAGAATAAGGAATTAAATGAATTTCTCTAGATAGGTGATAATACACCCTAATGGGAGCAACCCACATAGCCATGCAGCCTGCCTGATTTTTGTCATTTCCCGGTTGTTGAGGCCTAAGGCTATGATTTCTTATCATTCATTGATAGCACAATCACTTTGAATGCTACATTATCAGTATCATAAATCATTAATTGATTTTCACAAATATATTCTAGATATTATGCTAAGAGAATAAATTCTCCGCCAACATATATATCTATACAGATCAACATATGAGATCATTGGAAATACTCTGTCAGACATCCGTCCATACACTTCGTTCTGGGACTGAACGAAACCGAAGGCACCATTTCTATTAATAGAAAAAGTCCTTGCATTTTACTCCATCTTCGATTATCTTCATATAATATGATTCGCAATGCTACTGCCAATACGGAGTGGTTCACGGATAATAATCCAACCGGTCTCTCCATATTGGCAACGATATTGGCAAACACTTCGATAGTCGGTTATTTAACTATCAAAGAAAACAAACATTCATTCAAAGCATCAAACAAATCACTGGGCCATTTAATTGATATTTCATTAATTGAACACTTCTCCATTTCCTTATCCATATTCGTTAACACGATATTTTCGATAATCATCTTGACCTCTTACGCTATTTGGAAAACATTTCCATATATCGCCTTCTTTTATTTTCCATACTTAGAAAATATATTCTATTTATAGTTGGAAAATATTCCAATTACTTATCTCTTCCATGACCATTCATTTATTTCTATACTCAGGAAATATTTATTATTATATTTCCAAATTTTGACTTACTTGGGTTAAAACAAATGTTGTATAAAACATCGTTACAACAACCCAAAATACTGCATTCAACTAAACTCTTTAAACATCTTTCTTTGAGACTAGATCTTGCTATTTATCAATTAAAAATGAAATCAATCAAGTTGGGGTATAACTACCTCTCAGACCTTGACTAAAAACATCATTAACTTTAAAATGGACAAAAACGCTTACCTCGAATAATCAACATCATATTACCAATTATCCATATCTTTTAAACGTGTATACGTTTCTCTTTCAATTTTTATCAGATTAAATTTATTGATTTCCTTTTCGTTTATAACATTCTATTTTTATTTCGTTTCATTATCGAATTCTATATATATCGATATATCGATTCCTAATTATCAAATCTTCTTAAAAATACTCTAACTCCTTAGATTTCCAGAAAAATTCTCCATAAGCTCCTTTGTACGGGTCACTCGGTACAACTACCAAATGCCTCTCTGGGCCCTCTTCATTCAAAAAGAAAATCAAAAAGCCAAGCGGCTTGCCGATTCGGCACATAAAACCTCATATGGAATTTAAACGTGTACCTTTTTGTCGGGCATTTTAATTTATATATCTTCATATATTTCATTCCGAACCTGCTTAACACATATCCAAATATTCCCATTTGGTTTCAACTCAATCCATTCGTCTTAACACAATTCGCTAATTTATTTTCTAATTAGCTATTTTGCATATTTCACTTCTTTGTTTGAACATAACATGTTCAAATATAATATCAACTTGCTTATAAACAAATTGAATTCCATTTCCAATTCAAAATTCCTTTTCGATTTTGAATATAATTTCAAAATCGAATTCACTTATTCAAAACCCAATTTCAATTCAAAATCTCATTAACTAATTATTATTCAAATTAGTTAATTCTATTCAATAATTAATTAAAAACTGATTTTTGTTTCAAAAATCAATCCATTACTCCACTTGAGTTCAAATATATTTTACAACTCAAGTTTCGATTTTTCTAATGTAAATCTAAGTTTTATTTGCCTAAAATCCTTATATTTAACTCAATAAACGGTTATGGTTTTATAATGGTTATGGCGCTGTTTTTCTGAAAATTTGATTTTGACATAACTCAAAATTTGTTCGATGAAATTCAAAATTTTCTCTTCCATTAGAAAACTATTATCAAATCGGTCTTGACGATTCTTGTTTCAAACAATTCCGACTTAATTTGAGTTCTATATACTTAATTGAAGTTCGAAATGCCAATTTACGAACTGTCTTGCTGCAGCGAGTTCATTTTAATTATATTTAATATATAAACGTTTTAAACTTCGTTTATATAAAAATTCCAACTCTATTCTAATATATTTTAATATATATTAAACTAATTTTCCCAATTCAACTTAATATTTCCAGTTATCGATAATTGTCGATTTTTCCTTACTCGGTAATAAATTTATTTATACTTCGATTTTCTATATTAGTTCCAATTCCTTTTATTAATAAATTATTTATAAAATTCGATATAATCGAATTTCAATTATAAACCCGTTGGATTTTTTCTCATTTCAGCTTATATTCCGAATTTCGAAATATAATCAATCGTTTTGTTTTAAAACACTTCCCGGTTTACTTTTTAATTCCTATTTGAATTTAAATGGTTTAAATTATCCAAATGATAATCTATTTCACCAAATTTATAACACTATTTATAAATTCAACTTCCTTGTTTCATATTGTAACACCCCACATCCGCTATGGTCACTCTCTAAGGGAATGCCATAACATCGGTGGAGTATTTTAAGTGAATATAGAACAGAAAAATTACAACAAGACAGATATAAGTAATACTTGAAAATTTCAAAACATCATTTCATTGCAGCGGAAAGTAAAACATGTTTGGTTACATCTCAAAACCATAATAAGAGTCAAGTACAAAATATCCATCCTGATAAATAAAAGTACATAATCCCAATACATGAACTGATAGCCATAAAAGAAAAGGATAAGCTGAGCTTTTCTCCTTCGGTCCAAACTCCAAAAGAGAATAAAGCAGCCTGATCAAAGCCCACTCGTACTGGGCCCACTCTGAGAACCTGAGGGTTGGGAAAAAGATAAAAACAACGGGGTCAGACATAAGTCTGAGCGAGTCCTATAACTTTAACAATACAATCATTAAAGTAACCAGAGAAGACATAAGCTTGATATACGGTAACGTCTGGGGATGAATGGCTACACTAAGCAGCTTGGTAGACTTAGGATAAACTAAGATAACCGTAAAGACGCATCTACCCACCCAAGGATAATTACTATACTGCACCACACCAGTCATTCCCAATTTTAAAAGTTGATCCCACTAAGTGTACTTAGTAATTTAGTAGTTTCGTGTACCCCTACCTAACTACATAGGCGTACCCACTACTCCCCAAGCGATCGGCTCCCTTACGTAGATACCCGTGCTGGTCCCACGATGGGGTGTATCATTACCCAAAGTGGCAACCTGATAATATCAACGGTGCACGGCTTTATATCTACACGATGCAACAACGACTTACCAACCAGCCCGGGTCCACACACGCATATGAAACCCGTTGGTCCTGCGTTGCCACCGCTAGCCCGTTTTGGCCTCTTATAGTCAAGCCCAATATGCGTGTCCCGTCACTCGACTAGAGTCGAGCCTACTAAGATACGTTTGGGATATTGGTTGAAATGGGCCCCCACAAGCTACCACCTAAGCTTGTCATTTCTAGTGAATCCCACTTAACCCTTTAACCATGTCCACTTACATGTTATAAATTTTGGCTAAGTCATTAATCATATTTTAATTGCCATTCAAGGCACCCACTAGATTTCCACATGCCACCCAAAGCACTTACTTAACCCTTTAACCATGTTTTAATTACATGTTCCACTTTGGTTAAGTATTCTAATCGTATTTTCTATTGCCACCCAAGGCAACCCACTAGTTTCCTCATGCCACCCAAAGCACCCACTTAACCCCTCATGTCCATCTACATGCTAATATGGTCAAGTGTTTCTTAATTAATTAAGACCGTGATCTTCATAAAGACCTCTCACATTAGACTATCTTTTATGACTGCTGGTTAAGCCGGTTGGGTCCGGGCAGCCTTATGTCGTAACCGAGTCTAACCTCGTGTCTTTACATTAATCATGTATTTAGTTTGTGCCTAAGACCTCTCACATTGGGCTAACATTTGTAGCAACTGGTTAAGCCGGTTGGGTCCGGGCAGTTTTACGCTACAACTGAGTCCAACCTCGTGTCTTAGTCGATTAATTACACCTAATTAATCACCCTCATATTCATATTAATTATCCCTAATTAATTACACATTTTTAAGAATATGGGTAGACCTAACTAAATAGGTAAATTCCCAATTCCATAACATGGGTAGACCTAACTCAATAGGTAAATTCCCATGGGGTAGACCTAACTCAATAGGTAAATTCCCACTTATGCTTATTCATTTTATGGTATGCTTAATCATAACCATTTCACACCATTTCATTAACATGTCTATTAACCCCATCGTTTCCCCACGTACTTATGCTAACACGACATATTTCCAAGAGAAGATTCTTTCACAATTAACATGGGTTTCACTTAGCATCCATTAGTCATTAACATGGGTTAAAAGGTGTCCACTTACATCATGATATTAACCCAACTAGCAATACTAAATAACCCAACTTGCATTAACATACATATGTCATATATAAAGGCAACTTGCATAAGTGTTCATAGGTTATACAAAGGTGAACTTGCATGTGTCTTAAAGGTGTGAACTTGCACAACATGTTACATGTTAACTTGCATAACATCATACACATAACTTGCATAATATCATAAACATAACTTGCATATCAACATACACATAACTTGCATAACATCATGCACATAACTTGCATAACATCATACACATAACTTGCATATGAACTTGCATAACAACATGCACATAACTTACATAACATCATACACATAACTTGCATAACATGTTGAGCTTGCATATAAGCATACACATAACTTGCATAACATGTTGAACTTGCATATAAGCATACACATAACTTGCATAACATGTTGAACTTGCATATAAGCATACACATAACTTGCTTAACATGTTGAACTTGCATATATGACTTGCATCTTAAAGGAGGGCAAACATGCATATATATATATATATATATATATATATATATATATATATATACATAGCATATAAAGGTGTCATCTTGCATATGTATGCATCACATTTAAAAGGGTAAACTTGCATGTCATGATTTATGCATAATACCAAACACTTAGCATGCATAAAACCACATACTTAGCATGCATAGAATCAATTACTTATTATGCATAAACCCACCACTTAACTTGCATAAACCCACATACTTAACTTGCATAAACCCACATATCCAACTTGCATAAACTCACATATTCAACTTGCATAAACATAGGATTAATATTAAACATAGATTAGCATATTCACATCATATCATATGACTTGAAAACCCATTAATCCTCATGCAAAACCATAGATCTCATCATATCTCATCTACTTAATTTAGCAATTGATCATCAAAGTGATAGAAACTCACCAAAACCTAGATTAGCAAACTTATGAAGTGGAATTAGTTGCTTTAGTTGAAGAAGATGTTGATTAGAGGTTGATTAGCTTGCAACTCTCTTCATTGATTTGTGGAGGCCATGATCAAGTTTCATTTTGCCATAGTTTAGTTACAAGATCTAATTATGAATAAATTAGGGTAGGGTTGGGGTCTTATTTATAGGATTATGTAGTGTTTTTAGACCATAGGATTAGCCCCAAATTAGATTAGGACCATCAGATTTCGGAACCCTCTAGAACACAGCCCAAGACTAACCCAAAAACCAGATCTGGTGCACCCAGATCAACAGGGCCGACACCCTGTGTCGACACCCCTGTCGACAGGGCTGTCGACACCCCTGTCGACACGGGGCTAGGCGGGAACTTTCCCGCCCTTTCCGCTTTTTGCTCCAAACTTGTTTTAGAACTGAATTTTAAATCTGTTTTTAACTTTGAATTTTCTGAAAACTTCTTTGGGCCATAACCAGGCCATACGGACTCCGATTCTCGAAAACTCAGACCCTATTTCGCGTATTTTTCTGAGACGAACGCAATGACGCAGCCCGTTTCCCCCAATTCTCACATCTGAGATTATTTATTCTGTAATTAGTGAATTTTAGCATTAACTGAAATTCGGGGTGTTACATTCTCCCCTCCTTAAAGGATTTCGTCCCCGAAATCTCTAAACTAAGGAGAATGCATATCCTACCATCCAAACAACCATCTACTCAGTCCATCAAACACGAGCATCCATTGTCCTTAAAACAATTTCTAATGATGTATGAGCATATGCAAAAAAGTGTGTGTATATGTTCCCTATCTAATGTATGAACATATGCAAACCATGATAGTGCCATGCATCCAATATGTATGCGAAATAACCCTACCGACACATACAGTATCTATATGAGTGCACAATAATTCACCAAAATGCATCATCCATATGATAACACAATCATTATACATCCATAAATATAGCTATCTACACACAATTATATGCAATATGCAATATGAAGTGATTGAGCCGATCTAGTGTCTAGAGTGTGTGTATATGCATCCACGAGCAACCACTAGCAACCACTTGCATCCACATGCATCCATCAAACATAACATGTCTCAAACACATGTTTCAACCATAGGTTTACCCTATCTAAAGGTCAAAGGTACTAATGAGAGGACATACTACAGATAAGATAAGTACTAGTCAAACGATAAAGGAGAAATTAAAAGACATACCCTCAAAAAGAAATGGGTACTATGAACGCATCTTCGCTTCCGTTTCCCAAGTAGCACTGCTCTCACCTTCTCCCCTTTTCACTTTTACTAGTCAAACCTCTCTGTTTTTCAACTTCCTAATCTCTGACCCAAGGATGCGGGTAGGAGCTCGTCGAATAATCACATCACGCTCTACCTTTACTTCTTTAAGCAAGCTCGGCTCTACCGCCTCTGCGGTCTCATGTAGGCACTTCCTCAAATGTGACACATGGAATATGTCATATACATCACTAAGTCTGTCGGGCAACTCCACCAATGGAAGACGCTCTTCTCATGTACCTCCAAAATCTAAGATACATAGCCTCAAAAGGTCTTCTAAAATACGATTCACCCTCTCGGTCTGGCCGTCCGTCTGAGGATGATATGCGGTACTCAAACACAACTGAATCCCTACCGCCTTTTGCAAACTCTTCCCAAAACTCTCTAGTGAAGATAGGATCTCAATCCCTCACTATACTGGAAGGTACACCATGAAGTCTAATAGTCTCTCGAATGTAAACTGAAGCTAGACATGGAATAGTCCTCTTGCTCTTCACGGGTATGAAATGGGCACACTTAGTAAGTCTATCTACCACAACCCAAATCCCCGTATTACCCTTCCTCGATCTTGGTAATCCATCGAGACACTATCCCACTTCCTTAGCGGAACCTCCAATGGGTGAAGCAACCCACCGGGTTTCTTCTGCTCCGCTTTCATTTGCTAGCACACCAAGCATTTAGCGACATACTCGGCCACATCTTTCTTCATACCGACCCAAAAGAAAACTCGCTTCATGTCTTGGTACATCTTGTCCCCACCGGGATGAATGGTCATCTTCGACCGATGTGCATCATCAAGCATAGCCTTCCTCAAACCCTCGTCTTGCGGTACACAAAGTCTACCGTCTCTACGCAACCACCCCTTACCATCTAGAGTGTACCTACTCAAATGGATGGACGACCCCCTCCTCGTGAGCTTCTCTACTAACTCATCCAACTGTGGGTCGTCTCGCTGTGTCTCGCCAATTCGTCCCAAAAGAGTAGGCCTAACCTCCAAGGAGGCTAGCGAACCGGGTACAAAGTCAACGGAAGGTCTAAAGTCAAACATAGAAATAAACTCTAAGCTCCGTCGTTCAACGAACCATGAACTCGAGGACAACCTTTTTCTACTTAAGGCGTCCGCTACCACGTTACCCTTGCTAGGGGTACACGCTATCTCAAACTCATAGGATGCTAAGAATTCCATCCACCTTTGTTGTCTTAAGACAATGCGCTCAAAGAGTTTCCAACACTTCCCTAAGATGTAGGGCATGCTTTTCTCCACTTCTAGAGAAAATCAAGATATTCTCCCATGCAAAATCATCACAACTATCCATCTCTCACGCAGACCTCCTTAGTCGAACTCGCCATCCCCCAAATGCAAGCCCCAAAGGCCTGAACCAATATCAGACAAACACCCAAGGGATGCCTCCTTCGAATTCAGACGACCTACGTGAGATGATACTAGTAAAAACGGCTAAATAACTAAGCCCTTGTCCAACTCTGGATGTCTTTGCCGGTCTCGGTCCAAAACCACCGTTTATCCCATAACTGGCTTTGCTCAACCTATTAAGCTCATACGAAAACTTATTTCGCTCCTAGGAAAGACCAAGATGTCATTTACAAAGACCATCACGAACTTATTTAGGTACTCCCTGAACACCCTTCTCATCAAGTCACTAAAGTATGCAGGGGCGTTCGTCAAACCAAATGGCATCACCAGCCACTCATAAAAACCATCCGGAGTCCTAAAGGTAGTCTTCTCTATACTATCCTCAGCCACTCTCAACTGATGGAACTCCGTGGCTGAGTCCACCGCGAAAACACTGAGGCGCCAACCAACTGATCAAAAAGATCATCAATCCTCGGCAATGGGTGTCTATTCTTCTTTGTTATCTTGTTAAACTCCCTATAACCTATACAAAGTCTGAGGGACCCATCCGCCTTCATAGCAAAAACTACTGGAGCACCCCACTCCGATATACTTCGTCTTATGAACCCCTTCTCAAGCAAATCGCCTACTTGCTTATGGAGTTCCCTCCTCTCACGAGGAGCCATGTGGCACCCTGGCCAGGATACTGGTTTGGCATTGTCTACCAGATATATTCGGAAGTCATTCTCCCACTCCGGAGGTAAGCCCTTCACCTCCTCAAACACATCCGAGTATTCCCGGACCACTCTAACAGATCGCAAACTATCGACCGACGTGTCAAGCGATTCTAGATAACTTAGCATAACAGATTCTATGGGATTACAAGAGATCTCGAGAGTGTTACCTAAGCGGGTCATAAGCCTAACAACTCTCCCTTCAAAATCAAGAACGGCACCCCTACTGGATAACCAGTCCATGCCCAAAACTATCCCATATCCCGTGAAGCCCAAAAAGCATCACCTCTAAACTCAACGCTGAGTATAGAAACTTTCAAACCCAAACACATCATGGAGCCCCAATTGGGTTTGAAACAACTAAGGGATCATCTACCAAACTGGTGTCTAAGTGCAGTGACTCAACTAACAATGATGAGATAAACGAACTCGATGCGTCAGAATCAAATAAAGTTCGAATTGGATAATAAAGAAACCCAAATTCCAACCTAGACGGTCCTATCCCCATCTGGTACCCTAGTCGTGAGGGAATACAACCACCCTCCAGGAGATTCCGTACCTTGCCCTTGCCTCTTTGGACAATCCTAATAAGATGTCCTATTCCTCCAAAAGGATAACAACTAGCCCTCTTCTTCCCATTCTCCACTCGTAACCTCCCATCAAAATGAGGTTTCGTCCTTCATTAAACATCAACTATTTGAGCCTTCCTCCCATCGTCTATCTAATCGGTACCTACCAGTCCTCCTCCTTCTTGAACCAACTTCTAATCCGACTAAAGTCTAAGTCCCTTGAAGTGGTTTTCCATTCTTATCTATCTTAGAAAGGTCATCTATACACGGAGGGGAAACTCAAAACGAGAGAGGAAGAGATTCAAAACGGAGAATTCGAAAGATAAAGATATGGCTATCGGGGATTATGCTTTTCTTTCAAAAACTTTTCTCTTAAAAGACATGTTTTTGAAAATACTCCTTTCAAAAATATTCTTAGAAAATGGTTTTTCTAAAAAAATTATCTGTTCTGGTAACCTTAAGCTCTGATACCACGTGTAACACCCCACATCCGCTATGGTCACTCTCTAAGGGAATGCCATAACATCGGTGGAGTATTTTAAGTGAATATAGAACAGAAAAATTACAACAAGACAGATATAAGTAATACTTGAAAATTTCAAAACATCATTTCATTGCAGCGGAAAGTAAAACATGTTTGGTTACATCTCAAAACCATAATAAGAGTCAAGTACAAAATATCCATCCTGATAAATAAAAGTACATAATCCCAATACATGAACTGATAGCCATAAAAGAAAAGGATAAGCTGAGCTTTTCTCCTTCGGTCCAAACTCCAAAAGAGAATAAAGCAGCCTGATCAAAGCCCACTCGTACTGGCCCCACTCTGAGAACCTGAGGGTTGGGTAAAAGATAAAAACAACGGGGTCAGACATAAGTCTGAGCGAGTCCTATAACTTTAACAATACAATCATTAAAGTAACCAGAGAAGACATAAGCTTGATATACGGTAACGTCTGGGGATGAATGGCTACACTAAGCAGCTTGGTAGACTTAGGATAAACTAAGATAACCGTAAAGACGCATCTACCCACCCAAGGATAATTACTATACTGCACCACACCAGTCATTCCCAATTTTAAAAGTTGATCCCACTAAGTGTACTTAGTAATTTAGTAGTTTCGTGTACCCCTACCTAACTACATAGGTGTACCCACTACTCCCCAAGCGATCGGCTCCCTTACGTAGATACCCGTGCTGGTCCCACGATGGGGTGTATCATTACCCAAAGTGGCAACCTGATAATATCAACGGTGCACGGCTTTATATCTACACGATGCAACAACGACTTACCAACCAGCCCGGGTCCACACACGCATATGAAACCCGTTGGTCCTGCGTTGCCACCGCTAGCCCGTTTTGGCCTCTTATAGTCAAGCCCAATATGCGTGTCCCGTCACTCGACTAGAGTCGAGCCTACTAAGATACGTTTGGGATATTGGTTGAAATGGGCCCCCACAAGCTACCACCTAAGCTTGTCATTTCTAGTGAATCCCACTTAACCCTTTAACCATGTCCACTTACATGTTATAAATTTTGGCTAAGTCATTAATCATATTTTAATTGCCATTCAAGGCACCCACTAGATTTCCACATGCCACCCAAAGCACTTACTTAACCCTTTAACCATGTTTTAATTACATGTTCCACTTTGGTTAAGTATTCTAATCGTATTTTCTATTGCCACCCAAGGCAACCCACTAGTTTCCTCATGCCACCCAAAGCACCCACTTAACCCCTCATGTCCATCTACATGCTAATATGGTCAAGTGTTTCTTAATTAATTAAGACCGTGATCTTCATTAAGACCTCTCACATTAGACTATCTTTTATGACTGCTGGTTAAGCCGGTTGGGTCCGGGCAGCCTTATGTCATAACCGAGTCTAACCTCGTGTCTTTACATTAATCACGTATTTAGTTTGTGCCTAAGACCTCTCACATTGGGCTAACATTTGTAGCAACTGGTTAAGCCGGTTGGGTCCGGGCAGTTTTACGCTACAACTGAGTCCAACCTCGTGTCTTAGTCGATTAATTACACCTAATTAATCACCCTCATATTCATATTAATTATCCCTAATTAATTACACATTTTTAAGAATATGGGTAGACCTAACTAAATAGGTAAATTCCCAATTCCATAACATGGGTAGACCTAACTCAATAGGTAAATTCCCATGGGGTAGACCTAACTCAATAGGTAAATTCCCACTTATGCTTATTCATTTTATGGTATGCTTAATCATAACCATTTCACACCATTTCATTAACATGTCTGTTAACCCCATCGTTTCCCCACGTACTTATGCTAACACGACATATTTCCAAGAGAAGATTCTTTCACAATTAACATGGGTTTCACTTAGCATCCATTAGTCATTAACATGGGTTAAAAGGTGTCCACTTACATCATGATATTAACCCAACTAGCATTACTAAATAACCCAACTTGCATGAACATACATATGTCATATATAAAGGCAACTTGCATAAGTGTTCATAGGTTATACAAAGGTGAACTTGCATGTGTCTTAAAGGTGTGAACTTGCACAACATGTTACATGTTAACTTGCATAACATCATACACATAACTTGCATAATATCATAAACATAACTTGCATATCAACATACACATAACTTGCATAACATCATGCACATAACTTGCATAACATCATACACATAACTTGCATATGAACTTGCATAACAACATGCACATAACTTACATAACATCATACACATAACTTGCATAACATGTTGAGCTTGCATATAAGCATACACATAACTTGCATAACATGTTGAACTTGCATATAAGCATACACATAACTTGCATAACATGTTGAACTTGCATATAAGCATACACATAACTTGCTTAACATGTTGAACTTGCATATATGACTTGCATCTTAAAGGAGGGTAAACATGCATATATATATATATATACATAGCATATAAAGGTGTCATCTTGCATATGTATGCATCACATTTAAAAGGGTAAACTTGCATGTCATGATTTATGCATAATACCAAACACTTAGCATGCATAAAACCACATACTTAGCATGCATAGAATCAATTACTTATTATGCATAAACCCACCACTTAACTTGCATAAACCCACATACTTAACTTGCATAAACCCACATATCCAACTTGCATAAACTCACATATTCAACTTGCATAAACATAGGATTAATATTAAACATAGATTAGCATATTCACATCATATCATATGACTTGAAAACCCATTAATCCTCATGCAAAACCATAGATCTCATCATATCTCATCTACTTAATTTAGCAATTGATCATCAAAGTGATAGAAACTCACCAAAACCTAGATTAGCAAACTTATGAAGTGGAATTAGTTGCTTTAGTTGAAGAAGATGTTGATTAGAGGTTGATTAGCTTGCAACTCTCTTCATTGATTTGTGGAGGCCATGATCAAGTTTCATTTTGCCATAGTTTAGTTACAAGATCTAATTATGAATAAATTAGGGTAGGGTTGGGGTCTTATTTATAGGATTAGGTAGTGTTTTTAGACCATAGGATTAGCCCCAAATTAGATTAGGACCATCAGATTTCGGAACCCTCTAGAACACAGCCCAAGACTAACCCAAAAACCAGATCTGGTGCACCCAGATCAACAGGGCCGACACCCTGTGTCGACACCCCTGTCGACAGGGCTGTCGACACCCCTGTCGACAGGGCTGTCGACACGGGGCTAGGTGGGAACTTTCCCGCCCTTTCCGCTTTTTGCTCCAAACTTGTTTTAGAACTGAATTTTAAATCTGTTTTTAACTTTGAATTTTCTGAAAACTTCTTTGGGCCATAACCGGGCCATACGGACTCCGATTCTCGAAAACTCGGACCCTATTTCGCGTATTTTTCCGAGACGAACGCAATGACGCAGCCCGTTTCCCCCAATTCTCACGTCTGAGATTATTTATTCTGTAATTAGTGAATTTTAGCATTAACCGAAATTCGGGGTGTTACACATATATTTAAACAAGTTCCCTTTTCAAATTCTATTTGAAACTCCATCCCTTTGATATTCTGAATCGCGAAATAAAAACCATTGTTCCCTTTCGAATGATTTCAAATTCTATTTTTAAATTCGTATTTGAATTTAAATATTCAAATTGTCTCTTGATAATTAATTCATTATATTTATAAACACCATTTTATAAATTTCCTTGTTTTATATTTAAACAAGTCTATGTCGAAATCTATTTGAAACCAAAATCTTATTTTGGAAATTTCTATTTATAATAACTTATATATATAACACTCAATTTATTTTCATATTCAATTTAACTTCTATTTAAATAAATTTGAATTAATCGAATTCAAATCATAAATCCTCACGGATTTATTTTAGTTCAATTTATATTCTGAACATCAGAATAAATTCCATCGTTCTTTTTTCTTTAAAACAATTTCCCCATTTCTCCTTTTAAATTCTCATTTGAATTTAAATATTCAAATTATCAAATGATAATTTTTCCACTTTATTTATAAGCACTGTTTATAATTTTACTTCAAATCTCATATTATTAATTTATAAACAACGTTTATAAATTCACTACTTGTTTTATGTATTCAAACAAGTTAATATATTTATAGTCCAATTTAAATTCAAATTCTATTTTAGACAAATAGAATTTTCCCTTTAAATTTCAAAAACACCAATTATCAACCATGGATTTTCTAAAACATCATATATGATAATATATATATAAGAACAAACAAATAATATTTTTGAGGAATCTAGTTGGATTCCTCCAACCCATTTTTCCTGCATCCACAGACGTTATCCAACATAAATAATACCCATCCTGCTTCGAGGCAGGATATCGCGGTATAGAAGGTCATCCACTATCATAGCTTGGGGCACATAGGGTGATCCGCTAATGATACTGCGAGCATCCGCTAGTGGTACTACAGGAATCCAACCAATCACCAATATATATATATATATATATATATATATATATAATAACCACAAACACCAATCCTAAATAACTAATATATATATGTATATAATAGTCACAACAATTTATAATTGCATTCAAGCAGCCAACAATATATTTTTAACGATAAAAATAATTTTAATAAATTTCTAAGTGAGAATTACTCACCATGATTTTTAATTTGCAGAACATCCCAATTTAAATTAAATCGAATAATATTCGATTTAAATTAAACCCTAGTCGACTTTGATTGACTCCAATATCTTCACGATTTTCGAACCATGTATAAATCAAACACATCGCATTATAAATTTTGATTATATAAGACTATGCGAATTAACTAAATAAATTAGTAAATTATACCTTAAACCATGTAAATTCTTAGTCAAGGTTTTGTGGGTCCTAATCCTTCTTCCATAATATGTGTTCCTTCATGCTACTCTTCACCACTTGAAAATGACTCCAAACTTGCACCATTTAAATAGACACATGTTATCCATGTTTTGACCATCCGCCCCCTCTACTTTGATCACTGGTCAAAGTCGCAACAACCACTAAGCAAAACACGAACCAATTCTATTTATCACAGCAACCATAGTACCCCCTTCCCATTGCTCACTGCTGACCACCTTCAAACAATGACTTGTCAAGCCATTCTTTTCCATAAGTCCATGCAATTCGTTTTTTTCTCCATTTCCCAAACAACAGTAGGCACGATACCTCAACTCAACAACTCAAACATCATGTCACACTACCAAGTTTACTCACAGTGCCACCCTTATATAGTTCCATTGCCCTCAAATACCATCGTCAGGTACTCCTTTCCCCCTCGGTACTTGCGCCATTTCCCAATCGAGAAATCACAGCTCCAATCCCCTAAGAATCGATGCCCTTACCAATCTGTTAGAATAAATCGAGTTCGTCCAAGACAGATCGCACCTGATCCCCAAGGTCATCACAACCTCACACTAGTCAAGCAAACACGTACCTTTTCAGAACCCCCAAATATCAGTGTCAAACTCTAGTAAATCAACAAAAATAAAAACCCGTACCATTTCAACATTGGAACCCCTTTCCAGAAATCGCGATAACCAATAAACTTCTTTGGGATACTATTTGGCTTCGGATTCCCCTTTCTACCCCATCGCAACATCACCCAAACCTCCACTCGAACGTGACTTTGCCATCAACTAAAATCCACTTAGCCGCAAGCCTTAAAACAGTCGATCGAGATCCAGTTTGTTCGAACAAAAATTGGAGCTCACCAGAGTGAGACTCGAGCTATATGAGATTCACAATATTAGGTTTTGTTTTTATGGAGGTTCGATGAAACGGAGCCAACTTGGATCTTTGTGTAGAAGCAGTGGATTTGATTTAAGCTAAGAATAGTCGGCCATTTTGATTTTGTTTTTGAAGTCTCAAATGAATTGGAGAAAACAAATCCGAAAGAAAATAAGGAAGAAATGTCGCGTTATTTATAAAGATGGATACTTCGGCCTTAAGGAATTAGTTTGAGCAAAGAGTACATATAAATTAAATGTGATTTGAGTTAAATAGATTTTGTTTCTTTTTAAATTTATTCTGATTCGATTTCGATCTTATCCACAAATCAAAAATCTCGGGTTCCATAACCTGAAATCACGAACCGCTATTTTAACGTACCAGCCGATGTTTCAATAGTATAACGTTGTTCTGAACTGAACAGGATATATTATGAAATTTAATTTAAATGTATATACTATATTAAATTAATATAATATAATTTAAATTCAGAAATAATCAGATTCTTTGATAATAAATTATTTTCATTATCGTTTATATTCAAATACTATTTCTAAAAATCATTTGAAATGTTTTGATTCAGTTTTTAACTTCGAATTGAATTATTTTTCGTATTACGGTAATCTAATATATTCGATATTAAATCGAAATCGATTTTTAAATCGATAACTTAATATAAAAATTCATTTATATAATCAACTAGATATTTAAAACAATATCAAATATTTAAAATAAATTGTTCGAAAAATCCGGGTCGTTATATAACCACATTGTCGATCAATGCCCACACTCGTTAGAACAACTCAATGCTTTTAATAAAGTTAGTAATGACCCATTCTCTCCAACGTATAATCCAAGTTGGAGAAACCATCTGAACTTCTCTTGGGCCCAAAACAATGCAAATTCGAATTTGGTTTGACCCCTTTTTCAACCATTTCCGAATAATCCTTCGAATCCTCCCTTTCAACAAAGTCAATTCCAAACTTTTGCGCCGCCTTCTCAAAATCAAGCGCAACAATCTTTTGTTACCCAAGACGATAAACGATTGACTTCACTTAACAAAATTCTCGAAACATTGACTATAGCAATGACTCAAATCTCCAATCAAATAGCAATTTGCAAAATTTATTTACTTCGTACATGCAAAACACAAGTCAATCGATTGCTAAACTTGAAATGCAAATGAGTCAGTTAGCCACATCCGTAAGTGAATGGGAAAGAAGAACTTTCCCTAGTCAACCCATTCCAAACCCCAAGAGCCAAAATCCAAATCCAAACCAAGCTCATGTCGTTTAGGATAGCAATCTAACTCAATTGAATGTTGTTATGACTTTATGATCCGATAAGAAAATCGATAATCAGGTTGGAAACCCAAAAAATGTACCAGATCTTCCTATGGACTCTTCTAAAACTACGAATGATCTTGATCAAAATTCTGAGTCTAATTCTTCTCTAACTCAAGTAGACCGACCTACTGAGTTTCTTATTCCATGTCCTCATCGTCTTCGACCAAAGAAACATTCCGACCAAATGGAAAAGATGTTGGAAATTTTCAAACAAGTGAAAGTTAACATCCCTCTTATCGACATCATTCAACAATTCCCTACATTTGCTAAATTTTTCAAAGGCTTGTGTACCCAAAAATGATACACTCATGTACCCTAGAAAGTCTTCTTAGCCGCCGAACTTAGTGAAGTCTTGACCTAATTGATCCCCGTCAAATACAAAGATCCTAGATGCCCTACAGTCTCGTGCACGATAAAAGATAAAATAATTAACAAATGCCTAATTGATTTGGGTGCAAGTGTCAATTTGATTCCATATTTCGTTTACCAAGAACTTGGTTTGGTTGAACTTAAACCAATGAAAATAACTCTTCAATTTTGTTGATCGTTCAATTAAGAAACCCGTTGGAGAAATCGAGGATGTACACATCAAAGTTGGTCAATTCATATTCCTTGTCGATTTCATTATTTTGGAAACTCAACCTGTCAACAATCCAACGAGTCAAATTCCATTGATTTTAGGTCGACCCTTTTTGGCTACTTCAAATGCTTTAATAAATTGTTGCAATGGTTCAATGAAAATCTCTTTTGGAAACATGACTCTAGATCTTAGTATTTTCAATCTTGAAAGTTATTCGAATGAATCATGTGACCAAACCTTGGAAGTTAATGCCATTCACGAAAATTCCAAAAACGAATCGATTGACCTTAATGGTGAATGTGAGGCCGAGTTCGAAAAATTGTTACAAGACGCTCCTAATGAAGTCGAATACATGCTTCCATTTGAATCGCTTTCAGTTGACTCCGAATCTCAACCAAGTTCTTTGATCAAGCAACCACCTACGTTGGATCTAAAACCTATTCCCGATCACCTCAAGTACGTTTACTTAGGTGATAACTAAACATGTCCTATCATAATTTCTTCAAATTTACCTTGTGATCAAGAAATTTCTCTTCTTTCGACTCTTTCTAAAAACAAAAATGCAATCGGTTGGTCCATTTTTGACATCAAGGGATTAGCCCCGCAATTATTAAACATCGAATTCACTTAACCGACGAAGCCAAACCCACTCGCGAAGCACAATGTAGGCTTAATCCTAAGATGAAAGAGGTAGTTCACGAAGAAATTCTTAAACTTCTCGACAACTGTAACACCCTCTATTTTCTATGTTTATTAAAGTAACGAATTAAAGAATACTAAATTGTAAAAGTGAGAATTAAGGGAAACGGGTTATGCCATTGCGTTCGTCTCGAAATTCTGCTTGAGATAGAGTCCGAGTTTGCGTGAATCAGACTCCGTATGAAGAAGTTATGGAGTTCAGAAGATTTCATGTTTAAACAGAAAATTATATAATTAAATAATTAAATAAACAAAAGCAGTTCAAATTTCAAATTTAGGCAAAAAGGCTGAGCGGGAAAATTCCCGCTCAGGGGGTCGACCCCCCTAGGGGGAGTCGACATAGGTGTCGACCACCCTATAGGGGTCGACTCCTGTATTCTGATCAAAACAGTGACGATTTCTGACTCGCTGCTGAGCCACTAGGGCATAGGTGGTGGTTTCTGGATAACTCTGTCTGGTCTGGATGGTTCTGATTTGTAACAACCCGGATTCCGACAGACTGATTTTTTTTTTCAAAAACCCAATCTATCGAAACCCGAGTTGGGCGCTCTGGTATCCTGCAGAAAAAGATAGAGATAAAGAAAACATGTCAGAATTCGTAAGCATCTTACAACGGAAGGAAATCAAAGTATAATATACATTAAATATATCTTTACCTTATAAAACATACTGCCTAACCAGTATCCAAAGCTTATACCATCTCTGTCATGAACCTAACCTGGAAGTATGTAATGAGGAGGGGGTCAGAACATAAGTTCTGTGTGAGTGGACTTAGAATAAACTTCTGTATAATCCTATATATACCGTTCATTTATATTTTCTTGCTTATTAGGTTATTCACAATATTAGCTCTTTAGGCTATACTCATGTCCCACTAGTAGATTAACCTAATACAACGTATATGTAGGTACCCCCAACTCGTATAATCCTTTCCATGTATATATACAGTCCCTTGTCGTATGTCGTACGGGCTTCATCATGTAAATCTATACTACTTTAGTGTAGTGCCACCATTCTCGAAATCGTTTGGACTACCACTCTTGATCTTGCTAGATTCCGTTTATTACCTAGATCTAATCTAGGGTTTTCTATCCAGCGCTTCCTAGATTCAACCAGGGTTTACGCTACCCAGGGCCACTGGGGTTTATGCTACCTATTGAACGCTTTCTAGATCTGACCAGGGTTTATGCTACCTAGGGCCACTAAGGTTTATGCTACCTATCGAACAATGCCCCCTAGTCTAGGACACACTACGCAGAGTGATATATGTTCCTAGACTTTACGTCCCAATCGTGTCGTTAAACGTGCTAGATATCTAGTTGCACATGTCCTTTATATGTGCGGCCCGAGTCTCGTGGCAGGGCAAATCAAGAAACATAGAACTCGGTCGGGAGCTTTAAGTTATCTGCCTATGCAGATGCTAAGGTCTATTTTATCTGTATGTGGATCTGGTCCCACTTGACCCCTCCCTCAACTAATGAAAGGCACCCAAGAAAATCAAGAATGAGAACTGTACGCAGGCCCTCTATGCCCCCACAAACCTATTGGCCACCCTTACCCATAACTAGATAACAAAGTATATGGTCTTTTGGAGTTCTCCGCCTTTCTGGTTGTGTATCACGATTGACTCAAGATGGTAGGTAGACGACGACGTGCTATCACAAGGCTAAACAAGATATCGCCGCCTCACGCTGACCCATCCTAGTCTTTAGGTTGCTTATATGCAACCAAGGCATACCCTTGGCTCTTATAATGCAGACCTTAACCTCTGTGAGCCTAGGAGGATCATCTGCAACCTCACAGGGGGATACCAAGAGTACCCTCACGTCCCCTTGAAGCCGCGTGCTTCGTAACCCAGTTCGTTGGAGCCTTCTTCATGATCAGATGGACGTTCGCTCCTCCTCGTGTTCTACTTGGCTTTCTTGACTAAGGTTTACTACTTAATTCTCTTAACTAAGGTTTACTACTTAGTTTCCTGAATCGTTAGCTTTCTTAACTAAGGTTCACTACTTAGTTTCCTGAATCGTTAGCTTTCTTAACTAAGGCTCACTACTTAGTTTCCTGAATCGTTAGCTTTCTTAACTAAGGTTTACTACTTAGTCCTCTTAACTAAGGTTTACTACTTAGTTCTCTTAATCGTTCGTTTTCTTAACTAAGGTTTATAACTTAGTCCTCTTAACTAAGGTTTATTACTTGGTTCTCTTAACCAAGGTTTGATACTTAGTTTCTGTTACTTAGTTCTCTTTAACTAAGGTTTGTTACTTAGTTCCTTTTAACTAAGGTTTGCCAATGAATTCAAGCATGACTTAAGTTCTCTTTATCAAATGATAGCATACGGGTGTTTTCCCAGATTTCCAGCTTAGATTAACTTATTTCATGGTATAAGTCGTCCCACCCTTCGAGTCTTGTATTACATCTTAAGTCATATTCATTTCTTATCCCTAGGATAAGTTTATCTATTATTTAATCTTATCATTCCCCACTTTTCCTTGCTTTGATACTGTTATATTGGTTAAGTTTGCCCATGTGTCCAAGTTGACTTAACCCCCAATCACGTATTTAATTCAAAAAACGTACCATGCTAAATTGGTTAAGTGTTCTCTATCAGTTCATGTTGACTTAACCCGCCCATATATCATGTCAAATTGGTTAAGTGTTATCTAGCGGTTCACGTTGACTTAACCCACCCATATATCATGTCAAATTGGTTAAGTGTTGTCTAGTGTTTCATATTGACTTAACCTTACCATACTAGCATGTGTCATTAGCATTAATTAATTATTAATGCCCATCCTCTCACATTAGACCTATTTTTGCGGTCACTGGATGTGCCGGTTGGTTCCGGGCAGGATTACACCACAACTTAATCTAACCTCGGGTTTCAAGCACGTTATGACTAACTTCTCACATTAGAACCTATTGTCTGCGATCACTGGATGTGCCAGGCGGTTCCGGGAAGGATTACACCGCAAACTCATTCTAACCTCGAGTTAGCCATTTTTCATGTTTAGCCAATTAACAATTCATGTCTATTCTAGGTGTCATAGGCCAATTATAAATTTACAAGAATGTTCATGTTCATTCTAGATATCAAATGTCAATTACCAATTCACAAGCATGTTCATGTTCAAGTTATGCCACTATTGTCAATTTCATGTTATGTGTCGAGTTCCATAATTACATAAAAACATGGTTTGTCCAACATATTCCATTTTTAATTATGTTTCTAGGATCTTAAAGGCATATCCAATTTTCAAGTCTCAAATTTAAGCTTTACCCAAAAACCCCAATTTATGTTCATGCTTATAATCCCGTTAATAGGCTATACCTATTATTCCAGATTCCCATACATGTGTTCCTAACAGGTTGCTATCATTCCTCATATGTTGGTTAAGCTTATTCATATGTCAAGTGCTACTTAACCCATTTCTACTTTGCTTTCACAACCATTAATGTAATAATATTTTTACCCAAATTGCCTAATTCATCGATTAAATCTCAAGCTCTTCCCAAATAACTATAATTTACGCGCTGTTGACCTTGGCTCGAAGGTAGCCGAAGTTTCAAAAATAAAAAGGAAGAATAGGGAAGAGGAATAGATTAAGCATATAAATATTATTTTAAATTGCAACATGAATTTTTAACTGAGGAATGACAAACGATAATAATACTATTATGCATGAAGTGTATTGTAATCCCACTCACATATTTAAGAACGGATCTTGAATTCTGGGATCTAATTTCTGAAACTGAAAAGCTATCCCTTGACATAGATTATCGATCCTCTAAATTAGATTTGATTCTTAGAAAATAGTTGTTGAAGTCATTGAATTAGCCTTTGATTCTCTACTTGAATTCTAACGAAGAACTTGAGCCGCATAACCCCGTCTTTGATTTATGTTGATATGAATTAGGGAAGAGTATAGGCATAATGAAGATGTGTAGAGAAAACTGTAGCCTTAGGGGTGTTTATGTAGGTGCTCAAGACCTTATCGTACACGCAGCGCTGAGTCAGCATTGAACCCAATTAAGAAAATAGTCTAGGTTCGCGGATGAATCTACCCAAATCTTATCGTACACGCAGCGCTGAGCCAACATTGGGTCCCGCAAGCTGTTTTTGCGCAGAAATTCGAATTTCAAATGTTTGAAATGTTTTGGCGTAGAAATTTGATTTTTGAAGTTTTGAATTTCTGGAATTTATTTAACTGTTTTATTCACATGAAATATTCTTATATGTATACAATTACTCTACTGACCATTTTACGCGTATATATATACGCACAATTTTCGTTTTATTTTCAAAATTAAAACGATGTTGCACCGTTATTTGATTCTTGCCATATTTCATTGACTGTAGCCTTATCTTGAATTTTATCTTTTGTATACATATATTTATGCATATATATATATAATATTCTCATACATATACATATATTTTCTTTATTTCCTTATATGTACGTTCTTATCCTTTCAAATTTTGAATTTGTATACGTACATATATTTGCATGTTCAGTTGGCCCTCTCTAAAACAAAGATAAAAATTATGCCGCCGCCGGGGTTCGAACCCCCGACCTCCATGTTACAAATCCAATGTCTTAACCAACTGAGCTATGAAATCTTTTGTTAATAAGTCTTAGAAAAATGATAATTATTGTTCTCTCCTTACTTCTCTTTTTCATGTTAGTTACAATACTTAAAATAAACCATTGCATGAATATTTTTCTTTTAATGTTAATGCATTATGTTTGCAAATCAGTGCATGCAACATATTTACATTGCATGCAACCAATCCTTTCTTTCTTTTAATGCATGCATTACATTTTTTTCCAGTCATGTATTTATTACACGCAATCCTTATTTTATTCTTTATTTTATATTTTAATTTGTTTGTATATATATATACACATATATATATATATATTCCTCTTGTGCGTATACAAACTTCTAGGCTTAATAACTTCTTCAAATGATGTTCGTTTTACGTAAACCAGGTGTCTATCTTAACCAGAATTCCGAGACGGACGCAATGGTGAAGTCCGTTTTACTTAATTCCTGATATTTAAATTAAGTATTTTTATTTTATCATCTCTTCGATTACACACATTGTTATCGCATTAATTTCCTTACTCTTCAATGTATGAATTAATTTTTCATTATACATCACCATTATTTACCTATCTATGCATATATACATATTTGTACATTTTTAATTATATTAAAAATGTGGGGTGTTACATGATTGCTCCTAGGTTGATCTAATGGCTCACATAAATCTAAACTTCTATATAAACAACCCTCAACCTTCAACCCTAAAACCACACAATTTCATTCCAAGGAGTCGTCATGCTGTCCATGGTCAACCTAGCATAGCCACCATTCTTCTCCAACTAGAAAGCAAGCTCGGAAGCAAGATAGAAGACTCAAACCAAATTAAAATTAGAGAACCAATGTTGTGCATCAAAGGAAAGCTTTTCAGTTTCAGAAAACAGATCCTAAAAAACAAGATTTTTCTTTTGTTTGTAAGTTCAGTTATTCTTTAGATGTGAACAAATAAAAGTCATGATTTGTAATAACGTGAAACTAGAACTATGCCTAGTTGTAAGAAAATGGCGATGTTGATTCATGTCTATTCTTGTGACAATTCTATCATATATGCCTATGAGACTATTGTGGCTTATTGGACTTATCATGTTGTATGTTAAACCAATCATGTATTATATAAATTTGGTGGCTCTTTCATATTATGTTACATGCAAGTTTTTAGGCTAAGTCATATATGCCTATATGTTTAGATCTACATTCACATATGTTTATATATATGTTAATTTGATCCAACTCAAGTGCAAGTTCACATTTACATGCCTAATTGGGTTTGTGTAATTCTATGTAAGTTCCCGTTCATATGCTTAAGATTCATGTTAATTGGATCTAAAATGCAAGTTCATTGTTCTATGCCAAATTTATATGACACATGTTTAGTTAGATCCATATTATTTTATGTTGTTGGAATGGTACACGCTCCTTTCTTTTCCCTTTTGTTTATGAGTTAGGCTAAGTTGCGATCCTAATGTTCTATGTGAATTATGCGAATGTATAACGGGGGTAATGTTGAAAAAAAACATAATATTGGCATAGTTTGGCTCATAATCATGTAAATGATTAGTGGCATGAAATGGTATAATTTATATACCTAAAAATTATAAACATGATTTAGAGGGTAAATGGGGCATGACTTGAATGACAATAATTATGGATAATTTACATATAAATATGAAGGGTAAATATGTAGATTAAGTAAAAGACGAATATGCCTAACCCGAGGTTAGATTGAGTTACGGTGTAAGACTGCTCGGAACCGCCCGACACATCCAGCAACCATAACAATATAGATCTAATGTGAGAGGTTAGCGCATTAAGCCCAAAAGAACCCGAGGTTAGATTGTGTTGCGGTGTAAGACTGCCCGGAACCGACCGGCACATCCAGCAACCGCAACAATATAAATCTAATGTGAGAGGTTGGTGCTTTAATGAATGAATTAAATCTAAGGAACATGCAGGCTACGAAGGTAGGGCTAAGTTAATTAAGGCAACACTTAACCAATACAATATGTTAACTAAACTGATGGGTGAGGTTAGGTTAATTCGAGAACACTTAACCATTTTAACATGTTGATTAGGAAACCTTAGTAATGGGGACCCATTTAAGCAGTAATCCACATTGATGTATCATGGTACCCTGAATTAGGCAGGGTGGGGCGCGATTACTGGGCTGATTATAAGCGGTCAAAACAATGGCGGGTGGTGCGTCAGTGTGGGTTCCGACGGAGTGCGGGCGTGCACAAACTCCGGAGTGGAAAAAGCAGGCATTGGGCATCAGTAGTTATACACTGTGCATCTTGAATTGTGTCGGGTTACCACCATAGGATTTGATACACCCCATGATGGGACCAGCACAGGTATCTACAGTCAAGCGGGGCCGAATGACACAAGTGGTAAACGTGTACGAGTTGGAGCCGATCGATAGGAGGGATCATTCTTTTATGAACACGTGAGGCTGGTTGAAACAATAGTTAGTAGGTGCAGAGAAATGGAAATGGGTACGATAGTATATTTAGTGTATCTTACCTTATTTGTTGTTATCTTATTTCTAGGGTATTGTCCTATGTTTAGTTTATTCATGTCATGATCCTTTTACTTGTTTACATGCTGAATAATCACTGGACTTACCAAGCTTATGTCTGAGCCATTTTCTTTCGTCTTCTTTTCTTCCATTCCCCCCCCCCCAAGGTCTGCAGGGAGGGAATACTTTAGCTTAGTTCAGACCCTTTCCAGCTTGAAGAGAGTAGATGTATTTCTTGGATTCTCTTTCCTTGGGCTATGACTTCGGATACACTCTTATTGGGGATTTATACTGCCTTATTTTTATTTTATGCTTCTTTATGTTTTAATCAAGATAGAGATTTTGTTGTAATGATTTGGAAGTTGGTTTGAGACAGTTGTTCTAATGTTTTGACTGAACCACATGCTTATGAAATAATTTAGTTTCTCCGCTGTTTATATGTATGTCTTGTAAATTATCTGTATCTTTTACGTGTAGCGCTCCACCGAAGTTAAGGCATTCCCTTTTGTGAGTGTTTTTAACAGAGGTGGGGTGTTTCACTTGGTATCAGAGATGATGGTTGCCTGATCAGATAAAAAATTTGGAAACTAATTTTCAAAAAGAAGTTTAGAGAAGCATTTTCAAGAAAAAGTGTTGTTTTAAAAGGCATAATCCCCAAAGCCATCTATCCTTTGCTTTGAATCTTTTCTTTTTCGTTTCAGCATTTCTGGGGATCTTAACCTTCCAGAGGGCATACCGGTACTTGGCTGGTTCAGAAAGTACCTAGAGGCTAGGTCTAATGATGCAGGCCCAGCAGACGTTCCTCCTCCTCCCCCAGGTGCAGCTGTTCCTCCTCCTCTACGTGCAAATGCTTTCTCAAAGATATGTAGAGACTTTCAAGCCATGGGTGGAAAGAAATTTAATGGAACTGAATCATTCGTGGAAGAAAGAAACTGGCTCAAAAAACCAAGGATTTGTTTGTTATCTTCGAAGTGGACAACAGGCAGAAGATACAGTTGGCCGTGTGGTTGCTTAAAGACGAAGCCTCTTATTGGTGGGAAGTTATAATGATGAGAGACCAGTTGAAACTTGGGTGGATTTCAAAATGAGGTTTGAAATGAAATTCCTCTCACAAGCAGAACGAAGCCTACAGATGGAGAAGTTCTTAGCTCTCAAACAGGGAAGTATGTCAGTCAAGGAATAGGTCAACCAATTCAACCAACTGGCTAGATTCGGACTGGAGTTAGTGAACACTCCACATAAGAAGGCTCTCCGTTTTGTTAAAGGGTTGAATGAGCAACTGCATAGCCTAGCTATGTCCCATATACCTATGGGTGTGACTTATGAGAGACTGGTGGTCATGGCACTGTTACAGGAGGAAGACAAGGATGGCAAGAAAGATGCAAAGGTGGAAGTACCTCAAGATAAGAAAGTGGAGGGATCGTAGAATAAGTAGACAAGATTCAAAGAAGGGCGGGAAGAACAACAAACCCCATGACAAAAGGAAGTGTAATTTTTTTGGCATTCCTAGACATCTGATTAAGGACTACATAAAGAAAAGGAGGAAGATGGGTGGTTGCTTTAAGTGCAGCGAGACATGACACATGGCTAAAGACTGCCCAAGAAAGAAAGGGCAAGGGCAAGGGCAAAGGACTGGATCTACTTCTGGAGGGCAGGTTCATGCGTTCATAGCACCTCCGCAAGAACGAGGTAGAAATATTTCTGTTGAGAGTTTAGTTTATCTTTTTGACCATCCTGTTCGTACACTCTTTGATTCTAGCGCATCGCACTCTTTTATATCTACTGCTTTAGTTGAACCTCTGCACCTACACACCAATATAGTAGAGGATCCCTTGATTGTTTCAAATCTAATTGGGGGCTTGGCTTATTTGTCAATGATTTGTTTGGATTTGGAAATTTCTATACTAAGCATTGGGTTTAAATGTAATGCCTATGTTTTGGGCTTCACGGGCTATGGATTGATTCTAGGCATGGATTGGTTATCCAGTAATGGTGCCATCCTCGATTGTGAAAAGAGAGTGGTTAGACTTATGGCTCGCCTCGGTAACACTCTCGAAATCTCTTTTAATCCCATGAATTCTGTTTTTCTTAACTACCTAGAATCTCTTGATGCGTCTGTTGAAAACTTGCAGTCTGTTAGAGTAGTCCATGAATAATCAGATGTATTTGAAGAGGTGAAGGGCTTACCTCCGAAGCGGGAGATAGACTTCCGCATATACCTTGTTGATAATGCAAAACCTGTAGCTCTACCCATTAGACACATGGCTCCAAGGGAGAGGAAAGAGCTCAGCGAGCAAGTTAAAGAGTTGCTCGAAAAAGAGTTCATAAGGTGGAGTATTTCTGAATGGGGTGCTCCAATAGTATTTGCAACCAAAGCAGACGGTTACCTTCGCCTATGCGTTGACTATAGGCAGCTAAACAAGCTGACCAAGAAGAATAGGCATCCACTTCCAAGAATAGACGACTGGTTTGATCAGCTTGTAGGTGCATCGGTTTTCTCCCAACTAGATCTGGCTACCGGGTTTCATCAGCTAAGAGTGCCTAAAGACAACATTGATAAAACCGTGTTCAGAACCCCGGATGGTTTCTTCGAATGTCTTGTCATGCCTTTCGGCTTGACAAATGCACTCGCTTATTTCGTTGACCTAATGAGCAGGGTGTTCAGGGAGTTCCTTAATAAGTTTGTGGTGGTCTTCGTGGACAACATTTTGACTTTCTCGAAAAGTGAGGAAGAGCATGTTTTGCATTTAAGGGAAGTCATGGATACTCTTCGTGCACATCAGCTGAAAGCCAAATTCTCCATATGCCATTTCTGGAGAGAAGAAGTAAGGTTTCTTGGACATGTGGTGTCCAAGAGGGGATAGTTGTGGACCCCGCAAAAGTAGTTGCGTTGCAAGATTGGAAGGTTCCACGGAATGCAACCGAAGTTCGAAGCTTTCTCAGGCTAGCAAGCTTTTACCGAAAGTTCATTAAAGACTTTGCGAAAATCTCAGCCCCACTTACAAGGTTGAAAAAGAAGAACCTAACTTTCGCTTGGGATTTGGATTACGATGTTGCTTTCCAACGTTTGAAAAGGGCTCTTACAACAGCCCCAGTTCTGACATTGCCCGACGTGAGCAAAATGTTTACAGTATACATGGACGCATGCAGTATAGGATTAGGTGCTCTCTTGATGCAAGAAGGCAAGGTAGTTTGTTAGGGGGGAAGGAAATTGAAGGTACATGAGAAGAACTACCCAACTCATGATTTGGAGCTAGCTGCAATTGTTTTCGCTCTTAAGACATGGCGTCATTACCTGCTAGGAGAAAAGTTTGAACTGTTTACTGACCATAAATCATTAAAGTACCTTTTCTCATAGAAAGATCTTAACTTAAGACAATAAAGGTGGATGGAGTTCCTTGCCTCATATGATTTTGAGATTTTCTATACCCCTGGCAAGGGCAACGTGGTAGCAGACGCCTTGAGTAGAAAGAAGCTGACCATAAGTCCTCTCTTTGTAGAAAGGCAAAGCTTGGAGTACTTAGCAAACTTTGACTTTAGACCCTCCTCTGAATTTGTACCTGGTATATTAGCATCGCTAGAAGTGCAGCCTACTCTTTTGGACTCAATAGGAACCACGCAACGTGAAGACCCTCAGCTAGTTGATGTAATGGGTAAGCTAATTAGGGGTGAGACTTCTAGTCACCTCAATAGATACTCCATCGATGACAAGGGTTGGTTGAGGCGGGATAGAAGACTATGCATCCCACAAGAAAGGGATTTGGTGAAAACGGTTCTTGAAGAAGCACACCATTCTAAGTTGACCATACACCCAGGTGGAGACAAGATGTATAAAGACATAAAAAGGGTTTTCATTTGGAATGGCATGAAGAGGGATGTAGCTGAGTTCGTCGCTAAGTGCTTGATATGCCAGCAAGTCAAAGCAGAGCAGAAGAAGCCTGGTGGTCTGCTTCATCCTCTAGAGGTCCCACAGTGGAAATGGGATAACATTTCGATGGACTTGGTTGATGGGTTGCCTAGGTCAAGAAGGGGCAATACAGTATTTGGGTAATAGTGGAGAGGCTCACTAAAAGCACTCATTTATACCTGTTAAGAGTAGAAGGACTGCCTCGTCTTTAGCATCCATTTATCTTAAAGAGATAGTTTGACTCCATGGGATACCCTATAGCATAGTGAGTGATCGAGATCCTATCTTTACGAGTGAGTTTTGGAGGAGTTTGCAAGAGGATGTAGGCATATAGCTATGCTTAAGCACTGCCTATCACCCCCAAACCGATGGTCAGACAGAAAGGGTGAACAGAGTACTAGAAGATCTCTTGAGATTGTGCATTCTTGACTATGGAGGAACAAGGGAGGATCATCTTCCTTTGGTGGAATTCGCTTACAACAATAGCTACCAAGCCACTATAGGCATGGCACCTTTCGAAGCTTTATATGGAGACCATGCCGATCACCAACTTGTTGGTGGGAGTCTACAGACAAGCTCCTACTTGGGCCAGACATGATCAGAGAAACTTCAGAAAAGGTGAACTTGATAAGAAGACGAATGAAAACTGCCCAAGATAGATGGAAGTCCTACGCAGACAAAAGAAGGTCTGACCTTGAGTTTGAGGTTGGAGATAGGGTGTTCCTTAAAGTATCTCCTTTGAGGAATGTCATTCGCTTTGGGTCCGTAGGAAAGTTGGCACCACGATTTGTAGGACCATTTCCTATCATTGAAAGGGTTGGGGCAATGGCTTACAGAGTAGAGCTACCCGAAAGACTGGCTGGAGTTCATGATGTTTTTCATGTTTCTCAACTACGAAAGTGCTTACATGAGTCTGCGGAAGTTGTGGAGCCAAGTATACTAGAGGAAGTAGAAGTGGAACGAGAAGCGACTGTGAGAAGAGTTCCAACTCGTATCTTGGGTATGAAAGTCAAAAAGCTACGCAACCGTGAAGTCAAGCTTGTTAAAGTTCAATGGAGTGACGCTGAGGAAGAAATGACTTAGGAAACTGAGGGAAAAATACGCGCAACCTACCCTTTTCTTTTTTAGGGTACATCCTTGATCTCTTTTTCCATAAGTTTGTACATGCTTGTATCTACCTTTTTAAGTATATCTCCTCGGTCCTATTCTTTATCCTTAGGTAGAAACCAATGGATGTAAACATGTATTTGAAATATGTTATGATTGATGGTTGCAAGTGGTTGCTCGTGGATGCATATACGCACACATTAGGTGTTAGATCGGCTCAGTCACTTTCATGTTGCATATGCATATATGTATTTGTATATGGATTGAAACTTGGAGTGTTAACATATGGACGTTGCATTTGTACGGATGATTGTGCACTCATATAGAAAGTATGATTAGGAATAATTGCATGCATAATGGACTCATGACACTGACATAATTTGCATTAAGGAGGTCAACTGAATCAGTAGACCGCCTGATTTTGCATTAGATAAGGACATATACACACACTATGCATGTAGTCATGAAAGCATTAGAAATATTTTTAAGGACAATGGATGTCGGTGTTTGATGGTTGAGTAGATCGACGATTGGATGGTAGGATATACATTCTTCTGGACTTGAAGATTTCGGGGAAGAAATCCTTTTAGGAGGGGAGAATGTAACACCTTGTATTTTCTATGTTTATTAAAGTAACGAATTAAAGAATACTAAATTGTAAAAGTAAGAATTAAGGGAAACGGGTTACGCCATTGCGTTCGTCTCGGAATTCTGCTTGAGATAAAGTCCGA
Source organism: Allium sativum (assembly GCA_030737875.1). NCBI lineage: Eukaryota > Viridiplantae > Streptophyta > Magnoliopsida > Asparagales > Amaryllidaceae > Allium > Allium sativum. The sequence continues at coordinate 104,416,259 of CM060920.1, read as the reverse complement.
GTTTGCGTGAATCGGACTCCGTATGAAGAAGTTATGGAGTTTAGAAGATTTCATGTTTAAACAAAAAATTATATAATTAAATAAACAAAAGCAGTTCGAATTTCAAATTTAGGCAAAAGAGGCTGAGCGGGAAAATTCCCGCTTAGGGGGTTGACCCCCCTAGGAGGAGTCGACATAGGTGTTGACCCGCCTATAGGGGAGTCGACATAGGTGTCGACCCCCTTGTAGGGGTCGACTCTTGTATTCTGATCCGAACAGTGACGATTTTTGACTCGTTGCTGAGACCCTAGGGCATAGGTGGCGGTTTCTGGATAACTCTATCTGGTCTGGATGGCTCTGATTGCTCCTAGGTTGATGCAATGGCTCACATAAATCTAAACTTCTATATAAACAACCCCAACCCTCAGCCCTAAAACCACACAATTTCATTCCAAGGAGCCGTCATGCTATCCATGGTCAACATAACATAGCCACCATTCTTCTCCAACTAGAAAGCAAGCTAGGAAGAAAGTTAGAAGCCTCAAACCAAATTAAAATTAGAGAACCAATAGTCTACATCAAAGGATAGCTTTTCAGTTTCAGAAAACAGATCCTAGAAAACAAGATTTTTCTTTTGTTTGTAAGTTCAGTTATTCTTCATATGCGAACAAATAAAAGTCATGATTTGTAATAACGCGAAACTAGAACTGTGCCTAGTTGTAAGAAAATGGTGATGCTTATTCATGTCTATTCTTTTGACAATTCGATCATATATGCCTATGAGACTATTGTGGCTTATTGGACTTATCATGTTGTATGTTAAACCAATCATGTATTATATAAATTTGGTGACTCTTTCATGTTATGTTACATGCAAGTTTTAAGGCTAAGTCATATATGCCTATATATTTAGATCTACATTCCCATATGTTTAGATCTATGTTAATTTGATCCAACTCAAATGCAAGTTCACATTTACACGCCTAATTGGGTTTGTGTAATTCTATGTAAGTTCCCGTTCATATGTTTAAGATTCATGTTAATTGGATCTAAAATGCAAGTTCATTGTTCTATGCCAAATTTATATGACACATGTTTAGTTAGACCCATATTATTTTATGTCGTTGGAATAGTACATGCTCCTTTCTTTCCCCTTTTGTTTATGAGTTAGGCTAAGTTGTGAGTCTAATGTTCTATGTGAATTATGTGAATGTATAACAGGGGTAACGTTGGGAAAAACATATTACTGGCATAGTTTGGCTCATAATCATGTAAATGATTAGTGGCATGAAACGGTATAATTTATGTACCTAAAAATTATGAACATGATTTAGAAAGTAAATGGGGTATGACTTGAATGACAATACTTGTGGATAATTTACATATAAATATGAAGGGTAAATATGTAGATTAAGTAAAAGACGAATTTGCCTAACCCGAGGTTAGATTGAGTTACGGTGTAAGACTGCCCGGAACTGCCCGACACATCCACCAACCGTAACAATACAGATCCAATGTGAGAGGTTAGTGCATTAAGCCTAAAAGAACCCGAGGTTAGATTGTGTTGCGGTGTAAGACTGCCTGGAACCGACCGGCACATCCAGTAACCGCAACAATATAAATATAATGTGAGAGGTTGGTGCTTTAATGAATGAATTAAAGCTAAGGAATAGGCATGCTACAAAGGTAGGGTTAAGTTAATTAAGGCAACACTTAACCAATACAACATGTTAACTAAACTGATGGGTGGGGTTAGGTTAATTCGAGAACACTTAACCATTTAACATGTTGATTAGGAAACCCTAGTAACGGGGACCCATTTCAGCAGTAATCCACATAGATGTATCATGGTACCCTAAACTAGGCAGGGTGGGGCACAATTACTGGGCTGATTATAAGCGGTCAAAACAATGACGGGTGGTGTGTCAGTGTAGGTTCCAACGGTGTGCGGGCGTGCACGTACTCCGGAGTGGAAAAAGCAGGCACTGGGCATCAGTAGTTATACACTGTGCATCTTGAATTGTGTCGGGTTGTCACCATAGGATTTGATACACCCCATGATGGGACCAGCACAGGTATCTACAGTCATGTGGGGCCGAATGACACAAGTGGTAAACGTATATGTGTAAGAGCCGATCGATAAGAGGGATCATTCTTTTATGAACATGTAAGGCTGGCTGAAACAATAGTTAGTAAGTGCAGAGAAATGGAAATGAGTACGATAGTATATTTAGTATATCTTACCTTATTTGTTGTTATCTTATTTCTAGGGTACTGTCCTATGTTCAGTTTATTCATGTCATGATCCTTTTACCTGTTTACATGCTAAATAATCACTGGACTTACCAGGCTTATATCTGATCCATTTTCTTTCGTCTTCTTTTCTTCCGTTCCCCCCCCCCCGGTCCGTAGGGAGGGAATACTTCAGCTTAGTTCAGACCCTTTCCAGCTTAAAGAGAGTAGATGTATTTCTTGGATTCTCTTTCCTTGAGCTATGGCTTCGGATACACTCTTATTGGGGATTTATGCTGCCTTATTTTTATTTTATGCTTCTTTATGTTTTAATCAAGACAGAGATTTTGTTGTAATTATTTAGAAATTCATTTGAGACAGTTGTTGTAATGTTTTGACTGAACCACGTGCTCATGAAATAATTTAGTTTTTCCATTGTTTATATGTCTGTCTTGTAAATTATCTGTATCTTTTACCTATAGCGCTCCACCGAAGTTAAGGTATTCCCTTTTGTGAGTGACTTTAACGGAGGTGGGGTGTTTCAACAACGGTATCATTTACCCTATTCTGATAGTTATTGGTCAGCCCTATTCATGTTGTTCCTAAAAAGTTCGAACTCACCGTTATCGCAAATGACCAAAATGAACTTCTTCCGACTCGTACTCAAACGTGCTGGCATGTTTGCATCGATTATCGAAAATTGAATGATGCAAGATGTAAAGACCACTTTCCTCCTCCTTTCATCGATCAAATGCTCGAACGTTCAACCGGTTATGAATTCTACTGCTTTCTTTATGGTTATGCCGGTTATAACTAAATTCCAATCGCCCCCGAAGATCAAGAGAAAATGACTTTCACATGTCCATTCGGTACCTTTGCTTACCGACGTATGCCTTTTGGTCTTTGCAACGGTCCTGCAACTTTCCAACGATGTATGGTCGGAATTTTTCCTGATATGATTGAACACTTTCTTGAAGTATTTATGGATGATTTTTCAATCTTTGGCGATTGTTTTTCCTCTTGCTTACATCATCTTGAGCTTGTTTTGAATCGATGTAAAGAAAAACACCTAACATTGAATTGGGAAAAATGCCATTTATGGTCAAACAAGGCATTGTTCTTGGACACGTAATTTCAAATAACGGCATTGAGGTAGATAAAGCGAAAGTTGATGTTATTTCAAAGCTACCCATTCCAAAATGTGTTGAGGACATTCGTTCATTTCTTAGGCATGCTAACTTTTACCGACACTTTATGAAAGATTTTAGCAAAATCGCTCGTCCTTTGACTATTCTTCTAGGAAAGGACATCCCATTCGACTTTAACCCTGAACGTGTCGCATCTTTTGAATGTCTTAAAAACAAACTCATTTCAGCCCCTATAATCTGGTCTCCCAATTGGAAACTTCCTTTTGAAATCATGTGTGATGCTTCTAACTTCGCGGTTGGTGCTGTCTTAGGACAACGCATTACAAAAATCCTTCACTTAATTTGCTATGCGAGTATGACCTTGAACGACGCTCAACTCAACTATACGACCACCTAAAAAGAATTTTTAGCTGTCATTTTTGTGCTCGAGAAATTTCAATCTTACTTGATTGGTTCCCATATCACGGTCTGCACTGACCGTTCTACTCTTCAACACCTTTTTGCTAAAAAGGATGCTAAGTCACGGTTAATTCGATGGATCCTTTTACTTCAAGAACTCGATCATACAATCAAAGACAAAAAAAATCCGATAACATCATTGTCAATCACATGTCTCGTCTTCCGAACGCGCCAACGTCTTTGCCAATCAAAGAAAACTTTCCAGATGAATAGCTCCTTTTTGTTTAAGTCGATCCGTGGTTCTCCGACATAGTGAACAACCTAGTCACTAAGGAAACTCCCTCTTTTTGGATCCAACCATGATAAATACAAATTTCTTTCCCAAGCGAAATTAGGAGTGTTCTCTCGTTCTGCCATGATCATGCATGCGGTGGACATTTAGGACCTAGAAAACCCGCTGAAAATGTGCTTCATTGTGGTTTTTATTAGCCTACTCTCTTTAAAGACTCGTTTGAATTCTATAAAAATTGCAATCATTACCAAATGCTAGGAAAGATTTCTCGATGAAAGATGATGCTTGTGAACCCTATCCTTACGGTCGAAATCTTTGATGTTCGGGGTATTAAATTTATGGGACCATTCCTAAATTCTTTCAGAAACTTGAATATTCTACTTGTCGTCGACTATGTTTCGAAATGGGTCGAAGCCGTTCCATGTAAAACAATTGATTATAAAATTGTTGTGAAATTCCTAAAAGAAAACATCTTTTCGAGGTTTGGCACATCCTCGCACAATAATAAGCAACAATGGAACACATTTCTGTAATCGATCTTTTAAATCCTTAATGAAGAAATACTTGATTACGCACAAGTTATCCACTCCTTATCATCCGCAAACTTGTGGTAAGGTCGAAGTGTTGAATCATCAAATAAAACAGATTTTGGAGAAATTGTAATTAAAAATCGAAAAGATTGGTCATAGAAATTGACTGATGCGCTTTGGGCTTACCGTACTGCTTTTAAAACTAAATCTTGGAATACATTCTTTCCGATTGGCCTACGGTAAAGCCTGTCATTTACCGTTGAACTTGAACATAAAGCACTTTGGGCAATAAAGAACTTAAATTGATGTTGAACAAGCTGGCAAAAACCGAAAATTACAACTCAACGAATTAGAAGAAATTAGGAATGATGCATACGAAAACGCGAAAATTTACAAGGAAAAAATTGTAGTTTTTCATGAAAAGTCAATCCTAAAAAAACGTTTTTGCCAGACCAAAAAGTTTTATTATATGACCAACAACTTCATTTATTCCCTGGCAAGTTAAAGTCAAGATGGACCGGACCATATGTTGTTTGAACTGTTATTCCACACAGCTCCATCAAAATAGAAAACCCACGGGAGGATTCATATTCAAAGTCAATGGCCAACGTCTAAAACCATTCTTGGAATTGCTCACTGATCGAGAGGAGTAGCTCATGATTCTTCATGAGCCATGCAAGGTCAAGTAATAAAGTTAAGTTTAACCCTCCTTTGTAAATATGTAAATATTTCACTTCCGTTCACTCATTGTGTCATGCATTGAATGTGGGGACACAGTTGAAATCAAGTGTGGGGGGAGTCTCATTTTCATTCTGTTCTGCATAGTTTAAGTTTGCATTTTTTCTTTTTTCTCTAAAAAAAGAAAAAAAGAAAAAAAAAGAGTTTTGCATTTCTATTTACTTTTAAATAAGATATGATGGAGTTAACATATAATTTTGGTCGTTCGATTAAAATATTTGGAAATTTACTTCTCTTAACGGATAGCAGAAGAAAAGTTTGAATTATGAGCAAATTTGGTGTAACTGGTATATAAAGAGATTCGTAGGTGATGAGTATGAAATGTTTTATAAATTGTAATCCGATTAATTGAATGGTTGATTTAGACTACTTGCGATAACATTTTAGATCTTCTAGGTGAAGTTATGCTAAAATATTCTCGCTTAACTCTCTCTCTCTTATGTAAATAAAAAAGAAAAAAAGGAATTACATATATTATTAATATTCAAGGGTATCCAACATTGCTAGTACATCTAGCGTTGGTGTGCAAACTCGACAAGCTCTGTCCCAACTCCAACGTAAGTCGTCATGCAGTGTAGGGGTAGTATATCTAGGAGTTTGTAAATAATAATAATATAAATATTTTTCTTAATAAAAAGAGAGTAAACCCTTGAAATCCAAGAACCTTCTTTAATTATTTGACCTAACTTGTTAACCAAAAAGAAATTGAGATGCCATTTTATGATTGATATCGATTATAGAATTTATTTCATATTTGCACTACATTTTCAACCTAAACAACTAGCCAACCGGGAGGAGTTTGTAATGATAACCAGACTTTTGTTTTAAGTTTTGATTAGTAACGGACTAAAATTTCATTGTGACGACCCCGCTTGTATTAAGTTTTTCGTGTTATTTTTAAAAGTAAATTACTCATTTGTAAATATTATTTTGAAAATTGCATTTTTGTAAATAAATTTTGTAACACCCCACCTCCGCTAGGGTCACTCACAAAGGGAATGCACTAGTTTTGGAGGAGCATTATCGAGGTAAACAGACATAGAAATATTACAAGACAGAACATAGATAAAATAGCGGAAGAATCAAAAGATAAATTTCATTACTTTGAAAAAGAGTCAAAACCTTTTACATCAAATAGCCAAGGTCGTTATTTTCCATTACAACAAATTCTGTCTTGCACAAATAAAGAAGCACAAACTTAAAACATCAAAAGTAGCTTAATTCCCCAAAGGTAACAGAAATGCAGCCATAGCATAGCTCAAGATCAAACCGTACATGAGCTGAACCGAAAGCAAGAGAAATCCAAGCTAATTGCTAGAGTTTCCTCCTTGAGAACCTAGGGGGGAAACGGAAGAAAAAGAGGCGAAAGAAAATGGGTCAGTCATAAAGACTGGTAAGTCCAAGTGACTTTCAGCATAAAAACAGATAAAGGTAACATGACATGTACAAAATGAAAGTAAATATAAGGATGATGACAAGATGGGCAAGATAGACTAAGATAACATGATAAATCAAGTATAAATCAAGTATAGCATCATATATTCAAGGTGCGCTGCATCAACTGTACTAGAATCCCAAACCCATGTCTTATATTAATCATGAAATGATCCCTTGGCCCAATATCATGAAATGACCTATTTCTAGGTCCAATGAAACGATCCATTAGTCGATCGGCTCCCTACAAGTTCTAGCCCGTCATGTGTCTGTGTCATACGGCCCTATCACGAATGTAGTCACCTATGCTAGGTCCACCATAGGGTGTATCAAGCCCTATGGTGCCAACCACCGACACGAATCAAGCATGCACAGATAAACCTAATGATGCCCAATGCCTTCTTTTTCAACTCCGGACCACGTGCACGACCATAGCCCGCCTGAACCTACACTGGCGCACCAACACAGCCGTCGTTCTGGTCGCTTACAATCAGCCCAGTAATCGTGCCCCACCCTGCCTAATTCCAGGGTACCATGATACATCTAGTGGGTTACTGCTGAAACAGACCGCGTAACTAGGGTTTCCGTCCAATAGGTTAAGTGTTGTCATTTAAATTCGTGAATTAACCCTTATCAGTCTAGCATGTCAAGTTGGTTAATTGTTGTCATTCAAGTTCGTGACTTAACCCTACGAATCATGTGTCAAGTTGGTTAAGTGTTGTCTTTCATGTTCATGACTTAACCCTATCATGTGGCATTAATTCATTAATGCACCCCAACCTCTCACATCAGACCTGTTGTTGTGGTCACTGGATATGCTAGGCGGTTCCGGGCAGAATTACACCATAACTCAGTCTGACCTCGGGTTTTCAAGTGCGATATGACCAACAACCCACATTGGATCTTATTGTTTGTAGTAACTGGATTTGCCGGGCGGTTCCGGGAAGAATTACAATGCAAACTCAACCCAACCTCAAGTTGGCCATTTCCAAGTTCATTCTAGTGTCATGTCCATGTTCAAATTTCCATGTCAAGTTCGTGTCAAGTTTCAAGGATAAGTTTCATCCCAAGTTTCCTATAATTACCAATTTTTCCCAATGTTACCCCGTCTAAATATTAGGCTAACAATGTTAGCCTAATTTTCGTCTACATGATTTTTGACATATAATATTAGGCTAAAAACTTAGCCTAATTTAACATACACAAAATTTGCATAAAGAAATTCATTAACATAAACATGACAAAGGTGTAAACTTGGCATTTTCGGCATGGTCAATATGAACACCATAGATGTGTACTTGCAAAGTAATCAACATGAATATCATAGGCGCGAACTTGCAATGTAGACTAATTCAACATACATATATGTGAATTTGCAACATAGACTAAATCAACTTACATATATGTAAACTTGCAAATCAATCACGAACATATGAATAAGTGTGAACTTGAAATATGACATAGGTTTAACATATACACATAAACATGTAGATCTAACATTTGGTCACATATGTGATATGATTTTACAACCTAAAACTTGCTTAACATGATAAACTGCACAACTTGTCATAACAGGTTATACTCCAAGTTCATATACATATGAATAAACTTATTCATTAATTCCCAACATGATAATAAAATAGAACCATATACATCGATCAATATCATATATATAACATAATAAACATTGTTCTGTTATCAATTTATTTCCAAGGCATGGCATAACTGAATAAATTGATTAAAACATCGCAGGCATATAGATCTGATAACATTATGAACATGAAAAGGTTTGAATAATAATCTAGATTCAAGAACAAAGATAGATCTAACTTAAATAGAAAAATCCCCAAAATCAAGATCCAAGGATAAAGAAAGAAAATAGGTCTGAATAGAAAATTTAGCTTAGATCCAATTTCATATTTGTAATCCTAGGCAATAACCTCATGGTCATGAATCATAGGTGATTAGCCATAATTGTCCTTGTCATAGTCATAGGCAACAGTCTTATGTTCAAAGTCATAGGCGTAGGCATAGTCTTATGTTCATAGTCATAGGCATAGGCATAGTCTTATGTCCATAATCATAGGCATCGGCATTGTCTTATGTTCACAGTCATAGACGTAGTCTTATGTTCACCGTCATAGGCATAGGCATAGTCTTATGTTCATAGTCATAGGCATAATCTTATGCCATTAATAATAATTCCGAGGTCATAGGCAATATTCCCAAAAGTCAAGATCCAAGATGAACAAGAATAGATATGAATCATACATAGGTTAATTCCAATTTATAACATGCCCATATTAAGTTTATGGGTTTAATCTAAAAGTAACTGGAACTTACAGATCGTGGTCTAAGAAAGATGTAGAAGTCAAGTCTAGAAATTTGTCATAGAGCGTTGCGGTGTCGCTGATCTATTCTCTTGAATTGTTGTAGAAGCGTTGATCTTTGATTTGAATTGAGTTTGAATGCTTAAGCTTTAATTTGGAGGCGGCGGCCATGGTTCGAGAGGTAAATTAGCAGCATAGCAGTGTAAGAATGGTTTGTATGAATTAGGCTTGGTCTTAGGATGTATTTATAGGGGTAGCAACTAGTTTAGGCCCTTAGATTAACCCTAGAATCAATCCAGACCATCAAAACACGTCTCAGGCTTCAAAAATGGGTTCTGGGTCAACATAGGCCGACCAGGTCGACCTGTAGGGGGGGAGGTCGACCACAAGGTCGACTTGGGGGGTAGGTCGACCCTAAGGTCGACCACATGGTCGACCTGGCCCCCAGGTCGAACTGCCTGGTCCTGTGCTGCCTGAAATTTGCTGAATCTTCTGTAGGCCATAACTTCTTCATCCGGACTCCGATTTTCGAAAACTCGAACTCGTTTCCAAGCAGAATTTCGAGATGAACACAATGGCATAACCCGTTTCCCTTGATTCTTATTTTAAAATTTAATCCTGCCTTGATTTATGGTTTTAATCATGTTATTAAAATACGGGTTGTTACATTCTCCCCTCCTTAAAGGATTTCGTCCCCGAAATCTTCAAGTTAAGAAGAATGCATCCTATCATCCAATCAACCATCTACTCAACCATCATCCACAAGAAACCATTGTCCTTAAAAGATTTCTAATGCTATATGAACATATGTAGAAAATGTGTGTATATGTTCCTTATCTAATGCAAATGATCAGGCCTGATTGATCTTCTTAATGCAAAATATGTTTAGTGCCATGAGTCTAACATGTATGCAAATAGTCCTAGTCACATAAACACTATATGTGTGCAAAAACATCCATCCATATGCAACATCCATATGATAACACATACAATTTCGTCCATAAACAAGTATAAACACTCATGCATATGCAATATGAAAATATGTCTGAGCCGTTCTAGTGCCTAATGTGTGTTATGCAACCACGAGCAACCACTTGCAACCACTTGCAACCATTTGCAAACATCAACCATAACATGCTTCAAGCACATGTTTACATCCAAAAGGGTTCTACCTAAGGTTCTCAAGATAGGATTGAGAAGATAAGCAAGATAAAACAAAGCATCTAGGAGAAGAAGTTAAAGATGTACCCCAGAAGGTCCTGCCTGCGGGGCTTGCCCTTGCTTCTTAGGGAAGTTCTTGCTGATATGTCCAGTATCACCACACTGGAAGCATGCTCCCATCTTCATCTTCTTCTTTCTACAATCTTAGGCTATATGCCCCTCAATACCGCAGAAGTGGCATTTTCTTTTCTCACGTGTCTTGTTATCCTTATTGTTGTTGTTTTTCTTGCCTCCTTTCTCGGAGTCTACCTTCTCGTTCTGAGACTCATCCGCCTTAACTTCTTTCTTATCACTCATACCTTTCCTGTGTAAAATGTTAATAAGCCTCACGGAAACTATCTCCATCGTATGGAAAACCCTCTACGAAGCTAGAAAGACGATTAGCTGTAGGTAAAAACTACTACTACTATAGATGGAGAAAAGAAAGGAAAAGAAATTCAAACGAGGAAACAAAGGATAGTGCTAATGGCTTTTGGGGAATAACCTTTAAATAAAACAAGACTTTTTCTTGAAAAATGCTTCTTGGTAAACGGTTTTGAAAATAGTTTTAGAAGGTTTTTAAAAACTTTTGCCCAGTCTGGTAACCTTCTGCTCTGATACCAAATGTAACACCCCACCTCCGCTAGGGTCACTCACAAAGGGAATGCACTAGTTTTGGAGGAGCGTTATCGAGGTAAACAAACACAGAAATATTACAAGACAGAACAATGATAAAACAGTGGAAGAATCAAAAGATAAATTTCATTACTTTCAAAAAGAGTCAAAACCTTTTACATCAAATAGCCAAGGTCATTATTTTCCATTACAACAAATTCTGTCTTGCACAAATAAAGAAGCATAAACTTAAAACATCAAAAGTAGCTTAATTCCCCAAAGGTAGCAGAAATGCAGCCATAGCATAGCTCAAGATCAAACCGTACATGATCTGAACCGAAAGCAAGCGAAATCCAAGCTAAGTGCTAGAGTTTCCTCCCTGAAAACCTGGGGGGGGGGAAACGGAAGAAAAAGAGGCAAAAGAAAATGGGTCAGTCATAAAGACTGGTAAGTCCAAGTGGCTTTCAGCACAAAAAAAAGATAAGGGTAACATGACATGTATAAACTGAAAGTAAATATAAGGATGATGATAAGATGGGCAAGATAGACTAAGATAACATGATAAATCAAGTATAAATTAAGTATAGCATCACATATTCAAGGTTCGCTGCATCAACTGTACTAGAATCCCAAACCCATGTCTTATATTAATCATGAAATGATCCCTTGGCCCAATATCATGAAATGACCTATTTCTAGGTCCAACGAAACGATCCACTAGTCGATCGGCTCCCTATAAGTTCTAGCCCGTCATGTGTCTGTGTCATACGGCCCTATCACGAATGGAGTTACCTGTGCTAGGTCCACCATAGGGTGTATCAAGCCCTATGGTGCCAACCACCAATACGAATCAAGCATGCACAGATAAACCTACTGATGCCCAATGTCTGCTTTTTCAACTCCGGACCACGTGCACGACCATAGCCCGCCTGAACCTACACTGGCGCACCAACACAGCCGTCGTTCTGGTCGCTTACAATCAGCCTAGTAATTGTGCCCCACCCTGCCTAGTTGCAGGGTACCATGATACATCTAGTGGGTTACTACTGAAACGGACCGCATAACTAGGGTTTCCGTCCAATAGGTTAAGTTTTTCATTTAAATTCATGACTTAACCCTTATCAGTCTAGCATGTCAAGTTGGTTAAGTGTTGTCATTCAAGTTCGTGACTTAACCCTACGAATCATGTGTCAAGTTGGTTAAGTGTTGTCTTTCATGTTCATGACTTAACCCTATCATGTGGCATTAATTCATTAATGCACCCCAACCTCTCACATCAGACCTGTTGTTGTGGTCACTGGATATGTCAGGCGGTTCCTGGAAGAATTACACCACAACTCAGTCTGAGCTCGGGTTTTCAAGTGCGATATGACCAACAACCCACATTGGATCCTATTGTTTGCAGTAACTGGATTTGTCGGGCGGTTCCGGGCAGAATTACAATGCAAACTCAACCCAACCTCGAGTTGGCCATTTCCAAGTTCATTCTAGTGTCATGTCCATGTTCAAATTTTCGTGTCAAGTTCGTGTTAAGTTTCAAGGATAAGTTTCATGTCAAGTTTCCTATAATTACCAATTTTTCCCAACGTTACCCCGTCTAAATATTAGGCTAATAATCTTAGCCTAATTTTCTTCCGCATGATTTTTGACATATAATATTAGGCTAAAAACTTAGCCTAATTTAATGTACAAAAAATTTGCATTAAGAAATTCATTAACATAAACATGACATAGGTGTAAACTTGGCATTTTCGGCATGGTCAATATGAACACCATAGATGTGTACTTGCAAAGTAATCAACATGAATATCATAAGCGCGAACTTGCAACGTAGACTAATTCAACATACATATATGTGAATTTGCAACATAGACTAAATCAACTTACATATATGTAAACTTGCAAATCAATCACGAACATATGAATAAGTGTGAACTTGAAATATGACATAGGTTTAACATACATACATAAACATGTAGATCTAACATTTGGTCACATATGTGATATGATTTTACAACCTAAAACTTGCTTAACATGATAAACTACACAACTTGTCATAACAGGTTATACTCCAAGTTCATATACATATGAATAGACTTATTCATTAATTCCCAACATGATAATAAAATAGAACCACAGACATAGATCAATATCATATATAACATAATAAACATTGTTCTATTATCAATTTATTTCCAAGGCATGGCATAACTGAATAAATTGATTAAAACATCGCAGGCATATAGATCTGATAACATTATGAACATGAAAAGGTTTGAATAATAATCTAGATTCAAGAACATAGATAGATCTAACTTAAATAGAAAAATCCCCAAAATCAAGATCCAAGGATAAAGAAAGAAAATAGGTCTGAATAGAAAATTTAGCTTAGATCCAATTTCATATTTGTAATCCTAGGCAATAACCTCATGGTCATGAATCATAGGTGATTAGCCATAATTGTCCTTGTCATAGTCATAGGCAACAGTCTTATGTTCAAAGTCATAGGCGTAGGCATAGTCTTATATTCATAGTCATAGGCATAGGCATAGTCTTATGTTTATAGGCATAGGCATAGTCTTATGTTCACAGTCATAGACGTAGTCTTATGTTCACCGTCATAGGCATAGGCATAGTCTTATGTTCATAGTCATAGGCATAGGCATAATCTTATGCCATTAATAATAATTCCAACGTCATAGGCAATATTCCCAAAAGTCAAAATCCAAGATGAACAAGAATAGATATGAATCATACATAGATTAATTCCAATTTATAACATGCCCATATTAAGTTTATGGTTTTTATCTAAAAGTAACTGGAACTTACAGATCGTGGTCTAAGAAAGATGTAGAAGTCAAGTCTAGAAATTTGTCGTAGAACGTTGCGGTGTCACTGATCTATTCTCTTGAATTCTTGTAGAAGCGTTGATCTTTGATTTGAATCGAGTTTGAATGCTTAAGCTTTATTTTGGAGGCGACGGCCATGGTTCAAGAGGTAAATTAGCAGCATAGCAGTGTAAGAATGGTTCGTATGAATTAGGCTATGTCTTAGGATGTATTTATAGGGGTAGCAACTAGTTTTGGCCCTTAGATTAACCCTAGAATCAATCCGGACCATCAAAACACGTCTCAGGCTTCAAAAATGGGTTCTGGGTCAAAACAGGCCGACCAGGTCGACCTGTAGGGGGGGAGGTCGACCACATGGTCGACTTGGGGTTAGGTCGACCCTAAGGTCGACCACATGGTCGACCTGGCCCCCAGGTCGACCTGCCTGGTCCTGTGCTGCCTGAAATTTGCTGAATCTTCTACAGGCCATAACTTCTTCATCCAGACTCTGATTTTCGAAAACTCGGACTCGTTTCCAAGTAGAATTTCGAGACGAACGCTATGGCGTAACCCGTTTCCCTCAATTATTATTTAAAAATTTAATTCTGCCTTGATTTATGGTTTTAATCATGTTATTAAAATACGGGTTGTTACAATTTTTACATTTAACATTTGGATTTTGTGGGTAGTATCCGCTGAAAAGCCTTATGAGACAACACTCGTCCTACTAGGACACCCAGAGGTTTAACGGCTTGTTGCATACACTCAATGCAATCATGCTCCTTACGAAAGTGGTTTATCTTAGTTTCTTTACATTATTCGAGGACGAGTAAAAAGACAAGTGTGGGTAGGGCCGTCAATTTCGTATACGACCCGAAACACGACTCGTAACCCGCACGAAAAAAACCCGACCCGACCCATTTATAAACGGGTCAATTTCGGGTCAACCGACTCTGATTCGTTTAATAAACGGGTGGGTAACAGGTTGACCTGCAAACCCGTGGGTTGACACGTCCTAACCCGTTTAACATAAAACATACCAAGCCCAAGCCATATAAAACTATTTTTATGAAATTCATACGCCCAGCAGAGAGGTATTTTAAGTGTAAAACCATGTATGTTGCCTTTTTAAGTGTTTTGTTTTTAAGCAATGTATTATTCTATTTCAATATGCTTTTATTTTGCAAAATATAGGTGATAAAAGGATTTCTGCAAAATTAAACAGGTCGAAACGGGTTGACCCGACCCGACCCGTTTATAAACGGGTCGGGTTCGGGTTGGCAAAATATGACCCATTTATTAAACGGGTTAACCCGACCCGTTTAAAAATTGACCCGAGCCCGACATGACCCGACCCAAACCCGACCCGACCCATTGACAGCCCTAAGTGTACGGGTATTTGATGTGCACGTAAAAATGCACATTTATATTCACATATTTATTCTTGTTTATTTGAATAAATGAACATTTTTGGGTATTTTATATAATCAAACCTTGTTTTAAATGTTTTCAAAATCATCACTCCTTTGGAGGGATTAATGGTAAAATGTGCATGTTCTAGTTTGAGATTGCATTTACTTGTTCATTGTAATTATCTCTTGTAGGAATTGGGGATAAAAAATGATAGATACACGAAATTATGAAGTAAAGCATGCATATACGCAAGAGGAGGCAAAGAAATAATTCATTCTATGGATAGTTGTAACAACCCGAATTTATAATTGTATTTTATTTAATTATTTAATACATATTTTGATTTCAATTGTATTATATTTGTTTAAACTCAATTTGTTTGGATTTTATACTATCTTGATTCTTGTTTTAAAACTAAATTTTATTTTAGATTTTATATTTCGAATAAATTTGATTTTGTTATGAATGTAATTTAATAATAGAATTAATGTATGTTTTTGAAATCTTATCGAGTTTATTTATTTATTTGAATTTAAATCCGTTCTTGAATTTTTATTTAAGTATTTAATCTCATATTAATACAAAATTTGTTATCAATATTTATAGGATTTTATCTTTGATTTATTTTCGAATATATTTCCCTTGTATATAAGTCGGTTTTATTGATTGTCGTCGTCGCAAACATCGTTCGACTTCTATTTGGCGAAATCTGTTCGGTCTGTTATAAATAAAGCCGTTCGTTTCCTTTTAAAATGTAAAGAACGTTCGTTCTGTCCATTTGTGTGTCATTCGTTCATAATTTTTTGTTCTGTTCAACATTTGTTTTCTTTTAATTTGATAACACTTTGTTTCCTCTGTCCAACCATCCATGTGTTCACTTTTAAACTCATCCGTTTGTTTATTCAAAGACGTTATAATTTCAGAGTTTTCGATCTACTCCCAAGAGTCATTCAAATTCCAAAGAGTTGTTCAATTCTTTTAAATATCTAATGCCTCGTGAATAGACACGCATATCCCATATTCTCTATTCAAGTTTCAAAACGTGTTAGCTAAAAATGGTAACCGCTCCTACTTTTCCTTGGATTGAACCCTTCTGTAAGACATAGCTTTTCGTTTCCTATACTTTAAATTAAATTGTACTTATATAGGGGTAGCAGCTTACTATTTCTTTTATCCCTACCCATTATAAATTGCAGTTTTCCTCTCCATCCCATTTTGTTCCATCGCATCGAAACCTGCATCCCCACTGAAGCCGACCTTTCCACCGCACTGGCCTCTCTCACGTCGCCCAATGCACCAGCCAAGTTCTGTCCAACCGAGCCTCAACCATCAGCTCGCCCACGTCGCCTCTTTTCTCCCCACACCTCCAACACCCAGAACAACTCTGAGCCCTCCTCCTTGACCTGCCGATGAACCCCACGCCTTGCTCCGCCATAAACCCTCCTCTCCCGCATCACCTGAAGGCCATCCGCAGACCTACCGATCTGAAACCGAAGCCGCCTCCGAGCTCCGCTATCAATGAGCCAATCCCCTCAGCCTTTGACGAACCTCCACCATGATGTTGCTGACCCAAACCATGCTGACCTGCTATTGCCATGCTGCCTTGAAATCCCTCCGACTAGAAAGCCGACCACTGACTCCATTTGCCTCCCCTATGTAAGTTGGTGAGAGTTACGTGTCTTTGTGTTTGTATGCGTGTGCGTGGTGTGCGTCGATGTTTGTGAGTGAGTAAATTTTTACTATGTAGTTTTGTTTTTCCATAAATTTAATCTGTAGGTGACTTTTTCTCTTAGGTTTGTTTTGAGTTGGTAGATTCTTTGTAGGTGTGGGAAGCTATACGTGTTGAGTAAGTTCTGTGTGTATTTTTCTTATGATTTTGGGTGAGTTAGTTATTATATATAGATATATATTGTGTTGTGTTTGTTGTATGAATATGTGGACTGAGTTAGTGTGCATGTGTGTATTGGTGTGTGTTGAGTTGTGTTTATTTGATGTATTGGTGTTGTGTGTTTTAGTGAGTGGCGTGTGTATATATTTTATGTTTAAGTGTTATACATAATGTATTTGAATTTGTGCATTGATATGTGTGTGTGAGCATTTCTAACTGTGTATGTCACTTTGTGTTTTCACTATTATGTGTGTGTTCGAATATATTTTATATGTTTATTTGTATGAAAATATTTGTTTATTCATGTGTATTTATATAAATAAATATATATTTTTATAATGGGGTTTCGAGTATTATATATTTATAATATATGTATACTATTTGGGTGTGTTTCTATGGTGTGACATTTATAAATAATTGGCCCACTCGTCCGTTGGATTTTTAAAATATACGTATATTGTAACTTTGCTGCGTAAATATATAAATTATTTATATATTTATATAACATTTTGTAAAGAAATTGTTGTGTTTTAATTTTTTTGAATTGAGTTAGTGTTGTGTTATCTTTGGATTGAATTTGGTGTTGAGCCCAAAACCCATTTCCAAAACCAAATAGCCGTACCGTCCCAAAACCCAGTACCGTACCGATCCATTCCTCCTTTTGAGAAATGAATAAATATTGAATGATCATTGAGTTGAATCTATTTTGAACTGTTCTTGGAAATCGTCGCTTCATTCAGTGTCAGTCCGTCTTCTGTCTCCAATTCTATGCCATGAAAGGTGAGTTTATCTCACACCCGACTCACATTTATTTCTTGGATGTTAGATCAACTATTTGAATTGTTATGAAATGTATAGGACTGCTAGTAGAAATTGTTTGTTTAATATGTACACTTTCATATGTGACACAATATTCATATGACACTTAGGTGCACTGATTTTATATACTGTGATTATTGTTTGTGATTATTGATACCCCTAGTTTAGGAAAAATCACTAAGGGTTGAAATGATACATACCCGAATGGACATTAGAATAGGAAAAATTGTTATGGGTTGAAATGATAGACCTGAACGATTTTAATGAATTTGGGATCGCGGGATGAAATTATAGACCCGTTGAATTTTTTATAAATTACGGGTTGAAATGATAAATATCCGTATCACTTGACCATAGGGGAGAAAACTATATACGGACACCGTTGGCCATGTTTTCAAAGTAAAATGATTTGGAAATTTGATTTTTAAAATAATAACTTAATATTTTATTTTATATTTGTATTTGTTTTAAACTTAAATTTTGTAAATTTTGGATTATATGTTTTAAAATGATTTTTATAAGTAAATATAGATTTAAATGCTTATTTAAGTTTTTACTTATAATTTATTTAATTTAAACTATGAAATTTAACTATATAAGTATTTTATCTTTTTATATAATTATAAATAATTATTTTAAACTCATTTTCTAAATTATTTTAATCTTATATATGTTTATAATTATATTCTAACTAATTTTAGAATTTTATAAACTTATATATATTTCAAAATTTATTTTCTTATATATATTTTTATAAACTTTAATAATAAACTCAAGTTGGATAAGTTAGATTTCGCGATTCAAATTCAAAGTTTAAAGATGTAAATATATATATAACGATATTTGAATAACGAATGAACTCGTATTAAATTATGGATTCGACTTGATACGAACTTTTAGTAGAGACGAATTTGAAATGGGTAAAATATGAAATAATTTGAATTCAAATTGGTTTGAAATTATATGAGATAAATTTGAATTGTAAAATTTATTCTAAATTTGAATCTTTCGAATTTAAGAGGAATGTATTTGAATTGGTATGGAATGAATTCAATTTTAAGTAACCGAATGTGAATTTGAATACATAGATTTCTATATATGGAATCGATTTTATAATGATATGATTTAAATTGGAATATTTGTGAAATCGAATTTATAAGAATGGTTTAAAATTTGTATGAACTGTATAAATTAAAATATAAGGTTTTGACTTGACTTCATAGTAATGAATTAGAATTTTTTTGACTTGAGTTATAAATTTTGATATGATTCGTTGAAATTGAAATGTAAGATTTGATTCGAATTATATTAACTGAATTTGAACTTAAGTATTGGATTTGGAATTGACTTGAACGAATTCTTATAAGGATAAACTGAATTATTTGAATTTATAAATAATGATTTCAAATTTCATGACTTGAATTGCATAACTCAATATGTTTTGTTTAAAAATTTGGAATGTAAGTCTTTGCTTGAATCATGCATTTTGAATTCGAACCAAAATGTTGAATTCATGTGAATCGACCTGAAATGATTTCCTAAAGGTAAAATTTGAATTATTTGAATTGTTTCGAACTTTAATATAAACCAAACCAAAACATTATCGAAGTAAATATTTCGTATCGATTTAAGTGGAAATTGCGATCGTTAAGATATGATTTGAAAATAAGTCGTTTTCGGATTGAAAATCATTATGTAATGATTTTGGAATTATATAAAAGTGAAGTTAAATAATATAACATTAGTTTATATTATATTTTGATATCTTTATGGTATGGTTTTGTAATCGATTTGATTAAAGCGATATAAGTGAGTTGTTTCCAAAATTTTAATATAATCTAAGTTAGAAATTTAAATTTTGAATTCAAAAATTTGAACTTGAGATTTCGTATAAACTATTTTATAAAGTGATTTATAAAATAATGACCACGGTGTGAAAAATGTAAACGATTCGTTGTTAAAGAGACCGGGATCGGCTATTTTCATACTCTCAATCAATACCGAAAACCACTTTAACAACTGTGTACGCGGTGGAGTTCCTGAATGAAGGGGATGGTTTGGCGAATGACTCTATTTTGTATTTCATATTAATTACGAGACCCTGACAACCTTGAGTCAGCTTGATGTGGCTAAAACAGGAGCTACGCACGGACTAAGTGAGGTCATACCTCTTATCGAGCACACTTCTTCGATATTATTCTACTACTGTTGAGGTTCGATTTGGGCCCTTTTGATTATGGGACTGTGTATCGAGGTGGGCGGTAGTAGCTACTATGCGTTACCACCAGTCCGGCTCTACAAACGGTGAATCCAATCTAGCATTCCTTGCATGCCCTGTCACATGTCTTATACGCGCCCACTACGATTTTGTTTTGTACTGTTTTATATGGAGTGACCTCTGATCAACCTCCAGTTTACGGAGGAATTACGGTACTGAAATACTATGGAAATATTTAAATGGTGTAAGGGTAATCATGGTAATCCCGCTTACGAAATTTTGATATTTTTACATTACTGATGGACAGTATTGTATATAGGGTATTATACTATATAGTATTAGTTTGACGGATCCTTGGAGGATGGTGATCCCAAACATCCTCTAAGTTAATGATTGAATTTCATCGAACATTTCATTTGAGTTGATTTACTTCCATGAGAACGTCAGTCCTGATCCGAGTTGTTTTGTTATGCATTATTGCTCGGGTCAGATCGATTATATCAGTTTTCGAGATTCACCTTTGGAGTTTGGAGCTTATATTGGATTTTTGCTCACTATATCTACATGTTAATCAGTTGTTCCAGTCATCCAGTTATTTCTGTCATTCTGTTTCAGATTGTTATCAGTTATTTATTGTATTAGACTTCCGCTATATTATTTATGCAAACTCTAATGTAAAGCTTCATGAACTACTATTATATTTTAAACTTTCCTCTATGAGATATTATATTGCTCTGTGTCTATGATCTGTGATTCTGTGATTTATTCTATTTACCTCAAAAGCTAATAACAATCTGTTGTTTTGGGCGTTTCGAGTTGACATGTTTTGTCGATTCGGCACGGTCAAAATGGTGGGTCGTTACAATAGTGGAGGCCCCCACCTTTCAACTAACCCACTTTATTCTTAAGCCTCTTATTAAAGACTAATTTTATGAGACAAAAGGCCTCATGCATTCTACATGACTTATTGTGGCTAATGACAAATAGAAGCTTCATGAATGGGCATTTTGGGGAATTCCCAAGAAGAGTGATTAGGGTTTTAAATCATTTATATATACCCCTTTGTTTAATGTACTTTAGATCTCCTTTTGAGCATATGAAAGTGTAAATAATCAAATAAAAATGGCTTCCAAGCCTCTTTCTTTTATGTCTATCCTATGTTGCTTTTAATTTCTGTGCTCTACTTAATGTTCATAGTTTAGATTTATTTACATGCTCTCTACTTTATGTTCATATTTTAGATTTATTTACATGCACTTAGTTTTGGTTATTTTCTTGTTCTATTTAGATTTACTTTCATTTTTCTTTCTTTTCCAATGTAGAAACTTAAATGTGTTAATATGATAACATACATTAGAAGCTAAGCCCCTACAATTTAGGGGTAATGAAGATCTCTAATTTTATGTAAGTTCATCATTTGCATGATTTGTGATCTCTCTAATTTGTGCATCATGGTAGTGGATTTTGATCTAAGTTTATACAAGTGGGTTTGATAGTTTATGTTGCATATGCAAATGAGCTATTCTTATTCAATATAAAAACAATTTACATCAATGTTTGCTAAGTGGTTTTTCATTATGAAACAAAAGCAAGATCAAAATTTGATGATCTATGTCACCAATTACAATAGTAAATAGATCATACTTAAAATAGATTTTGCTTTGCATTCATTTTCATGAGAACAATGAGTGATTTAACTATTGTGTTATAGTTTGATAGTATGTGTTATGTTAGCTAATAACACAAATAAACTACACTTATGCAAAATGCAACATTTATGTCACTTAATATTAAAAATAGAGATCATGGATTGTATGTTTGCTAATTTACATAAATATGAGAGGGGATTTACCTATAAATTGCTCTCTAATCTCATATTCAGCTCTCAAATTAGTTTCTAGTTTTCATTATTTTTTGTTATTTAAAAAAATCCAAAGTTTGATTTAATTTGATTGAGTAAGATTGAAATTACTTCTTTCCTTACGGATTTTCCCATACTCCTCCCTGTACTAATAATTGTATGTCGCGCGCTTGCCGCTTTATTATGATTTTTGTTGACGGTTTTCTAACTCCATAGAAATACCGTTTAGCAAACAGGTAACCCTTTAGTGAAGGGAGCTATTACACTAGTAGAAAAAGGCTTAAATGCGATAAACAGTGGCGGTGACTTCCAACACATTCTTTTCAACGACTTCCGATGGGCCGTCAGCGGCCGTTGGAAACCGCCAGAATGTCGTAATATAGGACAACCCGAGCGTCTTCTTCCCCAAACATTTCAGCATGAAAAATATATCCCTAAAACTGATTTTCACCATTTTTAAGCTTCCAACCAAAATTTAGAGCATTAGGATCCTTGCTAGCACCACATACGACATTTATATTTGCTTATTGCAGGTATTTTCTCTTATTTTGGTTAAAATTCAAGTATTTACCTAACTCCTATAATTGCAAAAATTGATAAATTAGGGTTTCTTCGTGATTGCAATTATTTCCATTAGCGTAGTAATGACTTATAGCATCCTCTTATTAGCAATGATTTATAACATCCTCTTATGTACAAATTTCATGTGTTAACATCAAATTTTAAAATTTATGTATAATTGTGGAATGTGGTTATTTGTGTAGATGTAAACCATTGTATATGTATGCGTCGCTCCTATCCTTGTATTGTGGCTAGTTGGAATAAGATAAAATAAATCCACTAGTTAGGAGAATATTATATGGTGTACGTCTTGACTTATGCGACAAAAAAAGGCATGAGTCTAAAATCTAATTGAGTGTATTAGAAAATGACAACAATGCTAAATTAGCCTTAACTTGATGTAATACGTCGTCGAACAGATGTGCTAAACTAAAATATATTTTTTGCAAATGTGATTAATTTGTAAAACTTTATTTTTCTCGTAAAATGCGCACATCTAATTGGCTAAAGTGCCTTGAAAGGTTTTTGGCCTCATCTGCTGAGTGTTGTACGTGATTGTTATATAAATAGTTGTTTTTGTCAAAAAACGACCTTTTATATTCATTTGGTACAATGTTTGTCGGATTTATCCCTGTATTGGATAGGTTTTAAACACAGTAAGCATTTACATTTCATATACTACTTCATCTCAAACGATTCAAAAAATTTCGGCCTAACCTTTATTTTTTGTTTCCTACGTACACACATTTACATGTCAGGCGACCACGTCCATGACCTCTCTGAAATGTTCGATGTCCTTTGCCAGTATGACATGAAACTCAACCCCCTGAAATGTTCCTTCGGCATCACTTTTGGAAATTTCTTGGGTTTCATCGTCAACTCCAGGAGAATCGAAGCCAATCCAGAAAAAGTTCAAGCTACTCGGGATATCCAAATCCCCCAGAACATCAAAGATGCCTAAAGTTTAAACGGAAAAAATCACCGGTTTAAGTCGGTTCATCTCCAAGGCCACCTACAAGTGCATTCCTTTCTTCGATTTACTTGGAAAGGTGAAACACAACTTTGAGTGGACCCCAGAATGCGTCTCCGCATTCGAGGACCTTCTGAATCACTTAGAGTGACCACCTATCTTATCTAATCCCGTGGACCGTGAGGAATTATATGTTTATTTGGATGTTTCCGTGAAGCAATCAGCTCGACACTAGTACGCATCTAAAACCGTGTCCAACGACCAGTCTACTACATCAGCAAACGATTGATGGGGGCGGAGAAGAATTACCCGAAACTGGAAAAGCTGGCATTCTGCTTATTGATTTCCTCTCGGAAGTTTCGACCATACTTCCAGTCTCATCCCATAAAGGTTTACACCGACCAGCCGCTGCGACTGGTCCTACAGCGACCCGAGGCGTCTTGGCGGCTATTAAAGTGGAGTATGGAACTGAGCCAGTTTAAGATAACATTCATCCCTCACCGAGCTATCCTTGGACAAGCTCTCGCCGATTTCATAGTAGAATTCAGTACTCCTGAGGAGGCTCCTACAAAGAACACTGAAGCTCCAGACACCCAATGGAAATTGTTCGTGGACGTGTCCTCCAACAGCAAATGCTCTGGGGCCGAATTCGTGCTCATAACTCCCGAAGAACACCCGATATACTATGCATTAAAACTAAACTTCTCTACTACCAACAACGGCACAGAGTATGAGGCCTTGATAGTCGGACTTAGAATCTCGATCGAACTCAAAATAAAGACCATCCAAATCTTGTGCGATTCACAACTCATCATGCGGCAGGTACAAGGAGAATATTAAGCTAAGGGGGAACAACTCGCCCTATATTTAGCCCAGGTTCAGGAATTGCTCACCAACCTCGACCACTTTTTCATCACGCACATTCCCCGAGAGCAAAATGAAAAAGAAGATTCACTAGCTAAACTGACAAGTTCCGAGTATTCGAAACTCTTGGGGTTTTCCCCAATCGAGGTACTCAACTCCCTGAGTATCAAGCAGACACAAACCAAAATGGTCTTGAACGCCGAATCCAAACCTGAATCTTGGATGACACCAATCAAGAATTACCTGCAACATGGGACCCTTCCAGGATGCTACAAAGAAAGACGAGCACTCACATGCCAATCAGCTCGCTACCTTCTTATGGATGGGGTGCTTTACCGCAGAGGCTTCTCTATCCCATTGCTCAGATGCATAGCCCACGGCAACGCCATCCGAGTGCCAACTAATGTACATGGAGGTGAGTGCGGAGACCATACTAGAGGACAAACCCTGGCAAGAAAAATACTCAGACATGGTTATTATTGGCCTACACACGATCAAGACGCCGCAGATTACGCTCGCAAGTGCGATAAGTTCCATCTCTTCTCAAAGATCCCGAGAGCCCTACCTACAGAGTTGACGCAAATGATCAGCCCATGGCCATTCGCCATGTGGGGAATCGATATCATCGGGACTCTTCCAATGGCCGGAGGTGGGGCATGGTATGCTGTTGTCCCAGTTGATTATTTTACCAAATGGGCAGAGGCTGAAGCTCTCGCCACAATCACCACAAAGAAGATGATCAACTTCGTTTTCTGCAACATCATCACTCGATATGGGGTCCCTCAAGCTATCATTTCCGACAACGGTACCCACTTTGAGAGTTCTGAATTCAAAGCTTTCTGTCAACGACACAACATCGAAAAAAGGTTCTCTGTTGTGGCTCATCCTCAAGCCAATGAGAAAGTCAATGTGGTTAACAAAGTCATTAAATCCATTATCAAGAAGCGCCTGGAAAAGGCCGGGGGCATGTGGGTGGATGAAATTCCTCTAGCCCAATGGGCCTACCGAACCACCCACAAGACAGTAACCAGACACACTCCTTTCGTACTGGCTTACGGATCGGAAGCCGTCATTCCCATTGAGATCAAGCTTCAATCTCATCGAGTTACTTATTTCGATCCAAAAACAAACCAAGATTTACTTTTGGAGTCACTCGACTTGCTAGAAGAAAAGAGGAATGAAGCTGACCTCAGGGTTTCCGTCTAATGACAACGAGTAGCCCGATACTTCAATTCCAGGGTCCATCATAAGGACCTCAACATCGGTGACCTCGTCTTAAAACAAGTCTTTCCTCCACCTGCAGGCCTCGCCCCGCGTTAGGAAGGCCCGTACTCCATACAACGAAAGCGCAGTGATGGAACTTTCAAACTCACAACCGTGGACGGAGCTGAACTCCCGAGGGCGTGGAATAGCGAACATCTCCGCCACTACTTTACATAACTTAGTACATAGTTGTTTATGTTTTCCAACAATGTTTTATTTTCAAACAAATCGAGGCATTGTGAAGGCTATTACTGCCAAAGTTATTACTAGAAATGATGTTCAACTTCCTATCTCCTTTTTTGTTTGCTTCGCGCATGACACGCTTGACTAGTCCTGGCAGCCGGCTTACATGCAACCATTCGATCACCGTATCGGCACCGGAAGCATGGGAGACGGTGCCGCTATCCAAACCAAGAGCCAACATCGGCTACGATCGACACCTCGAGCACGGGATCCGACAACGCTACTCAAGTCGTTGGCATACGGCGCGACCAAGTATAAATAACTACTAACTTGAACCTTGGCCCCGCACCGAGACCGAGGATATATCGTTCCGCGCCTAAGTTCCAAGCGATTTGGGCCTACCCAATAGCCAACTAAGAGTGTGCAAACTTCTCCCCTATCTACGGGTGCCGGTCGAATCTTGGAGCAACACCGAGACCGACCTTAAATCGTTTCTTCCACGAAACTCTCAAGGCTAAGGGGTAGCCCATGTCCATGATCGGACCCTACGGGCTGATGATTCGGGCTTCTCTTCTCGGCGAATAAATGATGCCTACAGCTCGCAATAACCCGAAGAACGACGGGAGAGCCACACACCGGACTACACAACGTCCTATGCCTTCGCTCTACTTGGGACCTACCCAAGGCAACCCAAAACAGCAGGGGACTAGCCTGGTTTCACAAACTACGGGTTTCCTGAGATGAGGGAAACTTACTAGAACCAGCGCTTTATCTCACCCCTCTGGAATAATTAACCCAGAGCGCGGTCCCCGATCACTTTTGTGTTAAGTGCAACGATAAGCACGCTTATGTAAGTACAGGACGCTGGAAAACATGAGAAGAACATCCGAGCACTCGACATAAAATTGCGATCTTTACTAGTTCATATTATATTTTCACATACACATAATTAACAGACTACATGTCTGACATTTTTCTTTTCTAATGACAGGGTGTACATGAAAACCGCACCATGTCTTGAAAAACCAAAAGCCAGGGCTGTACTCGCGTAAACTATCGTCCTACACTACCAAAACAACGGTAACTTCTACTTAAGTTGCTAACACTAACCGTGTCTTTTCTTCTTGTGCTTGTGCTTCTTCTGTGCAGATTCGGCAAACGACGGTTCATCCCCGGTGCCAGGCCTCTTCTTTCCTGACCCGCTCTTGCCTCATCGAACCTTCTGAGAAGTAATCGATTCATGAGAAGCCAAGAGGCACATCTTATATGCACCGTCACCGCTCGAGATCTCCGTACATCAATGGGAGCAGCATGCAGCATCGGCCTGGGGGCATTCCCAGCAGCAAGGCTTACTACAACATCGCTCTTCCCCAGGATCTCCTTGGTTGTCCGCTCCACCTGCTCCTTAGCCTCCCTACCAACCCGTCGCTCAGCCAACTTCCAAGACTTGTGACGCGTAACATCGACGGCCTTGGTTTTCTCAAGGGTCTCGGTGGCCCTTCGCTCTACTTCGCCATCCTCCTTTTTCTTTTGGGCCTTATCAGCAAACCTCTTCTTTTCCGCCTCCTTATTAGCCTTCCTCTGCTTAGTTGTCTCGGCGGCGCTCCCCCCTGCCTTCTGTTTGGTCTTCATTAGGAACTCCTACCTGGCAGCCTCGTCTTTCCTCTGCTTCTCCTCCACCTCCTCGCACTTGGCCATAATCCGGCCCTTCAAATTCTGCACCAGGTCATGCATAGAAGGCACATCGGCCTCCACTGCGCCTCTGGCAACGGTATTTTGTCTATCAACCACCTCTTCTTCCTCGATAAGGCCTTCATAAAGGCTGGGTGTTATCCTTATATCCGAGTAGGTGTCCAACTGATCGCTGCCTTCTCCAAATTGCATTCCCGCAGGACCTAGCCCAGATTCAGTCACTAAGGGAATCATGGGGGCAGAGCCCGGTGTTATGGTCGATCCAGAAATGGCTGCATAGTAAAAACACAACCTTTTAGTCCGCAAATTCGGTAATTACGTCATCCTCGTGGATACATGGTAAATGGATTTTACCTCTGGTCAGGGATGGTGTAGGAATGTTAGGAAGTGCGCCCATCACCACTGGGAAAGTGAACCTGGTTTCTCCCAGTTACAGGAATTTAGGGTTATACTCAGTCGACATCCGAGCCCAAACTGTGGGATCGCTCATAGTGCCAGTTTCATGTGCTGGCGGCTGATGAGAACTTACTCCTGCAAACGATTACGCGACAACCACACTCTCGCCGATAATAGACTTCACCTTCTCTGGAACAAGTCTTGCCAGTCTCTCATTTTCGGCATCTTCCCGCAACAACTTCCTCCTCTCCTCGAGCTTTGCTCGCTCCTCATTGGTTAGAAGGTCAATCATAAGTTGGTGTTCATCCAGAGTGCTCACATCTACTTGGCACAAATAAGCTTTATAAGGGACCAACCTCTCCCAGGTCCGAGCTAATTTACGACAGTAATCATCAACCCACGAAAGTCCACGGAATCTCAGAACCTTAACGTATATATTTTGTATATCTTCCACCTTGGACGATTCTATCCGGAACTCCATATCCTCCAGCTGCTCCCTCAGTTGTTCCACCTCCCTCAAGTGTTCGGCCTTTAGCCCATCGATCGTACTCAATACATCCATATTGCTGGCTTCTGAGTCTTCCTTCGCCTTTCTAATCTCCTCAAGTTGCCTCTTTAAGCTGTTGTTCTCCACTCTTAAAGCATTATTGTTATTTTGGAGCTCGGTAACCCTTGCGTTGTCCCTCTCCAGGTCAGCACATTATTTCTCCACCTCGGCCTTCTCCCTCTTTAGGGCCATGCTCTTGGTGGTGAGGTCAGCTACGGTCTCCGCAAAATGAGAACGGGAATGCTCCGCCTCCCTATTCAGTATCTCGTATGCATGCTTCATCTCCGCTGCAACAATAAGACCCAAGAGTTAATGCTCAAAGGCACAGGAATGAGCAACAATATGTCTGCGATACTAAAAGCGAACTCACCTATTTCTGTGTTCAAATTGCTGACGGTAGTTTGCTCGGCATCAATGGTCAGCCTTTGGATGGTGAGTTCTAAGTTTTTTCTTCTGATCAACTCCGAGAGATGAAAGGAATAAGCAATAAGCTCGTCGTCCTAGTGATATGCGGCCTTCACATGCATCCATATCTTCCCAGAATCCCTAGTAGGGGAAGGGCGGAGATCAGGAAGAACCGCCAGCTCATTGAAATAGTGTCGAGGGGAGGACTTTTTCAACCATGCCTTTCGTTCCTCCCCAGAAAGCTCTTGTATCCTAGATTCCGCTATCTCTTGCGTCCCAGTTACAGTCGTCCTCTCCGGACTTGGTTGGCCATGCGGCGACTCCCTCGCTAAAACGGGAGCCAAAAGTGATGTATGCGAAGGACCTATCGAGATGGAGCCCGGGAACCACCTAAGTTAAGTCGATAATCTCCCTCATACACCCGAATTGGAGGAGGAGGAGGAGGGTCGGAGATCGCTGAGATCGATGCCTACCTCGGTGCTCACTACCGCGATCCGGTGGGGGTGGAGTGCCATATAAACTAGTCTCCCTTCTGAAGACCTCGAAGAAAGTGTTCCAGGGACGCCGGTGGTCCCTGTATCCATAACCCCGTCCTTCATGCCCTCTAGCCATATCACCTATCAAAGAAACGAACCAAAGTTAGCCAAGTCGCACACTCAGTTGAGCCTCCATGCTATGTAGTGTTTCTGAGTGTATACACTGTGTGTTCTCTCAACAAACGCGATTGTGATCTACTTGAAGGAGTTAACCCCTCCACAACAAGAGCTAGTTCTTCCATGCCAGCCGTAGCCCGCCACGAGGATATTTCTAGGTCAAGTTTATTTAATCCATTGAACTTGCGCTCGTCCTCAAGTGGGGTGACGGTTCCAGGAGAAGTCACTGGAAATGGTGGCCAGATTGACTCTCCTACCTCCGCTTCTCCTGTTGGAGGCGGGACGGGAACGCTCAATGGGCCCTCATCTCTGGCCATGACCTCCTCACCACGATCCCTGTCTCCACCGATATCCCCTTGGAACTTGACAGCCTTTTTCGACTTGAGCCTAATAGGGGGCAACTTTCTTTTTTGACCAGGAGCCACAGGGCCTTTCACCACCTTCTCTTTCGGTACACTGCTCGCAACTACGTGCTTGATTATAGCCTGACCATCCGAAAGCAACCTGGCACGGCGAAGGCGCTCCTGACGTGTCATTGTATCAGTATTACGAAACTCCGCTGGGATCGTTCGTAGAGCGTTAAGGCGTTGCTGGAACTCATCGTCGGTAGGCGCCTATGGATTTCTTGCTATGATCAAAACATGACAAAAATTGAGGCATGGGATCCAAAAAATTTATAACAAGGAACGAAGTTCAAAGAGATATTACAACCATCTACCCATCTCCTAGCTAATCCGGGAGGGCATCGCATAAAGAACCACTCGTATTTGAACACTGATGGCCAAGGCTACTTCCCAACAAAAAAATTTGTGGCAATGACGCTTCCAAGAACCATTGGGAGGGCGACATGCTAACCGTTCTCCTAAGATGGAAAAAGTATCGAATGTCCACTCCAGTGGGTTCCAAATGCAAGTACTCGCGGTAGAGAACATAAGTGCCTAAGAGTGAAGCATAAGCGTTTGGATGCAGTTGCGACGGTGCAAGGCGGAAATAGCTTAACATGTCCTGAATAAAGTCATTGGCCGGGGGAATGCACCTAGAAAAACAAGATTTCCTATTACAAGCGGTAAAACCCTCGGGGGACACATAAGCCCTGCCAGCCTCTCCCGGTGCACGGACATCACCCACCAGTATGTTGAACTGCAGCGCCATGTTCCTAACTGTTGTAGCATCCATGCGCGATGGTACTGAGTCTGTCGGATTTTCCAAGATAACAACATCAGGTAGCATATCCTGGGCCACCGAAGCCGCCGATGCGTCCCTACTCATAATGTCAACATTCTCGACCTCTTCATGTACAACCGAGAATGTTGTTCCTCTGTTCGTTTTCCGTGTTCGGATACTTCAGGTGAACTGGCCGTTTGAGAAGGAATGGATCCTTCAGTAGTCTCAAGCTCGCTGACATTCGAGCTACAACTGTTGGTAAAATTAGATGTATGTGACGAGGGCGAGGAAGCCTCGTCTTCTAAGGTCATTCTGGTCTTTGATCTTGTCTACATCGCAAGTTATACTTTAACACACCAGTGTTAGATATCGCAGTACAATAACCTATACCCCTCATTTAGGTAAAAACTAATGTGGGCGTGCGGTGTTATGCAAAATCAGGATACACGGAAGATGTTCAAAATAGTCCAACAATTCAATCGACAGTCCCAGTTTATGCTCTATCCTATGTGGAAAGTCAGAGTGCATGCAAAAATATAGGTACTTAGGCGACGCGGGAGAACAAAGGATCGAAGGAGGGGGACCAATCGCGAAAACGCACCCTACTTGAGGCTTGAAAACTTGAAACCTCTCTTCGAGATTTGAATATTCGAACCCCATGGGGTTTGAAGACTCGAACTCTATCGGGGTTCGAAATCTCAAACCCCATCAGGGTTCGAAGGCTTGAGCCCCAGCGAGGCTCGAGAACTCGACCCCCATCAGGGTTTGATTGCTCGAACCAAGTTGGTGTTCGAATGCTCGAACCCTAGCGGGTTCGAATGCTCGAACCCCCGAGGTTCGAATGCTCGAACCCCGTTAGGGTTTGAATGCTTGAACCTCGTTGAGGTTCGAATGCTCGAACCCCCGAGGTTCGAAAGCTCGAACCCCACCGAGGTTCGAAGGTTCGAGCCTCAGTGAGGCTCTAGAACTCGAACCAATCAGGGTTCGAAGTCTCCCCTTGGTGCTCGTCTCCTAGCGCCGTCCTTTCCTCTGCACGCTCCTCCAAGGACCACGAGAACCCACCTATTTCGCTTTCGAACTTCAAAGTACAAGGGAATCGAAGCTTTTTAATGGCGGCCAAAGTCGAAAATTATAAGGAGAAAGTGAAAGGAAGAAGGGGGCCTATTTATAATAAAAATGGAAACGTCCCTTGGCATTCCTGATGATTCGAAACCCCCGGGTTCGAAATTTCGAACTTTTAGGATTCGAAATTTTGAACCTCTAGGGTTCGAATTTTCGTACCACCATGGTACAAAATTTTGAAACCCTGGGTGCGAAATTCCGTATCCCTGGGTTCGAGATATCGTGCAAATAAACAAATATAATAAAATAAATAAATAAAATTTTGAACTGCTACGACGACCATGTGCTCATGTACACGTATTCCATATGCATGCATACCGACCACTATAAACGCACGAGGGAGATGCACTGCAAGTACTTAGCGACATGAGCATGTCGCCGCACCAGCAACAACTCGTTGGCAATTCCACAGCAAACGAGCTAGACAACTAACATCTGTTTTCCTTTAGCTTACCGAACAAGTCAACAACTCGACTACTATCTCAACCAACCAAAGCACATCATGTCAAGACAAGACATACTTTGGGGGGCAAATGTTAACCGGCTTTTTGGTAGGGTTCCCAAAAGTACATAAGACACGCTCAACTCAACGCATCGCATGGAGCTAAAGCCAAGAGGGATTCCTTGGAGTGAAAGAAACAGGTTGAAGAGGGATTGCGTCAACAAAGACCTTGCAGCGCCCCTAGCATATTTCCAAACAAAAGCTTTGAATCCCTAGGAGTCATGAACCAAAATCTCGAGCCCCCCAAGCACCCGTGCATATAGTCTTTGCGCCCCTCCTTGCACGAACTTCGTACCTGGACCCTTAAGGGGTATGAAATTCACCCACTAGGGTGTGAAATTCGTACCCCTTGGGGTGCGAATTTCGCACCCCCAAGGGATATGAAATTCATGCCCTGTGGGGTACGAAATTCGAACCCCTCAGGGTACGAATTCCATACCCAGAAGGGTACGAAATTCGAACCCCTTAGGTGCGAATATCGTACCCCTAAGGGGTACGAAATTCGTACCCAATGGGGTACGAATTACGTACCCCCATGGGGTACGAATTTCGCACCCCCACTGAGTGTGAAATTCGCACCCTGGGGGTTTTTGAAATATGTGCGCACGGGTCGGGTGCGAAATTCTGTGTGTGGTCCCCTATTTCTTCCAACTCCTACTTAACCCCTCCCCTTTAAATACCCATTAGCCTCACACTTCAAAGGGGTGGGAATTCTTTCACTTGGGACCTCTAGAGAGCTCCAAGAGCCTCTTTTAATGGCATCTCCTCTTTGAGGAAGAAGAAGGACAAAAGTGTCTTTCTCCGAAATACGTAGCATATGTTGATTATGAAAGTGAATGTAATGAGATATCATGAGTTAGCCTCAACTTTGTAATCCTTGGTGATAAATAATATTCCAATGACTCTTCCAAGTGAAAGAAGTGATCATCCTTCTAAAGAGCATATATGTTATCAATCAATGAAGGCGTGATGATAAGACTGACGATAATTACATTCTTTCTGCTGAGCGCATCAGCCACAACATTGGCTTTCCCTGGAGTATATAAAATATCCAGATCATATGCTGCGAGAAATTCTAACCAACGCTGCTGCCTCATATTCAGATCTTTCTGGGTGAACAAATATTCCAATGATTGATGATCAGTATATAATTCAAATTTCTCACCCAATAGATAATTCCTCTAGATTTTCATAGCAAACACGATGGCTAACAATTCAAGATCGTGCGTTGCATAATTCTTCTCATGTGGCTTCAATTGGCGGCTAGCGTAAGCAACTACCTGGCCTCTTTGCATTAATACTGCACCAAGTCCTTCTTTAGAAGCATCAGTCCAGACTTTCAAGTCCTGATTTCCATCAATAATTGTTAACACTGGAGCATTTGTCAATTTTAACTTCAGCTTCTGGAAAGATGCCTCACATTCTAGAGTCCAATTGAACCTCGAATATTTCTTAGTAAGCTTCGTTAAGGAACTAGATATCTTCGAAAAATTCTTAACGAACTTCCAATAATAACTGGCCAATCCGAGAAAACTTCAGACTTCTGTGGGTGTCCGAGGCTGTTTCCAATTTTGAATAGAAGTGATTTTACTGGGATCCACTGAAATTCCTTCTTTTGATACAACATGGCTAAGAAACCTAACTTCTTCTTGCCAGAATATACATTTGGAAAACTTTGCTTTTAAAACATTTTTTCTCAGAATCTCTAACACTTGTTCCAAATGTTTTTCATGCTCATCCTCTGACTTAGAGAAGATTAGAATATCATCAATGAAAACCAAAACAAATTTATTCAATACTTCTCTGAATACCCGGTTCATTAGATCGACAAAATATGCTGGAGCGTTACATAAGCCGAACGACATTACTAACCACTCACGGAATAATTCTGGACCTCTGAGTGTTGTCAAAGGAACACACTCTTCGGCAATACAAAGCTGATGGAAACTTGTAGCTAGGTCCATTCAGGAAAATACTTGCGCGCCATTCAATCGATCCAATAAATCATCAATCCGCGGCAATGGATATTTGTTCTTTAATGTCTGCTTATTCAAGTCACGATAATCCACACATAGTCTGAGAGTACCGTCTGACTTTGGGACAAACACCACTGCTGCTCCCTAATCAGATAAACTAGGCCTGATAAAACCCTTCCATACTAGCTGTCGAGTCTGATTGTCTAATTCTTCTTTTTCCTTCAAGGTCATTCTTCGAATAGAGTGAACTAGTGGCCTTGCATTCATAACTAAAGAGATTTTGAAATCAATTTCCCTACGCGGAGGTAAGCTAACAACTTCTTCGAACACATCTGCATAATTCTTGACAACTGGAATATTTTCTATGTCGACCGGAATATTCTCCGTAACGACAGGAATAGGTTCTATTTGAGTAGGAGAAACATCCAGAGCTGCCCAAAAGTCTTTCCTATCAGAATTCGTACCTTCACATGGAATGGTTATATATCCTAGCTTTGTTTTAACTTTAACAACTCTTTCTGCACAGTTAAGTTCCACTTCATATTTGGTTAACCAATCCAAACCCAAAAGAAGATCGAACTCCGTGAAATTCATGACGATCGAGATAGTAGGGAACCGATAACAAGAAAAAGAAATGGGCACTCCACAAATCCAACTAAGATCACGGGAACCCCCAACTGGATTATGGACCGTCATGGGTTCTTTAAGCTTTTTCGGTTTCAAATCCAATTTCTTTACCACCTTTGTCGAAATAAAACTTCGCGATGCACCCGTATCAAACAATACTTTAACCAGAATATTTTTGACAATAAGCATGCCTTCTAAAACATCTGGCCTTCCCTGACTAGCTGAGAGTGCTGAAGTTTCTGCCACTTCGTTTATAGGTACTTTTTTGGATTTCTTTAATAACCGGCAATCCTTCGCAAGATGGCCAGTCTGATGGCACTGACTGCATTTTCTTTTCTCTCGGAACTTGTCCTTGGATTTTGACCCAACATTTCTTTCCTTTTTCAAGGATTTGCAATTCCCTTGAAAATGCCTTGGCTTCTTGCAGTTATTGCATATGGCAGTCGTTACTGGTCCTTTATCAAACTTAACCTTCTTTCGATTGACTTTAGGCTTCTTACTGGCCCCAGACGTCGTACTGGCCTTAGGCTGTGTACTTGTCTCTGGGCTATCAGTTTTGAATTTCCTTTTGTTGCTAGAACTACATTCCTCTTCGTCGACAAGAAGACCCTGCTTATCTAAATTTTCATACTGATAAGCCATATATACAATTTTAGAAAAGGATTGTTGCACATGTGCAGTTACACTACTTTGGTACTTTCTTTGAAGCCCGTTATTAAACCTCAGATTCTTCATCTTTGGATTTTGAATTAGATGCGGGGCAAAACGAGAAAGTTCATTGAATTTCTTATGATATTCTGGAATCGTCATATCTCCTTGAATCAGATACTAGAATTCATCACTTAACCGCTCAGTGTCTTCTGGAGGAATAAATCTCTTATTGAAAATTTCTTTGAATCTATCCCAGGTGATATCACCTTCTGGATTATCCTTTATAACGGTATCCCACCGGATTAAAGCTTCGTCTTTGAGTGCCTAGGATGCCAGTAATCTTTTCTGATCATCTCTCAGCTTTGAACCTTCAAAGATCTTCTCGGCAGAGCGCATCCATGCTTGTGTTTGAATAATAGATTCATTGCCCGAGAACGGTACTCCACCTATATTTCAATACTTAATTACTAGAGCTTAAATACCTGGTTCTGACCTACCTCTTCTACTTCTGCCACTCATTTTTCAAGGTCTGCAAATAGTAGACAAAGTGTTAGGCCAACAGAAAAGGTATTTTTAAAACATAGAGACATATACTTGAATGTAAATGTGTCTATCAGGGTATATTTCATTCTGCTACACTCATTCTAGGGTATTACTGATCCTATCTGAAATGAGTGATCCGTCTTAGAACAATACTGGTTCTATTTATGACAAGTTCGGTAATATGTTATATTCCATAACTAAGCTAAACCAAAGCTCTGATACCACGTTGTGACGACCCCAAACCCCTGTTCCCCGGTGGCAAGGGTGATCTTTGGAATATAACACATAAACAAATAACACCAGAACAGAAATAAATAAATACACCAGATAATGTACAACAGAATACACTGGAAATAATAATCATCAGAGTTACACAGTATACAGGATCATACTTAGTACAGAATACAGTTCAGCTTTATATAAAATGTCTACAGCGGAATCCAAACATAATATGTACAACAGGAGCAGAACAGCATAAAAAGAAAGAAGTGATATAATCCAGCTCCAGCTATCCAGAAAGAGCCTGCTAAATACAAGGCTGCCCATGTAGAAATAGGGGCACCCGAGTTTGCAAGTGAAACAAACTACGAGTCCGTCATGGGACTGGTATGAGAAATCTACTTAACATATTTTACAATATGGCCAATCACAAGACCACGCCGCTAACGTGGAACGGATTTACTCCATTGGATTGCCAGTGCTTTAAACAAGCAAATCTTTTAAGCATCGCAATGCTTTTTACAAAAATGAAGCCATTATAAGACTCAGTTCCCATCACACAATGCAACGCAAATCAGAGGATAGAGTTTTACCTTATAATGGCCAAAATGCTTGATACGAATAAAACAAATCATTTGATATTATTACTAGTGTTTATATATTTCAAAAACAATTTCAATCATAAGTATCAACCATAGGCGGCATGGGTACCATATATCATGTCGCCATATATAGATATACAATCAAAACCGCACGATGTCGTATTTGGAAATTAGATTTCCGTCATGAACCAAGGCAAGAGATCGTCTTACCGCTTCGAGACTCTCTAGCCCTAGCCTCAGGACCCAGACTCAGATGGGCCCTTGGATCGTCAGGGCCGGTCCACACTGAGTGGATTAAAATGCCTGAACAATGCGTTTCCCCACCCTATGGGGTGTAAACTAGTCATATACCGACATCGGCCCAAGAGCGACCGATATAACCGAGGCGCCTCGCTATCCATCATCCACATAAGTAAAATGCCCGGGCGTGTAAAACCCAAAACACCACTCCTAGCTAGAAAGAAACGCAGGTCCTCCCTGAAGCCCTCTCCCGTTTCTGGTCCATACCGTGGTGTGAGGTTCGCGAATCAACACTAAACACAAAGCTAGCTATTCAAAGCATTTCTTTGATCATCAACCACAAGGCTCTGCTTTTCAACAAAAGCTTTGATCACAGCATCTCTGTATGCCACGTTGTCAATCTACAACGTTAGACACACATCCATTTACAAGTCCGTTCTGGGTCTGAACGAAACCGGAGGCACCTTATTCCTCTCCCATATGTCCAATACAGGTGAGAGGTCCTCACCCATCCGAACGATCAACAAGTGCGTCCGGACGACCACCACTATAACCCCTTCAGGGCAGCAACTCCCATCAAAGGCATCAGTAGCCATCCATTCGATGTGAAGATCCTCGGTCTTGCACCACCTTCATATCTTCGACTTCTAACCGTTGACCAATTATTTGAAATGAGAATTAACTCGGTCTTTTCAAATAATTCACGTATATTTAGAATTTCAAATCCATTCATTTCAATGGTTAAATTATCTGACATCCATAATTCAGTTCATTAATGTAATTTTCACGTCAAACACATTCTACCATCAAATATCCAATAAACTAGGTAAATTCGGTTTATTTCCATTCCATATCATTTATAATATTTTATCATGATTTATCGCTATTTTTATTTAAATATAGCCAATTTATTCAAATGACGCTTCAGGCCATAACGCGGCCATGGCGCTGTTTTTCTCTAAATTTGATTTACACATATCTGAAAATCTAACCATTGGATCTTCACAAATTTTATATCATTGGAAAGGTCTTTTCAAAACGGACCCAACGGTTTCAGTTTTGGGAAAATCCGACGGTCGGATCTCCCGGTACAATCGTTTGAAGTTACGATTTCAAAATACGAACTACAGCGTCGTTATTCAATTTATTTTAATTATATATATATATATATATATATATAATCCATTCTGACGTTGTTTTCATTTAGATTTGAATTAAACATTCCATAAAATCTAACTGTTGGATCTTTGCAAAGTTGGTGTCGTTGGAAAGATATTTCCAAAGCGAACCCAACGGTTTCGGTTTCGGGAAAATCCGATGGTCGGATCTCCCGCAATAATCGTTTGAAATCAGGGTTTCAAAATACGAACTGCAGCTTCGTTTTTCGATTTGTTTTAATTATATTTATATAATTATATATTAATATAATCTGTTCTTTGATTTCCAAACCATTTCATTTCATACATGTGATAAAAATGATATTTTTATCCAACAAATATTTATTTCAACACATGACTGTTTTTAACATTTCATATATATAATAAAAATGTGATTTTTATTGTCAAAACAATTTACTTCAAACACGATTATTTTATATACTTCATATAGATGATAAAAATATGATTTTTATTGTTAAAACAATTTATTTCAAACATGCGATAAAAATGTCATTTTTATCGTTCAAACCATTTTATTCCATACATTCGATAAAAATGTTATTTTTATCGTTTAAACCATTTTTATTTCATACATTCGATAAAAATGTTATTTTTATCGTTCAAACCATTTTTATTTCATACATTCGATAAAAATAAAAATGTTATTTTTATCGTTCAAACCATTTTTATTTCATACCTTCGATAAAAATGTTATTTTTTATCGTTCAAACAATTTCATTTCAAAAATGAATAATTTTCCCATACATGAATATAAATAAAACACAGGAATATTTCAGAAAATTTCGACAGCATAACGACAGGGTAGTTAAAACCGGCACCATCCCGAGTATGGCTCCTCGCTCTACCTTAAAGCCTCGCAGCTTTTGACAATGGGGATTTCAATATCTAGTTCGTACGCAGACGAATTTTCCCATATACTAATCCTATTGGGATTTCAACCACAATCAATCATTTCCAATCAACCATTCATGATATCCACCAAATTTCACATTAACCAAATCCAAATAATATCACAACCAATATATATCGTCCATGGTCTATGGACGAGGGGAGTGTATATATATACGTATATAAATATATTTCGATTTCATTTCTATTCATTTCAATTCCATTCAACGCATATATAATTCTCACAACGCATATATAACTTATACATCGCACATACAACTTATACAACGCTTATACGTGAGGTGTACAACGCTTATATAACTCATACATCGACCGTATAATTTATACATCATTATTCCATATCGTTTATAATTCAGAAATCTCACATTGGGTTCCACTCCTCCAAAAATTGTAGAAGGCTCAGAAAAATATCCGGTCTCTTCTAAAATGCAGAGGATGTCCACATGGTCCTGGTTTCTCTTGTTTCACTGGATTTCGACAACATAGCAAAAAGATATGATTTTTATTGTGAAATCAAAATCCGTAGCGCTTTAAAGTGCTATAATCCTTTAGAAAAATAAACAACCGTTACCTTTCTAAAATGCTCAAAACTAGGTCGCCACTTTACTCGAAATCTTTGTAGCTAGGGGCCGATTTGCCTATGCCACGTTGTCGAGCTTGGAGCAGGCTTTCCGGCACTAGTGGTGAGGTGGGGTGCGATCGTCAGTGGGCGGCGCTAGGAGGTGCGATGCGGGTGAACTTTGCAGCATCGATTCCAAGCGAATACAACACAGTTTCAGGCGAGATGGGTATGGATGTGGAGAGGGGATCAAGATCTCTAAAATCCTTAACTGCGTCGATGGGTTTCGTGGAGTGTGGGAGGAGATAAGGAGGAGAGAAGCGGGGAGATTTTGTCGCCATCGTTTTAAGAAGTATCGGGGAAGAAGAGTGGAGATGGCGCTTTGTGATTGGCCGATGGTTTTATAATTTAATTTTTAATTTATTTAATTCCGAAAATACCCCCTATCACATATGAACTCCAATCCAAACCCAACAACTGTCGTCCCTAGCAAAATACTTCCGAACACAATAGAATATGTTTCGTAAGCCCATTCGACAGTTTCAGTCCGTTTCTCTTCAAATTAAAATATAAAACATTCAATATTTGATTTGAACGTACGTTTCAATTTGCCGGGGCTACCTACTGATCCCAAATATTCCAGAAAAATCGATTATCCAAATCATTTATAAATCGATTATACAAATCATTTATAAATGGTTTGCTTTGGATTATAAAACCAATATTTACCCTTGGATTCACTAGACTTGATTGGACATAAGTTTTATTCCAAATAAGATTAAAAAAAATACATTTAGAAAAGTTGAGTTTTGAAAATAGTGTATGTATATTAAATTTAAAGTAGTGTAAAGCACACACATATATATATATATTCTTGGAAAACTATTATAAAAATTTTATAGTTAAAGTAATCAAACCATTTTATAAAGAATATTTATAAAACCAAGCAATGCGGAAAAATTACTTTTTATAAAATTATAATTTTATTTTAACAATATTAATCAGAATCCAAATCTAAGTCCATGTCTTACAATTTCTTTCCCAAGTAGGTTTAATAGTTAAATCAAATTCCTTTGATTTGGTTCAATTTCAATACTTCTTGGTCAAAACGATTCTCAAATCATTGTTTACTTTGAAATTCACATATCTATTCATATAATAAATTCCCAAACCACTTTTAGCGTTAGTTATGGAACAAAATCCTTCTTACATTCACATAGCGAAATTCCATTTGAAAAATCATATACTAAATAAGTTTTTGAAAGTATGTATCAAGTCTTTGCAAATCTTTTACACTAAACCATTCAATTCAAAAATCGTCATATTATAAATTCATTACATGAACATAAAATTTATGAAAATTTTATTTAAATAAATTAAAATTGAGTATTAACTTGCAAAAAAAATCACTTTAAAAATTAATTTTATACAAATGGGGTTTCTTACAAAAATTCAATTAAGATTTGAACCAAATTTCTTTAAACTTTTCTTTATGCTATAAAGAAATTTAATTTAAAATTTTCTACTTATAAAAATTGATAAAATATTTTATTTTATTGACCACGGTGTTTGTATATAATTTTCTATCCTATGGTCAAGTGATACGGATATTTATCATTTCAATCCGTTCTTTAAAATATTCGAATCCCGAGTATGTATCATTTCAACCCACATCCCAAATTGATTCGAATACAAAAGGGGTTCAGGTATGTATCATTTCAACCCTAAATGGTTTTCTAATCTAAAGGGAACTTGCATGGTGAGAAAATAAACATAGCATGTCAAGCATACATCCATATTGTGTTGTGTGAAATAACCGTGTGCGTGGCACGTGCACAATCACAAAGAAAACAAAACTAGAGCACCCTAACATTTCATTCAACATCTCATGTTTTTAATTAACGTAATAATCAATTAGTCTGTGAGTGAGAAAAACTCACCTTCCGTGCCAACAAGAGAAGGCACGATATGAGTAGTACGGCGCTAACCGCTACAAGGACAAATTCGCTACCTAGAACAAAAGTATGATATTTGTCTAGAAAAGTGGACTAAGTTCTTATGTGTATATTTATGCCCAAAAAGATTCCAGTCAAAAATAATTGACCAAAGCCAAGTGGCTACAGCCGGGTTCGAACTAGGGACCTCTCGGTTACTAGTCACGCGTCAAACCACTCACCTATGAATATCTTTGTTAACAGCCAAAAAGGTATGAGCTTTATGCAAAGACTGGAAATTACACAACTCCTCGCATAAGGGCCTGAATGTGTTCCTGATAGCACACCACTGCTCTCTACAGCAGTATACATTACGGAAATCAAACCCAGCAGCTCAATATGCGAGATATATATATATAAAAAGGGTGTTTATAATCAATTTTAAATTGACAGGAGGATGCTGAAGCATGGTTTCCATGCATGGGATACTCAACAGGCTACTATGTACATTTATACAACTTATATAAATGCATGCATTCCACCATGAGCTAGCAGAAAGCAAAAGAAAGGGAGAAACTCACCACAGCATTCAAAATTTATAGGGATGGTGCTGGAGTTCGGACTGAGGCTGGCAGCTTCACCGAGGAACAACTGCATTGTTGGCGAAACGGGGCTGAAACGCAATAGCAAGATATTCACGTGTATACGTATGCTAAGTATAATCTCATACTGTTAACTCAAACAAAAACATGCAAAAGGAAACTCATGGAAAGTGCCTTCAAGTTGCTGGAAAGGTAACGAGCTCGGCACCGAACTAGAGGCTTCGGCAACGTTGGAACTTGACTGAAGCACTACATCGGCTGCGAATGGAGGAGCTATTAAGTGAGAGGGTGGAGCTGAGGAGCAAGACACAGAAGGCAGATCTGGTTGCGGCAGTTAGGGTGTAAGGACAGAGAAAAAAAAGGCACGGTGCAAATTTTGGTGGAAGGTTATTAGCGTGAGGTTGATGTTCCTCTCGCGGTGGGCTTCGTGGCAAGGAAGCATGGTTCCTTTGGTAAACAGGGTACTAAGAAAAGGGTAGGAAGTGGATACAAATTGGTTCCTCACGTGAAGGGATTTTCCCCTTCCAGATCCTTGCGTTTTTATATGATGCCTTTGTTTTTTTTTCAAAGGATGGTATACTGAAATGGGACTGAAGAAAATGGTTTGGAGTACAAGCATGAAGAAGAAATGAGTTTGAAGATGTTTCACACGAGTAGGAAGAAAGTTCTGCATTTTATCTCAGCTGGTTTCGATTATTTTATTCCAGCGTAGCAGTGGGTTCTCTATTCATGAACAGTGCTCAAATATTTCCTACTGACACGAGGAGATACTGAAATCTTGAACAGTAACTTTGGAATATTTGGCTACTGACAGGTGAAGATTTGTCTTGCCCTATTTTTTTAGGAGGAGGTTTAAATATCAGATCTAGAAGGAACGTGAATGACCAATTCAAAGATAGTATGGACCTTGTTATTTTAGTTAAGTGTTAATTTTCGCTGAAAGTTTCTATCGTTATTACATGGTTTAAGTTTGTGTTAACTATTTATTTTCTTCCTTATTTGGCTAATGCGGTTAAAGAAATAAAATTTAATTCTCTTTTTTTTCTCTTTATTTATTACTATTTATTATTTATTCATATAAACTTGAACGGGCAACACAGTGAACGAGCGAACGTTAATCCATTTTACGCACATTTCAACTACGCGCGTTATGATTTTAAATTTTATTAACAAGAAATATTTATCCACCGTTAAATTTAGAATAAAATAAAAATAATTCAATATAAAAGCCATTTATTCATTTTATTTCTCCTTTGAAGTTTTAAAATTATTAATACATCATTTTATTCATTAAAATTTTGGGTTCGTTACATAAAAGTTCATTAACCTTATTCTAACCTTAACAAGATATAAAATAAAATTAAAATTCATTTTCAATAATTTTCCATGTCTAGATTCAATATTTACTGAAATTTGAAATTCAGTC
Organism: Allium sativum; assembly: GCA_030737875.1. Lineage (NCBI taxonomy): Eukaryota > Viridiplantae > Streptophyta > Magnoliopsida > Asparagales > Amaryllidaceae > Allium > Allium sativum. The sequence goes on along the minus strand of CM060920.1, from coordinate 104,372,547 downwards.
AGAATTATCCATATAGAAATCCTTTTTAAATTTATTTAAATCCTATTTTGAATTGACTGAAAATTCGGGTCATTACATTCTTCCCCACTTAAAAAGAATTCTTCCACGAAATCGAAGACGGAACTAAATGACGTTTACTTAACCAATCTGTCTTCGTTCTAACTTAAGTTCTTCAACTTTTCAGTTTCTAAGAATTTCCCAATGTCTCAAAATTTGGCTAATGCCTTAAATTTTCAAAAAAAAATCACCATAACCTCCTTTGTACAAGTTAATCGAGACAAATACAATTCTCCTCTCTAGGCCCTCATCAATCAAAAAAGAAAACCCAAAAGCCAAGTGGCTTGCAAATCGGCTTATAAAATCAATAAACCTAATAAATACAATAAATATGTACCTTTGTTTCGGGCATTTAATTATTCCTCTTCTTAGCTTCCATTCAATAACCTGTCCAATATACATATGTCAAATCCCAACCAATTTCCAATTCAGTTCAACACTAACGTTAAAATTGACTTATCTCAACTTATTTTCCGTTCTAACATTGGTTTTATTATTCCAATTTTATTTAACTTTGCTTAAGTTAAATTTTGATTCATTTTATTTGCCCATATCTTTTCTATTTATTCAATTCGTATTAATTAACTTATATAATTTTAATGGGTCAAAGCATACCTCGATGTTTCAATTGGAATTATATAGTCATCTCACTTTCGAAACTCGAAAATAAACATTGGTGATGCCTAGGTTATCAACAGAATCATCCTTAAGTGACTAGAATATTTTTTTATATCTATCTAGTATATTCAAGACTTCATATATACATTTGAAAGGCGTATATGCAAAATATTCTTATACTCGATAGTCCAACCTCAATGTCAAATAAAATACTCAAACTCGTATTATAAGATATAATTTTTCATAATCAAATTCATTTTTATGAATATGCAACTTAATTCTTTTCTACATATAATACTCTTCAAACTCATTCTAGGGTATTACTAACCCTGTCTCTAATGAGTTATCTAATAGGATATTACAAATCCTATCTTTGATGACTTCTTTCCTTCCATTCAAACAAGTCGTACCCCGAAGATTTGAATAAACCAAAGCTCTGATACCAAAATGTAATGGCCCAAAAATTTCTACCTTTCGGATCGACTATAAACAACACCAATTTGACCCAAATGGCAAAAATCCTCGAAACATTAACTTTGGGCATACAACGCATCAAATAGAAACAAAAGGACTTTTTCATTAATATCGTTACAATATTACTTTAAAGTACAAGATTATCAGAGTACATCAATTAAAACAATGCACAACGGAAATATAATTACATTCCATGGAAGACTATCAAATGCTCTAGACACGACTTTAGCATCAATCCAGAATCATTCTCTATAAAATAACTGCAAAACGTTAACCAGTAGTTGCCCGTGTGTAAAATATGGTACTAAGAGTTTAGGTGGGAAATAATAAACTTTGAGCTAGTCATCGGACTCGTGTGATAACCAAAACAATTATTATACTTTAATTTAAAGTTCTGTAAATAAAAGGACCACACCGTATAACACAGAATGGGTTTTCTCCACATAAATACCGGTCATAAAAACTCGAAATGCTTTTTTGAAAAATGAAGATATTATAAGACTCAAGTCCCATCACACAATGCAACGCAAACTGGAGGATAGAGTTTTACCTTATATTAAACATGCTTTATACATAAAATTCTCTTTTATTATCACTATTTTATAGTTTGGAAATCATTTCAATAAATAAATGTATCAATCTTAGATGACATAATGCCCCATCCCCTTATGTCGCCATATAGGTTTACAACTGAAAACGCAAAGCTCGTATTGCATGTTGGATTCCATCATGATGGTGCCTGATTTGAAAGATATAACTTGGAAGTGTGTATCTCCACGGTTTAGATCGGGCATTGGATAGCACCGTAATACACACCAGCATTGTAAAGACCCGAAAATCCCCACCCTTTGAATCGACCATAAACCATACAGGTCTGAACCAAAAGTCGGAAATCTTCGAATATTTTAACTTTGGGAATACAATACATTAGAACAGATAACAACAGACTTTTATTACATCATGATAATATACCATCAGAGTACAGAATATACCAGAGTACATTAATAAATAATAATACAGCGGAAGATTATTTACAATAATTAATACAAATCAGCAGAAATAATTAAACTGATACAGCGAAGTCTATCAACATTCTGGACACAGCTTTAAGCTTCAATCCAGAATCCTGCTTAATATATCTGCAAAATAAGCTACTCGACTTCCCGTGTGGAAAAGAGGGCACCCGAGTTTGCAAGTGAAACAAACTACAGGTCAGTCATGGGACTGGTATGAGAAATTTTATTTAACTTATTTAATAATAAGGCTAATCATAGGACCACGCCGCTAACGTGGAACGGGTTTACTCCACTGGATTGCCAGTGCATAAATAAAGTAAATCGTTAAACAACGCAATGCTTTTTAGAAAAATGAAACCATTATAAGACTAAAGTCCCATCACACAATGCAATGCAAACCGCAGGATAGAGTTTTACCTTATAATGGTCAAAAGATGCTTGATACGATAAAAGCGTATTTGATATTATTATTAGTGTATATATGTTTTAAAAATAATTTCAATCATAGTGTAATAACCCGGAAATCCGAGCCAATTTAAATTTTTTATTTTGGCAATTTTGATGAATTTTGAATATTTAAAATGAATTATTTTAAATAAAAATGACGAGGAATTTATTTTGAATAGAATTGAATTCGAATTGAAATTGAATAGAATTGAATTCGAATTGAAATTGACTTTTGGGCTTATCGTGAACGGTGTTTTAAATAACATTTGTTCTTTAACCCGAAAATTAATGGAATTGTTGTAATTAACAATGAAATGTTCTTCTGTCTGCGTTCTTTTGTGTGTTTTTCTCAGAGTATCCGTGCTTTCCTTACCGGGGAAGTTACGGGTCTTCACACATAGACGGCATAGCTACCATATATTATGTCGCCATACTAGTAATACAATCAAAACCGCATGATGTCGTATTGGAAGTTGGGTTCCATCATGAGTCAAGGCTAGGGACGATCTCCTAACCGATTCGAGACACTTTAGTAATGTCTCAGGATTCGGACGCTGGCGAACCCTTGGATCCTGCAGGGCTGGTCCACAAATACTTTAGTGGATTGGCAATTCCTGAACACACGCTTCCCGATCCTATTGGACCTATAAATTGGCCATTGGCGACCAATAAAAATAATCCAAGGCGCCTTAATCCATCAACCACATAAGTAAAAAAGTCGGGCCGTGTAAAAACCCAAACACCACTTCTAGCTAGAAAGAAACGTGTGCACTCCCTGCGTTCCCTTGTCCCGTTTTTGACTCTACTGGGGTGTGAGGATCGCGAGGTAACATAATACGCAAAGCTATGCCAATTGAAGCTATGCTTTGATCATCATCCACAAGGCTCTGCTTTTCAACAAAAGCCTTGATCCATGCATCTTAGCTTGCCACATTGTCAATTCCTACCGTTGATTTCTGCCAATATATAACCTCTGAGCGCATACATCACAGAGAAGGGTATTAAGCAAGAGAATGAATTCTCCTCTACCAAACAGATATATATTAGCAGAAATCAACAGATACAATGTAAAGGAATACAACGTCAGACATACCATCCATTTACAAGTCCATTCTGGATTTGAACGAAACCGGGGGAACCTTATTCCTCGCATATCCGAACAATCAACATGTATGTTCGGACGGCTACCACTCTAGCCCCTTCAAGGTAGCTACTCCAATCATGGGCATCAGTAGCAACTCATCCATTCGACGTAAAGATCGTCGGTCTTGCACCGTCCTCAATTTCTTCGACTATTAGTCGTCGTATTCATTATTCAAAATGGGTTAAACCCGGTCTTTCCGAATAACACGCGTAATTTAAAATCAAGTGCTATAAAAACACATCCAACGCCTCATTCCAATTCAGAATGTACTTTTAATAAAATATTCACAATATTAGGGCAGAATCCCCATTAATTTTATCAAAGAGAAAATTCTTTAAAGTTATTCTTTTTAATCTCTAAATCATTACTTAAAGATTATTCAAATTAAAGAAATTAATCTTATCTTTAACTGGGTTAAAGAACCGATGTCATTTAAAACACAGTTCACGATAAACCCAAAATCAGCTTCCATTAAATATGGAATTTTCACAGAAATTGAATCAATATATAATCGATATAAATTTCTGTATCAGACCAATAATATAAATGGATTAACGGCAAAGCCTTTTTAATTCCATATATAGTAACGACCTTCTTTTACAAAAGCTCATCTCGATTATTACCAAACCAAATTCCATTCAATTCCAATTTAATGTAATAAACAGGAAAACTTTATTTTGCAAAATTTTCCAATTAAATCTAAATAAAAGATTTATAAATTCCGAATTATATTTTCACTGTTAATTGGGTTAAAGAACAAATGTCGTTTTAAAACACAGTTCACGATAAACCCAATTCACATTTCACTTTATTCCAATTACTAAATATAATTTGAAAACTCTATTAATCTTAATTAAAAGATTTATTCCTTTTACACGGGGTTTTAAGAATAGTGTTATTTCAGGCACCATTCACGATAACCCAAAAATCCAATTTATTTATTTTAAAACATTGGATTATCTTTCTAGTTAATAACTAGTTCATTTTGATAAAAATATATTTTACCTTTACAAAATTGGAATTTTTCATCTTAAAGCCTTTTTAAATCATTTATTATGATTTTACATAATTTTCCTATATTTTAAATAATTTTATTAAGGCCTTTACAGTCGATTTCCATAAACGGTCATCGAACTGCATCCATAGCGACCTTTTCTAAAATTGATTTGGACATAACTCCAAATCTAATCGTTAGATTTCAAAACTCTTATATACATTGGAAAGCTCTTTTCGATACGAACCCAACGGTTCCAGTTTTAGAAGAATCCTACAGTCGGATCTCCCGTTACATCAATTTGAAGTTAATGGTCGAAATTCGCGAACGGTCGCTGTGCGGCGCGTTCTATTCTGGCCATTGTGTGTGTATATATATATATATATATATATATATATATATATATATATATATATATATCGTCAATTTCTATTAAAACGTATTTTATAAAATATTTATAAATTCATTTATAATGATTTTATCATCATTTTCAATTTTAAATAAAAATTGAATATTCTACATTTTATTATATTGAAATATTTAAATTTTCAAAATATTATATTTATAAATCACTTCTTTTATATTTATTTTAAAAATGGAATAAATAGATCGATAAACCCGTTCAGGTAAAAAATAGCGTCCCTACATAACACAGCTTCATATTTTATATTCTTGTGTCCATTCTAAGACGGACATAAAAATTATACTTTATTCTATCCAAAATTTATTTTAAAATATTCTTTATTTTAAAATATTCATTATATTAAAATATTCTTTATATTAAAATATTCTTTGTTCTAAGGTGTTCCCTTTCTAAAATGTTCCTTTTTCTTTTATTTTCTTAAATATTAATGTAATAACCTGAAAATCCGAACCCATTTAAAATTTTTATTTTAGCAATTTTAATGAATTTTGGATATTAAAAATGATTTATTTTAAATAATAACGACGAAAAATTTATTTTGAATAGAATTAGAACGTATATCTTTATATAGCCCGTCGTTAGAATATAAATATTTATTTTAAATTATAAAAGGAATTGAAAATGGCATTTGAAATTTCGATTTCAAAGTTCAAATGAATGTACAGGATTCAAAATAAACCAGATTTTAGTGAAAGAAAAAATATTAGAATCTAATTGAAAATATCTTTCCAATGAGTCTAAAAAATTGAAATTTCATAGCGGGAATAAAAAATTATGCCCAGTTGAAAATTCAGAATAGTCGCTATGGAATTTTGGCCCTTAAAATGGAAATTTTGCAAACGACCTCTGTTTTTGACGAAACCACTTTTGTTGGATCCGGGATGTCGAATTATTGCTAGATTCCAAAATTCATAATTTTTCGAATCAATATGTGAGCGTGGCGAAGTTAAACGTGTTTGAACAGTTTCAGTCAATTTGGATCGATCAGAAAATGGCCATTTTTCAAACGGTCTTCAAATTTGACGAAATTAGTTTTGTTAGGACTGTATCGTCGATACGAAGCTAAAAATAAATTTTCTAGAATTTTTAGAATCCGTATGTCGCCCCGGTAAATTGAAATGTATGTTTGAATTGAATGTATATATGTATATTTTAATTTAAACGGAAACTGATCATAACAGCCGAATTGGGTTACGAAACATGTCCTATTGTAATCGGAATGGGCGTAATTATCTGGAGCGACAGTCGGTGGGTTCGATTTGGGGTTTGAACGAAAAGGTTAACTTTTTGAAGTTTAAAATAAAATTAAATAAAAAAAATACATATATGTTTTCTCCTATATCCCTACTCTCCCCTCCCCCGTTCAGATCGAACAGAAAAGATAAAAGAAAAAAAAGGGCGCTGAAGCCCGTTGCCTACCACCGGTCCTCGTCACCGCCCCCTTACCGCGCGCCTCGCCGCTCCGATCCCTCCCTCTGCCTCTCTCCTCCTCCTTCCTCTCCTCTCTGCCGCTCCAATCACGACGCCAATCCACCCAAAGACCCGCCCGCCACATAAAGCCCTAGATCCACCACCAGACAGCTTGCTCCGCCACCTACCTCGTCGAACCCCCCTCGAATCGCGCAAGGCCCCTCCGTGAAACCAACGCACCGCCTGGAACGGAGACACTCACACACGTCTGCTCGAGCCACCGGCCTCAAGTGCCTCCCCTCCGGTGATCCCCTACCCCCAAATCGTCTGGTAAGTTTGTATTTCGATTATTAATTATTTAAGTACTTAAAAATATGATCTTTCTTAATGAAATAACATCGTTAAAAATCAGAAAATATAAATAGAAGGGTTAGATTTTTAAAATAGTAAAGAAGTGATTTTTAAACTAGAACAGAATAGATTTTTATCATAGGAAAGGTATGATTTTTAAGAATAAAAAGTTGAGATTTTTAAGAATAGAAAGACATGATTTTTAATTCATGAAAAGGTTAGATTTTTGAAAATAAAAAGGTAGGATTTTTAATTTGAAAAAGATTATATTTTTATAATAGAAAAGATTTGATTTTTATTATGAGAATAGTGAAAGAAAATACAATCTTCATGCATATAATGTTGAAATAAAAAATATGACCTTTGTTTAGATAAAAATTTGATTTTTATCAAAATGATGTAGCGTTAAAAATTGGATTTTTATCGTATGAAGAGCACTGTAAAAATATTATTTTTATAAAGGAACGTTGAAATAAAAATGTGATTTTTATGTGAATGGTATGAAAATAAAGATATGATTTTTATTTAGATAACTCCGATAGAAAAATATGAACTTTTTATATATGTAACGAATTAAAAATATGATTTTTAATACAAACTGTGTGAAAACAGATTACGTTGAAAGCACGACGAAGATTTTCTACATTTGAAGAGTTGTGGTGTTTGGTTAAGCTTCTAGGTGAGAACTCCTCACTATAATTTTCTTATACAGTTATTTATTATGTAACTGCATGTATGAACTGTTCCCCGTCGTCCACAGACCGTGGACGACTTGTTTGTTTGGTTGTGTAGATGATTGCATTATTAGTTTGAATTTGGTTGTTTGGTTGAAATGGAAGTGATTAGATTGGTATGTGTATGGCGTGGGCCATTATTAGACTGGGGATAAGGCTAGGCATTATCCCGTTTCTAGTATCGAGCCGTTATGCCGCCGAAATTTTCTAAAATATATTAGAAAAATAAAAATATCATTTTTATTGTGTAAATGAACCGAATAAATATTTTATCGTTAAAAATATAATTTTTAACGTGCATGTGAATAAAGTAAATATTCATTTACAAATCAGACGATTTGTTTATGTACACTGATTTGACTGATATTGATTGGGACGATAAATTTTACACATCGCCCAACTACACAAATAATATTCGGTGTTTATTGATTGAAACCCCACACGGGTATTGGGATGATATTGGGAATGCACTAATCCCAATAATTAGTAGTATGTCGATCGATTGATCTTCAGGCTGTTGTAAGCGCTAAATATTTATATTTAATGCTTATACAGTGTAGAATGCACTCTGGATGATGGATTGTAGTTTTCATTGTTGTTATACACAATTGTTGTGTGAAATCCATATAATCAAATTATATGGTAATTGACTGTGTCTGATTCCAGTTTAGAAAGAATGAAGATTTTGAAATAACGATTATTTTAAAATAATGAATATTTTCAAACAATATTAAGAAAAGAATCAAAATATGATTTTGAAGTCCGATTTGGGATGGGCACGAATATATTTAAATATATAAAGCCGTGTTGATTAGATTGACGCCATTTTGACGTGAACGATATTTATATTGATTTTATTCATTTTTATAATGAATATCGAAGAGGAATTGATTTCAAAATCTAATGTTTTGAAAATATTATCATTTATATATCGATGATATGGAACATTCAATTTTGATTAGAAATTGAATATGAAGTTGAAATCGTTTTGAAAACGAATTTAAAACGGTTTATAAAATACGTTTTAATAGGAAATCGATGAAATATATAATATATATATATATATAATAGCCAGAATAGAACGTGCCACGCTGCGGTAGTTCGCGAATTTCGACCATTGACTTATAACAGATATTACGAGAGATCCGACCGTCGGATTCTCCTAAAACGGGAGTTGGGTTCGTATCGAAAAGAATTTTCTAACGAATATTAGAGATTTGAAATCTAACAGTTGGATTTGGAATTATGTCCAAATCAAATTTGGAAAAGGTCGCTGTAAGTGCAGTTCGATGGTCGTTTAGGGAAATCGACTGTACGGGCCTTGATAAATTTTTTAAAAATATCAACAATTAGTGTAAAATCATAAGAAGTGATTTGGAAAGAATTGGGATGAAAAATTCCATATTTGAAAAGATAAAAATAGATTTTTATCGAAATGAACTAGTTTTGAACTAGAATTATAATCCATTTATTTTTAAAATAAATAAATTGGATTTGAAATGGTTTTGAAAATAACCAGAATTTCCAATATATAAAGTGGAAATGGGTTTGAATCGAAATTGTCTTCGGAATATTTCGATGTTGGATTTCGTGATTACACAGATATTGTTATGGAAATTTGAAAGATATACTTATATCGTTATTTCCAACACGATATTTGTTGGTCCTAGAATTTGATATTTAATATAAGCCGATATATTTTCTATTTAGAGCCTTGTATTTAATATCAAATGGGATTTGGGTTTGTCGTGAATGGTGTCTTAATTAACACTGTCTTAAACCCAATTGAGAAAAAGATTAAATCTTTTTATTTAGATTTAACAAAGTATACCAATTAAATAATATTTAATTGGAATCGAATTGGAATTGATTTGTGGGTTTATCGTGAACGGTGTTTTAATTAACATTTTTTCTTTAACCCGATAATTTATGGAATGTGAATTGGGTTTGTTGTGGAAGGTGTTTTAACGACATTCATTCTTTAACCTGATTCACAGTGAAATGTGATATGGAATTTATAAATCTTTTGTTAAGATTTAAAGGAGATTTTCCAAAGTAAAGTTTTCCAATTTAAATAAAATAAATTGGAATAGAATGGAATTCGATTTGGTAATAATCGAAGTGAATTTCTATGGATGAGGACTGCTAATATTTATGGAATTTAAAAGGCTTTGTTGTTATTCCATTTATATTGTTAGTCGGATATGGAAGTTTATATCGATTATACATATATCGATTTGTTTTCCATGAAGATTCCATCGTTAATGGAATGTGATTTTGGGTTGTCGTGAATGGTATCTTTAATGATACTGTTCTTAGACCCAACGGAGTTAAGAAAATCAGAAACTAACTGGAGATTAGTTAAGTTGAATGGTTTCCTGGGTATTGATCTGATGTTGGTTTCGGCCTTCGGGCTTAATACTTAGGGAATTGTTCACTTGCTAACTGATGGTTAAAGGCTGATGGAATAGAATGTGATTTTGGTTTTATTGTGAACCGTGTTTTAAATGACATTGGTTCTTTAACCTAGTTAAAGACAAGATATGATTTCCCAAGTTGAACAATCATTAATATTGATTTTTGGGAAGATTAAAACCAAGTGGAGTTTTAATGAATCTTTAATTAGATTGAAATGATCGAGAATGGAGTATCACCAGTTTTGCTCCAGGCGATAGTTAAATCTTTAAACAGATTTGAACGTGAAATGGTAATTAAATTTACCGATAACACCGTGGTGTTAGATATGAAGTATTACTGGTTTTACTTCATGGGATGAATAGGTTGGGGTTGAGAAAATTAACAAATGATTACTTCGGTAAGGTTCGTTAATCCGGACTAGTTTGGATAAACCATGATTTGGTTTGAATTGATAATCCAAAAGAAGAATAAAGAATAAATTTAAAGAATTTATCTTTGATAAAATTAATGGGAAACTTTCCCAAAATATAAGAATATTTGAATAAAAGAATATTCTGGATTGGAATGAGGCGTATGTTGTGTTTGTGTAGCACTAGTTTATTATATACGTCAGTTATTCGGAAAGGTCGGGTTTATCCCATTCTGAATAACTGATTCGACGAGGTTTCGAGGATGAAGACGGCGGTTGAAGACTGGAGGTCTTCACATCATTTGGATAATTACTGATGATCTTGATTGGGTTGTACACCCAAGAGGAGAGAATCGGTGGTGATCGTCCAGACGTACTTGGAGATTGATGGATATGCGAGGAATAAGGTTCCTCCGGTTTCGTTCAAACCTAGAACAGACTTGTAAATGGATTGTGTGTCTGACATTGGATTTTATTCTGTGTTGATTGATTTCTATTAAATACATATCTGTTTGGCGGCGGAGAATTTATTCTCTTGCTTAACGCCCTTCTCTGAGACGTACAAGCTCAGAGGTTATATATCGATAGATATCGGTCTCATGGCATGAATTGCCTATGTGGCATGCTGAGATGCAAATGATCAAGGCTTCTGTTGAAAAGCAGAGCCTTATGGTTGATGATCAAAGTACGGCTTTAATACAGCGTAGCTTTATGTAGCGTTAATTCGCGAACCTCACACCCCGGTGTGAACCAGAAACGGGAGAAGGAAGTCAGGGAGGGCATGCGTTTCCTTCTAGCTAGAAGTGGCGTCAGTGGTCTTACACGCCCTGACGAGTTTGACTTATGTGGTTGTTGGAATGCGAGGCGCCTCGGTTATATCGGTCGATCCGGGACCAATGGAGTCATTTGTTGGCTCATTTACGCCCCATAGGGCGGGGAAACGCATGTTCAAGGTTTAAGTTTAATCCACTCCATGTGGACTGGCCCTGAGGATCCAAGGTGCAGTTGCGGCTGTTCCTGAGGGGCGGGCTAGAGCGTCTCGAAGCTATGAGGGCGATCCCTTGCCTCGGTTCACAGATGGAAATCCAACTTCCAATACGTGACTTTGCAGTTTTGATTGTAGAGCCTAGTATGGCGACATAGTGGTATGGGGCACTTATGCCGTCTATGATTGATACTTATGATTGAAATTGTTTTGACACTATGCACTTATAGTAATAATAAAAGATGAAATTTAGCGTATCAAGCATTCTTTGGCTATTATAAGGTAAAACCCTATCCTCTGGCTTGTTTTGCAATGTGTGATGGAACCTGGGTCTTATAATAGCTTCATTGTTCTTTATTTAGCATTGCGTTGTTGTTTTGTGCACTGGTAGTCTTGGAAGGAAACTCGTTCCGTGTTATACGGCGTGGTCCCTTGATTTACCTAACTTTAAAATAAAGATAATTAAATGTTTTAGTTCTCACACCAGTCCCATGACTGACCTGGAGTTTATTGTTTTAACCTAAACTATGGGTGCCCCTATTTTCCACGGACAGCTAGTAGTTTTGTTTTTGCAGATTTATATTCACATGATCCTGGTTTACAGCTGGAACGATATCCGAAAAGCTTTGTATCTGTATATCTCTTTCATTTGTGTTTTGTATTATTTTCTGCTACTATGTAATGTAATTTTAATCTCTGATATTTTATGATGTGTAATATTTATTTATACTCTGTTATATTCCTGTATTTTGATGAATTGTTGTAATAAGCAATGAAATGTTCTTCTGTTTATGTTCTGATTCATCTTATCCTCAAAGCAATCCGGGCTTTCCTTCACGGGGGAGTTCGGGTCGTAATATTTGGTATCAGAGCTTTAGTTTACAAAGCTCAGAGAACAAGACACGTTAGAACCAAACGAAAGAATTCATCAGAGGTTGGATTAGTAGTATCCAATGAGAATAACTCGTTAGAGATGGGATCAGTAGTATCCTAGAACGAGTGTGAAGAGTGATATTTTTAAAATAAAATGAAAATGAATTTTGTTTTGAAAATTTAAACCTTATTCAGTGTATTTGAATATTTATTTGTATTGAATTTGGACAATCCAGTATATAAAGATTTTGCGTATATGTCTGATCCGTGTGCATTCGAAGTTTTAATATACTGGATAGATATAGAAACATACTCTAGTAGCCCGAAAATGATTCTGATGATTGAGTACTCATCATTAGAATTTATGTTCGAGTGACGAAAGTGGGATTTATATATATTTCCAATTAACTGGTGTGAGAACCATAATATAGTTAGAATATATTGTTGTGACTTGGCATCAAAAACATGATTTTCTGTATATATGTCAAAATTATGAATTTAAAACGATAATCAACTAATTGATTGCTGATTGTGTTGTTTGATTATTGGTTTGATATTTTTAACCATTTAGCCAAATCAAGTCAAATATTGAACTGTATTGAAAGTTGTTTGGAAATGCATGCATATACATATATATGTGTGAACAGGTCATACCAGGGAAGCTAAGCAGAGGGATAAAATTGTTTGCCCGATAAATAGGTACATGTTTATTGTATTTCTTGGGTTTTGGATGATTTTATGAGCCGATTGGCTAGCCGCATGGCTATTTCTTTTTCTTTTTGGACTGGAGAGGCCTGTATGGCAATTTCTGGATTTACCCAGTGCTCCCATGCAGGGGAGGTTATGGCGAAATTTTTCAAAAATTTAGGGTGTTAGCCAAATTTTTGAAAAAATTGGAAAGTTCTTAGAAACTGAAAAGTTGAAGAACTTAAGCCGTAATGAAAATAAAGAAAGTTGAGTTGATTAGTTAAACAACTTTCAGCTTTTTCCTTTTCGGGGACGAAAAGTTTTAAGTGGGGGAGATTGTAATAACCCGAAAATCCAAACCAATTTAAAATTTTTATTTTGGCAATTTTAATGAATTTTGGATATTTAAAATGATTTATTTTAAATAATAATGACGAGAAATTTATTTTGAATAGAATTAGAACGTATATATTTATATAGCTCGTCGTTAGAATGTAAATATTTATTTTAAATTATAAAAGGAATTGAAAATGGCGCGGTAGTTTGAAATTTCGATTTCAAAGTTCAAATGAATGTACAAGATTCAAAATAAACAGGATTTTAGCGAAACCAAAAATATTAGAATCTAATTGAAAATATCTTTCCAACGAGTCTGAAAAATTGAAATTTCATAGCGGGAATAAAAAGTTATGCCCAGTTGAAAATTCAGAATAGTCGCTATGGAATTCTGGCCCTTAAAAATGGAAATTTTGCAAATGACCTCTGTTTTCGAAGAAACCACTTTTGTTGGATCCGGGATGTCGAATTATTGCTAGATTCCAAAATTCATATTTTTTCGAATCAATATGTGTGTGTGGCGAAGTTAAACGTGTTTGAACAGTTTCAGTCAATTTGGATCGATCAGAAAATGGCCATTTTTCAAACTGTAACACCCCATGTCCATTAATGTCACTCACAAAGGGAATGCATTAACTTCTATGGAGCGTTTTAAGTGAGTATAGAACAGAAACTTAACAACAAGACAGATATGAACAATACTTAAAAATTTAAAACTTTATTCATTGCAGCGGTAAACACATAGGTTTGATTACATCATCAAAAACCAGAGTCAAAGTACATAATATCCATCTTGACTAAATCAGAGTACATAAATTGAAAGATATAACCCCAGTACAAAATAGCCAAAAATTAGATAGGCAGAACTTTTACTTCAGCGATCCAAGCAACTTCTAAAAGCAGAGATACAGCTGTCCAAAATCAAGCTCCACTGGTGCTAGTTCCAACCTGAGCACCTGGGGGGGAAGGAAGAAAAGAGGTGGAAACATAAGGGGTCGGACATAAAGTCTGGCGAGTGGGATAAATTTAACAATATAATTACCAAAATAACTAAGCTAAGGCATAAGCTAGAAAATAAGGAAATGACTGTGAACAATTGAGTATGACAGAGTAAACAAGGAAATAAGATGAACAAAGATAACATTAAAGCGCACCTAAACCACTATAAGATAATTACTATACTGCACCACCACTAGTCACCCTAAAGGTTGATCCCGCCTATAAAACTTAATAATGATAATGGTAGTTTCGTGCACCCCTAGTTGCCTTCATAGGTGTCATATGCCCCTATCTCCACTAGGTGTACCCACTACCCCCATTCGATCGGCTCCCTAACTCGTAGATACCCGTGCTGGCCCCATAGTGGGGTGTATCACTCCCCAAAGTGGAAACCCGATACCACCAATAATGCACGGCTTATACCTACACGACGCAACAACGTCTTACCTACCAGCCCGGGCCCACACATGCATATGAACCCGTTGGACTTGCGTTGCCACCGATAACCCGTTTTGGCCTCTTACAGTCAAGCCTAGTACGCGTGTCCCATCCTCGACTTAGGTCGAGCCCACAAAGATACGTATGGGTTACTGGTTGAAACGAGCCACATTATCCACCTAAGCTTGGTCCCCTCTAGTACATCCCACTTAACCCTCTTCTTATTCATGTTCACTTACATGTTTCAATTTTGGTTAAGTGTTTCTAATCGTATTTTCAAATGCCACCCAAGGCACCCACTAGATTCCACATGCCACCTAAGGCACCCACTTAACCCCTCATGTCCCACTACATGTTTATCTGGTTAAGTGTTTCTTAATTTATTAAGACCGTAACCTTATAAAGACCTCTCACATTAGACTGGCATTTGTGGCAGCTGGATTTATCCGGAGGGTCCGGGCAGTCTTACACCACAAACGAGCCTAACCTCGTGTCTTTACAATTGTTACGTATTTAGTTTATGCCTAAGACCTCCCACATAGACTGGCATTTGTGGAAGCTGGATTTACCGGGCGGGTCCGGGCAGTCTTACACCACAAAAGAGCCTAACCTCGTGTCTTAGACGATTAATTACACCTAATTAATCATTCCCCAATTTGAATTAATTTCCCTATTCAAATTATCAATCAATTCCAAATTTAACTATGGCCATAATTGACTCAATTATGTCCATCTATTTATGGTATGTAAAATCATACCAATTTTTATCACAAATTAATTTTATGCCATTTAAGGCATTTATGCCAATTTTCTATATTAAATCTTTTAATATTATCCCATTACCCCCACGTTGTACGTTCGTTCGTTTAACGTAAAGTATACGTTAGACTCGAATAGTCTAACTCATAGAATAAAGAGAAAACATCACAACATACATAGAAATAAAACTAGATCTAAACATAAGGGGTGAACTTGCATGTGTGAATGAGGTTCTACATCTAAAGCTTACATAGGCCAAAGTTACAACTTGCATAAAACTACATATGTCATAGATCTAAAGGTGTGAACTTGTTTAGGTAATAGTCACAAACTTGCATAAATCATGTATGTCATAGATCTACATCTAAAGGTGTAAACTTGCATAGGCAATAACCGCAAACTTACATAACATGATTCATACTTCAAACACATATATTTATATAAACTTGCATATGTGATTTATGCAACATAATGATGGTGTAAACTTACATCTAAACATGTAAACTAGCATGTAGAATTTAGCATATAACTCACACATGTCATAGCCTAACTTTAGATCTAAAATAGATGTCATGAAACATGTAAGGTTATACATAAAATTTTCACTAACTTGCATATGATTCATATCTAAATCAACACCTGAACTTGCATACATGCATATGATTTATCATATGAATCAACATAACCAAACTAGCATATGAAACAACATTATGAATACATAATCATAGGATTACAACATAGAGGATAACATCACAACTTTACAACATAGATGATACCATCATAGAATTTACAACATAAATGATAACATCACAATTTTACAACATAGATGATAACATGCGGTCAATAATTCACAACATAGCCATATAATTCGCATCATAACTCAATCCAATTAAATTGCTAATTATTTTATTAAAGAAATCGAACTCACAACTCAAAGAAGGTCTTGAGTTCTGAATTCTGAGTTCTGAAGTTGAATTAGCTTTCCTTTGAAGAAGATTCGTTGTTAGAGTTGAAAAGAATTGAATTTGATTAGCTTTTTTCCTCTCTAATTGGTGGCGGCTATTCTGAGTTGCAAGGTGACGGCATGGAGGCCATGAGTCTAATTTTAATTTGATTTTAGGGTTTGAGTCTACATGTCTTTTTATAGAGTTTAGGATTAGTTTAGGTCGTCCGATCAACCCAAAATAAATTCCAGCCAATCAGAGCAGATCAGAAACCCTAACGAGTCAGCATATAGTCATTAACAGGTCATTAATCAAATCTGCCCGGGGGGGGGGGGGGGGCAGGTCGACCCCCAGGTCGACCTGGTCAGGGTAGGTCGACCTCCAGTCGACCCTATGGTCAACCTGGCCCTGGCGGGAATTTTCCCGCCTAGCCCATCTGACTCTGAAATTTTGAATTTTCGAAATCTGTTTTGAATTTTCTGAAACTTCCGATGGCCATAACTTCTTCATACGAAGTCCAATTCACGCAAACTCGGACTCTATCTCAACCAGAATTCCGAGACGAACACAATGGCGCAACCCGTTTCCCTTAATTCTCATATCTATGATTAGTTATTCTTTAATTTGTGAACATTAATATTGAAAATTACGGGGTGTTACACAAACGGTCTTCAAATTTGACAAAATTAGTTTTGTTAGGACCGTATCGTCGATACGAAGCTAGAAATAATTTTTCTAGAATTTTTAGAGTCCGTATGTGGCCCCGGTAAATTAAAATGTACGTTTGAATTGAATATATATATATATGTATATTTTAATTCAAACGGAAACTGATCGTAACAGCCGAATTGGGTTACGAAACATGTCCCATTGTGTTCGGAATGGGCGTAATTAGCAAGGGGCGACAGTCGGTGGGTTCGATTTGGGGTTCAAATGAAAAGGTTAACTTTTTGAAGTTTAAAATAAAATAAAATAAATACATATATATTTTCTCCTATATCCCTACCCTCCCCTCCCCCGTTTAGATCGAACAGAAAAGATAAAAGAATAAAAAAGAGGGGCGCTGAAGCCCATCGCCTACCACCGGTCCTCGTCGCCGCCCCCTGACCGCGCGTGTAACACCCCTCCTCCGTTAAGGTCACTCGCAAAGGGAATTCCTTAACTTTGGTGGAGCGTTTTTTGTAGACAAAACAGAAATTTATGAGACATATAAAGTTGTACTTGAAAAATTTATAACTTTATTACAACATAAATAGAATTGAGTTTAGTTACATCTTTCAAAAACCACAATATCGGAATTCAAGTATGTAAATATCGGTCTTGTACAAAAGCCTTCAGAATGCATAGTTTTTAAAGCCATAATCCCCAACATAAACTGCCATGGAAAGATAGAACCAAAGCCAAGCAATACTTCAAACACTTCAAGCAGAGAGAATCTGAATCAAGCTCCTATGTTTCCACCTTGAAAACCTAGGGAGGAACGGAAAGAAAAGAGGCGAAACAAACTAGGTCAGACATAAGTCTAGTGAGTCAAGTGATTTTCAGCATATAAACAGATAATAATATCATGACATGTAAATAAAACTGGATGAGAGATAACCGTAACAGAAATAGCAAGTTAACAGAAGAACCAGAATGATATAGACTAAGGTAATCTTTTCACTTCTCTGCACTAATACTAGTATAACAGGATTAGGTATTACCCTAATGTCTAAAGTGAAACAGAAACAGAATAATCTCTACAGAAACAGAATGCTAGTAATGGGCCTTTACCACCCGAACAGACAGAAGGTACAGAAGCAAAATACTAATAATGGGCCTTTACCACCCAACTAATGGGCCTTTACCACACTAACAGACAGAAGGTATGGAAATAGAATCAGAAACGGAATCAGAGACGGAAACAGAATAATCCCTACGGAAACAAAATGTTAGAATTAGGTGTACACTAGTAATGGGCCTTTACCACCCCAACAGACGGTACCACGCAGAAATAGACAGGTGTTACCACCCAATAGAAAAAGACGATACCAATAGAAACAGACAGAACTAAGTGTACCATAAGTCCTACCCCGAAGCGATCGGCTCCCTAATACATAAATACCCAGTGTCGGCGCCACAATACGGTGTATCACTCCATAAAGTGGCAACCTATTGGCACAGGCCTATTTACAGATGTCGCAGTGTCTTACATCCTCAGAGAAGACCGGATCCATGCACGCACATGACCCGGTTGGAATGCACCATCAACACCCATCGCCATTATCAGAATGAACCGCTTATAATTAGTTCAGTAAGCGTGCCCGGACCCCTACATAGCGTGGGGTCAAAGTTTTGATACCAGAAATGGTTACTGACTAATATGGGTCCCAACAACAGATGACACAAGTATTTCCCCTCCTAACCTTGTGTCCCCAGACTACCAGATTTCAGATTAACTTATTTACAGATTTCAGACATATAGAGTTTAGATTTACTAGTTCACAGATCAGACAATCAAGTTAACAAGTTTTCAGACTAACGGATCAGATGTACAGTTTTAACAGACTTACAGATTGTCTAACTTTGTATTGGGACTACAGATTCACGAAACGGGTTTGTTAAATTCATCAGTCTAGTTGGTTTAACCCTATCCACCCAACACGTTTTAGACGTCATATTTATCTCAGATTTGCATTAATTAAATATTAATGCATAGACCTCTCACATTAGGTCGGTAGATTGTGGCCGTTGGATATGCCGGGCGGTTCCGGGCAGACTTCTGCCACAAGCCAGACCTAACCTCATGTCTAAGCATATTTTAGTTATGCCTACGACCTCTCACATTAGACTGACAGTTTGCGGTCGCTGGTTAAGTCGGTTGGTTCCGGGCAGGCTTCCACCGCAAACGGAGTCTAACCTCGTGTCATAGCCAGTGTATTCCAATACAGATATCAGATTAATTTATGTCCATTTAATAGATTAAACTCCCTTACAGGTTACAGCAGATTAATCAAATTTCCATGTTTTACTCAATCTTAGATCGAGCCTACCGATTTTCATACCCAAATTAAAATTATTTAGCTTTCAACAGATTTAGCCGATAACAGATTTGGCAGATTTGACAATTCAACAGATTTAGCAGATAACAGATTTAGCAGATAACAGATTTGGCAGATTAGGCAATTCAACAGATTTAGCAGATAACAGATTTGGCAGATTAGGCAATTCGACAAATTATTCATTTCTAAAATTCTATTTACATATCTTGCCTAATCCTAAATCATGGTCATAATTCATAAAACGACGTATGCCCCAAATTTTAATTAAACTTTGCACAGTACAGAATATTCTCTAAAAAGCCCCAAACAATATGAATTATGCCAAATTATAGCCTATGATGCCAAATATCCTAAAATCCATATTTAGGCGCATTCACATTAGTAGTTAACCTATTTTAATATAGATCTTTACGCCTAAGTCTCATATCTCCTTTTCTTTTTCTTTTTATGTCATAGATCGTGATATAAAATATGCCCCAAAATCTAGATCTTAAATTTTAGTAATGTATTATGTCCTCAAAATCAGATCTTGCATTATAATATGCATTATATTCCAAATCCCAAGTCATATGCTATCATATAATAATTCTTCTTCCAAATCACTGTCTATTATACATAGTATGCACTGATTCTAGATCTTAATTTACAACCTATGTTCTTTTCTCAAATTAGTCACAGATTAGTCATGTCCAATTATGCAATATTCATTATTTGTCCCAAAATTAGCATTCATGCGTTAATCTCTTATGAGATTTGGCGCAGGCTCGTAGTAGCCTGGCTATAAAACAGAAAGAAAAAGGAGGTACAGAATAGTCACAGAAAAACAGATCTGATAGATGATAATATGCATAACCTCAGATCCAGATTTATAACAATGCCAAGATCTAATAAAAGTTTATATCAGAAAATAACTGTACTCACAATTAAAAAGGTAAATCTTGATTTCAGGGATCTGTATTCTGACACTGAATAGCGCTCCTTTGGTGTAGAGTATCGATTAGATTTGATTCTCTTTTAACTCTATTCAAATTGGAAGAAGATGCACTAGTTCTAGTTTTGATTCTAGCAGAGTAGCGACGCCATTTTTATTTTTAATTAGAATAGAGGCAGAGTATTGGAAGAATGAAATTGTGTGGAGAGAAAGTTGGGTTTGGGGGTGTTTAAATAGGTTAGAGCTCATGAATCCGGTTAGAAAGGCGTCCAGGTGCAGAAAAATGGATATGTCTACAGATCCCGAAAAGGGGGGGGGGAGGTCGACCCTAGTGTCGACTTGTTTAGCCAGGTCGACCCTAGTGTCGACCTGGGCCCTGGGCGGGAATTTTCCCGCCCAACCCGGGTGTCTGTTTGAATTTCGAAATCTGAATTTTGAATTTTCGAGCTGGTTTTTATTGAAACTTCTGAAGGCCGTATCTTCTTTATACGGAGTCCGATTTACGCAAACTTAGACTCAATTCCTAGTAGAATTTCGAGATGAATGCAATGGAGTAATCCGTTTCCCTTAATTATTTTGTTACAATTTAATTATTCTCTGATTTGTTATTCTTATGTTCACAGAAAATACGGGGTGTTACATTCTCCCCTCCTTAAAGGATTTCGTCCCTGAAATCTTCAAGTTAGGAAGAATGTATCCTACCATCCAATCACCCATCTACTCAACCATCATCCACAAGAATCCATTGTCCTTAGAAAACTTCTAATATTGTATGAACATATGCAAAAGTGTGTGTATATGTTCCTTATCCAATGCAAAGATCAGGCGGTCCACTGATTCAGTTGACCTCCTTGATGCGAATTATGTTAGTGCCATGAGTCCAACATGTATGCAATTTTCCTATTTGATACATATCATTTCTATATGAGTGCACAACCATTCATTCATATGCAACATCCATGTGCTGAGTCAACAATTTTGCATCCATAAAATTTAAAAAAAAAATGCACACACATCCATATGCAGTATGAGAGTGTTTTTGAGCCGATCTAGTGCCTAGTGTGTATATGCATCCCCGAGCAACCATTAGCAACCACTTGCATCCACTTGCAACCATCAAACATAACATGTCTCAAACACATGTTTACACCCATTAGTTTCTACCTAAAGGTCAAAGACTCGATCGATAGGATACAGCCAAGTGATAGAAGCTAGTACAATTAAAACAAAAGTTCTGTTCCCATTAGACATCGGTTAATAAATCCCTAAGTATCAACCCCGAAGACCGAAATCAACATCAGATTGACATTCAGAGAATTACTCCCATTAGACAATGTCAAAACTACTAATCTACTACACGCTTCGAGTAAAAACCCCTATCCTTTTCAGAAATATTCAGATACATAAAGACTACTAGTACAGATCAGATTATCAAATGATTCTTAGGAAATAAGCATGATAAAACCCCACCATATCCCACAAAAACCAGAATGTATGCGTCACAGTCAACTTAACGCTTAACACAGATACCCTCAAACCCCAACCTATCACAAACAGATGAGTCGTAACCCTTATGGGGTTTGAGACTATAGCAGGATCAGAAACAAGTCTAGTATTACAGTGCAGAGACTCAACTATAGAATTAAAATGCCAGAATGATCAGATAAGGAAATTAAACTTTCTATGAAAATTTTTCCCCCTCTATCCTGTCCACCAACTACGATAACATTCACCTACCTTCCAGAAGATTCTACCCTTTGCCCTTGCCTTTTGGGGCAATCCTTGATCAGATGCCCTATCTCACCGCACTGAAAACAACCAGTCTTCTTACATGTTAACAATTCTTTCTCTAAAGTTGCCCTCATCGTGCGAAAAACCCTACGAAGCTCGAAAGAGGATTAGCCGTAGGTGAAATTACTGTGGCTACAGATGGAAGTTAGGCACTTCTTTACCCTTCGACAGGCGCCATAGTCTCATCATGCCTACGGAACCATGTCGCGATGAGGTCACCTCCCAGAAAGCCAGGAGCCCCGGAGACTCAAAAAAGAAAGAAACAAGGATTAAACAGAAAATCAAAAGATAGATATACGGCTTTGGGGACTATGTTTTTCAAAATAAACTTTCCTTTTGAAAATACTTCCTTTTTAAAACCTTTTTGAAAATAGTTTTCAAAAACTTTTTATCAAATCTGGTAACCTTCAGCTCTGATACCAAGTGTAACACCCCTCCTCCGTTAAGGTCACTCGCAAAGGGAATGCCTTAACTTTGGTGGAGCGTTTTTAGTAGACAGAACAGAAATTTACAAGACAGATAAAGTAGTACTTGAAAAATTTATAACTTTATTACAACAGAAACAGAATTGAGTTTAGTTACATCTTTCAAAAACCACAATATCGGGATTCAAGTACATAAATATCGGTCTTGTACAAAAGCCTTCAGAATGCATAGTTTTTAAAGCCATAATCCCCAACATAAACTGCCATGGAAAGATAGAACCAAAGCCAAGGAATACTTCAAACACTTCAAGCAGAGAGAATCTGAATCAAGCTCCTATGTTTCCACTCTGAAAACCTAGGGGGGAACAGAAAGAAAAGAGGCGAAACAAACTAGGTCAGACATAAGTCTGGTGAGTCCAGTGACTTTCAGCATATAAACAGATAATAATATCATGACATGTAAATAAAACTGGATGAGAGATAACCGTAACAGAAATAATAGGTTAACAGAAGAAACAAAATGATATAGACTAAGCTAATCTTTTCACTTCTCTGCACTAATACTAGTATAACAGGATTAGGTGTTACCCTAATGTCTAAACTGAAACGAAAACAAAAACAGAATAATCTCTACAGAAACAGAATGCTAGTAATGGGCCTTTACCACTTGAACAGACAGAAGGTATAGAAGAAGAATACTAATAATGGGCCTTTACCACCCAACTAATGGGCCTTTAACAACCCAACAGAAAGAAGGTACGGAAATAGAATTGGAAACGGAATCAGAGACGGAAACAGAATAATCCCTAAAAACAGAATGTTAGAATTAGGTGTACACTAGTAATGGGCCTTTACCACCCCCAACAGACGGCACCACGCAGAAACAGATAGGTGTTACCACCCAACAGAAACAGACGGTACCAACAGAAACAGATAGAACTAAGTGTACCCTAAGTCCTACCCCCAAGTGATCGGCTCCCTAATACATAAATACCTTGTGTCGGCCCCACAGTAAGGTGTATCACTCCCTAAAGTGTCAACCTATTGGCATAGACCGATTTACAGATGTCACAGTGTCTTATATCCTCAGAGAAGACCAGATCCATGCATGCACATGACCCGGTTGGAACGCACCATCAACACCTATCGCCATTATCAGAATGAACCGCTTATAATTAGTTCAGTAAGCATGCTCGGACCCCTACATAGCATAGGGTCAAAGTTTTGATACCAGAAAGGGTTACTGACTAATATGGGTCCCAAACAACAGATGACACAAGTATTTCCCCTCCTAACCTTGTGTCCCCAGACTAACAGATTTCAGATTAACTTGTTTACAGATTTCAGACATACAGAGTTCAGATTTACTAGTTCACAGATCAAACAATCAAGTTAACAAGTTTTCAGACTAACGGATCAGATGTACAGTTTTAACAGACTTACAGATTGTCTAACTTTGTATTGGGACTACAGATTCACGAAACGGGTTTGTTAAATTCATCAGTCCAGTTGGTTTAACCCTATCCACCCAACACGTTTTAGACGTCATATTTATCTCAGATTTGCATTAATTAAATATTAATGCATAGACCTCTCACATTAGGTCGGTAGAATGTGGCCGTTGGATAAGCCGGGCGGTTCCGGGCAGACTTCTACCACAATCCAAACCTAACCTCATGTCTAAGCATATTTTAGTTATGCCTACGACCTCTCACATTAGACTAACAGTTTGCGGTCGCTGGTTAAGCCGGTTGGTTCCGAGCAGGCTTCCACCGCAAACGGAGTCTAACCTCGTGTCATAGCCAATTTATTCCAATACAGATATCAGACTAATTTATGTCCATTTAACAGATTAAACTCCCTTATAGGTAACAGCAGATTAATCAAATTTCCATGTTTTACTCAATCTTATATCGAGCCTACGGATTTTCATACCCAAATTACAATTATTTAGCTTTCAACATATCTAGACGATAACAGATTTGGCAGATTTGACAATTCAACAGATTTAGCAGATAACAGATTTGGCAGATTAGGCAATTCAACAGATTTAGCAGATAACAAATTTGGCAGATTAGGCAATTCGACAAATTATTCATTTCTAAAATTCTATTTACATATCTTGCCTAATCCTAAATCATGGTCATAATTCATAATACGACATATGCCCCAAATTTTAATTAAACTTTGCACAGTACAGAATATTCTCTAAAAAGCCCCAAACAATATGAATTATGCCAAATTATAGCCTATGATGCCAAATATCCTAAAATCCATATTTAGGCGCATTCACATTAGTAGTTAACCTATTTTAATATAGATCTTTACGCCTAAGTCTCATATCTCTTTTTTTTCTTTTTAAGTCATAGATCGTGATATAAAATATGCCCCAAAATCTAGATCTTAAATTTTAATCATGTATTATGTCCTCAAAATCAGATCTTGCATTATAATATGCATTATATTCCAAATCCCAAGTCATATGCTATCATATAATAATTCTTCTTCCAAATCACAGTCTATTATACATAGTATGCACTGATTCTAGATCTTAATTTACAACCTATGTTCTTTTCTCAAATCAGTCACAGATTAGTCATGTCCAATTATGCAATATTCATTATTCGTCCCAAAATTAGCGTTCATGCGTTAATCTCTTATATGATTTGGCGCAGGCTCATAGTAGCCTGGCTATAAAACAGAAATAAAAAGGAGATACAGAAAAACAGATCTGACAGATGAGAATAAGCATAACCTCAGATTCAGATTTATAACCATGCCAAGATCATAATAAAAGTTTATATCTGAAAATAAGTGTACTCACAATTGAAAAGGTAAATCTTGATTTCAAGGATCTGTATTCTGACATTGAATAGCGCTCCTTTGGCGTAGACTGTCGAATAGATTTGATTATCTTTTAACTCTATTCAGATTGGAAGAAGATGCACTAGTTCTAGTTTTGATTCTAGTAGAGTAGCGACGCCATTTTTATTTTTAATTAGAATAGAGGCAGAGTATAGGCAGAATGAAATTGTGTGGAGAGAAAGCCAGGTTTGGGGGTGTTTAAATAGGTTAGAGCTCATGAATCCGATCAGAAAGGTGTCCAAGTGTAGAAAAATGGATTTGTCTACAGATCTGGAAAATGGGGGGGAGGTCGACCCTAGGGTCGACCCTAGTGTCGACCTGGGCCCTGGGCGGAAATTTTCCCGCCCAGCCCGGGTGTTTGTTTGAATTTCGAAATCTGAATTTTGAATTTTCGAGCTGGTTTTTACTGAAACTTCTAAAGGCCATATCTTCTTCATATGGAGTCCGATTTACGCAAACTTGAAATCTATTCCAAGCAGAATTTCGAGACGAATGCAATCGCGTAACCCGTTTCCCTTAATTATTTTGTTACAGTTTAATTATTCTCTGATTTGTTATTCTAATGTTCAAAGAAAATACGGGGTGTTACAGCGCGCCTCCCCACTTCGATCCCCTTCTCTGCCTCTCTCCTCCTTCCTCTCCTCTCTGCCGCTCCAATCACGACGTCGAGCCACCCAAAGACCTGCCCGCCGCCTGAAGCCCTAAATCCACCACCAGACAGCCTGCTCCGCCCCCTACCTCGTCGAACCCCCCTCGAATCGCGCAAGACCCCTCCGTGAAACCGACGTACCACCTGGAATGGAGACACTCACCCACGTCTGCTCGAGCCGCCGGCCTCAGGCGCCTCCCCTCCGATGATCCCCTACCCTCAAATCGTCTGGTAAGTTTGTATTTCGATTTTTAATTATTTAAGTACTTCAAAATATGATCTTTCTTAATGAAATAACATTGTTAAAAATCAGAAAATATAAATAGAAGGGTTAGATTTTTAAAATAGTAAAGAAGTGATTTTTAAACTAGAACAGAATAGATTTTTATCATAGGAAAGGTATGATTTTTAAGAATAAAAAGTTGAGATTTTTAAGAATAGAAAGACATGATTTTTAATTCATGAAAAGGTTAGATTTTTGAAAATAAAAAGGTAGGATTTTTAATTTGAAAAAGATTATATTTTTATGATAGAAAAGATTTGATTTTTATTATGAGAATAGTGAAAGAAAATACAATCTTCATGCATATAATGTTGAAATAAAAAATATGACCTTTGTTTAGATAAAAATTTGATTTTTATCAAAATGATGTAGCGTTAAAAATTGGATTTTTATCGTATGAAGAGCACTGTAAAAATATTATTTTTATAAAGGAACGTTGAAATAAAAATGTGATTTTTATGTGAATGGTATGAAAATAAAGATATGATTTTTATTTAGATAACTCCGATAGAAAAATATGAACTTTTTATATATGTAACGAATTAAAAATATGATTTTTAATACAAACTGTGTGAAAACAGATTACGTTGAAAGCACGGCGAAGATTTTCTACATATGAAGAGTCGCGGTGTTTGGTTAAGCTTCTAGGTGAGAACTCCTCACTATAATTTTCTTTATACAGTTATTTATTATGTAACTGCATGTATGCACTGTTCCCCGTCGTCCACAGACCATGGACGACTTGTTTGTTTGGTTGTGTAGATGATTGCATTATTAGTTTGAATTTGGTTTTTTGGTTGAAATGGAAGTGATTAGATTGGTATGTGTATGGCGTGGGCCATTATTAGACTGGGGATAAGGCTAGGCATTATCCCGTTTCTAGTATCGAGCCGTTATGCCGCCGAAATTTTCTAAAATATATTAGAAAAATAAAAATATCAGTTTTATTGTGTAAATGAACCGAATAAATATTTTATCGTTAAAAATATAATTTTTAACGTGCATGTGAATAAAGTAAATATTCATTTACAAATCAGACGATTTGTTTATGTACACTGATTTGACTGATATTGATTGGGACGATAAATTTTACACATCGCCCAACTGCACAAATAATATTCGGTGTTTGTTGATTGAAACCCCACACGGGTATTGGGATGATATTGGGAATGCACTAATCCCAATAATTAGTGGTATGTCGATCGATTGATCGTCAGGCTGTTGTAAGCGTTAAATATTTATATTTAATGCTTATACAGTGTAGAATGCACTCTGGATGATGGATTGTAGTTTTCATTGTTGTTATACACATTTGTTGTGTGAAATCCATATAATCAAATTATATGGTAATTGACTGTGTCTGATTCCAATTCAGAAAGAATGAAGATTTTGAAATAACGATTATTTTAAAATAATGAATATTTTCAAACAATATTAAGAAAAGAATCAAAATATGATTTTGAAGTCTGATTTGGGATGGGCAAGAATATATTTAAATATATAAAGCTGTGTTGATTAGATTGACGCCATTTTGACGTGAACGATATTTATATCGATTTTATTCATTTTTATAATGAATATCGAAGAGGAATTGATTTCAAAATCTAATGTTTTGAAAATATTATCATTTATATATCGATGATATGGAATATTCAATTTTGATTAGAAATTGAATATGAAGTTGAAATCGTTTTGAAAACGAATTTAAAACGGTTTATAAAATAAGTTTTAAAAGGAAATCGATGAAATATATAATATATATATATATAATAGCCAGAATAGAACGTGCCACTCTGCGGCAGTTCGCGAATTTCGACCATTGACTTATAACGAATATTACGAGAGATCCGACCGTCGGATTCTCCTAAAACGGGAACCGTTGGGTTCGTATCGAAAAGAATTTTCTAACGAATATTAGAGATTTGAAATCTAACAGTTGGATTTGGAATTATGTCCAAATCAAATTTGGAAAAGGTCGCTGTAAGTGCAGTTCGATGGCCGTTTAGGGAAATCGACTATACGTGCCTTGATAAATTTTTTAAAAATATCAATAATTAGTGTAAAATCATAAGAAGTGATTTGGAAAGAATTGGGATGAAAAATTCCGTATTTGAAAAGATAAAAATAGATTTTTATCGAAATGAACTAGTTTTGAACTAGAATTATAATCCATTTATTTTTAAAATAAATAAATTGGATTTGAAATGGTTTTGAAAATAACCAGAATTTCCAATATATAAAGTGGAAATGGGTTTGAATCGAAATTGTCTTCGGAATATTTCGATGTTGGATTTCGTGATTACACAGATATTGTTATGGAAATTTGAAAGATATACTTATATCGTTATTTCCAACACGATATTTGTTGGTCCTAGAATTTGATATTTAATATAAGCTGGTATATTTTCTATTCAGAGCCTTGTATTTAATATCAAATGGGATTTGAGTTTGTCGTGAATGGTGTCTTAATTAACACTGTCTTAAACCCAATTGAGAAAAATATTAAATCTTTTTATTTAGATTTAACGAAGTATACCAATTAAATAATATTTAATTGGAATCGAATTGGAATTGATTTGTGGGTTTATCGTGAACGGTGTTTTAATTAACATTTGTTCTTTAACCCGATAATTTGTGGAATGTGAATTGGGTTTGTTGTGAACTGTGTTTTAACGACATTCATTCTTTAACCTGATTCACAGTGAAATGTGATTTGGAATTTATAAATCTTTTGTTAAGATTTAAAGGAGATTTTCCAAAGTAAAGTTTTCCAATTTAAATAAAATAAATTGGAATAGAATGGAATTCGATTTGGTAATAATCGAAGTGAATTTCTATGGATGAGGACTGCTAATATTTATGGAATTTAAAAGGCTTTGCTGTTATTCCATTTATATTGTTAGTCGGATATGGAAGTTTATATCGATTATATATATATATATATATATCGATTTGTTTTCCATGAAGATTCCATTATTAATAGAATGTGATTTTGGGTTGTCGTGAATGGTATCTTTAATGATACTGTTCTTAGACCCAACGGAGTTAAGAAAATCAGAAACTAACTGGAGATTAGTTAAGTTGAATGGTTTCCTGGGTATTGATCTGATGTTGGTTTCAGCCTTCGGGGTTAATACTTAGGGAATTGTTCACTTGCTAACTGATGGTTAAAGGCTGATGGAATAGAATGTGATTTTTGTTTTATCGTGAACCGTGTTTTAAATGACATTGGTTCTTTAACCTAGTTAAAGAAAAGATATGATTTCCCAAGTTGAACAATCATTAATATTGATTTTTGGGAAGATTAAAACCAAGTGGAGTTTTAATGAATCTTTAATTAGATTGAAATGATCGAGAATGGAGTATCACCAGTTTTGCTCCAGGCAATAGTTAAATCTTTAAATAGATTTGAACGTGAAATGGTAATTAAATTTACCGATAACACCGTGGTGTTAGAATAGAATAGATTTTTATCATAGGAAAGGTATTATTTTTAAGAATAAAAAGTTGAGATTTTTAAAAATAGAAAGTCATGATTTTTTTTTTTTTTTTTTTGCATAGCAAGCGAGGTTAGATGGCCCCTACCATATTTATTAAACTACAGGCACTGTTACAAAGAAAGCAAAATTCAAGAGTTACATCGTATGATAGAAAGGACCATTACTTGTTTAGGAGTACAAACATCACTAAACACCCTAGCGTTCCTCTCCATCCATAATAAATAAATAGTTTTCTTGAATAACTTCAATAATAAACAACTTCTAGAGTTTTTCCACCTTGAAGCTTTGAAAACAATATACCATTCTTCCATCGAATTAACAGTCGGAGTATGCAAACCAAAGTGCATGAGAACACCAGACCACACAAATTTGGAATAATCACACTCAAAATAAACATGAGGAATAGTTTCTGCATGGTTGCGACATAGAGAACACACATCATCTTCAATGATAGACATTCTTTTCAGTTTACTTCTCGTATGCACAGCATTCATCAGGATTCTCCATAGGAAGACATTATCTTTCGGAATAGAAGTATTGGACCATATTCTAGAATGCCACGGAAAAATATTGTCATTATCAGTCAAGTTTCTGTACACCCAGTTTAAAGAATGGTCATTCCCGTTCCAAGTAGAGTGGCCGGTGTTATGGGATCGCAAAGAATTTTGGATCAAAGACCATGTATTTCTCACCAAAGATGAACTACAATATGGAAGAACCAACGTCCCATTACTGTATAAATTAGCGACAGAGGCTTTTTCACTGATCCCAGTCAGTCTTCGATTGTCGTAATTAATTAACTGAGAGAGGATTTTTCCTTTGTCGAACCAAGGATCGTGCCAAAAAGAAATATGGTGTATGTATTTCATACCACATTGGAACATAGGAAACAAAAGATCTCTATATTTCAGTAAATTTTTCCACTGCCAACTACTGTAATTCGATGGCATCATCAGCCAAAAATTCTGGTCCTTGATTAAGTTATTCCTACACCACAAAGCCCAAAGATTTGAATCAAACCGGTAGAGTTTATCAATCCTCGATGACAATGCTGCCCTGTTCCAGAGTTTTAAATTCATGACTCCAAGACCACCATATTTATGGCGTCTGCATACTTTCTTGAAAGAAATCGGAATGAGTTTTTTGGAGTATGGGTTCCCGTGCCAAAGAAAGTGGTTCAAAGCCGAATTAATCATATCGATAGTTTTACCTGGAAGGATGAATAATCTAGCGTAGTAGATGCTCATGCCAAACGCGAGGGATTTCACAATCACTAATCTACCCGCCATTGAAAACTTGGACGCCGGCCATGTCGCAATTTTGGATATAATACATTCCACTAGCGGCAAGCATTGCGTAGCCTTAAGCCTGGAAGAACAAAGCGGCGCCCCAAGATAAACTTCATTGTCATCCATTTGACTCAACCTGGACAGATCATTAATAACAACTTTCATTTGGTCATCTATACCTGAACAACGGATCTTCGACTTACTAGTATTAATGGATAGGCCAGTACACGCCGAGAATTCACTAATAACCTCATGCACACCAGAGATGGATTTAACGTTGGGTTTTGTGAAGAGGAGTAGGTCATCCGCGAACAGAAGAGAAGATATGCGAGAGGCTTTGCAGTATGGATGGAAGTCGATTCGCCTGCTAACCATTGCTCTGTTGGTGATAGCCGAGAAGAGCTCCATCACACAAACAAAGATATAAGGGGAAATTGGATCCCCTTGTCGAAGACCTCTCTTCGCGTCGAAAAAACCAAGAGCGGATCCATTGACACTGAGGGAGATGCTTACAGTAGAAATACAAGTGTAAATCCAACACAAAAACGGCATCGGAAAGTTCATTTTGAAGAGGATATAGATTATGGATTCCCATCTTATCGTGTCGTAAGCCTTTTGAATATCGAGTTTGAGTACACACCGAGGAGAAATAGATGCACGGTTGTATCCTTTCATGAGCTCAGTCGCAAGTTGAATGTTGTCCGCAATATCTCTATTCGGAAGGAAAGCACTTTGGTTCAGGATTTTTAATTCATGAAAAGGTTAGATTTTTGAAAATAAAATGATAGGATTTTTAATTTGAAAAAGATTATATTTTTATGATAGAAAAGATTTGATTTTTATTATGAGAATAGTGAAAGAAAATACAATCTTCATGCATATAATGTTGAAATAAAAATATGACCTTTGTTTAGATAAAAATATGATTTTTATCGAAATGATGTAGCGTTAAAAATTGGATTTTTATCGTACGAAGAGCACTATAAAAATATGATTTTTATAAAGGAAGCGTTGAAATAAAAATGTGATTTTTATGTGAATGGTATGAAAATAAAGATATGATTTTTATTTAGATAACTCCAATAGAAAAATATGAACTTTTTATATATGTAGCGAATTAAAAATATGATTTTTAATACAAACTGTGTGAAAACAGATTACATTGAAAATACGGCGAAGATTTTCTACATATGAAGAGTCACGGTGTTTGGTTAAGCTTTTGGGTGAGAACTCCTCACTATAATTTTCTTTATACAATTATTTATTATGTAACTGCATATATGAACTGTTCCCCGTCGTCCACAGACCATGAACGACTTGTTTGTTTGGTTGTGTAGTTGATTGGATTATTAGTTTAAATTTGGTTGTTTGGGTGAAATGGAAGTGAGTAGATTGGTATGTGTATGGCGTGGGCCATTATTAGACTGGGGATAAGGCTAGGCCTTATCCCATTTCTAGTATCGAGCCATTATGCCGCCGAAATTTTCTAAAATATATTAGAAAAATAAAAATATCATTTTTATTGTGTAAATGAACCAAATAAATATTTTATCGCTAAAAATATAATTTTTAACGTGCATGTGAATAAAGTAAATATTCATTTACAAATCAGACGATTTGTTTATGTACACTGATTTGACTGATATTGATTAGGATGATAAATTTTACACAACGCCCAACTGCACAAATAATATTCAATGTTTGTTGATTGAAACCCCATACGGGTACTGGGATGATATTGGGCATACACTAATCCCAATAATTAGTGGTATGTCGATCGATTGATCGACAGGCTATTGTAAGCGTTAAATATTTATATTTAATGCTTATACAGTGTAGAATGCACTCTTAATGATGGATTGTTGTTTTCATTGTTGGTATACACATTTGTTGTGTGAAATCCATATAATCAAATTATATGGTAATTGACTGTGTCTGATTCCAGTTCAGAAAGAATGAAGATTTTGAGATAACGATTATTTTAAAATAACGAATATTTTCAAACAATATTCAGAAAAGAATCAAAATATGATTTTGATGTCCAATTTGGGATGGACACGAATATATTTAAATATATAAAGCCATGTTGATTAGATTGACGCCATTTTGACGTGAACGATATCGATTTTATTCATTTTTATAATGAATATCGAAGAGTAATTGATTTCAAAATCTAATGTTTTGAAAATATTATCATTTATATATCGATGATATGGAATATTCAATTTTGATTATAAACTGAATATGAAGTTGAAATCGTTTTGAAAACAAATTTAAAACGATTTATAAAATACGTTTTAAAAGGAAATGGAGAAATATATATATTATATATATAATGGCCAGAATAGAACGCGCCACGTTGCGGCAGTTCGCGAATTTCGACCATTGACTTCGAACGGATATTACGGGAGATCCGACCGTCGGATTCTCCTAAAACCGTGTAACAACCCGTATTTCGATAACATGATTAAAGACGAGAATCAAGGCAGAATTTAATTTTAAATTCTGAATCAAGTGAAACGGGCTATGCCATTGCGTTCGTCTCGAAAAAATACGCGAAATAGAGTCCGAGTTTTCGAAAATCGGAGTCCGTATGACCAAGATATGGCCTCGCGAAGTTTCACGAAAAATTCCCAAATTAAAGTATACTTAATTAAGTGAAATGGGTTGCGCAGAGAAATATATATATATATTGATATATATATATATATATATATAATTGAAAATTAAATAAATAAATATGCAAAAATGTTCAAAACAGCGAATTGGGAGAGGGGAATAACCGAACCGGCCGATTTTTGAGGTCGACCCGAGCCCGCTGGGTCGACTAGGGGTTAATCCAGGGTGTTTGGCTGTCAACCCGTGGGCCGATTCGCTCAAATGCAGATTTTGCATTTGGATGGTTCTCATGGTTCATCTTTAATCTAAAGGCCCTAGATGGTTCCTACACTTGACTTCTTCCCCAAGACATGCTTTGATGGCTTGGATTGAATCTAGGTTTAATCCTATGGCCTAAAACACTTGCCTAATCTATAAATAAGACCCTAACCTATCCTAAATCCTCATTATTCATTCATGCAACTAAACTATGGCAAAATTTCTACTCTCATGGCCTCCACTCAACTATCCTAGCCTCCACTTCATTTCTATGAAAGGTTTCATGATCATGAGAGTGTTAGAGAGTCCCTATGTTAGTATGAGAGCCTCTCAAGTTGATTTCAAGGCAAAAGCTTTGATCTTTGTTCATAAAGATGGTGTTTTTGTTGATTTGGAGGGTTCATCTTTGGGTTTTTGGGTGATGGCATGCATAGGCTTCATCACAAGCTTTAGTTTAATCGATTTAGGCCTTCATAGCAATGTAAGCCCTTCCCTACTCTTAGATATTAACTATGAAGTTAGATGTTCATGTTGAAAGTTTGGGTTTGATTAATTAGAATGATGCATGTTATCATGTTATGCAAGTTTATGAAGTCATTATCTTGATCTTATGAGCAAAAAGCCACAACCTTTGTGTTGAAATGTTGCATTATGCAACATGAGAACCTTCATAATCTTTATGTCAACTTGCATATGAAGTCATAACCCTTATATGATGATATATGCGAGTTACTAGTCATCATTCCATGTCTTTTGTCACCATGATTCGCTTATGTACCAAGTTTGGGTTTATGCATGTTTTTGTGAGGCTTAAGAATGTAACATGCAAGCTAATGACCACATTTGTGCCTCATTCGCCACCATGATTAACTTGTGGCTTAATATCCATTTTTGTTATGCCTTTGCCAAGTCTCTTCTTTTAATCCATTACGTGGTTGCGAACGTACATGCGAGTTTAAAAAAAAAAAGCGTTGGATTCACATTATGGGAAAACATAATGACATGAATATGACTTGGGTAAATGGGTATAAACATGACAACATGTAACGTTAAATATGACATGTGTTTATACTTGAAAACATGACTTGGAATATAACATGGAATTTGACATGTAAGTATGCATAAAAACATAAGCTTGGGAATTTACCTATTAAGTTAGGTCTACCCATTGGGAATTTACCTATTAAGTTAGGTCTACCCAATTGCTTGAAAACTTGACTATGAACATGACACTAGACTAAACATGAAAGTGGCCAACTCGAGGTTGGGTTGAGTTTGCAACGTAAAACTACCCGGAACCGACCGGCCTAACTAGTAGTTGCAAACAATAGGACTCAATGTGAGAAGTTGGTCATGTTGTGCTTGAACCCGAGGTTAGACCAAGTTGTGGTGTAAAGCTACCCGGAACCGACCGGCTTAACTAGTAACCACAACAAAGTTTAATGTGAGAGGTTGGGGTGCATTAAATAATTAATGCCACATAATAGGGTTAAGTTAATTTGATTAATGAGGCTTAACCAAATATGACATGGACAAATGGGTTAAGTAATTTGATTAGGCTAATGATACTTAACAAAACATGACAGGGTTGGGTAGGTTAAGTAACTTGATTTGCCTAACGACACTTGACCATTTTTATACGACGAGGGGACGAGATTAAGTTAACCAACACTTAATCAATCCAACACGATAACTTGATAAGGTTAAGTAAATTTTCTTAGTAACACTTAACCGTTTAATACAGTTAATGGATGGGGTTAAGTCAACTCAGACCTAACTAATCTAAACATGGTAATTGGACGGGGTTAAGTTAATTTACACTTAACTAATCCAACTCGTTAGTTTGATGTGGTTAAGTGACCTATACTTAACCAATCTAACGTGAAAACATGATAAGGCTAAGTCACGAATCACTTGAATACGCTTGGCCAATTTGACTCGGTAATTTGACAAGGTCAAGTTAATTTATATAATTAACCAATCTAAAATGATAATTAGACGAGGTTAAGTTATGGATTGCTTAATATACTTAGCCAACTTGACACATGGTTTGTAGGGTTAAGTCTTGGACTTGGATACTTAGCCAATTTTGACATGGTTTGTAGACGGGCTAAGTTATGAACTTAAGTGACACTTAACCCATTAGTTAAACCCTAATTCGGAGGATTAGGTAAATAACCATAGCTAACAAGGATTATGGAAATAAGGCTAAGTGGTAAACCTTAGTTAAGGGAAACTAAGTAATAATTCTTAGTCAAGGAAATTTGGACTATTTCTTAGATAGATTAGTAACCCGATACATTAGGTCAACGTCTAAGTATGCGTGTAGGAGCAGGCTATCTGATTTAGATAAAGGCTCCAACGAACTGGGTAACGAAGCAGCGGCTTCGGGGAACGTGAGGATATTCTTGGGATCCCTCTGTGAGCTGCCAGGTCAATATACTAGGCTCACGAGAGGTTGAGGTCTGCGGTAGAAGAACCAAGAATATGCCTTGGTTGCTATGCGAGCGACCTAAAGACTGGGGTGGATAGCAGTGAGTCGACGAATACATAAGGTGCCCGAGATAGCAAGTTCGTCGATCATCTACCATCTTGAGTCAAGCGTGTACGTACGGAAAGGCAGGGAACACCCAACAAACCATAATTGCTATCTAATTATGGGTGAGGTAGGCCGTAGGATGTGGGCTGGCCGGAGTGTAGTTCTCATGCAAGATTTCCTCTTGTGTTGCCTTTCACTAGTTGAGGGAGGGGTCTCGTGGGACCATAGCCACGTGTAGAAAAGCAGACCTTAGTATCTGCATCGGCAGATAAATCTAAAGCTCCCGACCGAGTCCTGTATTTCTTGTTTTGCCCTGTGACAGGACTCGGATGGCACGATGTGATACATGTGCATACAGTTATAGAAAAACGATTCACGATGAATGCGTGGGAAAAAGGGCGCGGTTGAGGGTTAGCGTAATCCCTAGTGGCCTAGGTGGTTTAACCCAAACCGAAATACGAAAGCGTGCAATAGGTAAGCGTAATCCCTAGTGGTGCTAGGTGGCGTAAGTCCTAGTAGTTCAAACGATGATTCATATGGAAGAGCCTAGCTAGAACAAGGGTGACAGTCCAAACGATTTCAAGGATAATACGACATGAGGAAGCCCGTACGAGGTACGGCAAAGGACTGAACTTATATACATGGAAAGAAACATATGATTTGAGTAACCTATATATGCGATATATTAGGTTGACATGGACCATTACACGACTTTGAGTAAGGGACATTCATGGTTAACACATAACAAGGCTGGGATACTAGTACGGAGGGTGCAGAGCAAATATACATGTTAGAACCAGGAAGAATATACGGAATAGATACCGTGGGATGTTAGACGGGGTAGATACCTTGGGATAGTATACTTGATAGAAATCTGACGATGTGATACTTTGATTTATCATGACACCGTAGTTTATCATGATACCTTAGTTCAGTAGTTTATCCTGTTATTTTGATTTAGCTTATCTATCTTGTTATCATGCTCATGTTCATCTCAGTTTCTCATGTCAGTTAACTTTACTAGTTTCTATACTAATAGTAGATAGGGCTTACTCAGTCTTTTTGACTGACCCGTTTTGTTTCGCCTCTTTTCTTCCGTTTCCCCCCCCCCAGGTTACAGGGAGGAAACAATGTTGTTTAGTTCGGACTTCTTCTGCTTGAAGGTCATCATGAATGGCTTGGACTTCTCTTGGTTATGGCTACTTTACTGTTTTTTTCTTGGGGAATAATTTTTGAAAAAGTCTTTATGCTTCTTTATTATTGCAAGACAGGTTTTGATGTACTCTGATGTAAAAGGCTTTATACCTTAATTATTAATGTTTATGAAAGTTCGATTTTACTTCCGCTATTTTATATGTTCTGTCTTGTGATATTTCTGTGCATGTTTACCAATAATGCCCCTCTAAAGCTAGTGCATTCCTTTGCGAGTGACCCTAGCGGAGGCGGGGTGTTACATTTGGTATCAGAGCAGAAGGTTACTAGACTGGGCAAAAGTTTTTAAAGACCTTCTGAAAATTATTTGAAAAACCGTTTACAAAGAAGCATTTTTCAAGAAAATTTTCTTTTAAAAAGAAAAAGGCTATTCCCCAAAGGCCATTAGCATTATCCTTGTTTCCTTGATTGAATCTCTTTTCCTTTCTTTCCTCCATCTGTAGTCACAGTGGTTTTGACTGCGACTAGTCTTTCTATCTGCGTAAGTGTTTCCCGTACGATGGAGGTGGTTCTCGAGAGACCGTTGCAGAGTTATGCATGAAAGGATAGTAAGAACAAGGATAAAGGATACGAGCTCAGGGATAAGCAACATGTTGGTATGGCTGAGTCCTAAAAGGAGGGAGAAAGATGAACAATGAAACCCATGACGAGAGAGTACCTTTGGCATGGTGAAACGGGACGGATAGTTAAGTATCATGGAACAGGGACAAGATCATTCGGAGGGCAATAGTATGCTCTCATTTCTAGGGTACCTCAGAAGGAGGGTAACGATCTTGTTAAAGGTTTAGCTTTTCTTCTCTATCATCCTGTCGGGACTTTGTTTTGATCACCGCATCTTTTAAGTCCGCTTCGATAGTTGAGTCTCTGCACCTTAGTACTAGCGTAGTAGAGGATCCCGTTTTTATCTCAAGTCCTATTGGAAGATCGGTCCATTTACTCATGGCTTGTCTGGATTTGAGAATGTCTATATCAAGTGTTGAGCTTGGAAGTAATGCTTATGTTTATAAGCTATGGATGGATTCTAGGGATGAAGTGGTTATCCAGTAAAGGGGTGCCACTCTCGGTTTTGATAGGAGGGTAATTAGACTCTTGACTAGCCTCGGTAATACCCTCGAAGTCTCGTGGAACCTTTTGGGTTCGGTCATGATTAGTTACCTAGGATCCCTTGATACCTTTGTTGGAAATTTGAAACCCGATCGAATGGTGTTCGCTAATAAGACGGATGGTTTACTTCGATTATGTATGGGTTATGGGAATTACCCTAGTAAGTGCGCACGGTAACTTGTTTACTTTCAAAAGAAAGTTTTTCTACGTGGAATACCTTATGGTACAAGGTTCGGGATTCACTAGTGAATTTTGAGGGCTCGCATGGAATAATGTGTACACAGTCCTGTTTGCGCCAAGTATTCTAGAAGGAGAATAAGTGCAAGTGGAACGAGAGGCGACGAGGAAATGAGTTCCAACTCATGTTATGGAAACAGGAAATAAGAAGCTGCGAAATCGTGAAGTAGAAGGGGCGGTCAAGGCACGATGGAACTAAGCTCAAGGTAATGCGACTCAGGAGACTGAAGACTAAATACGTGCATGATATCTCTTTTGGGAATATATCCTCGATCCCTGTTTTTTTTTCTGTTGAGCTTGCTTGTAGGCTATCTTTTATGGATATCCTCTCGGTCCTGTCTCTGTTACAAACCCCGTACGGAGTTTGTTTTGTTTATCTTCTCGACCCTGTTTCAGGGAGTCTCAGGTAGAACCCTATGGATGTAAACATGTATTTGAAACATGTTATGATTGATATGGTTGCAAGTGGTTGCAAGTGGTTGCTCGTGGATGCGCGAATACATATTAGATACTAGCTCGACTCAGTCACATTTCATATTGCATATGCACGAGTATTTATACTTGTTTATGGATGAAATCGAATGTATTATCATGCGGTTGTTGCATATGAATGAATGATTGTGCACGCATATAGTATCTATATGACTAGGACTATTTGCATACATGTTGGATTCATGGCACTATACATATTTTGCATTAGAAAGATTATTCAGGCCTGATCATTAGCATTAGCTAAGGAACATGTACACACACGTTTTGCATATATTCATATAGCATTAGAAATCATCTAAGGACAATGATTGCTTGTGGATGATGTTTTGAGTAGATGGATGATGGATGGTAGGATATGTTCTTCCTAACTTGGAGATTTCGGGGACGAAATCCTAAAAGGTGGGGAGAATGTAACAACCCGTATTTCGATAACATGATTAAAGACGAGAATCAAGGCAGAATTTAATTTTAAATTCTGAATCAAGTGAAACGGGCAATGCCATTGCGTTCGTCTCGGAAAAATACGCGAAATAGAGTCCGAGTTTTCGAAAATCGGAGTCCGTATGACCAAGATATGGCCTCGCGAAGTTTCACGAAAAATTCCCAAATTAAAGTATACTTAATTAAGTGAAATGGGTTGCGCAGAGAAATATATATATATTGATATATATATATATATAATTGAAAATTAAATAAATAAATATGCAAAAATGTTCAAAACAGCGAATTGGGAGAGGGGAATAACTGAACCGGCCGATTTTTGAGGTCGACCCGAGCCCACTGGGTCGACTAGGGGTTAATCCAGGGTGTTTGGCTGTCAACCCGTGGGCCGATTCGCTCAAATGCAGATTTTGCATTTGGATGGTTCTCATGGTTCATCTTTAATCTAAAGGCCCTAGATGGTTCCTACACTTGACTTCTTCCCCAAGACATGCTTTGATGGCTTGGATTGAATCTAGGTTTAATCCTATGGCCTAAAACACTTGCCTAATCTATAAATAAGACCCTAACCTATCCTAAATCCTCATTATTCATTCATGCAACTAAACTATGGCAAAATTTCTACTCTCATGGCCTCCACTCAACTATCCTAGCCTCCACTTCATTTCTATGAAAGGTTTCATGATCATGAGAGTGTTAGAGAGTCCCTATGTTAGTATGAGAGCCTCTCAAGTTGATTTCAAGGCAAAAGCTTTGATCTTTGTTCATAAAGATGGTGTTTTTGTTGATTTGGAGGGTTCATCTTTGGGTTTTTGGGTGATGGCATGCATAGGCTTCATCACAAGCTTTAGTTTAATCGATTTAGGCCTTCATAGCAATGTAAGCCCTTCCCTACTCTTAGATATTAACTATGAAGTTAGATGTTCATGTTGAAAGTTTGGGTTTGATTAATTAGAATGATGCATGTTATCATGTTATGCAAGTTTATGAAGTCATTATCTTGATCTTATGAGCAAAAAGCCACAACCTTTGTGTTGAAATGTTGCATTATGCAACATGAGAACCTTCATAATCTTTATGTCAACTTGCATATGAAGTCATAACCCTTATATGATGATATATGCGAGTTACTAGTCATCATTCCATGTCTTTTGTCACCATGATTCGCTTATGTACCAAGTTTGGGTTTATGCATGTTTTTGTGAGGCTTAAGAATGTAACATGCAAGCTAATGACCACATTTGTGCCTCATTCGCCACCATGATTAACTTGTGGCTTAATATCCATTTTTGTTATGCCTTTGCCAAGTCTCTTCTTTTAATCCATTACGTGGTTGCGAACGTACATGCGAGTTTAAAAAAAAAGCGTTGGATTCACATTATGGGAAAACATAATGACATGAATATGACTTGGGTAAATGGGTATAAACATGACAACATGTAACGTTAAATATGACATGTGTTTATACTTGAAAACATGACTTGGAATATAACATGGAATTTGACATGTAAGTATGCATAAAAACATAAGCTTGGGAATTTACCTATTAAGTTAGGTCTACCCATTGGGAATTTACCTATTAAGTTAGGTCTACCCAATTGCTTGAAAACTTGACTATGAACATGACACTAGACTAAACATGAAAGTGGCCAACTCGAGGTTGGGTTGAGTTTGCAACGTAAAACTACCCGGAACCGACCGGCCTAACTAGTAGTTGCAAACAATAGGACTCAATGTGAGAAGTTGGTCATGTTGTGCTTGAACCCGAGGTTAGACCAAGTTGTGGTGTAAAGCTACCCGGAACCGACCGGCTTAACTAGTAACCACAACAAAGTTTAATGTGAGAGGTTGGGGTGCATTAAATAATTAATGCCACATAATAGGGTTAAGTTAATTTGATTAATGAGGCTTAACCAAATATGACATGGACAAATGGGTTAAGTAATTTGATTAGGCTAATGATACTTAACAAAACATGACAGGGTTGGGTAGGTTAAGTAACTTGATTTGCCTAACGACACTTGACCATTTTTATACGACGAGGGGACGAGATTAAGTTAACCAACACTTAATCAATCCAACACGATAACTTGATAAGGTTAAGTAAATTTTCTTAGTAACACTTAACCGTTTAATACAGTTAATGGATGGGGTTAAGTCAACTCAGACCTAACTAATCTAAACATGGTAATTGGACGGGGTTAAGTTAATTTACACTTAACTAATCCAACTCGTTAGTTTGATGTGGTTAAGTGACCTATACTTAACCAATCTAACGTGAAAACATGATAAGGCTAAGTCACGAATCACTTGAATACGCTTGGCCAATTTGACTCGGTAATTTGACAAGGTCAAGTTAATTTATATAATTAACCAATCTAAAATGATAATTAGACGAGGTTAAGTTATGGATTGCTTAATATACTTAGCCAACTTGACACATGGTTTGTAGGGTTAAGTCTTGGACTTGGATACTTAGCCAATTTTGACATGGTTTGTAGACGGGCTAAGTTATGAACTTAAGTGACACTTAACCCATTAGTTAAACCCTAATTCGGAGGATTAGGTAAATAACCATAGCTAACAAGGATTATGGAAATAAGGCTAAGTGGTAAACCTTAGTTAAGGGAAACTAAGTAATAATTCTTAGTCAAGGAAATTTGGACTATTTCTTAGATAGATTAGTAACCCGATACGTTAGGTCAACGTCTAAGTATGCGTGTAGGAGCAGGCTATCTGATTTAGATAAAGGCTCCAACGAACTGGGTAACGAAGCAGCGGCTTCGGGGAACGTGAGGATATTCTTGGGATCCCTCTGTGAGCTGCCAGGTCAATATACTAGGCTCACGAGAGGTTGAGGTCTGCGGTAGAAGAACCAAGAATATGCCTTGGTTGCTATGCGAGCGACCTAAAGACTGGGGTGGATAGCAGTGAGTCGACGAATACATAAGGTGCCCGAGATAGCAAGTTCGTCGATCATCTACCATCTTGAGTCAAGCGTGTACGTACGGAAAGGCAGGGAACACCCAACAGACCATAATTGCTATCTAATTATGGGTGAGGTAGGCCGTAGGATGTGGGCTGGCCGGAGTGTAGTTCTCATGCAAGATTTCCTCTTGTGTTGCCTTTCACTAGTTGAGGGAGGGGTCTCGTGGGACCATAGCCACGTGTAGAAAAGCAGACCTTAGTATCTGCATCGGCAGATAAATCTAAAGCTCCCGACCGAGTCCTGTATTTCTTGTTTTGCCCTGTGACAGGACTCGGATGGCACGATGTGATACATGTGCATACAGTTATAGAAAAACGATTCACGATGAATGCGTAATCCCTAGTGGCCTAGGTGGTTTAACCCAAACCGAAATACGAAAGCGTGCAATAGGTAAGCGTAATCCCTAGTGGTGCTAGGTGGCGTAAGTCCTAGTAGTTCAAACGATGATTCATATGGAAGAGCCTAGCTAGA
The DNA here is from genome assembly GCA_030737875.1 of Allium sativum. NCBI lineage: Eukaryota > Viridiplantae > Streptophyta > Magnoliopsida > Asparagales > Amaryllidaceae > Allium > Allium sativum. The sequence goes on along the minus strand of CM060920.1, from coordinate 104,328,894 downwards.
ACAAGGGTGACAGTCCAAACGATTTCAAGGATAATACGACATGAGGAAGCCCGTACGAGGTACGGCAAAGGACTGAACTTATATACATGGAAAGAAACATATGATTTGAGTAACCTATATATGCGATATATTAGGTTGACATGGACCATTACACGACTTTGAGTAAGGGACATTCATGGTTAACACATAACAAGGCTGGGATACTAGTACGGAGGGTGCAGAGCAAATATACATGTTAGAACCAGGAAGAATATACGGAATAGATACCGTGGGATGTTAGACGGGGTAGATACCTTGGGATAGTATACTTGATAGAAATCTGACGATGTGATACTTTGATTTATCATGACACCGTAGTTTATCATGATACCTTAGTTCAGTAGTTTATCCTGTTATTTTGATTTAGCTTATCTATCTTGTTATCATGCTCATGTTCATCTCAGTTTCTCATGTCAGTTAACTTTACTAGTTTCTATACTAATAGTAGATAGGGCTTACTCAGTCTTTTTGACTGACCCGTTTTGTTTCGCCTCTTTTCTTCCGTTTCCCCCCCCCCCAGGTTACAGGGAGGAAACAATGCTGTTTAGTTCGGACTTCTTCTGCTTGAAGGTCATCATGGATGGCTTGGACTTCTCTTGGTTATGGCTACTTTACTGTTTTTTTCTTGGGGAATAATTTTTGAAAAAGTCTTTATGCTTCTTTATTATTGCAAGACAGGTTTTGATGTACTCTGATGTAAAAGGCTTTATACCTTAATTATTAATGTTTATGAAAGTTCGATTTTACTTCCGCTATTTTATATGTTCTGTCTTGTGATATTTCTGTGCATGTTTACCAATAATGCCCCTCTAAAGCTAGTGCATTCCTTTGCGAGTGACCCTAGCGGAGGCGGGGTGTTACAAACCGGAACCGTTGGGTTCGTATCGAAATGAGTTTTCTAACGAATATTATAGATTTGAACTCTAACGGTTGGATTTGGAATTATGTCCAAATCAAATTTGGAAAAGGTCGCTGTAAGTACAGTTCGATGGCCGTTTAGGAAAATCGACTGTACGGGCCTTGATAAATTTTTTAAAAATATCAATAACTAGTGTAAAATCATAAGAAGTGATTTAGAAAGAATTGGGATGAAAAATTCCATATTTGAAAAAATAAAAATAGATTTTTATCGAAATGAACTAGTTTTGAACTAGAATTATAATCCATTTATTTTTAAAATAAATAATTTGGATTTGAAATGGTTTTGAAAATAACCAGAATTTCCAATATATAAAGTGAAATGGGTTTGAATAAATATTGACTTCGGAATATTTCGATGTTGGATTTCATGATTATACAGATATTGTTATGGAAATTTGAAAGATATACTTATATAGTTATTTCCAACACGATAATTGTTGGTCATAGAATTTGATATTGAATATAAGCCGATATATTTTCTATTCAGAGCCTTGTATTTAATATCAAATGGGATTTGGGTTTGTCGTGAATGGTGTCTTCATTAAAAATGTTCTTAAACCCAACTGAGAAAAAGATTAAATCTTTTTATTTGGATTTAATGAAGTATACCAATTAAATAATATTTAATTGGAATCCAATTGGAATTGATTTGTGGGTTTATCGTGGACGGTGTTTTAAATAACATTTGTTCTTTAACCCGATAATTTATGGAATGTGAATTGGGTTTGTTGTGAACTGTGTTTTAACGACATTCGTTCTTTAACCCGATTCACAGTGAAATGTGATTTGGAATTTATAAATCTTTTGTTAAGATTTAAAGGAGATTTTCCAAAGTAAAGTTTTCCAATTTATATAAAATAAATTGGAATAGAATGGAATTCGATTTGGTAATAATCAAAGTGAATTTCTGTGGATGAGGACTACTAATATATATGGAATTTAAAAGGCTTTGCCGTTATTCCATTTATATTGTTAGCCGGATATGGAAGTTTATGTCGATTATATATATCTATTTGTTTTCCATGAAGATTCCATCGTTAATGGAATGTGATTTTGGGTTGTCGTGAATGGTATCTTTAATGATACTGTTCTTAGACCCAACGGAGTTAAGAAAATCAGAAACTAACTGGAGATTAGTTAAGTTAAATGGTTTCCTGGGTATTGATCTGATGTTGGTTTCGGCCTTCGGGGTTAATACTTAGGGAATTGTTCACTTGCTAATTGACGGTTAAAGGCTGATGGAATAGAATGTGATTTTGGGTTTATCGTGAACCGTGTTTTAAACGACATTGGTTCTTTAACCCAGTTAAAGACAGGATATGATTTCCCAAGTTGAACAATCATTAATATTGATTTTGGGAAGATTAAAACCAAGTGGAGTTTTAATGAATCTTTAATTAGAATGAAATGATCGAGAATGGAGTATCACCAGTTTTGCTCCAGGCGATAGTTAAATCTTTAAATAGATTTGAACGTGAAATGGTAATTGAATTTACCGATAACACCGTGGTGTTAGATATGAAGTATTACCAGTTTTACTTCATGGAATGAATAGGTTGGGGTTGAGAAATTTAACAAATAATTACTTCGGTAAGGTTCGTTAATCCCGACTAGTTTGGATAAACCATGATTTGGTTTGAATTGATAATCCAAAAGAAGATTAAAGAATAAATTTAAAGAATCTACCTTTGATAAAATTATTGGGAACCTTTCCCAAAATATAAGAATATTTGAATAAAAGAATATTCTGGATTGGAATGAGGCGTATGTTGTATTTATGTAGCACTGCTTTATTATATACGCAAGTTATTCGAAAAGGCCGGGTTTATCCCATTCTGAATAACTGATTCGACAAGGTGTCGAGGATGAAGATGGTGGTTGAAGACCGGAGGCCTTCACATTGTTTGGATAATTACTGATGATCCTGATTGGGCTGTACACCCAATAGGAGAGAATCAGTTGGTGATCGTCCAGACGTACTTGGAGATCGATGGATATGCGAGGAATAAGGTTCCTCTAGTTTCGTTCAGACCCATAATGGACTTGTAAATGGATTGTGTGTCTGACATTGGATTTTATTCTGTGTTGATTGATTTCTATTAAATATATATCTGTTTGGCGGTGTAGAATTTATTCTCTTGCTTAACGCCCTTCTCTGAGACGTACGAGCTCAGAGGTTATATATCGATAGATATCAGTCGCAGGGCATGAATTGCATGTGTGGCATGCTGAGATGCAAATGATCAAGGCTTCTGTTGAAAAGCAGACCCTTATGGTTGACGACCAAAGCATGGCTTTAATACAGCGTAGCTTTGTGTAGCGTTAATTCCCGAACCTCACACCCCGGTGTGAACCAGAAACGGGAGAAGGACGTCAAGGAGGGCATGTGTTTCCTTCTAGCTAGAAGTGGCGTCAGTGGTTTTACACGCCCTGACGAGTTTGACTTATGTGGTTGTTGGAATTTGAGGCGCCTCGATTATATCGGTCGATCCGGGACCGATGGAGTCATTTGTTGGCTCATTTATGCCCCATAGGGCGGGGAAACGCATGTTCAGGGTTTAAGTTTAATCCACTCTGTGTGGAATGACCCTGGGGATCCAAGGTGCAGTTGTGGCTGCTTCTGAGGGGTGGGCTACAGCGTCTCGAAGCAGTGAGGACGATCCCTTGCCTCGGTTCATAGATGGAAATCCAACTTCCAATACGTGACTTTGCGGTTTTGATTGTAGAGCCTAGTATGGCGACATAGTGGTATGGGGCACTTATGCCGTCTATGATTGATACTTATGATTGAAATTGTTTTGACACTATGCACTTGTAGTAATAATAAAAGATGATTTTTATCCTATCAAGCATTCTTTGGCTATTATAAGGTAAAACCCTATCCTCCGGCTTGTGTTGCATGGTGTGATGGGACTTGGGTCTTATAATAACTTCATTGTTCTTTATTTAGCATTGCGTTGTTGTTTTATGCATTGGTATTCTTGGAAGGAAACCCATTCCGTGTTATACGGCGTGGTCCCTTGATTTACCTAACTTTAAAATAAAGATTAGTAACTGTTTTAGTTCTCACACCAGTCCCATGACTGACCTGAGTTTATTGTTTTAACCTAAACTCGGGGTGCCCCTATTTTCCGCGGGCGGCTAGTAGTTTTGGTTTTGAAGATTTATATTCACATGATCCTGGTTTAGAACCGGAACGATATCCGGAAAGCTCTGTATCCGTATATCTCTTTTCAGTTGTGTTTTGTATTATTTTCCGCTGCTATGTAATGTAATTTAAATCTCTGATATTTTATGTTGTGTAATGTTTATTTATACTCTGTTATATTCCTGTATTCTGATGAATTGTTGTAATAAGCAATGAAATGTTCTTCTGTTTGTGTTCTGATTCGTCTTAGCTATTATGACCCGAACTTCCCCGGTAAGGAAAGCACAGATTGTACTGAGAACAAGCCACATCGGAACACAAACAGAAGAACATTTCATTGTATATTACAATAATTTCATCAGAATGCAAGAATATACAGAGTATAAACAAATATAATACATTAGAGAAATATCAGAGATTTAAATACATTACTGCCGCGGAAAAATAATACAATACACAACTGAAATAGATATACGGATACAGAGCTGTCCGGATATCGTTCCAGCTGTAAATCAGGATCCTATGAATATAAATCTGCAAAACCCAAAACTATTAGCTGCCCGTGTCAAAATAAGGGCACCCAGAGTTTAGGTTAAAACAATAAACTCCAGGTCAGTCATGTGACTGGTGTGAGAACTAAAACAGTTATTTAAAGCTTTACTTTAAATCAGATATATCAAGGGACCACGCCGTATAACACGGAACGGGTTTCCTCCCAAGAATACCAGTGTATATAACAAAACAGCGCAATTCTTTTTGGAAAAATGAAGCTATTATAAGACCCAGGTCCCATCACACAATGCAACACAAGCCGGAGGATAGGGTTTTCCATTATAACAGCCAAACATGCTTGGTACGTTAAAAAAAATCACTTGATACTATTATAAGTGCATAGTGTATAAAACAACTTCAAATATAAATGTATCAATCCTAGACGGCATGGGTACCATATATCATGTCGCCATACTAGGCTCTACAATCAAAAACTGCAAAGTCACGTATTTGGAAGTTGGATTTCCATCTATGATCCGAGGCAAGGGATCGTCCTCTACGGAATTCGAGACTGTCTAGCGCAAGCCTCAGGACCCAGACTCAGGCGGGCCCTTGGATCGTCAGGGCCGGTCCACCGATGTGGATTAAAATGCCTGAACACTGCGTTTCCCCGCCCTTTGGGGGCGTAAATGAGTCCTATGACTCCATCGGCTCCACATAGTCACTGATATATCCGAGGCGCCTCGCAACAGTAACAACCACACAGGTGAAAATAATATAAATGCCAGGGTTGGTAGGTCATTGACACCACCCTAGCTAGAAGGAAACGCATGCCCTCCCTGAGGTCCTCTCCCGTTTCTGGTTCACAACCGGGGTGTGAGGCTCGTGAATCAACGCTACACAAAGCTATGCCACACAGGCCATGCTTTGATCATCAACCACAAGACTCTGCTTTTCAACAAAATCCTTGATCATTTTCCACTTAGGCATGCCACATAGGCAATTCACTCCATGCGATTGATATCCATCAATATATAACCCCTGAGCTCGTACGTCTCAAAGAAGGGCGTTAAGCAAGAGAATAAATTCTCCACCGCCAAACAGATATATATTTAATAGAAATCAATCACACAGAATAAAATCCAATGTCAGACACACAGTCCATTTACAAGTTCGTTCTAGGTCTGAACGAAACCAAAGGCACCTTGTACCTCGCATATCCATCGATCTCCAAGTACGTCTAGATGATCACCAACTGATTCCCTCCTCTTGGGTATACAGCCCAATCAAGATCATCAGTAATCACCCAAATGATGTGAAGAACTCCGGTCTTCAACCACCGTCTTCACCTTTGACTTATCATCGTATCAGTTATTCAAAATAGGATAAACCCGGTCTTTCCGAACAACTCGCGTATATAACAAACAAGTGTTACAAACACAACATACGCATCATTCCAATTCATCGGTCACTAACTGCAAATTAGTAAGAGAACAATTTCCAAAATATTAACCTCGAAGGCCGAAACCAACATCTGATCAATACCCAGGAAACCATTCATCTCAACTAATCTTCAGTTAGTTGTTAAATTTCACATTCTTAGGGAGAGGTTCCCATTAACTTTATCAAAGATAAATTCCTCAGATTTATTCTTTAATCTTCTTTTGAATATCAATTCAAACCAAATCATGGTTTACCCAAACAAGTCGGGATTAACGAACCTTACCGAAGTAATCATTTGTTTTAATTTCTCAATCCCAACCTATTCATCCCATGAAGTAAAACTGGTAATACTTCATATCTAGCACCACGGTGTTATCGCTAAATTCAATTACAATTTCACGTTCAAATCTAATTAAAGATTTAACTATCGCCTAGATCAAAACTGGTGATACTCCATTCTCGATCATTTCAATCTAATTAAAGATTCATTAAAACTCCACTTGGTTTTAATCTTCCCAAAAATCAATATTAATGATTGTTTAACTTGGGAAATCATATCCTGTCTTTAACTGGGTTAAAGAACCAATTTCATTTAAAACACAAGTTCACGATAAACCCAAAATCACATTCTATTACATCAGCCTTTAACCGTAAATTAGCAAGTGAACAATTCCCTAAGTAATAACCCCGAAGGCCGAAACCAACATCAGATCAATACCCAAGAAACCATTCAACTTAACTAATCTTCAGTGAGTTTCTGATTTTCTTAACTCCGTTGGGTCTAAGAACAGTATTATTGAAGATACCATTCACGACAACCCAAAATCACATTCCATTAATTATCGGGTTAAAGAACAAGTGTTATTTAAAACACCGTTCACGATAAACCCAAAAATCAATTCCAATTAAATATTATTTAATTGGTACACTTCATTAAATCTAAATAGAAAGATTTAATCTTTTTCTCAACTGGGTTTAAAAACAGTGTTAATGAAGATACCATTCACGACAAACCCAAATCCCATTTGATATTAAATGCAAGGCTCTGAATAGAAAATATATCGGCTTATATTCAATATCAAACTCTACGACCAACAAATATCTTAATGGAAATATCGATATAAATATATATTTCAAATTTTCATAACAATATCTATATAATTACGAAACCCAACATCGAAATATTCCAAAGACAATTTCGATTCAAATCCATTCCAATTCAATTATTGGAAATGCTGGTTATTTTCAAAACCATTTCAAATCCAATTTATTTATTTTAAAAATAAATGGAATTATAATTCTAGTTCAAAACTAGTTCATTTCGATAAAAATCTATTTTTATCTTTTCAAATATGGAAATTTTCATCCCAATTCTTTCCACATCATTTCTTATGATTTTACACAAATTATTACTATTTTTAATAATTTTATCAAGGCACGTACAGTCGATTTCCATCAACAGCCATCGAACTGCACTTACAACGACCTTTCCAAATTTGATTTGGATATAATTCCAAATCCAACCGTTAGATTTCAAATTTCTAGTATTCGTTAGAAAGCTCTTTTCGATACGAACCCAACGGTTCTGGTTTTAGGAGATTCCGACGGTCGAATCTCCCATAACGTCCATTCGAAGTCAATGGTCGAAATTCGCGAACTGCCGCAACGCGGTGCGTTCTATTCAGGCCATTATATATATATTATATAAATATTTCGTCGATTTCCAATTCAAACCGTATTTTATAAATCGTTCTAAATTCGTTTTCAAAACAATTTCAACTTCATATTCAATTTTAAATCAAAATCGAATATTCCATATCATTAATATATAAATGATAATATTTTCAAAACGTAATATTTTGAAATCACTTCTTTTTCTATATTCATTATAAAAACGAATATAATCGATATAAATATCGTTCGCGTCAAAATGGCGCATATCTAATCAACACGGCTTTATATATTTCAATAACTTCATTATTCTATTCAACAAATGAATATTTTCTTCAACACATGAATATATATATTTTTCAACACATGAATATTCTCAACACATGAGTATCGTCAACGCATGACTATTTATTCTATTCAACACATGAATCTTTATATTGTAATATTCTTTATTTTCCAAATTGGAATGAGGCCCAATCAATTACCATATAATGTTATTTATATGGTTTCCATACAACACATGTATATAATAACAACGATAAATAATCAACCATCATCCAAAGTACACCACACAACAAAATCAAATAAGTCGTCCATGGTCTGTGGACAACAGGTGTCGGGTGCTGCTAAGCACCGTCTGTATCCTAGTATATAATTTTAACTAGAAAACAAGAATTAAAGTGAGAAGTTCTCACCAATTAGCTAAACCAATTCACCGCGACTCTTCATATGCAGGAAATCTTCAACGCGTCTGCAACGAGACCTGCTTCGCACTGTATATGTTAAAAATCATGTTTTTAACATCGCTATATATATAGTTAAAAATCACATTTTTATACCGCTACTTTATATATAAAAATCGAATTTTTATCCTATCGCTATATATATAAAGATTAAATTTTTACTATCTATATAATATAAAAATCGTATTTTTATTCTTTCTATAATATAAAAATCGTATTTTTATTCTTTCTATAATATAAAAATCATATTTTTATTCTTTCTATAATATAAAAATCATATTTTTATTCCATTAAAAATAAAATCTATTCGATATTAAAAATCATAGCTTTTGTTAAATAAAAATCAAATCCTCTCAAATAAAAATTCCAATCTATTCATATTTAAAAATATAAGCTTTTTCTAATGTTAAAGATCCAATCTTTCATGAATCAAAAACCATAACCCTTATGAACCAAAAATCTAATACTTTATTTACTTAAAAATGATAACTTTATTATTAATTACATTAAGGAAATAAGGATAAATAGAAAAATAAAAATAAATAGAACTCGCTATTTTCTTCGAACGGAGGAGGGGCTGAGGGCCTAGGGGTGGCGCAGGCGGTCAGAAGTGCTTCGGTAGGTGGCGGCGGTGCTCGGGTGGCCAGGGTGGTGGTGTTTGGCTAGGTCAAGGGCGGATTGGGGCTGGTTTTGGACGAGGAAGGGGGAAGAGAGGAAGAACGGAGGGCACCAACTGGTGGAGGAGGTGGCGCCAGCTGGAGGAGCGGCGGCGGTGGTCCAAGGGGTGCGATGGTGGTTGGCATTGTGAATCGGGGGGGCGACGGATTCTTTTGGGTTTTCTTTTTTTTTATTTGACCGAGTGTTAGAGAGAAAAGGGGTTTGACCTCATTATATAATTATATTTTTAATTCTTTTAAATTCCCAAAAAGCAACTTTTTATTTCGAACTTGAAATCAAGCCCACCGACTGTCGTCCATAACTAATTACCCTTATTCTGAACATAATGGGATATGTATCATAAGCCAGTTCGGCTGTTTCGATCAGTTTCCGTCAAAATCAAAATATAAATCTATATATTGAATTTGAACGCACATTTCAATTTACCGGGGCCACATACGAACTCTAAACATTCCATAAAAATTATTTCTAGCTTCGTATCGATGATACGGTCCTAACAAAACTAATTTCGTCAAATTCTGAGACCGTTTGAAAAAAAGCCGTTTTCCAGTCGATTAAAATCAACTGAAACTGGTCAAACGCGTTTTCCTTTGCCACGCTCACATATTGATTCAGAAAATTACGAATTTTGAAACCTAGCAATAACTCGACATCCCGGATCCAACAAAAGTGGTTTCGTCAAAAACAGAGGTCGTTTGCAAAATTTCCATTTTTAAGGGCTATATTTTCCATAGCGACTATTTTGAATTTTCAACTGGGCATAACTTTTTATTCCCACTATGAAATTTCAATTTTTCGGATTCGTAGGAAATATATTCTCAAATAGATTCTAATATTTTTGGTTTTGCTAAAATCCGGTTTATTTTGAATCCTGTACATTCATTTAAACTTTGAAATCGAATTTTAAAACTACCGTGCTATTTTCATTTCCTTTTATAATTAAAATAAAATATTTATATTCTAACGATGATTCAAATAAATTTATATGTTCTAATTCTATTCAAAATAAATTTCTCGTCGTTATTATTTAAAATAATTCATTTTAAATATTCAAAATTCATTAAAATTGCCAAAATAAAAATTTTAAATTGGCTCAGGTTTCCCTGTTATTACAATCTCCCCCACTTATAACTTTTCGTCCCCGAAAAGGAATGAAGCTGAAAGTTGTTTCACAAACCAACTCAACTTTCATCATTTTCTTTACGGCTTAAGTTCTTCAACTTTTCAGTTTCTAAGAACTTTTCAAATATTTCAAAAATTTGGCTAACACCCTAAATTTTCGAAAAATTTCTCCATAACCTCCCCTGCACCGAAAGCTTCGGTATATTTCAAATAGCCTCCCATGGCCCTCACCAATCCAAAAAGAAAAAGAAACAGCCAAGCGGCTAGCCAATCGGCTCATAAAATCATCAAAAACCCAAGAAATACAATAAACATGTACCTATTTGTCAGGCAAACAATTTTATTCCTCTTCTCTAGCCTCCTTACTATGACCTATTCAACGTAAGTACATGTATACGTATGCAAATGCGACAAATTTTCAATACAATCCACTATTTGGTTCAATTTGGCTAAAGGTTCAACATTTGATTATTCAACCAATAATCAACCAACACAATCATCAATCAATTAGTTGATTATCATTTCAAACACATAATTTTGATACATTTACAGAAAATCATGTTTTTGATGCCAAGTCACAACAATTTATTCTAACTATATTTTGGTTCTCACACCAGTCAATTGGAATCATATAGATATCCCACCTTCGAAACTCGAACGTAGACACTGATGATGAGGCCTCATCATTAGAATCATCTCCGGGCGACTAGAGTGTGATTCTATATTTACCCAATATATTAAAACTTCGGATACCCGTGTATCAGACGTATATGCAAAATCTTCATATATTGGATTGTTCAAATTCAATACAAATAAATATTTAAATATGTTGACTAAAGTTTAAATTTTCAAAACAAAACTTGTTTTAAATTTTATTTTAAAAGCATCACTCTTCACACTCGTTCTACGATACTACCGATCCCAACTCTAACAAGTCAGTCTCAATGGATATTACTAATCCAATCTTTGATGAATTCTTTCATATGGTTCTAATGTGTCTTGTTCTTCGAGCTCTGTAAACCAAAGCTCTGATACCAAGCAATTACAACCCGAACTTCCCCGGTAAGGAAAGCACGGATTGTACTGAGAACAAGCCACATCGGAACACAAACAGAAGAACATTTCATTGTATATTACAACAATTTCATCAGAATACAAGAATATACAGTATAAACAAATATAATACATCATAGAAATATCAGAGATTTAAATACATTACTGCAGCGGAAAAATAATACAATACACAACTGAAATAGATATAAGGATACAAAGCTTTCCGGATATCGTTCCAGCTGTAAATCAGGATCCTGTGAATATAAATCTACAAAATCCAAAACTACTAGCTGCTCGTGTCAAAATAAGGGCACCCAGAGTTTCGGTTAAAACAATAAACTCCAAGTCAGTCATGTGACTGGTGTGAGAACTAAAACAGTTATTTAAAGCTTTACTTTAAATCAAATATATCAAGGGACCACGCCGTATAACACGGAACGGGTTTCCTCCCAAGAATACCAGTGCATATAACAAAACAGCGCAATCTTCTTGGAAAAATGAAGCTATTATAAGACCCAGGTCCCATCACACAATGCAACACAAGCCGGAGGATAGGGTTTTCCCTTATAATAGCCAAACATGCTTGGTACGTTAAAAAAATCACTTGATACTATTACAAGTGCATAGTGTATAAAACAACTTTAAATATAAATGTATCAATCCTAGATGGCATGGGTACCATATATCATGTCGCCATACTAGGCTCTACAATCAAAAACCGCAAAGTCACGTATTTGGAAGTTGGATTTCCATCTATGAACCAAGGCAAGGGATCGTCCTCTACGGAATTCGAGACTGTCTAGCCCGAGCCTCAGGACCCAGACTCAGGTGGGCCCTTAGATCATCAGGGCCGGTCCACCGATGTGGATTAAAATGCCTGAACACTGCGTTTCCCCGCCCTTTGGGGGCGTAAATGAATCCTATGACTCCATCGGCTCCACATAGTCACCGATATATCCGAGGCGCCTCGCAACAGCAACAACCACACAGGTGAAAATAATATAAATGTCAGGGTTGGTAGGTCACTGACACCACCTAGCTAGAAGGAAACGCATGCCCTACCTGAGGTCCTCTCCCGTTTCTGGTTCACAACCGGGGTGTGAGGCTCGCGAATCAACGCTACACAAAGCTATGCCACACAGGCCATGCTTTGATCATCAACCACAAGACTCTGCTTTTCAACAAAAGCCTTAATCATTTGCCACATAGGCATGCCACATAGGCAATTCACTCCATGTGATTGATATCCATCAATATATAACCCCTGAGCTCGTACGTCTCAGAGAAGGGCGTTAAGCAAGAGAATAAATTCTCCGCCGCCAAACATATATATATATAATAGAAATCAATCACACAGAATAAAATCCAACGTCAGACACACAGTCCATTTACAAGTTCGTTCTGGGTCTGAACGAAACCGGAGGCACCTTGTACCCCGCATATCCATCGATCTCCAAGTACATCTGGATGACCACCAACTGATTCCCTCCTCTTGGGTGTACAACCCAATCAAGATCATCAGTAATCACCCAAACGATGTGAAGACCTCCGGTCTTCAACCACCGTCTTCACCTTCGACTTATCGGCGTATCAGTTATTCAGAATGGGATAAACCCGCTCTTTCCGAATAACTCACGTATATAATAAACAAGTGTTACACAAACACAACATACACCTCATTCCAATTCATCAGTCACTTACTGCAAATTAGTAAGAGAACTATTTCCCAAATATTATCCCCGAAGGCCAAAACCAACATCAAATCAATACCCAGGAAACCATTCATCTCAACTAATCTTCAGTTAGTTGTTAAATTTCACATTCTTAGGGAGAGGTTCCCATTAATTTTATCAAAGATAAATTCCTCAGATTTATTCTTTAATCTTCTTTTGAATATCAATTCAAACCAAATTATGGTTTATCCAAACTAGTCGGGATTAACGAACCTTACCGAAGTAATCATTTGTTTTAATTTCCCAATCCCAACCTATTCATCTCATGAAGTAAAACTGGTAATACTTCATATCTAACACCACGGTGTTATCGCTAAATTCAATTACCATTTCACGTTCAAATCTAATTAAAGATTTAACTATCGCCTAGAGCAAAACTGGTGATACTCCATTCTCGATCATTTCAATCTAATTAAAGATTCATTAAAACTCTACTTAGTTTTAATCTTCCAAAAAATCAATATTAATGATTGTTTAACTTGGGAAATCATATCCTATCTTTAACTGGGTTAAAGAACCAATGTCATTTAAAACACGGTTTACGATAAACCCAAAATCACATTCTATTCCATCAGCCTTTAACCGTAAATTAGCAAGTGAACAATTCCCTAAGTAATAACCCCGAAGGCCGAAACCAACATCAGATCAATACCCAAGAAACCATTCAACTTAACTAATCTTCAGTTAGTTTATGATTTTCTTAACTCCGTTGGGTCTAAGAACAGTATTATTGAAGATACCGTTCACGACAACCCAAAATCACATTCCATTAATTATCGGGTTAAAGAACAAGTGTTATTTAAAACACCGTTCACGATAAACCCAAAAATCAATTCCAATTAAATATTATTTAATTGGTACACTTCATTAAATCTAAATAGAAAGATTTAATCTTTTTCTCAACTGGGTTTAAGAACAGTGTTAATGAAGACACCATTCACGACAAACCCAAATCCCATTTGATATTAAATACAAGGCTCTGAATAGAAAATATATTGGCTTATATTCAATATCAAACTCTACGACCAACAAATATCGTATTGGAAATATCGATATAAATATATCTTTCAAATTTCCATAACAATATCTGTATAATCACGAAACCCAACATCGAAATATTCCAAAGACAATTTCGATTCAAATCCATTCCAATTCAATTATTGGAAATGCTGGTTATTTTCAAAACCATTTCAAATCCAATTTATTTATTTTAAAAATAAATGGAATTATAATTCTAGTTCAAAACTAGTTCATTTCGATAAAAATCTATTTTTATCTTTTCAAATATGGAAATTTTCATCCCAATTCTTTCCAAATCATTTCTTATGATTTTACACAAATTATTACTATTTTTAATAATTTTATCAAGGCCCGTACAATCGATTTCCATCAACGACCATCGAACTGCACTTACATCGACCTTTTCCAAATTTGATTTGGACATAATTCCAAATCCAACCGTTAGATTTCAAATTTCTAGTATTCGTTAGAAAGCTCTTTTCGATACGAACCCAACGGTTCTGGTTTTAGGAGAATCCGACGGTCGGATCTCCCATAACGTCCATTCGAAGTCAATGGTCGAAATTCGCGAACTGCCGCAACGCGGCGCGTTCTATTCAGGCCATTATATATATATTATATAAATATTTCGTCGATTTCCAATTCAAACCGTATTTTATAAATCGTTTTAAATTCGTTTTCAAAACAATTTCAACTTCATATTCAGTTTTAAATCAAAATCGAATATTCCATATCATTAATATATAAATGATAATATTTTCAAAACGTTATATTTTGAAATCACTTCTTTTTCTATATTCATTATAAAAACGAATATAATCGATATAAATATCGTTCGCGTCAAAATGGCGCATATCTAATCAACACGGCTTTATATATTTCAATAACTTCGTTATTCTATTCAACAAATGAATATTTTCTTCAACACATGAATATATATATTTTTCAACACATGAATATTTTCAACACATGAGTATCGTCAACACATGACTATTTATTCTATTCAACACATGAATCTTTATATTGTAATATTCTTTATTTTCCAAATTGGAATGAGGCCCAATCAATTACCATATAATGTTATTTATATGGTTTCCATACAACATATGTATATAATAGCAACGATAAATAATCAACCATCATCCAAAGTGCACCACACAACAAAATCAAACAAGTCGTCCATGGTCTGTGGACAACGGGTGTCGGGTGCTGCTAAGCACCGTCTGCATCCTAGTATATAATTTTAACTAGAAAACAAGAATTAAAGTGAGAAGTTCTCACCGATTAGCTAAACCAGTTCACCGCGACTCTTCATATGCAGGAAATCTTCATCGCGTCTCCAATGAGATCTGCTTCACACGTTATATGTTAAAAATCATGTTTTTAACATCGCTATATATATAGTTAAAAATCACATTTTTATACTGCTACTTTATATATAAAAATCGAATTTTTATCCTATCGCTATATATATATATAAAGATTAAATTTTTACTATCTATATAATATAAAAATCGTATTTTTATTATCTCTATAATATAAAAATCATATTTTTATTCTTTCTTTAATATAAAAATCATATTTTTATTCTTTCTATAATATAAAAATCATATTTTTATTCTTTCTATAATATAAAAATCATATTTTTATTCCATTAAAAATATAATCTATTCGACATTAAAAATCATAGCTTTTGTTAAATAAAAATCATATCCTCTCAAATAAAAATTCCAATCTATTCATATTATAAAAATATAAGCTTTTTCTAATGTTAAAGATCCAATCTTTCATGAATCAAAAACCATAACCCTTATGAACTAAAAATATAATACTTTATTTACTTAAAAATGATAACTTTATTATTAATTACATTAAGGAAATAAGGATAAATAGAAAAAGAAAAATAAATAGAACTCGCTATTTTCTTCGAACGAAGGAGGGGCTGAGGGCCTAGGGGTGGCGCAGGCGGTCAGAAGTGCTTCGGTGGGTGGCGGCGGTGCTCGAGTGGCTAGGGCGGTGGTGTTTGGCTAGGTCGAGGGCGGATTGGGGCTAGTTTTGGTCGAGGAAGGGGGAAGAGAGGAAGAACAGAGGGCGCCAACTGGTGGAGGAGGTGGCGCCAGCTGGAGGAGCGGCGGCGGCGGTCCAGGGGGGTGCGATGGTGGTTGGCATCGTGAATCGGGGGGGCGACGGATTCTTTTGGGTTTTTTTATTTGACCGAGTGTTAGAGAGAAAAGGGGTTTGACCTCATTATATAATTATATTTTTAATTCTTTTAAATTCCCAAGAAGCAACTTTTTATTTCGAACTCGAAATCAAGCCCACCGACTGTCGTCCATAGCTAATTACCCTCATTCCGAACACAATGAGATATGTATCGTAAGCCAGTTCGGCTATTTCTATCAGTTTTCGTCAAAATCAAAATATAAATCTATATATTGAATTTGAACGCACATTTCAATTTACCGGGGCCACATACGAACTCTAAAAATTCCAGAAAAATTATTTCTAGCTTCGTATTGACGATACGGTCCTAGCACAACTAATTTCGTCAAATTCTGAGACCGTTTGAAAAATGGCCATTTTCCAATCGATTAAAATCAACTGAAACTGGTCAAACACGTTTATCTTTGCCACGCTCACATATTGATTCAGAAAATTACGAATTTTGAAATCTAGCAATAACTCGACATCCCAGATCCAACAAAAGTGGTTTCGTCGAAAACAGAGGTCATTTGCAAAATTTCCATTTTAAAGGGCTATATTTTCCATAGTGACTATTCTGAATTTTCAACTGGGCATAACTTTTTATTCCCGCTATGAAATTTCAATTTTTCGGATTTGTTGGAAAGATATTCTCAAATAGATTCTAATATTTTTGGTTTCGCTAAAATCCGGTTTATTTTGAATCCTGTACATTTATTTAAACTTTGAAATCGAATTTTCGAACTACCGTGCCATTTTCAATTCCTTTTATAATTAAAATAAAATATTTATATTCTAACGACGATTCAAATAAATATATACGTTCTAATTCTATTCAAAATAAATTTCTCGTTGTTATTATTTAAAATAATTCATTTTAAATATTCAAAATTCACTAAAATTGCCAAAATAAAAATTTTAAATTGGCTCAGATTTCCGGGTTATTACATTGTCCTCAAAGCGATCCGAGCTTTCCTTTACGGGGGAGTTCGGGTCATTATAATTAAAATGTATTTTTACATTAAAATGATCTTTTCATTCTTCTACATAAAAATGTGTTTCTACATTAAAATGCCCTTTTTCATTAAAATAATTCTGAATCGGAATGCGACTCAATCAATTACCATATAATTACAGTTATATGGCTTTCATACATTGCATATATCCAACGATAATGATAAACAATCATCAAACAATACATTCACATCCAAAGTGAGATTTATAATATGTGAGCATTAAAATAAATAAATAAGTAATGCTCAACACAGACTGCCAATCCATCGATCGACAATTAATTAAATATTGGGGCTAGTGTATACCAAATGTCGTCCTAACACCCGTGTGGGGTTTCAACCAACAAACAATAATAGATTATCTGTGCACTCGGGCGATGTGTGAAAAATTATCGTCCCAATCACATAAACAAGTCGGACAACTTGTAAATGGAAGTGTAACATTTCAACATCGCAAACATATATTTCAAGGCATCACTACATTATATTTTCAACACATGAATGTTTTCATATAATCTCATTTTACAACTAAAATGTGTACCTTTTTATAGTTAAACATTTTAATGCAACAATGAATCATTTTCAATAAAAATGTAGGTTCTCCTGTTAACATATTCTATCAAAAACAATGAATCTTTTCTACTGATTCATTTGCATTAAAAATGTAAATTCTAATGTTGACTCGTTTACAATGAAATGTAATCTTTTTATATTACATAAAAATGATATCCTTTTTACATTGTAAAAAAATGTAATCTTTATATTACATAAGAAATGTAATCCTCTTTGCATTGCATAAAGTGACATTAAAAATGTACCTGTAATCCTACTCTTTTTATCGTCTCGAAAGTGACAATAAAAATGTACATTAAATTCTAATCTTTTTATTTTCTCAAAATGACAATAAAAATATTATTTTTAGGTCCTATCATTTTTATTATAGCTAAAATGTAAATGAAAATGCAACCTTTTATTTTATTCCTTTACTTGCATCTAATTTGACAAATAAAGATGCAACCTTTAATTCTATCATTTTTATTACAACTAAAATGTAAATAAAAATGTAGCTTTTTATTTTAATGTTTTGTTTGCGTCTAAAATTGCAAACAAAAATGTAACTTTACAAATCATGTTATTAATTTGTATCTAACTTACAAATAAAATATAACCTTTTTTAAAACTATGTCTTATTTGCATCAAGAAATACAAATAAAAATTTAACTTCCAATTTTAACATTTTATCTGTATCAAAGAATGCAAATAAAAGTATAACTTTTTATTTCAATGTATATTTGCATCGAAGAATGCAAATAAAGGAACAACTTTTTAATTCATCATTTATTTGCATCAAGGAATGCAAATAAAAAAGTAACTTTTTAATTTAATGTTTATTTGAGTCGAAGAATGCAAATAAAAGAGTAACTTTTTAATTTAATGTTTATTTGTTTCGAAGAATGCAAATAAAAGAATAACTTTTTAATTTAATGTTTATTTGCATCGAAGAATGCAAATAAAAGAGTAACTTTTTAATTTAATGTTTATTTACATCGAAGAATGCAAACAAAAGAATAACTTTTTAATTTAATGTTTATTTGCTTCGAATGCAAATAAAATAATAACTTTTTAATTTAATGTTTGCTTGCATCTAAAAATGCAAATAAAAATTTAACTTTTAATTTCAAGTTTCATTTGCATCAGGGAATGCAAATAAAAATGTAATTCTTTATTTCATGTTTTATTTGCATCGAGGAATGCAAACAAAAATACAACTCCTTATTTTAATGTTTTTGTTTGCATCAAGGAATGCAAACAAAATTTTAACTTTTTATTTTATGTTTTATTTGCATCGAGGAATGCAAATAAAAATGTAAATCTTTTATTTTAATGTTTTTTTTGCATCGAGGAATGCAAACAAAAATGTAACTTTTTTTTTAAATTCAATAAAATGAACAAAATGATATTTTTCACTGAATCGACAATTCTAATTTCAATTCAATAAAATGAACAAAATGGTATTTTTTATTGAATTGACAATTCTAATTTCAATTCAATAAAATGAACAAAATGGTATTTTTCATTGAATTGACAATTCTAATTTCAATTCAATAAAATGAACAAAATGGTATTTTTCATTGAATTGACAAACAAATTCAATTCAACAAATATGTCCAAAGTGATATTTTTAATTTTATTTAACTAACATATACAGATTTATAATTATTCATCACCAAACAATAGATTAATCATCATCCAAATTTCAGACAAAACAGATCTAAATCATATACATGCAATCATTACATAGCAAGTAAAATAAATAATTTGATTAATTATTTAAAAATCAGAAATCTCACAGTGAATTTTGTCTAAAATTTCAACATTCTCAGTTTCAGATCTGGTCTGTTCCATCACGTAGATCTCATCAAGAGGGTTCCAACAGATTTTAGTTTGTTGAATTCTGATTTCATATGAATAAGATACAAGGGTTTGAAAATTAATTACACAATTTAAAATAATTAAATAATTCATTAATTCACTAATCACATCTTAAGGGGTTAATTACTTTTCTTCTTAGTTTCTCTTTACCGGAAATAGCCGGACCTTCTTCAACTTCTAGGTTTTCATTTCCACGTCGATGCACTCAACCGGAGCAGGATCCAGGACCTCCACGACGAAGCTCCCCGAACCACCTTCCTCCGCCACGAAGGACGCGCAACTCGAGGCACCTTGGCATCGGAACTAACCTTCGAACGCAGCCACTTTGTGGCCTAATTTTGACCACGACGAGTTGCAATTTCAGATATCAACCATATGGAATGGAAGAGTGTAAAGTGTTCTTCGATTATTGTTTGAGAATCGTGATTTAATTCAGGATGCATGAGGAGAGATTAACGATTCAAAATAGAACGATGGTGGCCATTTGTTTTGTATGGGCGGCAGCTGTGTACAATAGATTAGGGTTTTGAATGATTTTTGTGAATATTTATAATATTTAAATGTAAATTTTATAATTAAATCCATACACACTTAACAACTCTGATTTCAATCCAACCCGAGTTGATCCTACCCAATAGCCCCAATTTTGGATCCGATGGGCTAGGTCTCGTCAGCCCAAACAGCTGTCTATGGCCGCAATTATTTAATTTAATATTCAAATCCTTTATTAAATTAATTCAATCGCATATTTAAATTCACCGGGGCCACATACGAACTTAGAAAAATCCAGAAAAAATATTTTTGGCTTTGTTTTGACAATACGGTCCTAATAAAACTAATTTCGTCGAATTCTGAAACTGTTGGAAAAATGGCTATTTTCAAGTCGATTAAATTTGGCCGAAAGTGACATAACACATTTTCGTTTGCCATGCTCACATATTAATTCGAAAAATTATGAAAATTGAAACCTAGCAATAATTTGACATTCCGGTTCGAACAAAAGTGGTTTCGTCGAAAATGGAGGTCGTTTGCAAAATGGCTATTTTTAAGGGCCGTATATTATATAAAAAAATATATATATTCTATAGCGATTTTTCTAAATTTTAAACTAGCCATAACTATTTATTTTAAAAGTGAAATTTCAGTTTCTTACATTCGTTAGAAAGATATGGTTAAACAGATTTAAATATTTTTGGTTTTACTGAAATTCGATTTATTTTGAATCCTGTGCATTCAGTTAAAGTATAAAATCAAATTTTCAAACTATCGCGCCATTTCTAACTCCTTTTATATTTAAATTAAATTTATTCGTTTTAACTTCAATTAAAAATAAATTTTTAGTCGTTATTATTTAAAATAAACCATTTTAAATATTAAAAATCCATTAAAATTTCTAAAATAAATTTTTTAAATTGGTTCAGAATTTGCGGGTTATTACAATCACTACACTTTGGAATCAAGTATCACTCCCCATCGATTTAGTCCAGGCTCAGAACACCATCATACTCTATCCCTTTAGGCATGGAGCTACCACTACCTACATCTTCTCGGTCGACCGAATCCATTGCAACCCTAAAAGTTGTTCATTCTCAACCCGTAGGTTGTTCATTCTCAACTTGAAAGTTATATTGATCTCTGTTTACCATCAAGCCGGAGTGTGAGGCTTGTTGAAGTCACGTTTCAGCACAAAACTACACTATATCAGCCATACTTTGAGAATCATCCACAAAGCCCTTCTTTTCAACAAAAGCTTTGATCTATCAGCACTTAGCATGCCACGTTGTCAATTCACAACATATAATCGATGTATACTAATATATAACCCTCTAAGTACATAGGTCTCAATGGAGGGTGTTAAGCTAAGAGAATATATTCTCCGCCACCAACTAATAGAACATCAATAGAAACCAATTGGTTAAGTTATAAAATACAACGTCAAACACACATCCATTCGCAAGTCCATTCTAGGTCTGAACAAAACCGAAGGCACCTTATTCCTTATAATGACCCGAACTCCCCCGGTAAGGAAAGCCCGGATTGAGATGAGAACAATACACATCAAAACGCAAACAGAAGAACATTTCATTGTATATTACAACAATTCCATCAGATATAAGAATATACAGAGTATAAATGAATATACATTCGACAAATATCAGAGATTACATAGCAGCGGAAAAATAATATAATACACAACTGAAAGTGATACACGGATACAGAGCTTTCCGAGCATCGTTCCACCTGTAAATCAGGATCCTGTGAATATAAATCTGCAAAACCAAAACTACTAGTTGCCCGTGTGGAAAATAGGGGAACCCAGAGTTTAGGTTAAAACAATAAACTCCAGGTCAGTCATGGGACTGGTGTGAGAACTAAAAAAGTTATTAATCTTTATTTTAAAAGAGAGTAATTCAAGGGACCACGCCGTATAACACGGAACGGGTTTCCTCCCAAGAACACTAGAGCTTATAACAAAACAGCGCAATGCTTTTTGGAAAAATGAAGCTATTATAAGACCCAGGTCCCATCACACAATGCAACACAAGCCGGAGGATAGGGTTTTCCCTTATAATAGCCAAACATGCTTGGTACGTTTAAAACAAATCATTCGATACTATAATAAGTGTATAGTGTCAAAACAATTTCAATCATAAATATCAATCATAGACGGCATGGGTACCATATATCATGTCGCCATACTAGTGATACAAATAAAACCGCAATATCATGTATTGGAAATTGGATTTCCGTCATGAGTCGAGGCAAGGGGCAAGCTCCTCTCCGATTCGGGACACTCTAGCAAATGTCTCAGGACCACACACTGCGATCCCTTGGATCCTCCAATGCCGGTCCTCTCTTACTTTTGAGGATTGGCAATTCCTGAACACACGTTTCCCGGTCCTAAAGGACCTATATCCGAGGCGCCTCGCATCCAATAACCACACAGGTGAAAAGTATATAAATGTCAGCCAGTTTAAGCACTGACACCGCCACTAGCTAGAAAGAAACGTCGTGCACTCCTTGGGTCCTTATCCCATTTTTGACTCATACCGAGGTGTGAGGCTCGCGAATTCACGCTATACACAAAGCTACGCCACACCGGCCGTGCTTTGATCATCAACCACAAGACTTTGCTTTTCAACAGAAGCCTTGATCAATTGCCACTTACGCGTGCCACACAGGCAATTCACTCCATGCGACTGATGTCCATCGATATACAATCTCTGAGCTCGTACGTCTCAGAGAAGGGCGTTAAGCAAGAGAATAAATTCTCCGCCGCCAAACAGATGTATATTTAATAGAGATCAATCAACACAGAATAAAATCCAATGTCAGACACACAGTCCATTTACAAGTTCATTCTGGGTCTGAACGAAACCGGAGGCACTTTCCTCGCATATCCATCCATCTCCAAGTACGTCTGGACAATCACCAACTGATTCCCTCATCTTGGGTGTACAGCCCAATCAAGATCATCAGTAATCACCCAAACGATGTGAAGACTTCCGGTCTTCAACCACCGTCTTCATCTTCGACTTATCGCCGAATCGGTTATTCAGAATGGGTAGAAACCCGGCCTTTCTGAATAACCCACGTATATAATAAACATGTGTTACACAAACACAACATACGCCTCATTCCAATTCAGAATATTCTTTTATTTAAATTTTCACATTCTTAGGGAAAGGTTCCCATTAATTTTATCAAAGATAAATTCTTCTAAATTTATTCTTTAATCATCCTTTGGATATCATTTCAAACCATATTATGGTTTTCCAAACTAGTCGGGATTAGCGAACCACACCGAAGTAATTATTTATTTTATTTCCCAATCCCAACCTATATATCCCATGGAGCAAAACTGGTAATACTCCACATCTAACACCACGGTGTTATCGGTAAAATTAATTACCATTTCACGTTCAAATCTAATTAAAGATTTAACTATCGCTTTGGAGCAAAACTGGTGGTACTCCATTCTCGATCACCTTTCAGATTTGATAATTTAAATTATCAATTCACATTTCAATCTAATTAAAGATTTATTAAAACTCCACTTCATTTTAATCTTTTCAAAAATCAATATCCTCTCTTTAACTGGGTTAAAGAACCAATGTCATTTAAAACACGATTCACGATAAACCCAAAATCACACTCCAATGTTAATCGGGTTAAAGAACAGGTGTTGTTCAAAACACCGCTCACGATAAACCCAAAATCACATTCAAATTCAATTCCAATTAAATATTATTTAATTGATAAACTTCATTAAATCTAAATAGAAAGATTTAATCTTTTTCCCTATTGGGTTTAAGAACAGTGTTAATGAAGCCACCATTCACGACAAACCCAAATCACATTTGATATTAAATACAAGGCTCTGAATAGAAAATATACCGGCTTATATTCAATATCAAATTCTGAAACCAACAAATATCGTATTGGAAATAACATATAAAATATATCTTTCAAATTCCCATAACAATATCTGTATAGTCACGAAATCCAACATCAAAATATTCCGAAGATAATTTCGATTCAACTCCAGTCCAATTCACGTATTGGGAATTTTGATTATTTTTAAAATCACTTTTACATTCAATTTATTTATTTCAAAAATAAATTGATTTTAATTCTAGTTCAAAACTAGTTCATTTTGATAAAAATCTATTTTTATCTTCACAAATGTGGGATTTTTCATCCCAGTTTTTCCCAAATCATTTCTTATGATTTTACACAAATTATTGATATTTTTAATAATTTTATCAAGGCCTGTACAGTCGATTTCCACCAATGGCCATCGAACTGCACTTACAGCGACCTTTTCCAAATTTGATTTGGACATAATTCCAAATCCAACCGTTAGATTTCAAATTTCTAATATTAATTGGAAAGCTATTTTCGATATGAACCCAACGGTTCTGGTTTCAGGAGAATCCGACGGTCGGATCTCCCGCCACGTCAATTCGAAGTCAATGGTCGAAATTCACGAACTGCCGCAGCGCAGCGCGTTCTATTCAGGCCATTATATATATAATATATATATATATTATATATTTCGTCGATTTCCTTTTAAAACGTATTTTATAAATCGTTTTAAATTCGTTTTCAAAACAAATTCAACTTCGTATTCAATTTCGAATCAAAATTGAATTTTCCTTTATAAATTCGTTTTAAATTCATTTCAAATTGATTTCAATTCAAATCGATTTCAATTCAATTTCAATTCAATTTCATTTCAATTCAATTTCAATTCGAATTCATTTCAATTTAATTTCAATTCGAATTCATTTCAATTCGAATTCAATTCGAATTCATTTCTATATATTCGATTTGAAATCACTTTTCGATATTCATAAAAAATGAATAAAATCGATATAAATATCGTTCACGTCAAAATGGCGCATCTCTAATCAACACGGCTTTATATATTTCAATAAATTTGTTATTCTATTCAACAAATGAATATTTATTCCATTCAACACATGAGTCTATATTTCTCTCAACACATGAATGTTCTCAACACATGAGCACTGTCAACACATGACTATTTACATTATTTAATATATTTTATAAAATTATGGTATCTATCGTTTGATTTTTAAATCAGACTCCAACTGTAAAGTAGTAAGAGAATGATTCCCTAGGTATTAACGCCGAAGGCCGAAACCAATATCAGATCAATACCCTGGAAACCACTCATCTTATCTATTTTCCAGTTAGTTTCTAACTTTAAATATGATAAAGATGTAAATTTTATTGTTAAAATATTTCTTTCAACACATGATAATTTTCAATACATGATTATTTATTCTATTCAACACATGAATATATACTTCATTCTATTCTTTATTTTCCCAATTGGAATGAGGCCCAATCAATTACCATATAATGTTAATTTTATGGATTCCATACAACACATGTATATAATGGCACTGACAAATAATCAACCATCATCCAAAGTGCACCACATAACTGCATAAGCATTAAATATAAATAATTAACGCTTACACAGCCTGTCGACCAATCGATCGACATACAATTAATTAATTGGGACTAATGTATACCAAATATCATCCCAATACCCGTGTGGGGTTTCACATCAACAAACACACATTTTTATTCACACACACACGTTAAAAATAATATTTTTAACGATAAAATATTTTTAACTATATAAATATTTTATTTCACATCACACAATCAATTTTCATCACAACAAACAATCAAACATACAAGCCATCCATGGTCTGTGGATGACGGGTGTTGGGTGCTACTAAGCACCGTCTGCGTCCTAGTATATATTTTAACTAGAAAAACAAGATTTAAAGTGAGAAGTTCTCACAGAGGGTTCCACTCCGTCGTGCTTTGCTGTTGAACCGCTGAATCGTCTGGATTGGTTTAACTTCCAATGCAGTTCTTTTCACGCTGTTCAAATAAAAATTATATTTTTATTGCTTCATTCTAATAAATAAAATTCATATTTTTATTTCTACTTCATATATTTTTACAATGCTTCATTCTATATAAAAATTATATTTTTATATTTCTACTTTTAATTCGCTACTTATATAAAAATCGAATTTTTATCTTCACTTCGTTGTAAAAATTATATTTCTATATCACTCTTCTTCTAATAAAGATTATATTTTTATAACTCTATCTAAATAAAAATCATATTTTTAATATGGTACTAGTATAAAAACTATATTTTTATTTCATATCACTTCTTTGGTTATATAAAAATCACAACTTTCTTTGTTATAAAAATATAACCTTTCTTTATATAAAAATCAGACCTTTCTAATTAAAAATATGAACTTTTGATAAATAAAAATATAATCTTTACTTCTTATATCAAAAATTAACCCTTTTTCTAATTAAAAATTCAATCTTTATCAAATTAAAAGTTCCTAGATCTATGTAAGTAAAATCCTAACTTTTCTACAATAGTAACGAACCAGAAAATCCGAACCAATTTAAAATTTTTAAATTGGCTAAAATAATGGATTTTAAATATTTAAAATAAATATTTTCAATAATGGCGATGAAAACTGAGTTTGAATCAACAATTGAAAACGAATATAATTAATTATAATTATAAACAAGGCCTGAAATGGCGTGGCGGTTTCAAAAATTGAATTCAAACTTTGTCGGACTATACCGGGTGCAAAACAATCCGGATTTTAGTGAAACCAAAAATAATGGAATCTAATTGATAATATCTTTCTAACGAATCTGAAAAATTGAAATTTGATAGCGGGAATCAAAAGATATGTCCAGTTGAAAATTCTGAATAGTCGCTATGGAATTCAGGCCCTTAAGAATGGACATTTTGCATACGACCTCGGATTTCGACGAAACCACTTTTGTTGGGTCCGAGATGTGAAGTTATTGCTAGGTTTCAATTTCATAATTTTTCGAATCAATATGTGAGCGTGGCAAAGGAAAATGCGTTTGACCAGTTTCCGTTGATTTTAATCGACTGGAAATTGGCCATTTTTCAAACGGTCTCAGAATTCGACGAAACTAGTTTTGTTAGGACCGTATCGTCAATACGAAGCTAGAAAATATTTTTCTGGAATTTTTAGAGTTAGTATGTGACCCCGGTAATTTGAAATGTACGTTTAAAATTCAATATAGTTATTTAAATGTAAATTCAACGGGAACTGATTGTAACGATCAAATCAGCTTGCGATACATATCCCATTGTGTCCGGAATGGGGGTAGAACGCTAGGGACGACAGTCGGTGGGTCCCATTTCGACTTCGAATAAAAAAGTCAACTTTTAAATAGAAATTTTATAATAATAAATATTTATATAAACCCTTTTTTCTCTCTCTCTCTCCTCACTTTCTTTCTACCGTTCAAAAAAAAAAAAGAGAAAACCTAAACTAAGCCGCCGCTTCCCCGATCATCCACCTCCGCACGTCGCCACCTCCTTCGCCTGGAGCTGCTGTCGCTGCTTCTTCTTCTCTCCCCCTCGTTCGTTGATCGCCAGTGACATCGCACCCCCCCCCCCCCCCCCGAATCAATCACGACGCCCAATTCGCGAGCCGCCCCCCCCTCGAAGCCAGCTCCGCCCTGACGACCTTCTCTTGCCGCCGACCCTGACGACCCCCCCCCTTTTTCTTCGCAGCACAGTAAGTTGTTTTATTTCATTTTATTTTTATTTTTTAATTAGGAAAATTCTGATTTTAAAGGTTATAAAACTGATTTTTTTTAGAAGGAAAATTCTGATTTTAATTAGGTAAAAACTGATTTTTTTAAAAGGGTTTAATTCTGATTTTAAAAGGGTTTAAAAACTGATTTTACTTTAAGGTTTAAATAGAAAAAGATTTGAATTTTAAATAGAAAAAGATTTGAATTTTAAATAGAAAAAGATTTGAATTTTAAATAGAAAAAGATTTGAACTTTAAAAAGAAAAAGGTTTAAACTTTAAAAAGAAAAAGGTTTAAACTTTAAAAAGAAAAAAAGATTTGAACTTTAAATAGAAAAAGATTTGAACTTGGACAAAAAAAGATCATATTTTTAAAATAGAAAAGACGGAATTTTTATTAAGTAGAAGAAGTAAGATATGATTTTTATATTTTTAAAGTAATAAAAATATAATTTTTACATCATAGGAATATTAAAAATATAATCTTTATTTTTGAAAAGGCGGAATCTATATTATTGAAATTCGATTTTTATATATTGAATAACATAGTAAAAATTCGATTTTTACATATGTAGAGAATACGGGCAACGAAAGCGACAAAAGGCGAGATTGGCAAAGATTTCTATAAAGGAAGAGTCGTAGTGTTGGATAGCTATTGGTGAGAATTTCTCACTCTTCAATTTCTTTTCTATATATATATGTGTTGAAATAAAAGTGAATTGCTATATATAATATATATATATATATATATATATATATATATCTACGCCCCTCGTCCACAAACCATTGACGATATTTATTGGTTGAAATTGTTGTGAAAATTGATTGATAGCGAATGATTGTTTGGGATTGTTTGTTATTGATATTGATTGATTGAGGTTGAAAAATACCCGTTTGTGGTTGAAAAATATTTGGTTGAAACCACATAGGATTAGTTTGTGGAAATGTAATAAATATATACATGCCGCCTGCGTGCGAACTAGATGCATGATCCCCATTGTCAAAAACCGCGAGGTTTTAAGGTAGAGCGAGGAGCCGTACTAGGGACGGTCCCGGTTTTAACTACCCTGCCGTTATGCTGCCGAAATTTTGAATAATATTCGTGTGTTTGAATTATTTTCATCTGCTTAAACTATATTTATTCAATGAATAGAAAACCTTCATGTGTTGAATTGATATTCATTCGTTGGTTAGAAATTCATGTGTTGAATGGTATTCATATTTTGAAATAAATTGTTTGATAATAAAAATCACATTTTTATCTATATATAAAAACTATAGAAAACCTTCATGTGTTGAATTGATATTCATTCGTTGATTAGAAATTCATGTGTTGAATGGTATTCATAATTTGAAATAAATTGTTTGAATATAAAAATCACATTTTTATCTATATATAGAAACTATAGAAAACCTTCATGTGTTGAATTGATATTCATTCGTTGATTAGAAATTCATGTGTTGAATGGTATTCATATTTTGAAATAAATTGTTTGATAATAAAAATCACCTTTTATCTATATATAAAAACTATAGAAAACATTCATGTGTTGAATTGATATTCATTCGTTGATTAGAAATTCATGTGTTGAATGGTATTCATATTTTGAAATAAATTGTTTGATATTAAAAATCACCTTTTATCGACTATATGAACTGTGTAAAATAATCTCGTTTTAAAAGAAATTGTTTTATGATAAAAATCCTATTTTTGTCACCTATGTGAACTATATAGAAAAATAATGTTTTGAAATGAATTGTTTTACAATAAAAATCACATTTTTATTGTATGCATAAATCGTTGAAATGTGAAGTGTTAAAAATAGCCACTTGTTCAAAATAAACATATATGAGTTGAAATATTCATTAATTAGCTAATGAAATGATTTGCACCTATGTATGTAACATTAGGATAAATGGTGTTTTTAAACCAAATAGAAATCAAATATGTAGTTGAATAGAAAATGATAAATGATAGGAACTGTATATATATGTACATGCATATCCATTGAACAGGTTATAGCAAAGGGGCTAGAGAAGAGGAATAAAATTTTGTGCCCGACAAATAGGTACACATTTACTGTTTTGTTTGGGTGATGATTTTATGAGCCTGTTGGCTAGCCTCTTGGCTTTTTCTTTTTCTTTTTGAAATTAGAAGGACCGGGAAAGCTATTTGCGATTTCCCGATGCTCCCGGTGCAGGGGAGGTTATGGCGAAATTTTCCAAAATTTTAAGGCGTTAGTGAAAAATTTGAAGTGAAACGATATTGAAATCATTGCATGAACTATATTTATATAAATATATAAATATAAATAAAATTAAAACGAAACGTAGTCGTGCAGTTCGTGTTTTGAAACCGTGTTTTCAAACAACTAGTACGGGAAATCCGACCATTGGATTTTCCCGAAACCTCAACCGTCGGGTTCGCCTTGGAAATATCTTCCCAACGGCACCAACCTTGTAAAAATCCAACGGTTGGGTTGTCTGGAATGTTTAATTCAAATCTGAAGAAAAACAGCGCCAGAAGCGATTATTTATATATATATATAAATATAAATATATATTTAATCAAATAACGACGCTGCAGTTCGTATTTTGAAATCGAAAATTCAAACGATTGTACCGGGAGATCCGACCGTCGGATTTTCCCGAAACTGGAACCGTTGGATTCGTTTTGAAAAGACCTTTCTAATGATGTAAATTTTGTGAAGATCCAACGGTTAGATTTTCTGATATGTGTAAATCAAATCTGAAGAAAAACAGCGCCACGGTCGCTTTATGGCCCGAAGCGTCGTTTTGAATAAATTAGCTATTTTAAAATAAATAAAAATAGAAATAAATAGTTATAAAATATCATAAGCGATATGGAATGGAAATAAACTGAATTTGCTCGATTTATGTGGCTTTTGATGGTTTAATGTGTTTGGTGTGAAAATTACATTAAAGAACAAAATTGATGTTGTCGAATAAATTAACCATTAAAATAAATTGATTTGAAATTCTAAATATACGTGAATTATTTGAAAAGGCCGAGTTAATTCTCATTTCAAATAGTCGACCGACGATTGAAAGTCGAAGATGAAGACGGTGGTCGAAGACCGGAGATCTTCACCTCGTTTGGATGGTAACCGAGGTCCTGATTGGGAGGCATCCCGAAATATGGATAATGAGTGGTGATCGTCCAGACGTACGTGGTGATCGATGGGTTTGCGAGGTATTTAGTGCCTCCGGTTTCGTTCAGACCCAGAACGGACTTGTAAATGGACTGTGTGTCTGACATAGTATTTATTCTGTGTGGCATGCTAAGATGCAGTGATCAGGGCTTCTGTTGAAAAGCAAAGTCTTGTGGTGATGATCAAAGCACCGCCTGTGTGGCGTAGCTTTGTGTATAACGTGAATTCGCGAGCCTCACACCCCGGTATGAACCAGAAACGGGAGAAAGGACCTCAGGGAGGGCCTACGTTTCCTCCTAGCTAAAAGTGGCGTCAGTGGTTTTACACGCCCTGACGAGTTTGACTTATGTGGTTGTTGCTGTTGCGAGGCGCCTCGGTTAGATCGGACGATCCGGGTCCGATGGAGTCATTCGTTGGCTCGCTTACGCCCCAAAGGGCGGCGAAACGTAGTGCTCAGGCATTTTTAATCCACTCCGTGTGGACCGGCCCTGTCGCTCCAAGGGTCGATGCGTTCTGATCCTGAGACTCGGGCTAGGCAATCTCGAATTCGGTAAGGACTATCTTTTGCCTTGGTTCATGACGGAAATCCAATTTCCAAATACGACATCGTGCGGTTTTGATTGTATACCTATATATGGCGACATAGTGGTATGGGGCATTAATGCCGTCTATGATTGATAGTTATGATTTGAAATTGTTTTCAAAACATATTGACACTAGCAATAATATCAAATGCCTTTGTTTTATTCGTATCAAGCATATTTTGACCATTATAAGGTAAAACTCTATCCTCCGGTTTGCGTTGCATTGTGTGATGGGAACTGAGTCTTATAATGGCTTCATTTTTATAAAAAGCATAGCGATGTTTAAAAGAAAGATTTGTTTTAAAGCACTGGCAATCCAATGGAGTAAACCCGTTCCACGAAAGTGGCGTGGTCCTGTGATTTGCCATATTATATATGTGTTGAGTAGATTTCTCATACCAGTCCCATGACTGACTCGTAGTTTGTTTCACTTTCAAACTCGGGTGCCCCTTTTTCTACACAGGCAGCCTTGTATTCAGGTTTAGCTGGTTCTTTTTCTGGATAGCTGGAGCTGAAGATGGATTCTATCATTTATCTCTTTTTATGCTGTTCAGCTCCTATTGTACATATTTTGTTTGTTTTCCGCTGTAGACATTTATGTATAGCTGAACTGTATTTGTACTAAGTAAGATCCTGTATACTGTGTAACTCTGATGATTTCTTTATCCAGTATATTCTATTGTTCATTATCTGGTGTATTTATTTAATTCTGTTCTGCTATTATATGTTTCTGTGTTATATTCCAAAAGATAACCCTTGTTTCCGTTTGAACGGGATTTCGGGTCGTCTCAACGTGGTATCAGAGCTTTGGTTAAGCTTAGTTCTGGAATATAACATTTGAACGAACTCGTCAGAAATAGAACCAGTAGTGTTCTAGGACGGGCAACTCAATACAGATAGGATCAGTAATATCCTAGTATGAGTAAAGCAGAATGAAATTACACCTTGATAGACACATTTACATTAGAAGTATATGTTTCTATATTTTAAACTACCTTTTCTGTGACCTGACACTTGATCTGCCATTTGCAGAAGTACTAGAAAAATGAGTGTCAGAAGCAGAAGGAATGCAGAACCGGATATTGAGGCCTTATTAATCAAATATCGAAATATGGGTGGAATACCGTTCTCTGGTGAAGAATCTATTATGAAGACGCAAGCTTGGATTCGTTCGGCTGAGAAAATCTTCGAAACATTAAAGCTGAGGGATGACCAGAAAAGATTACTGGCATCCTGGGCACTCAAAGATGAAGCTTTGTTATGGTGGGATTCTGTTGTTAGGGATAATCCAGAAGGTGATATCACCTGGGACAGATTCAAAGTGATTTTCTTAGAAAGATTTACTCCTCCCGAAGCAACCGAGAGATTATGTGATGAATTTTCTTATCTAATACAAGGTGACATGACAATCCCAGAATATCATAAGAAATTCAACGAACTTGCTCACTTTGCTCCTCATCTGATTCAAAATCCGAAGAGGAAAAATATGAGATTTATTCACGGGCTTCAAAGGAAATACCAGAATAAAGTATTGGGGCATGTGAAGCTTCCTTTCTCAGAAATGATTTATATGGCTTATCAATATGAAGATCTTGATAAGAAAGGTATGCTACAGTACGAAGAGGAAGTCAGCTCTAGTAATAAAATTGAGTCTGAAACTGATTATCCTGAGGCAAGTACAAAGTCTGATGTCAGTAAGATGCCCAGTGCCAAGAGAAAAAGGGCTAAATCTAAAAAGGAACCGGCAATGACTGCCACATGTTCTAACTGCAATAAACAAGGGCATCTGACCAGGAAGTGCAAAACCTCGAAGAAACAAAAGAAGGGGTCTAAACCCGATAACCAGTTTCGAGAGAATAGAAAGTGCGTTCAATGCCGTCGGACTGGCCATCTTGAAAAGGACTGCAAGCAATTTAAGAAGTCCAAAGCAGCGCAAGTAAATGAAGTGGTAGAAGTGCCTGCATCTTCGTCTGCTCAGGAAAGGTCTGATGTTTTAGAAGGCACGCTCAATGTCTAAAATATTCCAGTTAAAGTACTGTTTGACACAGGCGCGTCACGAAGCTTTATTGCAAAGAGTGCAGTCAAGAAACTGGATTTGAATTTGAAGAAGCTCAAAGAGCCAATGACTGTCCAAAATCCAGTGGGAGGTTCCATCAATCTCAGTTGGATTTGTGCAGTACCTGTCTCTTTTTCTTGCTATAAATTCCCTATTATCTCTATCGTCATGAATTTTAATGAATTCGATCTTATTCTGGGATTGGATTGGCTAACCAAATATGAAGCGGAGGTTAGATGCGCCGAGAGAGTTGTAAAGGCAAAAGCACAATTGGGGAATTATATAACCATACCATGTGAAGGCCCGACTTCAAATAGAAAAGATTTCTGGTCAGCTCTCGATGTTTCTCTAGCTCAAATAGAAAATACCCCAGAAGCCAAAGAAATTATTCCTGACCTCATCAAAGATATTCCTATCGTCAAAAACTATGCGGATGTGTTCGAAGAAGTTGTTCGCTTACCTCCGCAGAGGGAAATAGATTTCAAGATTGCTTTGATTCCCAATGCAAGGCCGGTAGTTCATGCTATTCGAAGAATGTCCTTGAAAGAGAAAGAGGAATTAGACAATCAAACACGACAGCTAGTATGGAAGGGTCTGATTAGACCTAGTTTCTCTGATTGGGGAGCAGCAGTGGTTTTTGTCCCAAAATCTGACGGTACTCTACGGCTATGTGTGGATTATCGTGATTTGAACAAGCAAACCATAAAGAACAAATATCCATTGCCGCGGATTGATGATTTGTTGGATCGATTAAATGGCGCACAAGTATTTTCACGAATGGACCTAGCTACAGGCTTTCATCAACTTCGAATTGCCGAAGAGTGTGTTCCAATGACAACGTTTAGAGGCCCCGACTTATTCTATGAGTGGTTAGTAATGCCGTTCGGCTTATGTAACGCTCCTGCTTACTTTGTCGATCTAATGAACAGGGTATTCATAGGAGTATTAAATAAATTCGTACTGGTTTTTATTGATGATATTCTAATCTTCTCTAAATCAAAGGCCGAACATGAAAAGCATCTGGAACAGGTTCTAGAAATTCTGAGGCGGAATGTATTAAAAGCCAAATTTTCCA
The DNA here is from genome assembly GCA_030737875.1 of Allium sativum. Taxonomy (NCBI): domain Eukaryota; kingdom Viridiplantae; phylum Streptophyta; class Magnoliopsida; order Asparagales; family Amaryllidaceae; genus Allium; species Allium sativum. The sequence continues at coordinate 104,294,134 of CM060920.1, read as the reverse complement.
AATGTATCTTCTGGCAAGATAAAGTGAAATTTCTGGGCCATGTTGTATCGAAAGAAGGAATTGCTGTGGATCCAAGTAAAATCACAGCCATTCAGAATTGGAAACAGCCCAGTACCCCCACGGAAGTCCGCAGTTTTCTCGGATTGGCTAGTTATTACCGGAAATTCGTTAAAGACTTTTCGAAGATATCTGGTCACTTAACGAAGCTTACAAAGAAGCATTCTAAGTTCAAATGGACTCCAGAAAGTGAGGAGGCTTTCGAAGAGCTGAAGTTGAGATTAACGACAGCTCCAGTGTTAACCATCATCGATGGCAACCAGGATTTAAAAGTATGGACTGATGCTTCTAGAGAAGGCCTTGGCGCAGTGTTAATGCAAAGAGGTCAAGTGATTGCTTATGCTAGCCGTCAACTGAAGCCGCACGAGAAAAACTACGTAACTCATGATCTTGAGTTATTGGCTATCGTGTTCGCTTTGAAAATCTGGAGACACTATCTTCTGGGCGAGAGATTTGAACTGTTTACAGATCACCAGTCGTTAAAGTATCTGTTCACTCAGAAGGACTTAAATTTGAGGCAGCAGCGTTGGCTGGAGTTTCTTGCAGCATATGACTTTGAAATTATATATACTCCAGGGAAAGCCAATGTCGTGGCCGATGCGCTAAGCACAAAGAATGTAATGATCGCCAACTTTATTATCACGACATCCTTGATTGACAAAATATCTATTCTTCAGAAAGAGGATTACTTTATTAAAGATATGATCAAAAGGATTCAGAAAGGCGAACCCTCGTGTTTTCAAATAGATAACGACGAGACCTTGAGGTTGAAAGGAAGGATTTGTGTTCCCGACGTCCCAGAGTTAAAAAGGGAAGTGTTAGACGAGTGTCACAAGTCCAAGCTGAGTATCCATCCTGGCGTGTCCAAAATGTATAACGATCTCAAAAGAACATTCTGGTGGAAGGCTATGAAGAGAGACGTTTCAATATATGTTAGCCGATGCCCTACTTGCCAGCTAGTCAAGAGCGACCAACAAAAATTGGCTGAATTCTCTTATAACAACAGCTACCAGGCGAGTCTGACAATGTCGCCATTCGAAGCATTGTACGGTAGACCGTGCCGATCTCCTGCTTGTTGGGTCGAACCTGGAAATAGACTTGTGTTAGGGCCTGATATGATTCGAGAAGCTGCCGACAAAGTCGATTTTATTAAGAAGCGATTACTCGCCGCTCAAAGCCGACAAAAGAGCTATGCCGATAGAAGAAGAAGAGATATATCCTTTGAAGTTGGCGACTATGTATATTTGAAAGTATCGCCGATGAGAGGAGTTATCCGGTTCGGTAAAACTGGAAAGTTAGCGCCCAAATTTATTGGTCCGTTTCCTATTCTGGAACGGATCGGAACTCTCGCTTATAGGGTCAAACTGCCTGACTGATTGCCTGGAGTGCATGATGTATTTCATATATCTCAACTTCGAAAGCACGTTCATGATCCAGACTTGATCGTGGAAGAAGCAGCTCAGCAGGATATTGAAATTACTCCAGAATTAGCTGTGAGAAGAGAGCCGCTAAAGATAATAGGCAAAGAAACCAAAGAGCTGAAGAACAAGAAGGTTCGCTTAGTCAAAGTGCAATGGAGTGGAGATCCGCGAGATTGTACTTGGGAAACGGAGGAGAGCATTCAGAAAGCTTATCCTAGATGCCGAGTAGATATCTCTGATTGACTCCGGTGCAAGGTACACCTAACCTACTTTGCACTACCATTCAATTCTCTACCCTATTGTTATCTTCTTTTCATAGATGTGCACTTTTAATTATATAGTCTGAATGATTTTTAAAGGGTATAAGATTTGATTAGTATATTTTTGAAGGTAAAAAACAATTGGATTGGTTGTTGTGTTGTGTGATTGTAGATTTATCAAACCACTTTCGACTTTGTTCCTTTTCGGGGACGAAAAGTTTTAAGTGGGGGAGATTGTAACGACCCAGAAAATCCGAACCAATTTAAAAATTTTAAATTGGCTAAAATAATGGATTTTAAATATTTAAAATAAATATTTTCAATAATGGCGATGAAAACTGAGTTTGAATCAACAATTGAAAACGAATATAATTAATTATAATTATAAACAAGGCCTGAAATGGCGTGGCGGTTTCAAAAATTGAATTCAAACTTTGTCGGACTATACCGGGTGCAAAACAATCCGGATTTTAGTGAAACCAAAAATAATGGAATCTAATTGATAATATCTTTCTAACGAATCTGAAAAATTGAAATTTGATAGCGGGAATCAAAAGATATGTCCAGTTGAAAATTCTGAATAGTCGCTATGGAATTCAGGCCCTTAAGAATGGACATTTTGCATACGACCTCGGATTTCGACGAAACCACTTTTGTTGGGTCCGGGATATGAAGTTATTGCTAGGTTTCAAATTTCATAATTTTTCGAATCAATATGTGAGCGTGGCAAAGGAAAACGCGTTTGACCAGTTTCCGTTGATTTTAATCGACTGGAAATTGGCCATTTTTCAAACGGTCTCAGAATTCGACGAAACTAGTTTTGTTAGGACCGTATCGTCAATACGAAGCTAGAAAATATTTTTCTGGAATTTTTAGAGTTAGTATGTGACCCCGGTAATTTGAAATGTACGTTTAAAATTCAATATAGTGATTTAAATGTAAATTCAACGGGAACTGATTGTAACGATCAAATCAGCTTGCGATACATATCCCATTGTGTCCGGAATGGGGGTAGAACGCTAGGGACGACAGTCGGTGGGTCCCATTTCGACTTCGAATAAAAAAGTCAACTTTTAAATAGAAATTTTATAATAATAAATATTTATATAAACCCTTTTCTCTCTCTCTCTCCTCACTTTCTTTCTACCGTTCAAAAAAAAAAGAGAAAACCTAAACTAAGCCGCCGCTTCCCCGATCATCCACCTCCGCACGTCGCCACCTCCTTCGCCTGGAGCTGCTGTCGCTGCTTCTTCTTCTCTCCCCCTCGTTCGTTGATCGCCAGTGACATCGCACCCCCCCGAATCAATCGCGACGCCCAATTCGCGAGCCCCCCCCCCCCCGAATCATTCGCGACGCCCAATTCGCGAGTCGCCCCCACTCGAAGCCAGCTCCGCCCTGACGGCCTTCTCTTGCCGCCGACCCTGACGACCCCCCCCTTTTTCTTCGCAGCACAGTAAGTTGTTTTATTTCATTTTATTTTTATTTTTTAATTAGGAAAATTCTGATTTTAAAGGTTATAAAACTGATTTTTTTTTAGAAGGAAAATTCTGATTTTAATTAGGTAAAAACTGATTTTTTTTAAAAGGGTTTAATTCTGATTTTAAAAGGGTTTAAAAACTGATTTTACTTTAAGGTTTAAATAGAAAAAGATTTGAATTTTAAATAGAAAAAGATTTGAATTTTAAATAGAAAAAGATTTGAATTTTAAATAGAAAAAGATTTGAACTTTAAAAAGAAAAAGGTTTAAACTTTAAAAAGAAAAAGGTTTAAACTTTAAAAAGAAAAAAAGATTTGAACTTTAAATAGAAAAAGATTTGAACTTGGACAAAAAAAGATCATATTTTTAAAATAGAAAAGATGGAATTTTTATTAAGTAGAAGAAGTAAGATATGATTTTTATATTTTTAAAGTAATAAAAATATAATTTTTACATCATAGGAATATTAAAAATATAATCTTTATTTTTGAAAAGGCGGAATCTATATTATTGAAATTCGATTTTTATATATTGAATAACATAGTAAAAATTCGATTTTTACATATGTAGAGAATACGGGCAACGAAAGCGACAAAAGGCGAGATTGGCAAAGATTTCTATAAAGGAAGAGTCGTAGTATTGGATAGCTATTGGTGAGAATTTCTCACTCTTCAATTTCTTTTTCTATATATATATGTGTTGAAATAAAAGTGAATTGCTATATAATATATATATATATATATATATATATATCTACGCCCCTCGTCCACAAACCATGGACGATATTTATTGGTTGAAATTGTTGTGAAAATTGATTGATAGCGAATGATTGTTTGGGATTGTTTGTGGTTGATATTGATTGATTGAGGTTGAAAAATACCCGTTTGTGGTTGAAAAATATTTGGTTGAAACCACATAGGATTAGTTTGTGGAAATGAAATAAATATATACATGCCGTCTGCGTGCGAACTAGATGCATGATCCCCATTGTCAAAAACCGTGAGGTTTTAAGGTAGAGCGAGGAGCCGTACTAGGGACGGTCCCGGTTTTAACTACCCTGCCGTTATGCTGCCGAAATTTTGAATAATATTCGTGTGTTTGAATTATTTTCATCTGCTTAAACTATATTTATTCAATGAATAGAAAACCTTCATGTGTTGAATTGATATTCATTCGTTGATTAGAAATTCATGTGTTGAATGGTATTCATATTTTGAAATAAATTGTTTGATAATAAAAATCACATTTTTATCTATATATAAAAACTATAGAAAACCTTCATGTGTTGAATTGATATTCATTCGTTGATTAGAAATTCATGTGTTGAATGGTATTCATAATTTGAAATAAATTGTTTGAATATAAAAATCACATTTTTATCTATATATAGAAACTATAGAAAACCTTCATGTGTTGAATTGATATTCATTCGTTGATTAGAAATTCATGTGTTGAATGGTATTCATATTTTGAAATAAATTGTTTGATAATAAAAATCACCTTTTATCTATATATAAAAACTATAGAAAACATTCATGTGTTGAATTGATATTCATTCGTTGATTAGAAATTCATGTGTTGAATGGTATTCATATTTTGAAATAAATTGTTTGATATTAAAAATCACCTTTTATCGACTATATGAACTGTGTAAAATAATCTCGTTTTAAAAGAAATTGTTTTATGATAAAAATCCTATTTTTGTCACCTATATGAACTATATAGAAAAATAGTGTTTTGAAATGAATTGTTTTACAATAAAAATCACATTTTTATTGTATGCATAAATCGTTGAAATGTGAAGTGTTAAAAATAGCCACTTGTTCAAAATAAACATATATGAGTTGAAATATTCATTAATTAGCTAATGAAATGATTTGCACCTATGTATGTAACATTAGGATAAATGGTGTTTTTAAACCAAATAGAAATCAAATATGAAGTTGAATAGAAAATGATAAATGATAGGAACTGTATATATATGTGCATGCATATCCATTGAACAGGTTATAGCAAAGGGGCTAGAGAAGAGGAATAAAATTTTGTGCCCGACAAATAGGTACACATTTACTGTTTTGTTTGGGTGATGATTTTATGAGCCTGTTGGCTAGCCGCTTGGCTTTTTCTTTTTCTTTTTGAAATTAGAAGGACCGGGAAAGCTATTTGCGATTTCCCGATGCTCCCGGTGCAGGGGAGGTTATGGCGAAATTTTCCAAAATTTTAAGGCGTTAGTGAAAAATTTGAAGTGAAACGATATTGAAATCATTGCATGAACTATATTTATATAAATATATAAATATAAATAAAATTAAAACGAAACGTAGTCGTGCAGTTCGTGTTTTGAAACCGTGTTTTCAAACAACTAGTATGGGAAATCCGACCATTGGATTTTCCCGAAACCTCAACCGTCGGGTTCGCCTTGGAAATATCTTCCCAATGGCACCAACCTTGTAAAAATCCAACGGTTGGATTGTCTGGAATGTTTAATTCAAATCTGAAGAAAAACAGCGCCAGAAGCGATTATATATATATATATATAAAAATATATATTTAATCAAATAACGACGCTGCAGTTCGTATTTTGAAATCGAAAATTCAAACGATTGTACCGGGAGATCCGACCGTCGGATTTTCCCGAAACTGGAACCGTTGGATTCGTTTTGAAAAGACCTTTCTAATGATGTAAATTTTGTGAAGATCCAACGGTTAGATTTTCAGATATGTGTAAATCAAATCTGAAGAAAAACAGCGCCACGGTCGCTTTATGGCCCGAAGCGTCGTTTTGAATAAATTAGCTATTTTAAAATAAATAAAAATAGAAATAAATAGTTATAAAATATCATAAGCGATATGGAATGGAAATAAACTGAATTTGCTCGATTTATGTGGCTTTTGATGGTTTAATGTGTTTGGTGTGAAAATTACATTAAAGAACAAAATTGATGTTGTCGAATAAATTAACCATTAAAATAAATTGATTTGAAATTCTAAATATACGTGAATTATTTGTAAAGGCCGAGTTAATTCTCATTTCAAATAATCGACCGACGATTGAAAGTCGAAGATGAAGACGGTGGTCGAAGACCGGAGATCTTCACCTCGTTTGGATGGTAACCGAGGTCCTGATTGGGAGGCATCCCGAAATATGGATAATGAGTGGTGATCGTCCAGACGTACGTGGTGATCGATGGGTTTGCGAGGTATTTAGTGCCTCCGGTTTCGTTCAGACCCAGAACGGACTTGTAAATGGACTGTGTGTCTGACATAGGATTTATTCTGTGTGGCATGCTAAGATGCAGTGATCAGGGCTTCTGTTGAAAAACAAAGTCTTGTGGTGATGATCAAAGCACCGCCTGTGTGGCGTAGCTTTGTGTATAACGTGAATTCGCGAGCCTCACACCCCGGTATGAACCAGAAACGGGAGAAAGGACCTCAGGGAGGGCCTACGTTTCCTCCTAGCTAAAAGTGGCGTCAGTGGTTTTACACGCCCTGACGAGTTTGACTTATGTGGTTGTTGCTGTTGCGAGGCGCCTCGGTTAGATCGGACGATCCGGGTCCGATGGAGTCATTCGTTGGCTCGCTTACGCCCCAAAGGGCGGCGAAACGTAGTGCTCAGGCATTTTTAATCCACTCCGTGTGGACCGGCCCTGTCGCTCCAAGGGTCGATGCGTTCTGATCCTGAGACTCGGGCTAGGCAGTCTCGAATTCGGTAAGGACTATCTTTTGCCTTGGTTCATGACGGAAATCCAATTTCCAAATACGACATCGTGCGGTTTTGATTGTATACCTATATATGGCGACATAGTGGTATGGGGGCATTAATGTCGTCTATGATTGATAGTTATGATTTGAAATTGTTTTCAAAACATATTGACACTAGCAATAATATCAAATGCCTTTGTTTTATTCGTATCAAGCATATTTTGACCATTATAAGGTAAAACTCTATCCTCCGGTTTGCGTTGCATTGTGTGATGGGAACTGAGTCTTATAATGGCTTCATTTTTATAAAAAGCATAGCGATGTTTAAAAGAAAGATTTGTTTTAAAGCACTGGCAATCCAATGGAGTAAACCCGTTCCACGAAAGTGGCGTGGTCCTGTGATTTGCCATATTATATATGTGTTGAGTAGATTTCTCATACCAGTCCCATGACTGACTCGTAGTTTGTTTCACTTTCAAACTCGGGTGCCCTTTTTTCTACACGGGCAGCCTTGTATTCAGGTTTAGCTGGTTCTTTTTCTGGATAGCTGGAGCTGAAGATGGATTCTATCATTTATCTCTTTTTATGTTGTTCAGCTCCTATTGTACATATTTTGTTTGTTTTCCGCTGTAGACATTTATGTATAGCTGAACTGTATTTGTACTAAGTAAGATCCTGTATACTGTGTAACTCTGATGATTTCTTTATCCAGTATATTCTATTGTTCATTATCTGGTGTATTTATTTAATTCTGTTCTGCTATTATATGTTTCTGTGTTATATTCCAAAAGATAACCCTTGTTTCCGTTTGAACGGGATTTCGGGTCGTCTCAAAATCATTTCTTTTTAAACTTAAAGATCTAAACTTTTTATTACATAAACGCAAGTAAAAATCCAATTTTTACCTCATCAAAACATATGGAAAAATCAAATTTTTTCTTCATGTTTTAACATAGAAAACTAATTTTTAAATTATTAAATAAAAATGGAGAAGAGGAAAAAAAAACCTTACAGTGGAAAATAGGAGAAGGGGCTGCTACCGCACGTTGGAAGTGGAGGGAGGTAAGGGGCGGAGGATGGACGGAGTCGGCGCTGGAAGGGGGGTCTAGGGCTCGCGGTTCGAGGTGGAAAGGGGGGAGGGGCTCGCTGTAATCGAGAGAAGGAGGGGAGAGCAGCGAGAGGCGGAGGGGAAAGGAGGGAGGGAGTTGCGCGAGCGTCACGTCGTGGTTGGGGGGGCTTGTCCGACGAGGCGGTGGCCAGCGACGGGGTGGTGTGGCGGCGCTGCTCCATTCTCTTCCTTCTTCTTCTTCTTTTTTTTCTTTATTTTAATTTCTAAAATGGATTGGGTTTGAAATCAAGGGGGGGGTAGTTGACCAGAAAGGAGAGAGAATGAAGAAGGGAGGAGTTATTTTATTATTTTTAATTTCAAAAAGGCATCTTTTTATTTTGAACTCAGAATCAAGCCCACTGACTGACGTCCATAGCTAATTACCCCCATTCCGAACACAATGGGATATGTATCGTAAGCTGATTCGATCGTTTCGATCAGTTTCCGTCAAAATCAACATATAACTCTATATATTCAATTTCAAACGTACATTTCTGTAACAACCCGGAAAATCTGAGCCAATTTAAAATTTTTATTTTGGCAATTTTAGCGAATTTTGAATATTTAAAATGAATTATTATAAATAATATCGATGAGAAATTTATTTTGAAAGGAGTAAGAACGTATATATTTATATACGTTGTCGTTAAAATATAAATTTTATTTATATATATAAATAGAATTGAAAATGGCGCGGTAGTTCGATAATTCGATTTCAAATTTCAATTGAATGTACCGGGTGCAAAATAAACCGGATTTTAGTGAAACCAAAAATATTTGAATCTAATTGAGAATATCTATCCAACAAATCCGAAAAATTGAAATTTCATAGCGGGAATCAAAAGATATGCCCAGTTGAAAATTCAGAATAGTCGCTATGGAATTCTGGCCCTTAAAAATGGAAATTTTGCAAACGACCTCGGATTTCGACGAAACAACTTTTGTTGGATCCGTGATGTCAAGTTATTGCTATATTCCAATTTTCATAATTTTTCGAATCGATATGTGAGCGTGGCAAAGGAAAACGCGTTTGACCAGTTTCAATTGATTTTAATCGACTGGAAAATGGTCATTTTTCAAACGGTCTCAGAATTCGACGAAACTAGTTTTGGTAGGACCGTATCGGCAATACGAAGGTAGAAAATATTTTTTTGGAATTTTTCAAGTGAGTATGTGACCCCGGTAAATTGAAATGCGCGTTCAAATTCAATATATAGAGTCATATGTTGATTTTGATGAAAACTGATCGAAAACGATCGAATCAGCCTACGATACATATCTCATTATGTTCGGAATGGGGGTATTACCCTGGGGACGGCAGTCGGTGGTCTCAAAAAGGAGTTCGAATTTTTAAAGTAACTTTTAGAATATAAAATTAAAATAAAATATTAAATTATATAACATACACCCGTCCCCTTATCTCCCTCTTCTCTCTCCCCTTTTTCAATCGAGATTTCAGAAGAAGGAAAAAAACAACCGCGTCGATGCCCCCCCCCACCGCCGCCGCGTCGGCCTCCATCCACCGCCCCTCCTCCTTCTCCTTCGATCCCCTTCTCCCTTCTCTCCTCCTTCCAGTTGCGCCCCCCCCCCCAAAACCCGCGTGGCCCCACCAGCTAACTGCCGCCGCTGCTTCTTCTTCTCCCTCCTCTCTGCCTCGTTCCCCCTTCCCCTCTTGCACCTCCGAACCCTTCCTCTACGTCAGCCGACCCTCCTCCCCCATCGGTGACGCACGAAACAACTCCCCCCTGTAAGTTTTTACCTTTTTTTTATTATTATTCGTTTTATATGATGAAACTTATGATTATTAAAACTGAAATTTTAATGTATAAAAACTGAAATTTTTATTTTATTGAAACTAGGGTTTTTATATATGAAAGGCATGATTTTTATATAACGTAAAGGTTAAAAATATGATTTTTATATTTTTAGAAGAATAAAAATATTATTTTATATAATGTAGAGTAATAAAGATGTGATTTTATAGTAGTAGCACTGTAAAGATATGATTTTTATAGTATAGAAAGTATAAAAATACGATTTTTATATTATATAGATAGTAAAGGCGAAATCTTTAGGTAGAGAATAGCGTGATAAAAATATAATTTTTATCTATATAGTAGCGATGTAAAAATAGAATTTTTATCTATATAGTAGCGATGTAAAAATAGAATTTTTATCTATATAGTAGCGATGTAAAAATAGAATTTTATCTATATAGTAGCGATGTAAAAATAGAATTTTTATCTATATAGTAGTGATGTAAAAATAGAATTTTTATCCATATGGAGTGATTATAAAAATGTGATTTTTATTTTAAAGACAACAGTATAAAAATGTGATTTTTATATATGTAGTGGCTACGGGCAACGAAAGTGACAAAGGGCGAGAATGACGAAGATTTCTACATAGGAAGAGTCGTGGTATTGGATTGGCTAGTCGGTGAGAACTTCTCACTTTAAATCTTGTTTTTCTAGTTAAAATATATACTAGGATGCAGACAGTGCTTAGTAGCACCCGACACCCGTCATCCACAGACCATGGATGGCTTGTATGTTTGATTGTTGTTGTGATGAAAATTGATCGTGTGATGTGAAATAAAATATTTATATAGTTAAAAATATTTTATCGTTAAAAATATTATTTTTAACGTGTGTGTGTGAATAAAAATGTGTGTTTGTTGATGTGAAACCCCACACGGGTATTGGGATGATATTTGGTATACACTAATCCCAATTATTTAATTGTATGTCGATCGATAGGTCGACAGGCTGTGTAAGCATTAATTATTTATATTTAATGCTTATGCAGTTGTGTGGTGCACTTTGGATGATGGTTGATTATTTGTCAGTGCCATTATATTCATGTGTTGTATGGAATCCATATAATTAACATTATATGGATATCGATTGGGCCTCATTCCAATTGGGAAAATAAAGAATATTATAAAATATATTCATGTGTTGAATAGGATAAATGGTCATGTGATGACGATGCTCATGTGTTGAGAATAATCATGTGTTGAAAAATTATCATGTGTTGAAATATTTTAAAAATAAAATTTACATCTTTATCATATTTAAAGTTAGAAACTAACTGGAAAATAGATAAGATGAGTGGTTTCCTGGGTATTGATCTGATGTTGGTTTCGGCCCTCGGAGTTAATATTTAGGGAATCATTCTCTTACTACTTTACAGTTGGAGTCTGATTTGAAAATCAAACGATAGATACCATAATTTTATAAAATATATTAAATAACAAAAATAGTCATGTGTTGACAGTGCTCATGTGTTGAGAGAAATATAGATTCATGTGTTGAATGGAATAAATATTCATTTGTTGAATAGAATAACGAATTTATTGAAATAGATAAAGCCGTGTTGATTAGAGATGCGCCATTTTGACGTGAACGATATTCATATCGATTTTATTCATTTTTTAATGAATATCGAAAAGTGATTTCAAATCGAATATATAGAAATGAATTCTAATTCAAATTGAATTGAAATTGAATTGAAATGAATTCGAATTGAAATTGAATTGAAATGAATTCGAATTAAAATTGAATAGAAATCGATTTGAATTGAAATCAATTTGAAATGAATTTAAAACGAATTTATAAAGGAAAATTCAATTTTGATTTGAAATCGAATATGAAGTTGAATTTGTTTTGCAAACGAATTTAAAACGATTTATAAAATACGTTTTAAAAGGAAATCGATGATATATATAATATATATATATATATTATATATATATAATGGCCTGAATAGAACGCGCCGCGCCGCGGTAGTTCGTGAATTTCGACCATTGACTTCGAATGGATATTACGGGAGATCCGACCGTCGGATCCTCCTAAAACTGGAACCGTTGGGTTCGTATCGAAAAGAGCTTTCTAACGAATATGTGAAATTTGAAATCTAACGGTTGGATTTGGAATTATGTCCAAATCAAATTTGGAAAAGGTCGTTGTAAGTGCAGTTCGATGGCCGTTGATGGAAATCGACTGTACGGGCTTTGATAAAATTATTAAAAATATCAATAATTTGTGTAAAATCATAAGAAATGATTTGGAAAAAATTGGGATGGAAAACTCCATATTTCAAAGATAAAAATAGATTTTTATCGAAATGAACTAGTTTTGAACTAGAATTAAAATCAATTTATTTTGAAATAAATAAATTGAATTTGAATGTGATTTTGGGTTTATCGTGAACCGTGTTTTAGATGACATTGGTTCTTTAACCCAGTTAAAGATAGGATATTGATTTTTGAAATGATTAAAACTAAGTGGAGTTGTAATGAATCTTTAATTAGATTGAAATGTGAATTGATAATTTGAATTATCAAATCTGAAAGGTGATCGAGGATGGAGTACCACCAGTTTTTCTCCAAAGCGATAGTTAAATCTTTAATTAGATTTGAACGTGAAATGGTAATTAATTTTACCGATAACACCGTGGTGTTAGATATGGAGTATTACCAGTTTTGCTCCAGGGGATGAATAGGTTGGGATTGGGAAATAAAATAAATAATTACTTCAGTGTGGTTCGCTAATCCCGACTAGTTTGAAATGATATCCAAAGGAAGAGTAAAGAATAAATTTAGAAGAATTTATCTTTGATAAAATTAATGGGAACCTTTCCCTAAGAGTGTGAAAACTTGAATAAAGGAATATTATGAATTGGAATGAGGCGTTTGTTGTGTTTGTGTAACATTTGTTTATTATATACGTGGGTTATTCAAAAAGGCCGGGTTTATACCCATTCTGAATAACCGATTCGACAATAAGTCGAAGATGAAGACGGTGGTTGAAGATCGGAAGTCTTCACATCGTTTGGGTGATTGTTGATGATCTCGATTGGGATGTACACCCAAGAGGAGAGAAATAGTTGGTGATCGCCCAGACGTACTTGGAGATCGATGGATATGCGAGGAAAGTTCCTCCGGTTTCGTTCAGACCCAGAACGAACTTGTAAATGGACTGTGTGTCTGACATTGGATATTATTTTGTGTTGATTGATCTCTATTAAATATACATCTGTTTGGCGGCGGAGAATTTATTCTCTTGCTTAACGCCCTTCTCTGAGACGTACGAGCTCAGAGGTTGTATATCGATGGACATCAGTCGCATGGAGTGACTTGCCAGTGTGGCACGCGTAAGTGGCAATTGATCAAGGCTTCTGTTGAAAAGCAAAGTCTTGTGGTTGATGATCAAAGCACGGCCTATGTGGCGCAGCTTTGTGTATAACGTGAATTCGCGAGCCTCACACCTCGGTATGAGTCAAAAACGGGATAGTGACTGCAGGGAGAGCACGACGTTTCTTTCTAGCTATGGGTGGTGTCAGTGCTTAAACTGGCTGACATTTATATACTTTTCACCTGTGTGGTTGCTGGATGCGAGGCGCCTCAGATATAGGTCTGTTAAGACCGGGAAACGTGTGTTCAGGAATAACCAATCCTCAAAAGTAAGAGAGGACCGACCCTGAAGATCCAAGGATCATAGTGGGTCCTGAGACATTTTCTAGAGTGTCTCGAATCGGAGAGGAGCTTGCCCCTTGCCTCGACTCATGACGGAAATCCAATTTCCAATACATGATATTGCGGTTTTATTTGTAGAGCCTAGTATGGCGACATAGTGGTATGGGTCATTCATGCCGCCTATGATTGATATTTATGATGTGAAATTGTTTTGACACTATACACTTATAGTAATATCAAAATAATGTGTTTTAAACATATCAAGCATGCTTTGGCTATTATAAGGTAAAAACCCTATCCTCCGGCTTGCGTTGCATTGTGTGATGGGACCTGGGTCTTATAATAGCTTCATTTTTCTTTATTTAGCATTGCGCTGTTTGTTTTATGCACTGGTATTCTTGGGAGGAAACCCGTTCCGTGTTATACAGCGTGGTCCCTTGATTTACCGAACATTAAAATATAGATTAATAACTGTTTTAGTTCTCACACCAGTCACATGACTGACCTGGGGTTTATTGTTTTAACCTAAACTCTGGGTGCCCCTATTTTCCACACGGGCAGCTAGTAGTTTTGGTTTTGCAGATTTATATTCACAGGATCCTGGTTTACAGCTGGAATGATATCCGGAAAGCGCTGTATCCGTATATCTCTTCTAGTTGTGTATTGTAATATTTTCCGCTGCGATGTATTTAAATGTAATTTAAATCTATGATATTTTCTGTGTAATATTCATTTATACTATGTATATTCTTGTATCTGATGGAATTGTTGTAATAAACAATGAAATGTTCTTCTGTCTGCGTTCCGATGTGTGTTGTTCTCATCTCAATCCGTGCCTTCCTTACCTGGGGAGTTCGGGTCGTTATAGAGTGGTATCAGAGCTTTGGTTTACAGAGCTCGAGAACAAGACACATAAGAACCGAACAAAAGAATTCATCAGATATTGGATTAGTAATATCCAATTAGAATTACTCGTTAGAGATAGGATCAGTAGTATCCTAGAACGAGTGTGAAGAGTATACTTTTCAAATGAAAACAATTTTGTTTGAAAATTTAAATCGTTTTATACGTATTTGAATATTTATTTATTTTGAATTTGGACAATCTAGTATATAAAGGTGTTGCATATACGCGTCATGAACGTATATTTGAAGTTTTAATATACTGGATGGATATAGGATCACACTCTAGTCGCCCGGACATGATTCTGATGATGGCGCGCCATCACCAGTAATTATTTTCGTGTTTCGAAGGTGTGATATCTATATATTTCCATTAGACTGGTGTGAGAACCAAAACTAGATAGATTTACTGTTGTGATTTGGCATCAAAAACATGTTTTTCTGTATATATATCAAAATTATGAATTTGAAACGATAATCCACTAATTGATTGATGGTTGTGTTGTTTGTTTATTTGTTTGAAATATTGAACCATTTAGCCTAATTGAACCAAATATTGAATTGATTGAAAATTAGTTGCATTTGCTTGCATATACATGTACTTACATTGAACAGGTCATAGCAAGGAGGCTAGAGCAGAAGAATAAAATTGTTTGCCCGACAAATAGGTACATGTTTACCATAATTTACTGTTTTGTTTAGGTGATGATGATTTTATGAGCCGATTGGCTAGCCGCTTGGCTTTTTCTTTTTGATTGAAGAAGGCCATGGGAGGCTATATGAAATATCCCGAAGTCCCCGGTGCAGGGGAGGTTATGGCGAAATTTTTCGAAAATTTAGGGTGTTAGCCAAATTTTTGAAAAATTTGAAAAGTTCTTAGAAACTGAAAGGTTGAAGAACTTAAGCCGTAACGAAAATAGTGGAAGTTGAGTTGGTTTGTTAAACAACTTTCGACTTCGTTCCTTTTCGGGGACGAAAAGTTTTAAGTGGGGGAGAATGTAACAACCCGGAAAATCTGAGCCAATTAAAAAATTTTATTTTGGCAATTTTAGCGAATTTTGAATATTTAAAATGAATTATTATAAATAATATCGACGAGAAATTTATTTTGAAAGGAGTTAGAACGTATATGTTTATATACGTCGTCGTTAGAATATAAATTTTATTTATATATATAAATAGAATTGAAAATGGCGCAGTAGTTCGATAATTCGATTTCAAATTTCAATTGAATGTACCGGGTGCAAAATAAACCGAATTTTAGTGAAACCAAAAATATTTGAATCTAATTGAGAATATCTCTCCAACGAATCTGAAAAATTGAAATTTCATAGCGGGAATCAAAAGATATGCCCAGTTGAAAATTCAGAATAGTCGCTATGGAATTCTGGCCCTTAAAAATGGAAATTTGGCAAACGACCTCGGATTTCGACGAAATCACTTTTGTTGGATCCGTGATGTCAAGTTATTGCTATATTCCAATTTTCATAATTTTTCGAATCGATATGTGAGCGTGGCAAAGGAAAACGCGTTTGACCAGTTTCAGTTGATTTTAATCGACTGGAAAATGGCCATTTTTCAAACTGTCCCAGAATTCGACGAAACTAGTTTTGTTAGGACCGTATCGGCAATACGAAGCTAGAAAATATTTTTTCTGGAATTTTTCAAGCTAGTATGTGACCCCGGTAAATTGAAATGCGCGTTCAAATTCAATATATAGAGTCATATGTTGATTTTGATGAAAACTGATCAAAAACGATCGAATCAGCCTACGATACATATCCCATTGTGTTCGGAATGGGGGTATTACCCTGGGGACGACAGTCGGTGGTCTCAAAAAGGAGTTCGAATTTTTAAAGTAACTTTTAGAAAATAAAATATTAAATTATATAATATACACCCCTCCCCTTATCTCCCTCTTGTCTCTCCCCTTTTTCAATCGAGATTTCAGAAGAAGGAAAAAAACAACCGCGTTGATGGCCCCCCACACCGCCGCTGCGTCGGCCTCCATCCACCGTCCCTCCTCCTTCTCCTCTGATCCCCTTCTCCCTTCTCTCCTCCTTCCAGTTGCGCCCCCCCCCCAAAACCCGCATGGCCCCACCAACTGACTGCCGCCGCTGCTTCTTCTTCTCCCTCCTCTCTGCCTCGTTCCCCCTCCCCCTCTTGCACCTCCGAACCCTTCCTCTACGTCAGCCAACCCTCCTCCCCCATCGGTGACGCACGAAACATCTCCCCCCTGTAAGTTTTTACCTTTTTTTTATTATTATTCGTTTTTATATGATGAAACTTATGATTATTAAAACTGAAATTTTAATGTATAAAAACTGAAATTTTTGTTTTATTGAAACTAGGGTTTTATATATGAAAGGCATGATTTTTATATAACGTAAAGGTTAAAAATATGATTTTTATATTTTTAGAAGAATAAAAATATGATTTTATATAATGTAGAGTAATAAAGATGTGATCTTTATAGTAGTAGCACTGTAAAGATATGATTTTTATAGTATAGAAAGTATAAAAATACGATTTTTATGTTATATAGATAGCAAAGACGAAATCTTTAGGTAGAGAATAGCGTGATAAAAATATAATTTTTATCTATATAGTAGCGATGTAAAAATAGAATTTTTATCTATATAGTAGCGATGTAAAAATAGAATTTTTATCTATGTAGTAGCGATGTAAAAATAGAATTTTTATCTATGTAGTAGCGATGTAAAAATAGAATTTTTATCCATATGAAGTGATTATAAAAATGTGATTTTTATTTTAAAGACAACAGTATAAAAATGTGATTTTTATATATGTAGTGGCTACGGGCAACGAAAGTGACAAAAGGCGAGAACGACGAAGATTTCTAAATAGGAAGAGTCGTGGTATTGGATTGGCTAGTCGGTGAGAACTTCTCACTTTAACTCTTGTTTTTATAGTTAAAATATATACTAGGATGCAGACGGTGCTTAGTAGCACCCGACACCCGTCATCCACAGACCATGGATGGCTTGTATGTTTGATTGTTGTTGTGATGAAAATTGATCGTGTGATGTGAAATAAAATATTTATATAGTTAAAAATATTTTATCGTTAAAAATATTATTTTTAACGTGTGTGTGTGAATAAAAATGTGTGTTTGTTGATGTGAAACCCCACACGGGTATTGGGATGATATTTGGTATACACTAATCCCAATTATTTAATTGTATGTCGATCGATAGGTCGACAGGCTGTGTAAGCGTTAATTATTTATATTTAATGCTTATGCAGTTGTGTGGTGCACTTTGGATGATGGTTGATTATTTGTCAGTGCCATTATATACATGTGTTGTATGGAATCCATAAAATTAACATTATATGGTAATCGATTGGGCCTCATTCCAATGTCAGAGATCAATTCTCCGCCGCCAAACAGATGTATATTTAATAGAGATCAATCAACACGGGCCTCATTCCAATTGGGAAAATAAAGAATATTATAAAATATATTCATGTGTTGAGTAGGATAAATGGTCATGTGTTGACGATGCTCATGTGTTGAGAATAATCATGTGTTGAAAATTTATCATGTGTTGAAAGAAATATTTTAAAAATAAAATTTACATCTTTATCATATTTAAAGTTAGAAACTAACTGGAAAATAGATAAGATGAGTGGTTTCCTGGGTATTGATCTGATGTTGGTTTCGGCCCTCGGAGTTAATATTTAGGGAATCATTCTCTTACTACTTTACAGTTGGAGTCTGATTTGAAAATCAAACGATAGATACCATAATTTTATAAAATATATTAAATAACAAAAATAGTCATGTGTTGACAGTGCTCCTGTGTTGAGAGAAATATAGATTCATGTGTTGAATGGAATAAATATTCATTTGTTGAATAGAATAACGAATTTATTGAAATAGATAAAGCCGTGTTGATTAGAGATGCGCCATTTTGACGTGAACGATATTTATATCGATTTTATTCATTTTTTAATGAATATCGAAAAGTGATTTCAAATCGAATATATAGAAATGAATTCGAATTGAATTGAAATGAATTCGAATTGAAATTGAATTGAAATGAATTCGAATTGAAATTGAATTGAAATGAATTCGAATTGAAATTGAATTGAATTGAAATCAACTTGAAATGAATTAAAAACGAATTTATAAAGGAAAATTCAATTTTGATTTGAAATTGAATATGAAGTTGAATTTGTTTTGAAAACGAATTTAAAACGATTTATTAAATACGTTTTAAAAGGAAATCGACGAAATATATATAATATATATATTATATATATAATGGCCTGAATAGAACGCGCCGCGGCAGTTCGTGAATTTTGACCATTGACTTCGAAGGGATATTACAGGAGATCCGACCGTCGGATCCTCCTAAAACCGGAACCGTTGGGTTCGTATCGAAAAGAGCTTTCTAACGAATATGTGAAATTTGAAATCTAACAGTTGGATTTGGAATTATGTCCAAATCAAATTTGGAAAAGGTCGCTGTAAGTGCAGTTCGATGGCCGTTGATGGAAATCGACTGTACGGGCTTTGATAAAATTATTAAAAATATCAATAATTTGTGTAAAATCATAAGAAATGATTTGGGAAAAATTAGGATGGAAAACTTCATATTTGAAAAGATAAAAATAGATTTTTATCAAAATGAACTAGTTTTGAACTAGAATTAAAATCAATTTATTTTGAAATAAATAAATTGAATTTGAATGTGATTTTGGGTTTATCGTGAACCGTGTTTTAGATGAAATTGGTTCTTTAACCCAGTTAAAGATAGGATACTTATTTTTGAAATGATTAAAACTAAGTGGAGTTTTAATGAATCTTTAATTAGATTGAAATGTGAATTGATAATTTAAATTATCAAATCTGAAAGGTGATCGAGGATGGAGTACCACCAGTTTTGCTCCAAAGCGATAGTTAAATCTTTAATTAGATTTGAACGTGAAATGGTAATTAATTTTCCCGATAACACCGTGGTGTTAGATATGGAGTATTACCAGTTTTGCTACAGGGGATGGATAGGTTGGGATTGGGAAATAAAATAAATAATTACTTCGGTGTGGTTCGCTAATCCCGACTAGTTTGAAATGATATCCAAAGGAAGATTAAAGAATAAATTTAGAAGAATTTATCTTTGATAAAATTAATGGGAACCTTTCCCTAAGAGTGTGAAAACTTGAATAAAGGAATATTCTGAATTGGAATGAGGCATTTGTTGTGTTTGTGTAACATTTGTTTATTATATACGTGGGTTATTCAGAAAGGCCGGGTTTATACCCATTCTGAATAACCGATTCGACGATAAGTCGAAGATGAAGACGGTGGTTGAAGACCGGAAGTCTTCACATCGTTTGGGTGATTGCTGATGATCTCGATTGGGTTGTACACCCAAGAGGAGAGAAACAGTTGGTGATCGCCCAGACGTACTTGGAGATCGATGGATATGCGAGGAAAGTGCCTACGGTTTCGTTCAGACCCAGAACGAACTTGTAAATGGACTGTGTGTCTGACATTGGATTTTATTCTCTGTTGATTGATCTCTATTAAATATACATCTGTTTGGCGGCGGAGAATTGATCTCTGACATTGGAATGAGGCCCAATCAATTACCATATAATGTTAATTATATGGATTCCATACAACACATGTATATAATGGCACTGAAAAATAATCAACCATCATCCAAAGTGCACCACACAACTGCATAAGCATTAAATATAAATAAATAACGCTTACACAGCCTGTCGACCAATCGATCGACATACAATTAAATAATTGGGATTAGTGTATACCAAATATCATCCCAATACCCGTGTGGGGTTTCACATCAATAAACACACATTTTTATTCACACACACACACGTTAAAAATAATATTTTTAACGATAAAATATTTTTAACTATATAAATATTTTATTTTACATCACACAATCAATTTTCATCACAACAAACAATCAGACATACAAGCCATCCATGGTCTGTGGATGATGGGTGTCGGGTGCTACTAAGCACCGTCTGCATCCTAGTATATATTTTAACTAGAAAAATAAGATTTAAAGTGAGAAGTTCTCAGAGAGGGTTCCACTCCGCCGTGCTTTGCTGTTGAACCGCTGAACCGTCTGGATTGGTTTGAACTTCCAATGCATTTCTTTTCATGCTGTTCAAATAAAAATTATATTTTTATTGCTTCATTCTAATAAATAATATTCATATTTTTATTTCTACTTCATATATTTTTACAACGCTTCATTCTATATAAAAAATATATTTTTATATTTCTACTTTTAATTCGCTACTTATATAAAAATCGAATTTTTATCTTCACTTCGTTGTAAAAATTATATTTCTATATCACTCTTCTTCTAATAAAGATTATATTTTTATAACTCTATCTAAATAAAAATCATATTTTTAATATGGTACTAGTATAAAAACTATATTTTTATTTCATATCACTTCTTTGATTATAAAAAAATCACAACTTTCTTTGTTATAAAAATATAACCTTTCTTTATATAAAAATAAGACCTTTCTAATTAAAAATATGAACTTTTGATAAATAAAAATATAATCTTTACTTCTTATATCAAAAATTAACCCTTTTTCTAATTAAAAATTCAATCTTTATCAAATTAAAATTTCCTAGACCTATGTAAGTAAAACCCTAACTTTTCTACAATAGAAATCATTTCTTTTTAAACTTAAAGATCTAATCTTTTTATTACATAAACGCAAGTAAAAATCCAATTTTTACCTCATCAAAACATATGGAAAAATCAAATTTTTTCTTCATGTTTTAACATAGAAAACTGGTTTTTAAATTATTAAATAAAAATGGAGAAGAGGAAAAAAAACCTTACAGTGGAAAATAGGAGAAGGGGCTGCTACCGCACGTTGGAAGTGGAGGGAGGTCAGGGGCGGAGGATGGACGGAGTCGGTGCTGGAAGGGGGGGTCTAGGGCTCGCGATTCGAGGTGGAAAGGGGCGGGGCTCGCTGTAATCGAGAGAAGGAGGGGAGAGCAGCGAGAGGCGGAGGGGAAAGGAGGGAGGGGGTTGCGTGAGCATCAGGTCGTGGTTGGGGGGGCTTCTCCGACGAGGCGGTGGCCAACGATGGGGTGGTGTGGCGGCGCTGCTCCGTTCTCTTCCTTCTTCTTCGTTTTTTTTCTTTTTTTTTAATTTCTGAAATGGATCGGGTTTGAAATCAAGGGGGGTAGTTGACCAGAAAGGAGAGAGAATGAAGAAGGGAGGAGTTATTTTATTATTTTTAATTTCAAAAAGGTATCTTTTTATTTCGAACTCAGAATCAAGCCCACTGACTGACGTCCATAGCTAATTACCCCCATTCCGAATACAATGGGATATGTATCGTAAGCTGATTCGATCGTTTCGATCAGTTTCCGTCAAAATCAACATATAACTCTATATATTCAATTTCAAACGTACATTTCAATTTATCGGGGCCACATACTAACTCGAAAAATTACAGAAAAATATTTTCTAGCTTCGTATTGACGATACGGTCCTAACAAAACTAATTTCGTCGAATTCTGAGACCGTTTGAAAAATGGCCATTTTTCAGTCGATTAAAATCAACTGAAAATGGTCAAATACGTTTTCCTTTGCCACGCTCACATATTGATTCGAAAAATTACGAAATTTGGAATCAAGCAATAACTTGACATCTCGGATCCAACAAAAGTGGTTTCGTCGAAAACCGAGGTCGTTTGCAAAATTTCTATTTTTAAAGGCCGAAATTCCATAGCGACTATTCTGAAATTTCAACTGGACATATCTTTTGATTCCCGCTATGAAATTTTGATTTTTCGGATTCGTTGGAAAGATCTTCTCAAATAGAGTCTATTATTTTTGGTTTCACTAAAATCCGGTTTATTTTGCACCCAGTACATTCATTTGAATTTTGAAATCGAATTATCGAACTACCGCGCCATTTTCAATTCCTTTTATATATATAAATAAAATTTATATTCTAACGACGACGTATATAAATATATACGTTCGATTCTATTCAAAATAATTTTCTTGTCGATATTATTTAAAATAATTCATTTTAAATATTCAAAATTCGCTAAAATTGCCAAAATAAAAATTTTAAACTGGCTCGCATTTCCGGGTTGTTACATTCCTTGTCCAGTAAAGGAGAGGGCCCCTTGTAAATCCAGAAAATCTCCAAGTACGTATGGTCGACTTCCACTTATAACCTCGTCTTGGGTTGTACACCCCAATCGAGATATCATCAATAATCCAAACAATGCGAAGATCCCCGGTCTTCTACCACGTCTTCAGTATCTTTAATACTCCTCGTATAGTTATTCATAATGGGTCGAAACCCGGTCTTTCCGAAATAACTATCGCATCTTTAAAATCAAGTGATATATAAACATATCATAAGTCTCATTCCATTTTGGAATATTCTTTTACTCAAATCATCCTTTACATTGGGAATTACTCCCTTAAATCTTATCAACGATTTCCATCTTTTAAACTCTTGTTTAAATCTTTCCTTGGAAATCATTTTCCCATTCCCATCCTAATCATCCCATGGAGAAAATCTAGTGGTACTCCATATCTAATACCCTTTTTATTTTGGTAAGTTTAATTACTTTCTTTCATTTTAAATATAATTAAAGATTCATTTAAACTCTAACTTAGTTTTAGTCTCCATTTCATTCGTTCAAATCTTTATTGAAAGACTTATTAAAACTCTAACTTAGTTTTAATCTCTATTTCATTCATTCAAATCTTTGTTGAAAGATTTATCAAAAATCTAACTTAGTTTTAATCTCCATTTCGTCCTTCAAATCTTTGTTGAAAGATTTATTAAAACTAAAACTTAGTTTTAATCTTCATTTTATTCATTCAAATCTTTGTTGGAAGATTTATTACCACTTAAACTTGAGAAATCATCTTTCCTTTAACTGGGTTAAAGAACAAATTTTATTTAAAACATCATTCACGATAAACCCAAAAATCCAAATTGATATCAAATATAAGGCTTTAAATAGAAATCATATCGACTTATATTTAATATCAAATTCTTAAATCAACAATTACCATACAGGGAATAATGATATAAATATCTTCCAAATTCCTCAAACGGTGTCCGTATAACTACGAAATCTAATATTGAAATATCTGAAGATTATTTCCATTTAAATTCATACATCGGAAAAACTTAACTTGGTAAAATACTTATTAACTTCAAAACATTTTAATCACTTTTATCAAAGTAGCTAATTTTCACAAAATAGATTTATATTATTCAAAACTAAATATATTTAGTCCAAATCACTTTTAAATCATTTATTATGATTTATCAAAAAAATTCCTATTTTAAATAATTTAAAAATATCTCATTTCTTTGAAATCCATTTTCGGCCAATAACGGCACTAGCGCTTTTTTATTCAAAATTGATTTAAACTTATCTCAAGATTTAACCATTGGATTTCAAAACTCTTATAGTTATTAACAACTGCTAACATCCAGTTACCATCTAGTGGCATCATTAACCTAAGTGTTAAGATCATTAACACTTAAATACCTAATCAAACCATTTTTATTTAAGGTACTAAACCTCATTAACACTCTATTTCCATAATTGGCAAAAAGAATCCATATTAACACACATCACACTCAGATTTCAAATCAATGTCAACCAATTTCATATCAATCATTCCATACACCAATCACATAAAAACAACATTTAGCATATGATCAAGTTTCCCTATCACTTAAACCATGGTGTATTTCAAGTACAAGCCCAACGCTTACTAACTTTTTCAAAATCACATCTTTAGCCCACTAACCATTTTAACTCTATGTTATCAAGTTGTTGACTCACCAACTTGAATATTTTGCCACTTAAATTCATATCTACTCGTCATCAAAGAACATAACTTTAATAACCCAACCTCATCAACCTTATTAATTAACCTCTTTAACAATATTGATTTAACTAACTCACATTACATAAAGCTACAAACTTTATCATCATTATCAACAAACATAACCATCCTTAATCACCACAAACATAACTACTAAGCCATTAACATCATAATAACTTATAAGCATCAGTACCAACATAAGCAACTAATTTAGACTGGCAAATGTGTGTGAGGAGTTCTCACCAAGAAATCCACTCCTTCAGTCTTTAAAGGTAGGACCTTTACTTTAAATTGGCAACTCCAAGCTTTGCTAGAAACCAAACAAGCTACTTTCTTTACTTTGAAATACCATGAACTAAAATTTATATGTGTTAACTTGCATGAAATGAATAAAGATGGGATCCTTATGGGTAAAGGTGGAAAGGTGGAATTTTTGAAACAAAGGTTGGATCTTTAAGTGCTAAAATGGCTAAAGGTTGGATCTTTGGTTAAGGGGGGTTCGACCTAGCTTTATGGGGCCCACGCACGGCTAGGGTAGGAGGCGTGGAGGATATGGTGGTGGGTTTGGCCTTGGAGGAGCTTGACAACGGAGGCTTCAGTGAAGAAATGTTGGATTTTGAGACAAATGAGGGAGCTTTGAGCATGTGATGACCATGGAGAGGTGGAATGGGGACAAGGGGAAGTGCGCAAGTGGTTGGTAGTGGTTATAGGTGGTGCCGCTGTTAAAGTTGGAAGGGAGTAAGAAAGAAGTAAAATGGAAAATAAAAATGGAGTGACATGAAATGGAAGTATAATGAAAAGATGAAAGGGGAGTGGAAGTGATGGTTTGTACTTAAACTGCTTAAAGAAGGAGGCAAGCTCTCATGCAATGACAAGTGAAAAGGGATCCATGTGAATGAAGGGTGTGTTGTCTAAATTCCTAAGCCTTAGGAAGTTGTGCTAATTTAAGTGATTGGATCTCTTTTTAATTACACTATGTTAATTCATTTCTAGTCGTATGACCGCATACTAACTCTGATTTTTACAAAATTTGAAATCCCGCTACATTTCATAAATACAGTTCCAACGAGCCTGTTCTCGTCGAATTCGGAGAACATTTGGAAAAAATGGTCTTATTTCAAGCTCTTATTGAATTTTAACTAATTTTTCGGCATGCGTTTATATTACGTATGCCTACGCACTAATTCCGATTGACTTGAAATTTGGAAACTTACCATATTTCAACGTTACAAATCCAATAAAGTTGGCTTCGTCAAAATCCGAGGTTGTTTGCAAAATGTATGTTTTTAGGATATCAAGATAATATTAAATTATTGATTTTCACAAAATTCATTTTAATTCGCTTTTAAAAGTTCACTAACCTTATTTTAACCTTAACAAGATATAGAATAAAATTTGAATTCATTTTCAATAGTTTTCCAAGTCTAGATTCAATATTTACTTAAATTTGGAATTCATTCAGACTTACCCCTTTAAAAATATATTTTAAATTTATTTAAATCCTATTTTAAATTGACTGATAATTCGAGTCATTACAATATAGCCTCGGACCGAGTCAGACAACGGACTGTCATGTCCATTATATAACCCTTATTGCGACATCGCTTACCAAACTAACCAAGAAGGATGTTAAGTTCATATGATCAGATAAGTGTGAGGAAGCATTTCAGAATTTGAAGTACTTGTTGACCAATGCTACTATCTTAGTAGTACCCGATGGGAACTAGGATTTAGTTATTTATACTGGCATTTTCATATTAGACTTAGGAGTTGTTCTTATGCAGAAGGGAAGAGTTATTGCCAATGCTTTTCGATAGCTGAGGCCATATAAGGTGTGATACCCAAATCATGATCTTGAGTTAGTTGTTCTAGTCTTTGCCTTAAAATTTTGGAGACATTGAAAGGTCTTATTATTTTATGGACCATAAGTCTTTGAGGTACTAGTTTTCTCAAATGGAATTGAATATGCAACAACAAAGATGGTTGAAGTTTTTAGTGACCTGTGATTTTAGCATTGAGTGTACTTCAGGAAAAGGGAACAAGGTTGTTGATGCCCTTAGTAGAAAGTATCAAGGTATGGTGTCGGCTATGTTGAACAAATGAATGGATTTAGAAGCTTTAGTTGCATGTAATGTGAGGAATAGGTCAACAACATGTACTAGGGGAAGTACACCTATGGTATCATGTTTGGATGTTTGACCAGTTTTGATGAAGATTGCTTCTAGGTAGGAAGAAGATCATTTGTTAGCCGAAATGATTATGCTCAGGTTTCAACGGAAGGTGATAACCACGAAGGATTTACTCTTGATTGAAATGGTTGTTTAAGAAAGAAAGGAAAGTTATGCATTCTGGATATTGATGATCTAAGAAAAGTAGTGCTTAGCGAGTATCATCATTCTAAGTTTACGATGCACTCTGGTAGTACCAAGATGAACTAAGATATGAAAAAAAATCCTTTTATCGGGAAGGCATAAAGAAGGATGTACACTTGTGGGTGAAGCAGTGCTGAAATTGCCAGCAAGTAAAAGCAAAACATCATAAATCTAGTGGTTCGCTTCAGTCATTAAATATTCCAATTTGGAAGTGGGATTCGATATTCCTGGACTTTGTAGATGGCTTGCCGAGAACGAGAAATTGGAACGAAAGCATGTGGGTCGTCGTGGATAGACTGACCAAAAGTGCTCATTATTCGCATAAGTTCTACTGGGTCTGCACCGATTTTATTAAGTTATTCATAAGGAATGTAGTAAGATTTCATGCAATTCCTAGTAGTGTCGTAAGTGACAGGGATCCACTATTTACTAGTGAGTTTTGGAAGAGTTTGCAAAAGACATTAGCAACGAAGCATAAGACGAGTGCATATCATCCATAGACGAATGGATAGATCGAAAGGATAAATAAGGTACTAGAAGATCTATTGAAGGCTTGTGTGTTGGACTTTGGTGATTCATGGGAGGATCATTTGCAATTAATGGTATTTTCCTATAATAATACATTCAGACTAGTACAGGAGTGACGTCCTTCGAAGCTTTGTATGGAAGACCATGTAAATCGCTATCGTGTTGGTTGGATACATGGGACAGTTTGGCTCTTGGTCCCAAATTAGTAAGGGAAGCCAGGGAGAAGATTGAGATCATTTGAAAGCGAATAAAGGAAGATCAGTCTAGGAAGAAGAGTTACGCTGATAGAAGGCATAAGGATTTGCAATTTTTGGACAGAGATAGAGTCTTCATTAAAGTGTCATTGATGTAGGGCGTATTTCTTTTCAGAAAGTCCCGAAAGCTCGCGTCAAGGTTTATTTGACTTTTCCCTATATCAGAAAGGATTGGAAAGCTTGCCTGTAAAGTAAAGCTATTGGATAATTTTGTCGAAGCCTATAACGTGCTTCACGTGTCACACTTACAAAAGTATATGCATAATCCCGGTACTACCATGGAGCCGGAGGCATTGGAAGGGCTAGTGGTGGAACCTGCCTTGACTGTCGTAAGACAACTAGCGAGAGAGTTGTAGATATAGATAAAAAGAAATGGAGAACTAATACGGTTAAACTGGTGAAAGTACAATTGAGTGATGATGATAGAGACAACACTTGGGAAACCGAAGACAGGATTAACTAGACTAATTCTAATTTGCTTGTGGTATGGTCTATATTTCTTTATAGATTAGATACTAGTTTGATATGCTAGTATAGATAGCATTGATTGCTTGTTGCTATGGTTTTTTAATCCCTATTTAAATTTCGAGGATGAAATTCCCTAAGGGAGGGAGTATGTAACTTCCCTAATTTTCGTAAGACATTAATTATAGGATTAAATATGAATAGTATGTTAGATAAGGAAATGAGATTTTAACAATAGTTTTTTCCAACTGAATTATGTTTTATGTAAATGTAATATTTAAAACATTTATTTTATAATATATATCCTTTGGTTTCTGCCATAATTTGGGATTTATTAATACTTCCTATAATACAACAAGAGAGAAATTATTCTTATTTAAATTGGAGCTTATGGTGGAACACAGGGACATAGGTGTAGTCGATCTTTTCCTCTCTACATATGTATGTATGCATGTATACATGTATATAAGTATGTATGTGTATGTATGTATGTTTGTATAATCTATTGAGACACAAAATAGAGAAGCAGTTGGTAACACAGCATATCTCTACTATTGAGTTCTCTTTTGATTTCCACCTCTCATACAAGGATGAAAAGGTCCAACGATCCAAATCTCCTGTATCACCAATTGTGTCTATTTTATGTCCAAATAGTCAGGCTCGTATATGCACACATACATATATGTAACATGCATAATAATATTATGTATTTTAGAGAAATAAATAGATAAAAACAGTTACAATAGTTAATTTTATATTAATACACATTTCTGATTTAATAAGATATTTCAAAAACAAAAATTAAATTTAAAATCCATTTGAATTAGATAACTTAATCATATATATAATTGCTAAATTTAACTTTAAATATATTTTTTTTACTTATATATTAAAATTATTTAAAGATAATTAACAGATATATAGATGATCAATGTATACATAGTGGATATAAATCTCAATACTTATTTATTTATATATATATATATACATATGAAAATTGGCATGCTTTTATTAATTTTCAAAACAAAACATTACGAGGTTAGCATATTAACCATGATAAAAGTGAAACAAACATGCATAAAATAGAAAGAACATAAGACTAAATACAAACATAAGCTGTGAAATAAACTAAATCTGGACCCATGATGAGGTCGCCTACTACTTCCACACAAGTGCGATCTCCCTGCACTTTAACTCGCCAAACCAAATTACTCCATGTTGTTGCACAACTAAGATTTGTGCTACATGATTTTTTGCAAACCAAATTGCTCCATAGTATTTGCATCCCACGTTTTACCATAAACTACTCCATCAATAACCTCTGCACTTTCTATTTCATCTACGTAGCACAATACCTCCATCAATTATTAACCATTACGTTCATGTGCGTGTACTAGTTTGTAAACTGGTAATCCTTGATGTTCGTACATGATCATTACATCATGAATTTGTAGAGAAAACTCTATGTTGTAACCCTTTTTCATCAAGAGGAAAACTATAACATCCCGGATTTTTAACCAGTTAATATTGAATATTTAAATTTATTTTAAATATTTAATTGGGATTATAAGTTGATTTTTATATTGAATTTATCAATTTAATAATCAATATATGAACTAATATCGAATATATTTAATTATCGTAATATGATACGATAACAATTGAATTCAGAGTTAAAAGTGAATTTGAATTATTTAGTCGACCAATATAAATTTTATATTGAATTAGTACGATAATAATAGTTTTTTATCGATAAATTTAATTATTTAAAATCAATTTATATTTTAAATCGAATTTAATATAATTCGTTAGTTTAAATTGTTCTCTCTTCTGTACAGTCCAATTAGAATTTCAGAATCGGCTCCGTTGAGTCTAGAATAGCATTATAATCTGGTAACGTTGGTCGTTACGTTAAAATAGCGATTCAGGGACCGCGAGATATTTTTAGTTATTTAATCAAATAAAATCAAATCAAAATTTAATTAACCTTACCTAAGCTGACCTATAATCTGAGACCAATCACCATTCTTTTAAATCGCGTACTAATTGTCTCCCCCGTCTTGATATCAAGCAAACAAGTTTTAATGGTCTCTCGTACCTTTTTTCACTGATTCCTTCTATAAATTAAGCCATCGCATTCCTATTTGCCCCATTTTGAAACTGTTTCACTTCTCTTGTTCTTTTGTTCTATCATTCGCGAAAAGCGGAAAATCATTTCCACCGATTACAAATTAAAAAAAACGTAAATCAAAATCGAAAATCACAATTTGAATTTGCAAATCTTCTAAAGTGTGAGATAAGGGTGGAGATGCTCGCGGAAAGTGGTATCGCAACTGGAATCGCCTTAAATATGAAGCGCGATAACGCTGGAGCAGTCGCGATTTGCTGGAAGGAGTTCGGTAGTGGGTGGTTGAGGTGCGGGATGAGATGGGTATGCAGTTCAGGTAATCGTTGACTCTATATTGGTTGAACTGGGAAGCTGCAGTTTCAAAGGGAAATTAAGGGATGCGACATTGGGGAGTTTGATTTTCAGATGAACGAATTAAGTTATATGGAGAGTTAGGATTTTTTTTATTTTTGGGTTCAATAGTGGAGTTCGACTATTCTGGTGATGAAATGGGATTTTGCAGTGGATGATGGGGCAGTTCATTCTCTGTTTTGTGAGTTGGTAGTGGCGATGGGATCATTAGTGATAGTGCAGCGTTTACTATAAAGGTGGGCTGGTGATTTTTAATAAGGAAGGGAAGGGGAAGTCATGGTGTTTGTTTCTATTGGGAGACGATGCGTGGTAGTATGGAGTGGCAATGTAGGCCTGTTAGGGCAGTGGCGCAAAAATAGTTTAGGTGGAAAAAAAGGAATAAAGAAATGGAGCTTGACCTTATAGTGTTCGACGGAATACCAAAGTGAAGATTTCAATTAGGGTTGATACAGTTTTAGAAGCTGACCGGGGAGTGGTTTCGTGCATCGATGATCGTTGACATGCTTCGTAGTTAGTCGAGTAAACTCACATGATAGCAAGGTATAGTTTCTACAAATTTAATTATTCATAGAAGAATTAATTTATTTAACTACTAGCAGTCAATTTAATTTAAAATCGTTCAATCGTTAAATAAAAATAAATAATCGTAGATGATAGATTTATTCAAGTCGATTCGTAGACGTAATATGTAACAACCTGGAAAATATGAGCCAATTTAAAATTTTTATTTTGGCAATTTTGATGAATTTTGAATATTGAAAATGAATTATTTTAAATAATAACGACGAGAAATTTATTTTGATTAGAATTAGAACGTATATATTTATTTGAATCGTCATTATAATATAAATATTTATTTTTAATTATAAAAGTAATTGAAAATGGCGCGGTAGTTTGAAAATTTGATTTCAAAGTTCAAATGAATGTACAGGATTCAAAATAAACCGGATTTTAGTGAAACAAAAATATTAGAATCTAATTGAAAATATCTATCCAATGAATCCGAAAAATTGAAATTTCATAGTGGGGATAAAAAGTTATGCCCATATGAAATTTCAGAATAGTCGCTATGGAAGTTTGGCCCTTAAAAATAGCCATTTGCAAACGACCTCGGTTTTCGACGAAACCACTTTTGTTGGATCCGTGATGTCAAGTTATTGCTAGGTTTCAAAATTCGTAATTTTTGAAATCAATATGTGAGCGTGGCAAAAGAAAACGTGTTTTGTCAGTTTCAGTCAATTTCGATCGACCAGAAAATGGCTATTTTCAAACGGTCTCAGAATTTGACGAAATTAGTTTTGTTAGGACCGTATCGTCAATATGAAGCTAGAAATAATTTTTCTGTAATTTTTAGGGTTAGTATATGGCCCCGGTTAATTGAAATGCGCATTCAAATTCAATATATAGATTTATATTTTGATTTTGACGAAAACTGATCGAAACGATCGAATTAGCTTACGATACATATCCCATTGTGCTCGAAATGGGGGTAATTAGCTATGGACGATAGTCGGTGGGTTTGATTTCGATTTCAAAATAAAAAGTTGCTTTTTGGAATTTAAATATAATTAAATATATAAATAATTAAACCTAGTCAACCCCTTAATCTCTCCACTCTCTCCCCCTAAGTCAAACCGTTGAAAAAGAAAGAGAGAAAAATGTCGCTCAGGAAGGAAAATCGTGCCCCCGAGGCAATTGCCACCGCCGCCCCAGCCTACCTCACCGCCGCCCCAGCCCACCTCACCGCCGCTCCAACGCCGCCGGCCACCGATAGCACCCCCTCTTCTTCTTCCGCCCTCTCCAACTTCAAAACTCCGAACCCCATGCCCTAAGCGCCCGAAAGCCCCGCTAACCCTAGCTCCAATAGCCGCCGCCGCAACCAGGAAGACCGCCACCGCCATCTGCACCTTCCCCGCCACCTGACAACCCCCTCTCTCCCTCTTCTTGCTACTGTGAGTTTTTTTGTTTGTTTATTATTTAATTTAATTTTCAGATCTTATGTATGATATAAATAAAAAGTTTTGGTTTTTTTTATATAGATAAAAGTTTCGATTTTATAAATAAAAAGAGTCGAGTTTTAAACACGAAGAGATTATAGTTTTAAACATGAAAAGATTTTATTTTTGAACACATAAAAATATGATTTTGTCATATGAAGTAGCAAAATAGAAAATAGAAAAGATTCGATTTTAAAAATAGAAAATATTCGATTTTTAAAATAGAAAAGATTTGATTTTTTAAACAAGAAAAGATTCTATTTTTAAGATAGAAAAGATTCGATTTTTAAAATAGAAAAGATTTGATTTTTAAAATAGAAAAAAAAATGATTTTTATATGAGTAGCTGATTAAAAATAGAATTTTTATATAATGGATATTATAAAAATATGATTTTTATATATGTAGCGAATAAGGACGAAGAAAGTGACGAAAGGCAAACACGGCGAAGATTTCCTACATATGAAGAGTCGCGGTGTTTGGTTTAGCTAATCGGTGAGAACTCCTCACTTTTATTTTGGATTTCTAGTTTGAAATATATACTAGGATGCAGACGGTGCTTAGTAGCACCCGACACCCGTCGTCCACAGACCATGGATGATTTGTTTGTTTGATTGGTGTGTTGTGAAATTCTATTGTTTGATGTGGAATGAATAAATATTTTATAGTTAAAAATATAATTTTTAATGTGTATATAAAATAAATATTTATAAACAAATTGGACGATTTGTTTATGTACACCCATTTGACTGATATTGATTAGGACGATAAATTTTACACATCGCCCAACTGCATAAATAAAAATCTGTGTTTGTTGATTTGAAACCCCACACGGGTATTGGGATGATATTTGACGTACACTAATCCCGATTGTTTAGTTGTATGTCAATCGATGGGTTGACAGACTATGTAAGTGTTAATTATTTATATTTAAAACTTATGCAGTTGTGTGGTGCACTCTGGATGATGGTTGATGATTTATCGATGCTATTATATACATGTGTTGTAGGGAATCCATATAATTAATATTATATGGTAATTGATTGGGCCTCATTCCAATTTGGAAAATAAGAAAATTCGTGTGTTGAATAGAAAGAAAATTCATGTGTTGGATAGAAAGAAAATTCATGTGTTGAATAGAAAGAAAATTCATGTGTTGAATAGAAAGAAAATTCATGTGTTGAATAAAATAAATATTCATGTGTTGAATAAAATAAATATTCATGTGTTGAAGAAAATATTCATTTGTTGAATAGAATAATGAAGTTATTAAAATATATAAAGCCGTGTTGGTTAGATTGACGCCATTTTGATGTGAACGATATTTATATCGGTTTTATTCATTTTTATAATGAATATCGAAAAGGAATTGATTCCAAAATATAATGTTTTGAAAATATTATCATTTATATATTGGTGATATGGAATATTCAATTTTGATTAGAAATTGAATAGGAAGTTGAAATCATTTTGAAAATGAATTTAAAACGATTTATAAAATACATTCTAAAAGGAAATCGACGAAATATACATAATATATTATATATATATATAATGGCCTGAACAGAACGCGCCGCGCTGCGGCAGTTCGCGAATTTCGACCATTGACTTCGAATGGACATTACGGGAGATCTGACCGTCGGATTCTCCTAAAACCGGAACTGTTGGGTTCGTATCGAAAAGAGCTTTCTAACGAATATTAGAGATTTGAAATCTAACGGTTGGATTTGGAATTATGTCCAAATCAAATTTGGAAAAGGTCGCTGTAAGTGTAGTTTGATGACCGTTGATGGAAATCGACTGTACGGACCTTGATAAAATTATTAAAAATAGTAATAATTTGTGTAAAATCATAAGAAATGATTTGGAAGGAACTGGGATGAAAAATTCCATATTTGAAAAGATAAAAATAGATTTTTATCGAAATGAACTAGTTTTGAACTAGAATTATAATTCATTTATTTTTGAAATAAATAAATTGGGTTTGAAATGGTTTTAAAAGTAACCAGAATTTCCAATAATTGAATTGGAATAGATTCGAATTGAAATTATCTTTGGAATATTTCGATATAGGATTTCGTGATTATACAGATATTGTTATGGAAATTTGAAAGATATATTGATATCGTTATTTCCAATATGATATTTGTTGGTCGTAGAATTTGATACTGAATATAAGCTGATATATTTTCTATTCATAGCCTTGTATTTAATATCAAATATGATTTTGGGTTGTCGTGAACGGTATCTTTAATAATACTGTTCTTAGACCCAACGGAGTTGAGAAAATCAGAAACTAACTGGAGATTAGTTAAGTTGAATGGTTTCTTGGGTATTGATCTGATGTTGGTTTCGGCCTTCGGGGTTAATACTTAGGGAATTGTTCACTTGCTAATTTACGGTTAAAGGATGATAGAATGGAATGTGATTTTGGGTTTATCGTGAACCGTGTTTTAAATAACATTGGTTCTTTAACCCAGTTAAAGACAGGATTTGGTTTCCCAAGTTAAACAATCATTAATATGATTTTTGGGAAGATTAAAACCAAGTGGAGTTTTAATGAATCTTTAATTAAATTGAAATGATCGAGAATGGAGTATCACCAGTTTTACTCCAGGCGATAGTTAAATTTTTAATTAGATTTGAACGTGAAATGGTAATTGAATTTACAGATAACACCATGGTGTTAGATATGAAGTATGACCAGTTTTACTTCATAGGATGAATAGGTTGGGATTGGGAAATTAAAACAAATGATTACTTCGGTAAGGTTCGTTAATCTCGACTAGTTTGGATAAATCATAATTTGGTTTGAATTGATATTCAAAAGAAGATTAAAGAATTAATTTAAGGAATTTATCTTTGATAAAATTAATGGGAACCTCTCCCTAAGAATGTGAAATTTAGCAACTAACTGAAGATTAGTTAAGATGAATGGTTTCCAGGGTATTGATCTGATGTTGGTTTCGGCCTTCGGGGTTAATATTTGGGGAATTGTTCTCTTACTAATTTACGGTTAGTGACTGATGAATTGGAATGAGGCGTATGTTGTGTTTGTGTAACACTTGTTTATTATATACGCGAGTTATTCAGAAAGACCGAGTTTATCCCATTCTGAATAACTGATTCGACGATGTGTCGAGGATGAAGATGGTGGTCGAAGACCGGAGGTCTTCACATCGTTTGGGTGATTATTGATAATCTTGATTGGGTTGTACACCCAAGAGGAGGGAATCATTTGGTGATCGTCCAAACGTACTTGGAGATCGATGGATATGCGGGGTACAAGGTGCCTCCGGTTTCGTTCAGACCATGAACGAACTTGTAAATAGACTATGTGTCTGACATTGGATTTTATTCTGTGTGATTGATTTCTATTAAATATATATCTGTTTGGCGGCGGAGAATTTATTCTCTTGCTTAACGCCCTTCTCTGAGACGTACGAGCTCAGGGGTTATATATTGATGGATATCAATCGCATGGAGTGAATTTCCTGTGTGGCATGCCTAAGTGGCAATTGATCAAGGCTTCTGTTGAAAAGAAAAGTCTTATGGTTGATGATCAAAGCACCGCCTGTGTTGCATAGCTTTGTGTAACGTTGATTCACGAGCCTCACACCCCGGTTGTGAACCAGAAACGGGAGAGGACATCGGGGAGGACATGCGTTTCCTTCTAGCTAGGGTGGTGTCAGTGACCTACCAGCCCTGACATTTATATTATTTTCACCTGTGTGGTTATTGCTGTTGCGAGGCGCCTCAGATATATCGGTGACTATGTGGAGCCGATGGAGTCATAGGACTCATTTATGCCCCAAACGGTGTGGAAACACAATGTTCAGGCATTTTAATCCACATTGGTGAACCGGGCCTGACGATCTAAGGGCTTGACTGAGTACTTGTCCTGAGGCTTAGGCTAGAGAGTCTCGAATCGGTTGAGGACGATCCCGTGCCTCGGTTGACAGATGGAAATACAGCTTCCAATACGTGACAATTGCGGTTTTGATTGTACACTTATATATGGCGACATAGTGGTATGGGGCACTTATGCCGTCTATGATTGATACTTATGATTGAAATTGTTTTGACACTATACACTTATCGTAATAATAAAAGATGAAATTTCACATACCAAGCATTCTTGGCTATTATAAGGTAAAAACCCTATCCTCCGGCTTGCGTTGCATTGTGTGATGGGACCTTGGTTTTATACTAGCTTCATTGTTCTTTATTTAGCATTGCGCTGTTGTTTTATGCATTGGTATTCTTGGGAGGAAACCCGTTCCGTGTTATACGGCGTGGTCCCTTGATTTACCTAACTTTAAAATAAAGATTAATAACTGTTTTAGTTCTCACACCAGTCACATGACTGACCTGGAGTTTATTGTTTTAACCTAAACTCTGGGTGCCCTTATTTTGACACGGGCAGCTAGTAGTTTTGGGTTTGCAAATTTATATTCACAGGATCCTGATTTACAGCTGGAACGATACTCGGAAAGCTCTGTATCCGTGTATTACTTCTAGTTGTGTTTTGTATTATTTTCCGCTGCGATGTATTCAAATGTAATTTAAATCTCTGATATTTTCTATGTAATATTTATTCATACTCTGTAATATTCTTGTATTCTGATGGAATTGTTGTAATAAGCAATGAAATGTTCTTCTGTTTGCGTTCCGATGCGGCTTGTCCTCAAAGTATCCGCTCTTTCCTTCACGGGGAAGTTACGGGTCTTTACACAATAATCGGGAATTAAATTGGATAATCAGCAAATGGAAATCGAGGTGAGTAAACTCACTTTCTGGTTCGATTATAGTTTATTATAATCTAGTTTTTATTTAATACAAATATTTGTATGTTGTTTGTTGGTTGATTGGTTGCATTGCTGTTTATTTATAAATTGTGGTTGTTATATGTATTAGTTATTTAGGATTGGTGGTTGTGGCTATTATATATATTGGATATTTCCCGCAATATCATTAGCGGATGCCTGTAGTATCATTAGCGGATGACCCTATCTCTCCACCATATATGAGTGGACGATCTTTTATACCGCGATATCTTGCCTCGAAGCAGGATTAGTAGTATTTATGATCACTGACATCTATCAATGCAGGAAATAGGTTGGAGGGATCCAACTGGATTCCTCAAAATTTATAATTTTTTGTTTCCATATATATTATCATATATGATGTGTTTGAAACCTGTGATTGGAAATTGTGTGTTTTGGATGTTTGAATATCACTAGCCCTAGATATTTATATTTAAAAATATCAAAAAGGGATTTTTAAATATAAAAAGAAAATTTTACTTTTGGAAATAGAAATGAAATTTCAAATGAACTGAGAAATATTAACTTGTTTTTAATAATAAAAACAAGTAGCTGAGTTTATAACAATGTTTATAAATGGAAGAGCAATTACCATTTGATAATATTAAATTTTAAATTCAAGTATGAATTTTAAAAGGAAAAATTATTCTCTGAAGTGGAAATTGGATTTTCAAATGAAATTTGAAATCGAAGCTTGTTGTAATGTTTAAAAAATGAAGTGAATTTTATAAACGATTTTTGTAAATAAAGAAGGGGAATTTTCAGTGGATAATTTATAAATTTGAATTCAAGTACGAATTTAAAAAGGGAATTATAATTTGGAATTGTTTCAAACAAAAAACGATGAGATTCATTCTGATGTTCGGAATAGATAGGATTGAAATAAATCCATACGGATTTATGATTTGAATTCGACGATGTCGAATTTATAGGAAAAGAATTATTTTTTAGAAGGGATACTGAAATTGTATAAAATAGAAATTTAAAATTTAATATGAGATTGTAACGACCCGGCAGGAATTCGACTCCCGAATTCTGACAATAATACATAAACCATATTACTTGTCAAAACTCAAGTATCGAAAACACCAGATAGTTATTAGAAAGAAATTTGGGGGTGAGATAATAAAGAATTATTAGAATAGAAGAAGAAGAAGAACCAACACAACACAGAGTCTTACATCACAGCGGAGCAAAATATAATATAGAAATAAATCTTTACTGAGAGCTTTAAAAATACTTACAATCATCAGAGTATATCAACATGTCTGGACAATTATAATAACCTCTCCTCATATACAACACACAACGGAACAGTATCTATGTAATATCATACGTCCGGACTCTTCCAGCTCGTATCTTCACAGCATCCGATAACCTGGACCTGTACAACCCGGTCTAACCCGAGCATTTATAAAACGCCAGATCAGTCTAGTGAACCAGAGTGAGAAAAACACACTACGTTTACAAGTATCATCCAACTTGATTTTTAACGTCAATATCTTTTTGAAAGGAAAGGATAATCGTAAG
Organism: Allium sativum; assembly: GCA_030737875.1. NCBI lineage: Eukaryota > Viridiplantae > Streptophyta > Magnoliopsida > Asparagales > Amaryllidaceae > Allium > Allium sativum. Next base: position 104,255,367 of record CM060920.1, on the reverse strand, counting down.
ACCAAATCCACATATAAATACGGACGGTTTTAACCTTACGATAACCTAAAATATTTTGGAAATCATATCTTTTCTGATATTATGATAATGTCTAAATACAAATACATATCAATCTACCAGAACACTTTCATCTCACGTTCTACATATATAGTATGAAATCAAAACCACGGGCTCTTATTGGAGAATGGATTCCAACTGGGAAGGTTTGGTACCACCTTCCGATAGTGTATCTGTAGAGACGAATACACCGGGTTCAACAAGAACATCTTGCAACCCAGGCTAAACATGACCGGTCCCTCATTTCGCTTGAGAGTATCGTATGTATTGTCACCTTACGGCTTTTTGTCGCGACCACCGTAGTTCCCGAGAGATACAGAACTGAAAAGAAGTAATAATATGAATATTCTCTAGATGGTGACAATACACCATTTTGATGGGTGCGACCCACATAGCCATGCAACCTACCCGATTTTTTCCGCTTTCCGATTGAAGAGGCTTGAGTTTTAACACTACTTTAGAACATAACATCACCATTCACTTTGAATGCCACATTGTCAGATCCGCCAAATCACTGATTGACGTCCACAAAAATATTCTGGGTGTTAACGCCACCAACAGAAATACGCTTGTAAAAATCAATGTACGTGATTCTTTAAGAAACACTCTGTCAGACACCCATCCATACAAGTCATCTAGGAACAGGATGAACCGAAGGCACCCTCCTAGCACATCCTAGGTGTCACCCTATAGATTAGTAGTGAGTAGTCCTTGTAATCCGTAGATTCCAATCACGACAGAATCACTGTCGAAATATCTCTGGCCGCTAAACCAGAGAAATTCAACAAGTGGCTCTTCTGCTCCTGAAGATCAACAGTCTTCAATTTCTCCATCTTCAATAATCATCTTCTACGTATTCAGTGGTTTGGAATGGTTTTCGAATATACATTCGATCCCGGTCTTTCCGTACCAACATTCATATAGGTCAGATTTGATAGTCGGTTATTTAACTATCAAATAAACAACCATTCGTGCATAAAAATAAAATGAATTCACTGATTCAATACCGAACATCATTTAGCCTCTTTAATTAACCCGTCGTTAATTAGATATTAAAACTGTTGTTTCGGAAAACATTTCCCTTTCTTATTAGAAATAAGAAAATTCCATTATCAATTCACTTTTACTCATTAGACCCTTACTGTAAATTGGTAAGTGAATAAATCTCTCAGTATAAATCCCGAAGGCCGAAACCAACATCAGATTGACACCTCGAAAATTACTCAACTCAATCAGCGTACAACAAGTTCCAGATTTCGTAAAACCCTATCATATTCCCTTTAACATTTTTAAAGCGATTATATTATTATAATCTCACAAATCATTTTCAATATTATTTAAATATCATTTCACAAACTTAATTAAAATATCTTAACTTAACTCCTGTAAATAATATTATAGATTCCATTTCAAAACCCTTCACCTTTTCTTTACAAAATCATTAACCTTTCATTTACGAATTCCTTTACCATTTATTTACAAATCCATTTCCTCTCGCTTTATAGATCCATTTCTCTTCACTTTGTAAATCTATACCATTCGCTTTATAAATCATTAACATTCGTTTTACTTAATCATTAACTTTTAATTTATAAACCATTAACATTCGCTTTATAAATCATTAACTTTTGCTTTATAAATCATTAACATTCACTATATAAATCATTAACATTCACTATATAAATCATAGCCGTTCCCTTTACAGATCATTAACTTTCGCTGTATAAATCATAACTGTTCCCTTTATAGATCATTAACTTTCGCTTTATAAATTATTAACTTTCGCTTTATAAATCATTAACTTTCTCTTTATAAATCATTAACATTCACTATATAAATCATAACCATTCGCTATATAAATCATTAGCTATTCTCTGTATAAACCATTAGCCATTCGTGTATAAATCATTAGCTATTCGCTGTATAAACCATTAACCATTCGCTGTATAAACCATTAACCATTCGATGTATAAACCATTAACATTCGCTTTACTAAATCATTAACATTCGCTTTACTAAATCATATTTCAAAACTGTATATGAACACATCTTTGAAAAACGTTTGAAATCGATTTAATATCGTTTCCACAAACCATTTCTTTATCGACGGTACTAAAGAGGTAAATATATGCTCAAGTACCAAACCGTGAAATATAAACCCATTTCACATCCAAATGAACACAAAAAAAATCATATTGATAAACATTTTCAATGTTATTGAGAAATCCTGTCGGATTTCTCCAACCTGTCAATCCCTGTATCACAATTTCATATTATTCAACATATATAAAATTTAACAACTACTGGTGAGGAATCCAGTTGGATCCCTCCAATCTGTTTTCCCTGCATCAAATATGTTACCTTAATATAATCATTCAATTCAATAATCAACCAATAACAGCAATTTAATATCAACCATTGACAACCACAACGCACACAAATAAAAACCCGACTTATATAAAATATAAGTGGGAAGAACTGAGTGAGTTTAACTCACTTTGATCATTGTAAAAACAGTTCATTTCAGTTAAATTAAACAAGAGTTTAATTTAACTGAAAATCACTGTTGATTTCAATCATGTCCAGTTCCATTCCATGATGAAGATCTCGTCAATACGGTCTCGACGCTGCTAGTTTGGTTCAATTCTGTTAACGCATAAATGGAAAACGCAATATAAATTTATGGTTTATATTAGTGCAATTCATTCTTAATTAAGTTATACTAATTATTTATTTAATGTTTTTAAATGGTTGATTCTTTTCCTGGTCATCTATATTTCCTCAGTCCTGTTATCAGACCCTTGGCTATGTACGTTGTAAACATCCATCTTATTTGTGATGACCCGTAACTTCCCCGCGAAGGAAAGAGCGGATACTTTGAGAACAACACACAAAAGAACGCAAACAGAGGAACATTTCATTGTTAATTACAACAATTCCATCAGAATACAAGAATATACAAAGTATGAATAAATATTATACAACAGAACATATCAGAGATTACAATATATTACATAGCAGCAGAAAATAATACAAAACACAACTGAAAGAGATATACGGATACAAAGCTTTCCGGATATCGTTCCAGCTGTAAGTCAGGATGCTGTGAATATAAATCTGCAAAACCCAAAACTACTAACTTCCCGTGTCAAAATAAGGGCACCCAGAGTTTAGGTTAAAACAATAAACTCCAGGTCAGTCAAGGGACTGGTGTGAGAACTAAAACAGTTATTAATATTTATTTTGAAGTTCGATAAATCAAGGGACCACGCCATATAACACGGAACGGGTTTCCTCCCAAGAATACCAGTGCATAAAACAACAGCGCAATGCTAAATAAAGAAAAATGAAGCTATTATAAGACCCAGGTCCCATCACACAATGCAACGCAAGCCAGAGGATAGGGTTTTTACCTTATAATAGCCAAAGAATGCTTGATATGCTAAATTTCATGTTTTATTATTACTATAAGTGTATAGTGTCAAAACAATTTCAAATCATAAGTATCAATCATAGACGGCATAAGCGCCCCATACCACTATGTCGCCACATATAAATTATACAATCAAAACCGCAAAGTCACGTATTGGAAGTTGGATTTTCATCTGTGAACCGAGGTCAGGGATCGTCCTCTACCAATTCGAGACTGTCTAGCCCGAGCCTCAGGACCCAGACACAGATGATCCCTTGGAGCGACAGGGCCGGTCCACCGATGTGGATTAAAATGCCTGAACACTGCGTTTCCCCACCCTTTGGGGGCGTAAATGAGTCCAATGACTCCATCGGTCCCGGATCGACCGATATATTCGAGGCGCCTCGCAACAGCAACAACCACATATGTCAAACTTGTCAGGGCATGTAAAACCACTGACGCCACTTCTAACTAGAAAGAAACGCATGTCCTCCCTGAGGTCCTCTTCCGTTTCTGGTTCACAACCGGGGTGTGAGGCTCGCGAATCCACGCTACACAAAGCTATGCCACACAGGCCGTGCTTTGATCATCAACCATAAGACTCTGCTTTTCAACAGAAGTCTTGATCATTTGCCACTTAGGCATGCCACACAGGCAATTCACTCCATGTGTTTGATATCCATCAATATATAACCTATGAGCTCGTACGTCTCAGAGAAGGGCGTTAAGCAAGAGAATAAATTCTCCGCCGCCAAACAGATGTATATTTAATAGAAATCAATCACACAAAATAAAATCCAATGTCAGACACACAGTCCATTTACAGGTCCGTTCTGGGTCTGAACGAAACCGGAGGCACCTTGTACCTCGCATATCCATCGATCTCCAAGTACGTCTGGACGACCACTAATTGATTCCCTGCTCTTGGGTGTATGGCATAATCAAGATAATCAGTAATCACCCAAACGACGTGAAGACCTCCAGTCTTCGACCACCATCTTCATCCTCGACACCACGTCGAATCAGTTATTCAGAATGGGATAAACCCGGTCTTTTTGAATAACTCGCGTATATAATAAACAAGTGTTACACAAACACAACATACGCCTCATTCCAATTCAGAATATCCCTTTTTTCAAATATCACTACAACAAAATAGTCCTTTTACAACGGGCAAAAACCGTTGTTATATGCTTTTCACAACGGGCTTTAGCCCGTCCGAATATGAGCCGTCGTAATAGATCCTTCCAAGTTTACAACGGTCAATGACTGTCGTAAACACCCGTTGTAATAATGTGTCTCTATCACGTGCACGGACTCTATGACAATGTCTATAAACCCGTTGTAATAGATGATTAATTACAAGCAGCTTCTACCCGTTGTAATACAGTATATTACAACCGTCTACGACCGTGGTAATATACTAGTTGGTAAACTGTCTACAATATCATATAACAACAGGTTTTCCCGTTGCGAAATTACAACAGTCTTCAACCGTGGTAATATACTACTTGGTAGACTGTCTACAATATCATATAACAACAGCGTTTGCCCATTGAGAAATAATAGACTTATATATACACCTGATACCATATTGATTCATAATAATAATATTTATATTTTAACATGCTGATGCAACACATAATAAAAGACTAAAGCAAAAGTCTTAAAATTCCAACACGTTTCAAAAAGTTAGATAAGTTTACATCCTATCCAAAAGATATAGATAAGTTTACATCCGATCCAAAAGATTTAGATAAGTTTACATCCAATCCAAAAGATTTAGATAAGTTTACATACCAAAAGATTTAGATAAGTAGCAGCCACCTAGTTCTAAGTTCTAACATAATTACATAACTAGTTTCATAAGTACCAACACTAGACCAAGGAAATGTAATCTTTGTGCCACGCGACGGTAGATCCAACGGCCTGTCCGATAGTCGACATCTCTGAATTTGGCCTAAACAAAAAAGCTTCCGGTTCCACCGCTACATTCACACATATCTTCCAAGCATCAGCTCCAAGCTTTTTGAAATGTACCAAAGCATCGGGATCGGTACTTGCTATCGTCCCCTCTGCAACTATGTTTTTCTCCCAACCTAATAGATTGCACTTTTTGTTCACCAAACCGTCCATAGTAACCTGATCCCGTCGATCTTGAGCCTGCATAATGTTACTAGCACGGTGTGACTGCAAAAAAAAAAGTTACCCAAATGCAGAAAGAATATATTGCTGTAATCTTACAGCATTGCTAACCAAATGCAGAAAATATTGTTAACCAAATACACCATTCAGAACTTATTATACAGCATTGCTGTAGCCTGTAACCTTACAACATTGCACTAAATTCTGATAATATTTTTGAATACAAATAGTAATTGCTGTTAACCAAATGCAGAAAGTAATGCATAAAAATTTGAAATATTTTTCTCACTATGAAAAGGTTAACCATAGCTTCCAGTGAAAATCAGACAGCAAAATTAGTCGACCTGAAATCCTAGTGTATATTTGATCATGTAAAAGCTAACTACCTGAGTTTAAGTGATAATATTAGTGCTGTGTGCAATGGCCTTGTTAAGGATGATGCTGTTAGCAATAAAGAGATTCCAGTTAGTGTCAAGAATGTGAATGTGAGTGAGAAAGTTAATTCTAGTACCCTAACTAATTAATAAGAAATTTAGTTAGAAGAAAGTGATGAAAAGAAAGAAAAGTGTTGTTCTTCCCAAAAGCCAGAGCAGGAATGATAAGGCAAATATTGAGAAAAAAGGAATTGTTGAGAACCAGGTTCAACATTTTGGTTGTTCTAGCAGTTACTTAGGCAATAAGTTTGGTTTTCTTGCCCCTAGTGATGAAGGAAATGAACGGATCGATTCATATCGATAAAGAAAATGAGGAAGGAGAGATTTGTAAAATAAATGACATGCTCACTAAAGCTTTCTCTTTCTCCGAAAACTTAGGTGTTAGCAAAGAAAAACAAGTTGTTAATGTAGTTTGTTTAGTCACCAATGCCACTGAAACTGCAGTGCAACTTGATTGCATTCGTCCAGTGCAACTTGAAGGTTGTTCGGATGTGACTCCTCAATTGGTTACGACTCTAGTGAACGAGTATGACCAGCACGTTGCTAAGACAACTGCTGTAACTCCTCAACTGGTTACTAAAATTACAATTGCAAACAAGTCTCCACTATCGAGTGCTTTTATGTGTTCCAAGTAATTAAAGGAATATGAGGAAGTTTTATTGTGTATATGATCAAAAGGACTAACAGGCTGACGCATGCTGAGAATTACCAAATGGTAATACTACTACTACTACTCTCCAGCTTATATACAGTAGCTCAACAACGGCATGTCAACAGTTTTTATATATTAACACTACTACTCTCAACAATGGTCAGCTACTCTTCCAGTTCTGATCGAAGAATTCAAAAACAGGTGAGATTACGCTAATACGATCAACCCTACTTATGGAATTATAGAAAGGTTATGTGTGAACCTTGGTAAAGTATTAATAAAATCGAAATCTTTAAAAACATGGAATCAACAGTTTTTATATATTAACACTACTACTCTCAACAATGGTCAGCTACTCTTCCAGTTCTGATCGAAGAATTCAAAAACAGGTGAGATTACGCTAATACGATCAACCCTCACTACAACAAAAACACCATATTACAACTTTAATTCTACAACGGTGCGTAAAGCACAGTTGTAATAAATGCTTTTTTACAACTGTGCAAAACGCACTGTTGTAATAAATATTTTTTACAACTGTGTGATAATCACTGTTGTAATAAACATATATATTACAACTTTTCATTTACTAGTTGTAATAGAGATGCCTAGTGCAAATTTCATGTTTATAATATCTATATTTAATAACTATTTATATTGATATTTAATAATAATATTTAATAATAATAATTAATAATAAACTTGGGAATCAATAATATTTGTCAATTATTATTAAATAATTAATAGTTAATAAGTAGTAAAATTTTTTAATAGTTAATGTATGTTAACTAGCTACTTTATTAATTAATAGTATCATAAGCTTTTAATAAGTATTACTCTCGATTATAATTAACTAAGTAGAAAATAAGTAAAAGTTAATTAATTAATAACTATTATTAATAAGTAATATTTGATTTGGTAGTAACTATTTCAGCAGTTTTAATAAATATAATTTTGGCAAACTTGTTTGTTCAGCATTTAACAACGTAACCGCACTATAGTTTGTGGCGCTTTTGATAGATTTTTTTTATTTGCATGTAAACTTAATGTTGTAAGTAGTCCCTGGCATTGCTTTTGATCTGCGGGCTTTTGACAATTTTTATTACAAAGTAATATTTAATATTTGGCAATTAAATTATATAATAATTCATAAAAATATTAACAATACATATAACATTTATAATAATTAATAAATAAGATTTTAATAAACAATAAAAATTAAATACAAATATATAATAATTAACAACTAAGACTAAATAATAATTATTAATTTGAAATGTGGCACAATTCAAAGCATAATGTTGAAAACTTAGTGATTTCACACCCCTACACTTAACAATTTCCATGTTTCAATTATTCTTCCCACTGGTTGAAACGTTGTGCCTTTTGACATCGGTTCACAACATTTCAATCGTATTCCATCGTATGCCTTTTCCATCCGTTCACATTTCCTTTTCCATCATTTCATAGTATTCCTTTTCCATCATATTCCACCGAAACCCTAATTCCCCTTTCGATAATCAGGCCGTTGCTGCTCGATCGCCGCTGCTCGATCGCCCTCTTGCATGCGGTCTCAATCGCCGTTGCTCGATCGTCGCTCTTGCCTGCTCAATCGTGATTGTAATTTTCTTCTTTCTTCTCAGAATATTTTGCTTCAAGCCACTTTGTATTCAGGTTTACGTTGCTTTGTTTTGAAGAAAATAAAGGATACATGCTCGTTTTTTTTCTTTTCAATTTCCCCTGAATTGAAACCATGCAAGCTACCCTACCCTGTTGATAAAACATAAACACATTTGATTCATCTCGTGCCCTGCTGTTATACTATTAAAATCTGAAGTGGAGATGTGTATTTGGGAACACATATACTTTGTATACACCCAGTTTATTTAGTGTTCATTTATTGAATAGCTTTCGGCCATTATCCTTACCTCGGCTGTGTTACAAAACTGGAAACCCTGTTCTTGCACCTTGAGTATGTGTGTTTTGAACATGTTGTACCTTATCTGAAACCGTATGTTAGTAGATATACAAACCAAAAATGTTTGCACAGATGTGCCCCCACTTATAGTTTTGGAAGTAAACCTGAAAGGAAGTTTCCCTTGCTAGTGATAAATAAATTACATTTCAATTACCATCTTGAGCGAAATATACTCTGATTAAATCCATAGTTGCCTATGTTATACTTGTAATATTTTTCTTAAACCATGAGTCTTTCTTTAAATTCTTGAAATAATAAATGGGTTCTTTTGTTGTCTAAAATTGCTTACTGTTTTCTTGGCAATATATTTTCTTGCCGTGAGTTGCCCCCTTTGAAATAAATAATTGGTTGAATTCCTAGGAATAAAATGCAAGATGCCATGCGAGATGAAATTCTCCATGCTCATGTCATTACCGAGTCTACTTGTGCACATTAAAATTTTCCAGTCTTCTTGCATTCCAGTTACTGATGTGTCATTCCATTCTCTATTATGAACATGCCTGATTCATGCAAATAAATACATGTTGCCGTGTGTGATGGTCTTTTATTTGTGTTTATTTTGATGATAGATATATTATTATGCAAATACGTTGTTTTAGAGGGTGGGTCGAAGTATGATAGGTGGTGCATACACACTTGCCTGCTCAATCGTGATTGTAATTTTCTTCTTTCTTCTCAGAATATTTTGCTTCATTATTTCTGAAACCGGATCTTCGTTCTGACCAGTATCTTGCTTCATTATTTCTGAAACCGGATCTTCGTTCTCAGAATATTTTGCTTCATTATACCTAAATCGATATTTCATCACACTTTTTATTTGTTTGATACTGGCTCCAGATCCTGCTCATATATAAAAAGCTAAAATTGATAAACAAAATAAATAATAAATATATTAGATAGGCAGTGTGTTGGTTTGTATGCTGATCTGGCGGAGCAGTTTTGGTTTAGTTCCCTTGGAGCTGGTCATCTAGGTGGTGATAGGGTGATCAATGGGTTGGTTTCCATGGAGTTATCTCTAGTATGTGATGTACGTTGCGTACACTTTCCAGTAGGTCAATAGGTTGGTTGACATGGAGTTATCTCTAGTATGTGATGAACTGTTGAACCATATATGATCAATTGAGATATAAAATTCTAACAAATATATAAGTTAATATTTGTTACATAAGAGGGGTAATCTACCAAGGTGGGTGCGTATAACCAAGTTGTACAATAATGTTGAGCATAATTCTTTATAGTAGGTCCGAAAATTAGAGGCGTTGTTTTACCAAGATGGACAAAGCATGGGTCAATCTACCAAGGTTTCATCATTTTGGTTATTACTTCCATAGTTATAAGTAGTGTGATGCTAAGGGCACATCAATCTACCAAGGTTTCATACGAAATACTTTGAGAAGGCGACACAAAATAGTGGTGTTTCCATTGAGTCGAGTACTGTTTGTGTAGATGGGTCTATTGAAAAAATAATATATTATGGGGTCTTGCGTGAGATTTTCTTATTGGATTATCGTCAATTTCAAGTTGCCTTGTTTAAATGTGATTGGGCAAATATGTATCATGGAGTCAAAGTTGAAGATGGATTTACATTGGTCAATTTGCATCAATTTCAAAATAAGTTTGAAAGCGACCCGTTTATCTTAGCAACACAAGCGGTTCAAGTTTTCTTCTCTAGAGAAGGTAGTTCTTCAAATTGGTAAGTTGTGTTGAGAGCGCCCTCTAGAGGGTTTCATGAATTGGAAAAATACGACAAGGATGAAGAATCAACTAGTAAACCATTGGATGAGTCACAACTTGATGATAGAGACGTAGATAATGGGGATGAAAGTTACGTAAGGGAGGGTTGTAACGGTATTTTGGTATGTTATAAGCATATTTTATTGATTTTTTATTTTATGCATGTTCATATATACCATAACATGTGTTGTTCATATATACGATAAAATGTGTTGTTAGAATGTAAAAAAAAGAAAAAAAATCTGATATAAGATTGACATCTTAGCGTGTATCAAAATAATTTTATTTTCTATTGTATGTGCTTTGCATGTGTATTTTATTTTGTACGTGGTTGTTACAAAGTAGTGCTATATTTAGTGTGATGTTCTAATCCTTTGTAAATCATTTTGTTTTTTTATAGGTCGACGAGGAAGATTGATCTTGTATTATCGACGAGGAAGATGGTGCTAGACGAAGGAGAGGTATTCAAGTTACATATTGCATTTTTTACCACATGTTTTTTTTTACTTTAGCTTTATTTTGTTTCTTTTAGTATGTTGTGTTGAGGACATTTGCTTCATCATGATTTAACCCCACATATCTGCAACATTTGTAAAAAAAATTACTTAAATATGGGAGACTTATTTATTAAGATTGATTAGGAGAATTAAAATGAGAATTCATCTTTATTTCATTCTCTCTAGTTTCCCCCCTCCAATAGAAGTCGAAAAAACTCCAAAGAGAACTATCTTCTTCATTCTCTATTCGTTTTTTTATGAAATTAAAACCCACTCCCAAAATATTTAAAACCCTGGACGGTGTCTTCTGTAAGTCTCTAATCCTTCAATCTACGGTTCTCAAGTATGAAAGATTGTTGTTTTATCGTTGGATCGCAGACGACAATAACCGACTGTGCCATGATCACGTTGAATTACGCTTTCAAGGCAATGACCTCATCCATGGCATAACCCATATACCATGAATTTTTCTTTGTTCATATCATGGACTTTCCAACAATAAACATATATTCGGAATACCATATCGCAAGAAATATTGGATGAGTTAACAGTAACTACAATTGAAAATTAGTATTTGAATATGCTTAACTATGAAAAGATAATTGAAAATTTTGCTTTAAAAAGTTCAAGAATGAGTTGTGTTTATTAGTTGTATTAATTTCTTTATAATATACATTAATGTTTAGATTTTAGATATGCTCTGCAGTACATAGCTGTCCAATTTTTGCGATCATTATTTAATATATGAAAGAATTTCAATTTTGTTCTGTTTACCCCAAAATTTTCAGTTTGCCTATCCCCAAAAAATATAATTTTATCATCTTGTTAAATACTTTTTAATTAATAAGTAACGACTGAAAACATACTCCTGAAATGTGTTTACAAATGTATATACTTTAAGTAAATATTATTAATGTGATCAGAAAATGTTTTGTTAAAAAATCAACTATTTATTCCATACAAGTTATACGAATATCTATACACTAGCATGTTGTCATATATCATCTTTTTAGGCCAAAAATCATTTCACTGTATAAAATTACAAATGTTATGTTTGAAGTTTAAAATATAAATATTTATAGATTTGCATGAATGTTTAGAAAAAGAAAAAAAAACATTTTGATGTCACTTTTATTTTGAGTTTAAAATATTAATATATACACTCGTAGAGTGCTCAGTGCAAATTTTATAAATAAAATTGTAGCTTATGCAACAATATATATATATATAAAAATATATTGGGTGGCGCTATGTTTTGCAATTTGCATTGCAGCTCAAATTTGAACTGAAACTGCATGAATTATGATGAACAACACAGTTCGTCTTATGATGATCATGTAGTCGCTTGTATTTTGTGTTTGATAACTTAAAAGTTTTAAGTTTTGCAGAACCTGTAGACTAGTTGATAACTTAAAAGTTTGATAACTTAACATATTAATATATATATACACATTTTTGAATCAGTGAATTTATTATTTAGCCGGATCACTGTATAATCTGTATGCTACTACAGTTGGCATTTGAAATGTGTGAATCACCAGGAAAAAAGAAACAGTTTCGACGGCCCAACGAGATTTTAAAACTGTAAATTTGGTCCTGGTAACTAAGGTTCAAGGGTAAATAAAATTAATTCATGACGAGGTTTTTTAGAAAAAAAATCTGAAAAAAAGAAACAGCAACTTCCTTAAATAATAAGGTCTATTTTCTGGTTTACCATTCGACAGTTAGGCAGAACCGCAGAAGGCCCCAAAAAAGGTACGGTTTTAAGCCAGAATGATAATATTTTGTCTAAATTTTCGGGTCTCAGCAGCAATTTTCATAGTTTTGATGATTTTTCATAAATTTAGATATCGGTTGGTTTTTGGATCAATTTGTATTGCACTAAGAGGTGCAAATCAAAGGACAATCCAATTATTAAGATAACCGTCAAAGCGTTTTCATCTAAACTTCAAAAATCTTTTTTTTCCATTTGTGCAAAAGAATCTAAATGAAAATAAACAGACTGACGTTGTCTTTGCTAACGATCAACCGGTCTACAGGTGTTGCAAAACTTAAAACTTTTAAGTTATCAAATTTAATTGCATTTTGTATGTTTAGCCATTGAAAGCAAGTTAGTACACTATTATGGTCACATTGTTATCTTCGCAGCAGACATCTGGGCTTGCACTCCCTGTTAATCCACAGTTTCTACTCTAGCATTTAATTGCATTTTGTATGTTCAGCCATTGAAAAATGACTTAAGATTTTTATTTTTTAGCCACGGTTACAACGACTTAGAACTCTTTTATCGCTACTTGTCAGTTTTTATCGCTACTTGTCAGTTTTTATCGCTATTGAAAACTGACTTAAAATTTTTATTTTTTAGAGCTCAAAAATTGCAAACAAAAGAGCAAAAAAGCAAAGTTTAGCTGCACTTGCAGCTGTTCGTGTTGCTAATGAAAGACCGGTTGGGATTAGAATAAACGAACACCCAGATGGACCACTTCCGTTGCTTCGTGATTTAAATATTGCTATAAGAAGATCTCCTCGAAAACATGTTGAATACCCAATATGCACTACTCGCAAACCTGGAAGAAACCTTGGCCACACTACAAAAGGGATGCAGCCCCCTCCTCCTTCCAGTAGCATCCCCGTCGACACTACAAACCAGATTCAGCCCCCTCCTTCCAGTAACAGCCCCTTCGACAATACAAACCCAGTACAGCCCCCTGCCCGTCAACTACACTTCCAGGAAACTTCAGCCAATGATGATTCCAGTCCAAACGAAATTCAACCCGATTCTAGTGAAGGTCAAAGATTGACGCAAGCTAGAAGAAAGAGAGGCAGAACGACGATGAAATCATTAGCTATGATACCGGATGAGAAGCTGGAAGTTGAATTTAATGAACGCAGACAAGCAATAGGTGCTAATTCCAAACATTTGTCGTCATATATTGGTACTCTAGCAAGGGAGATGGTGCCTTTTACCATTAGCACATGGAGGAACGTCGGTGACGATTTGAGGGATGATCTGTGGACTTGTATAGAGGTACGTACTGATATTTGACTTGTATACCATATGTTGGCGATAACATGAGCAAGTGAATAATAAATTCTGGCTTTCAGTTGTATTTAATTTTACTGATTCTATGTTATTTATGTTAGAGTACTTATATGTCTCAATATTAAAAGCAACATATTATATACCTGTTGTAGTTCTCTTTATAATGACATATGCATTATGCACATTGCATTTTGCAATACTGTTACATATTATATGTCTCAATATTCAAAGCAACATATTATATACCTACTGTGGTACAACATTGCATTTTGCAATACTGTTAGAGACTAATCTGCGGTTTTTTTTTTTGTGTGTGCAGTCAAGATTCAATGTAACGACCCGGATTTTGAGCGACTTTGGTTATCGACATAAGCTCGATGTCGATAACCAAAACATCGAAAAATCCTGGTAATTAATGAAAGAAATTAGAAGGTGAGAATAGATAAGATAGAAACTTAGAATAGAAGAAGAAGAAGAAGAACACAACATCAGAGTAACACGAACCTCACAGCGGAACGAATAACATATAATAGATAACATAACTTTGAAATATAACAGTTATGTATACAATAACACTTATCAGAGTACAGCACTTACAACACAGCGGAAATAACTATAGTTATATGATCTTGAAGCCTCCTGCTCCAAGCTCTCCGAGTATATCTGTAAATTCCTGACTACTTGACTGCCCATACAAAATTGGGCACCCAAGAGTTTAGGGAAAACAACAAAGTAAACTCCGGGTCAGTCATGGGACTGGTATGAGTAAAACAATTTAAACATGTATATGAACAAGTAAACGATATCTCATAAGACGACGCCGCATAACAGAACGGGTTTTTCCCTTATGAGAATCCAAAATATCTTTATATCAAAAACCTTTTGATATTATAATAATGTCTATGTACACATAGATATCAACTAGCAGAAACGCTTTCATCTCACGTTCTACATATATAGTATACAATCAAAATCGCAAGCACGTATTGGATAATGGATTTTCAACTATGACAAGGTATGGAACCACCTTCCGATCAGTGTACTCTACGAACGATACACTGGAGTTCAACAAGAACATCTTGTAACTCAGCCACACAGGACCGACCACTCATTTTGCTTGAGTGTATAGAATGTATATCATCAACGGATGGGATCAGCAACCGTTCCCGTATATATATGGGACAACATTGATAGATTTAAGAAACAAATGAATATTCTCTAGATAGGTGATTATACACCCTACTTCGTTGCGACCGACTTAGCCATGCTGCCTGCCCGATTTCTGTCATTTACCGGATGATGAGGCTAGAAGCTACGCTTTATCATTACATCAGATTCACTTCGAATGCCACATTGTCAGATCCATCAAATCACCGATTGACGTCTACAACAGTACATTACGTGTTAGCTAAAGAAGTTTCCTTCTCCGCTTCCACTCTTGGTACGGTTGAAGAAATCAATGTACGTGACATTTCTGGAAATACTCTGTCAGACATTCATTTTCATTCACTTAGAATGTCACATCGTCATACCCGCCAAATCACAAATTGACTTATCCAAAAATAACACGGGTATACAGCTAAGAGAAACGAATTCCTCCGCCACCAAACGTGAATACGTTTGAACAGATCAACTTACGCGATCTATTGGATATACTCTGTCAGACCTTCGTCCATACAAGTTGTCCTGGGACTGGACAAACCGAAGGCACTATTCAGTATATCCATGTTAGTCACTGTTATCTAAGACGTATACAACAGCCCTTGCATTTTACTCCGTCTTCAATTATCTTTGGCATATATGATTCGCGACGCTTATGCTAATACAGAGTGGTTCTTTGGATAATAATCCAACCGGTCTCTCCATATTAACAACGTTAAAATGGTCAAAACTTCGATAGTCTGTGATTTAACTATCAAAGAAAAACAAGTGTGCAAACAACGATATTATTTCCAGATGGAAATTATATCGAACAAACATCATTTAACACTAATCTCTTTAGTTCATTTATTTACTTATCTCCTGTTTCTCTATATTCAATATTTCTTATTTTCTAAGTTTAGAAAATATACATTATTAACAATGGAAAACATTTCCATTTCTTGTTTTCTATATTAGAAAACATTTCTGGTTCTTACTGAAAAACAGTTTGGATTAACTCTATTTTCTTAACTCTATTTGATTTACTTTATTTGATTTACTCTATTCACTTAACTCCTGTCGAATAAACTATATTCGATTAACTCCTCTAACTCTATTCGAATAAACTATATTCGATTAACTCCTCCAACTCTATTCGAATAAACTATATTTGATTAACTCCTCCAACTCTATTCGAATAAACTATATTCGATTAACTCCTTCAACTCTACTCGAATAAACTATATTCGATTAACTCCTTTGATTTAACTAATATTCTATAACTCTCTTCGATTAACTAATAATCGATAACTCCTTCGAATAAACTATATTCGATTAACTCCTCCAATTCTATTCGAATAAACTATATTCGATTAACTCCTCCAACTCTATTCGAATAAACTATATTCGATTAACTCCTTCAACTCTACTCGAATAAACTATATTCGATTAACTCCTTTGATTTAACTAATATTCTATAACTCTCTTCGATTAACTAATAATCGATAACTCCTTCGAATAAACTATATTCGATAATCTCCTCTCGAATAAACGATATTCGATAATCTTTCCTTTCGATTTAACAAATCGATAACTCCTTTTCGAATAACTAAATTCGATAACTCCTTTCAAATAAACGATATTCGATAATCTTTCCTTTCGATTTAACAAATCGATAACTCCTTTTCGAATAACTAAATTCGATAACTCCTTTGATTTAACTAATATTCTATAACTCACTTCGATTAACTAATAAATCGATAACTCCTTCGAACAAACTATATTTGATAATCTCCTCTCGAATAACAAGTTCGATAACTCCTTTCGATGAAACTAACATCGATTAACTCCTTTCGACGACTAACATCGATTAACTCCTTTCGATGAAACTAACATCGATTAATTCCTTTCGATGAAACTAACATCGATTAATTCGACTAACTTAACTCGACTTACTTGGTTCGACCAATTCGATTCGATTAACTAGACTCGACTAACTTGGTTTAACAAACTCGAATAACTTGACTGGATTAACTCGACTTGAATTAACTTAACTCGATAACTCAATTTGATTAAACTTAACTTGATAACTCAAATTGATAATCTTACTTCTAACTCACTTCGACTCATTTGGATTAATCCGTTTCATTAACTCATTTTGGCTAACTCGCTTAGTCTAACTCGCTTTGGTTAACTTACTTTGGTTAACTCACTTTGGTTAACTCAACCTTGGTTCACTTGGTTTAACTCGACTTCCTTAACCCAACTGGTTTACTCTAATGGTTTTCACTTATTTTAAAAATTCCTATTTGATAACATTTATTCATTTATAAAGATTTACTTTTTAGTAACGGTTCTTCACTTTATAAATGTTCTCTTTTTCAATTTGCCTATATTTATTTCATATAAATATTTCCTTTATAACTTTATTTATTTCCTACATAAATATTTCCTTTTAACTCTTTATTTATTTCCTACATAAATATTTACTTTTATATTTGGTATCCACAAATATTTCCCTTATATTTGGTTTTCACAAATATTCCTTTTATATATTCTAACTCCTTAAATTTCCGGGAAAATTCGCCATAACCTCCTTTGTATCGGGAGCATCGGGAAAATCCCCAAACCCGCCACACAGGCCTTTCCATTCAAAAAGAAAATGGGTTGTAATTATTTCCTTTTTGAATATCTCCTATTTATAAATATTCCAATTTATAAACATTTCTTATTTATAAATATTCCACTTTATAAATATCTCTTATTTATAAATATTCCACTTTATAAATATCTCTTATTTATAAATATCCCATTTTATAAATATTCTATTTTCAATATTACTTTGAAAATCCCCTTATCAACATTTCGGTATGTTATGGTATTCAATCGTATCAAATCACGATGTTCAATATCGTCCAAGCACATATAATTGCCCACAGATTATATATCACATTATATATCACAATATATAAATCACAGTAAAATAACTGTTGAGGAATCCAGTTGGATTCCTCCAACCTGTTTCCCTGCATCACAGATGTTAGACAATATAATTATCATCACTTTCAGTTCAATATGAATTATTCTGATCAACAGAATCGACATATAAATATTTAACGGTTTATATATATATATATACATATATATATATATATATATAATTACTACTAACTGACTAGCAGTTCAATCAAACAGTCAACACACAACAATCAACAGATAATTAACAGTTCTAAGAATACATTGTAAAAATAGAACTGTTCAGAATTGGTGAGTTTTACTCACATTGGACGATCATCATCTATGACGATAACCATCGCTTGATTCAGACAATTTATTTTGCTATAAATTGTAATGGACTCCAATTGACTCGCGGTCAGTTCCATTGCGTAGTGTCCGTCCATACGATCCCAACGCAACTTGCGGTTCGTCAATCTGATTTCGTATGACCGAGATATCGAATTAACAAGTTTGTATAACTATTAAATCTTAATAAACTAAAATATTATTTCTAACTAGGCTTACATTTAGATAAGACCCAAACCCTCCTTTAAACATCCTGACCCGCTCCTCCCAACTCTTCTTCTCAAACCGTCGCATTCCAGAGAAAAATCCCCAAATCAATACCTCACGTTGACCCTAGGTTTGACCTACCTCCACACCACCTCCGGTCATCAATCCTTGGCGCCGCCTCCACCCTCGGCTTCAGCACCACAATCCGCACCTGGTGGTCACCTCCACCTCAGCCTCGCACGCCCCTTGCTCACCCCGTCAACACCTCTGATGCGCTACAGGTACCGAACAAAACATCCACGAAAATTCCTAAAAATACTACACTCGATCCTACTCTCTCCACTCAATCCAACTACGAACCCAAAACGATGGATTAATGCTTGTATGACTTGCGATTTCCGAACCCTACCCCAAAGTCACCACGCTGGCAAATTTCCCGATACCCCAAAACATGTTCGAACTCAACAAAAAGGGCACCAGAATAAAGAGGATCCTTCAAGCAATCTAAATATATATGTATAAGAATTTGTAGATTTTTCTTTCATTTGTTTTTGATTTCTTTCTGTTGTGTTTGCTTGAGGATGAAATGAAATACTAACGGCGGAAATCTGAGTTTTTTGATTAGGTTTAGATTTTAAGGGGGGGTATTTATAGCATCACAAAATATCTAGATTTTTTTTTTTACTAATATTTTATTTTGTCCATTTCTCATCGTATCCGACTTCTAAAAATTCCTGCGGTCGCATACGATACCCAAAAATCACGAAACTGGACATGCAGCTAGAGTTCGACATTACGGTCCCAACGAAACTGGTTTCGTCGAATTCCGACTCCATATGCTCACACAGCGTATTTTTAACAGTCAAAATACTGACTGTTTCTCTCTCTAAAAATCCGTACGGCCACACAGTGACTCTAAAAATCACAAAACTTGGCATCTGGCAACTATTTGACATTGCGGATCTAACAAAATTAGTTTCGCCGAATTCCGACTTCGTTTGCAAAAGTGGCTTTTTTAAAGCTCTGGGTGACCCTTTTAAATATATAAATATATTTAAATATTATTAAATTAAATATAAATAAATTTATATTACCGTATATCTTCACATATGATATCGTCCAGCTCCAGAATATCATATCAGAATTTACAGCTTGGTATTTTAGATTCCATATTATCTCGATATTCAGTTTATACTGAAAATCTATTTATAACGTATATAAAGCGTTGCGAATTATAAAGGAATTCCACAGCGACTTTTCTGAAATTTGATTTGGACGTAAATCAAAATCTACACGACGAAATCCTGATTTTTCTCTTCCAATAGAAAGATATACTCCACCAGCTCCACACGTTTCTTGTTTCACAGAAATCCGATTTAAAACGAACCCTGTATATCCAGTTGAAGTTCAAATCGCCAAATTACGAACTACAACGCCATTTCAAGCTCGATTTCAATTATAATATAATTATACGTTCAAACTGACGTCGATTGAATATATTCGTCAATATAATTCAACTCTAAGTTGAATTAAATCCTAGGGATGACCCAGCTCACAGAATATTGTGATTTCCAATAATTTTGATTATTTCTGAATTAAATATATTATTTAATTATTTAATTTAATTAAATATTCCCAGTTATTTAATTAAACCTCTATTTAATTCACTACATCACGATATATATAATTAAATAAATTAATTATAATACCCCTGACAATGCGGGTCATTACATTCAAGGTAGATATGGTGTATAAGGATTACTTGTTAATGATAATAGGACAGCGATGGAAGGAGTCGAAATCAAGGTTAGTTGCAGCTATCAAAAAAGCGTCTCAAAATCCCGACTCTACCGATACTTTAGCAGGCCTAAAACCGTTAAATATAAAGAGTGATGACGAGTGGAATGCTTTTGTAACTGAAAAATTGTCAGAAAAGTTTGAGGTGGTTATTTTTGTCTTACGGATTTTAGCTGTTAAATATATTACATTTTGCTATATCATATTTATTGAATTGATCTTATAGGAAAAAAGCCAAAGATTCAAAAGTATTAGAGAAAAGAATAAAGTTCCACACACCATGAGCAGAAAAGGTTATGCAAGATTGGAAGAAGAAATGGTAAAAAAATATTGTTAAAGCAATTATTATTTGTTATCACTTGAACATTCTGAAGCTGTTAAGCTATTTTTGCAAAAAAAAAGGAAAAGGCAACATCTAATATCACTAGAGACGAATTGTGGCGCAAAGGCCACATTAGAAAAGATGGAAAACCTCCGAATTCAATTGCTGCCGAATGCATAGTAAGAATAAGTTCAAATATACAATATTAGAAACTGTTGCTATTGTTAAAGTAGTTTTAATTTTAATTTCTGAATATTGGTTGTTTTTGAATTTGTAGTCTAAGATAACAGAGCATCATAATGCCACAAGTCAGGATTCTCATGGAGCAACATCAGTTACTCAAGATGGCGTGTTGAAGCTTTTTGGTCAGGAGCATGGAGGACGTGTAAGAGGGCTTGGTTTTGGGGTTGTACCATCTCAGCTTCGTATTCGGGGTAGCTCATCAGGTGAAGTACATGCATTGCGAAACCAAGTTAGTGGATTGGAGACCAAAGTACAGGAGCTTACTTCGATGTTGATGGTAAGTGTAAATTAGAAATTTATTTTAACGGCGATTTTTCCTGTTTTCTTGTTAATTAGAAACCAAGTTATTATCGGTTTCCGGTTCCGTTCCGGATATTTCGGAATTTCCGGTAAATTTCCGGTTTGATAATTCCGGTGCGGTTTTTTATAAATATGCAAATAAACATTACTAATCAAGATTTAAAATTTCGTTTTCTGATTTATTTTCGGTTATACACAGAATATGTGTTTTGATATAAAGATGTACATAACAAAGATGTTTTATAAATACACAAATAAACATGGATTAAAAATTCTGCCTCTCCACCGTCTTCCTCTGCCTTGCGATGAACTTTTTTTTCTTGGTTTGAACGGATTAGTAGGTCAAATGTCGGCTAGGTTTTATTCTGAACGATGCAGAAGCTAAGTGGAAATGATGGGTAATATTACGGGTTATGTGTGTATAGCAGGTCATGTAATATTACGGGTTATTGATATAAACCGCAGGCAACCAAAATGAGACTGATGTTTGATTATAAACCATTGTTACATGAGTGAATATTAATTAAATATGCCAAAGTTATAAAAACAGGGAATTTAATCCCCTGTTAATCTGCTATTATTCAAAATCTGATATTGTCATGAGTAGGAAAATATGAATTGAAATTAAATGTTAAATTATTAAAATCTTAAATAATTAAATGTTTGCATATTTATTTGTATATTTATTGAAAAAGGTATCGGAATTGACAAACTGGAAATAAACAGGAATTACCGGAATTTCCGGACCGAGATCGAAATTTTAAATTTTCTACGTGACCGGAACGGAATCGAAAACCAGGATTTCGAACCTTGGCCCAAATTTCATTATTTTATCCAAAATTGATCTCCCTCTCAACAGATTTTTTTCCTGGTTTCTCCTTTATCCAAAATTCATCATGTTTTATAAATACTCTAATTTATGTGGTTGTATAGCTGTTTTTAGCTGGCAGTCCGACTTTCCCATTAGTTTCATGCAAGCAATATACAATGAACCATACCTGTAGTAAACCATCATCTGAAAGGGAAATGAACTATTCTCAAATTTACGGCTTCCCAATTGTGCTAGTTTTATATGACCATAATCATATTTTGTGCTAATTTTATATGACCTATGTATATGCAATCTTTACAGGATCTAAAAGAAAAGCAAGCTAATGCGGGAAATGCAGCAACTCCTGATCCTAATATGCCTCAGGTACCCTTTTTTATTGGTATAATTGATAAAAAGATGTAACATTTCATGATCTACAGGATTGGAATATTGCTGTTAAAATGCGTCAACTTTTTTTTGACAATGCAAGTTTAATTCTTTGGTACAATGTTTGGTGAACATTGAAATGCTTTTACCGGAACTGTGAAATTTTAGGGTGATTTTAAGGACAGTAAATGGAGGGGGGTTGGGTACTGTTAAACTAAATTCCCACGCATTAGAAGCTGAAGAAAATTTTAACGTAAACTAAATTCAATTTGGAATAACCTTTGTGTTTATACTGTTATCTAAAACATGCTAAAATTGGGGTACTTTATTTTTGAAAGTGAGGTGTTCATCTTTTATTATTATTGTATTCATACAACAGTAATGGAAATTTCTCATTTCTAGATATTACTTCACATAGTTAATCACTTCCAGTCATATATAAGTGTAGTCAACTAATAATCTATCAAAGTACCCATATCTATACCCACACTAGATTAAATTCAGAGAGTTTGCACAGAGTTTATTCACAAAAGATCCACTGTTTTCATATTTCGTTTCCAGTTTTTGACATGAAGAACAATTAGTTACACATACATATTCACAAACATATATGCATATATATGTGTGTGTGTGTGTGTGTGCGCGCGCCCCTGAATCATACTATATTCAATCACTAAGGGTTTAAAAAGAAAGAGTTTGCAGATGTATTACTGTGTTTTTCTATTGTGTTCACTATCTTTACCATTCTCAGGTTTTATAATTACATTCATAGATTAAACAAAAACAAGGAAATTATTTGTAAAATAAATAAAAATAACAATCCATTACACATAAATTTCAAAGATTCAACTCATCCACTCTTTGTTCCCAGCTTAGAAAGATGCTTCCGGTGGTGTAGTTCTATCGTTAAATCTATTGCATTGTTCTTACAAGTACAACTGACAGTAACTGAAACTGCTCCACTCAACAGCCATCAAATTAACTTAAACTTAGTCGTTTGTCTTGTTTAATGGAACCACTCTTTACCCAATGAATATTAAATTATGCTTAACAATTGATTGCTGGTCAATTAGTAGTGTTTCTATAAGGAAAATTTTGGTTGATGTCACTTATTGGTAACTTCACCTAGTATTTTATTAATAACGTTTGTTTAATGCTTAGTTAAGCAATCTAGTTTGTTCAACCTCTAACTTAATTAAATTTATTTAGAGGATGGTTGATGATTATACAAAGAGCATGGATTGGTGATTTAAGCCTTTGATGCCTTAATCATATATTCAGCAGCATACAAGGCCTGCTTATTGCCAGTTCTAACCTGGTTACCATGTACTTTTCAATATATTAAGACTTGAGAAAATTTTATACGCTTACATATTCACATACCAAATTTTCTAGTAAGGTTCTGAGTTCATTAATGGATCAATCTTGTGGAAACTACTGATATTATCATTTCCCTTGGCTACATATAAGGTTAAGTGGTCACAGTCACCCCTATATCCTGCATTACCGATTCAAAGACAACTTCTGAATCACAAAATATTATTTGTTTACCAACCTCTATTGGATTTACTTACTACTTAATGAATTTTTTTCCTTCACGTTTCAGCTGTTATTTTACTGGTTTGAATATACCTTGTGCTCTGATTTAATCAGTTTATTCATCCATGGTCTCTAGATTGCTAATAAAGAATTCTATATTTGAAAAAAAATGAATGAACCTGTACATAGAAGTATAACCAAGCATCAAACACACAATACTATCATGAAAAAATTATAAAAGAAAGGGGGCATTCATTCAACATTTACTCAGGTATGGAATGCTCATTCAAGGCTTATAAATAGAAGAAATATTTACTGTATCCAAACAACAAGCGATTTAACTTATATTAGAATATTACTTCACAGCTAAGATATGGGTGATTTACTCACATAAGTGCTTACTGTCTTTTGTATTTAGTTCCATGTTTTTATTTGCCTCACTTTCTGTTTTTAGTTTCCAGTTCAGATTTTCTAGATTTTTTTTGTTTGCAGTCACACCGTGGAAGCAATACCTTGGCAGTTCAACTGTCTGAACAAAATGGAAAGCATACACCTGAAAATGAAAAGCAATCAGCTGAAAATGAAAAGCATCCATCTGAAATTGACGGCAGAAAAACAGTCTAAACAGAAAAATCCGGGCAGAAAAACAGCAGTGAAAGCTGATGAAAATGAGGGCAGAAAGTGTAAGATATTGAATTGGGAAAAACAAGTAGTTGCGGAAGGAAGATTGGCATCCACTGATCCAGAAGCTTTGGTGCACTTTAAAAAACTTGGATCGCAAGGTTGGAAAGTTTGGATTGATGCGGCGGTGGATCCAGAAGCATTCTTGTGGAAGCTGAATTCCGCGATGACTACTATTGGAGAAGCTGTTGGATCAACTGTGGCCTGAAATAAAAATTACGTTGCCTTCAGCTAGAGTTCTTTCGTAGGGTATGCTTTTGTAGACATTCCATCTTTCTTATGTATATATTGGGTTAAATCATGCATGTATTATGAAACGGTTATGTTTTTGGTGACGGGTTAAGTTGGTGATGTACTACGTACTTGTGTTTTATGTTGATCGAATATTATGTTAAGTAATATATATGAATGATTCCGTGTACTAATATTTGTTGCATTGAAATGTGAATCATATTATCATTAATATATATGAATTTGTTTTACTAGTCAGGTCCATGTAAATTACAACAGAAAAAAAAGTTGTAATAAGTCATGTTACAACGGTGAGAAAATGTTGTAATATAAAGCAATTCACAACGGTGTAAAAATGTTGTAATATCAATGAAATCACAACGGTGTAGACATGTTGTTATATAAATGAACACAACATATAACAATATCTACAACAACGGGGATAAAAGTTGTAATATAGTTTATTACAACGGTGACAAAATTTGTTATATGTATACTCTAACTTTACTATAGTATATACGACAACGGAGAATTATAGTTGTAATAAATTTTATTACAACGGTAGATAACTGTTGTTAAATAATCCTATTACAACGGTGTTGCAACGGTGCAGAAAAGTTGTAAAAGAAAATAATATATTACCACGTCTGCATACACGACGGTGGAGGCACCGTTGTAAAATGATATTACAACGGTGTTGCACTGTTGTAATAGGGTGAATTTGTTGTAGTGCCTACTTATGGAATTATAGAAAGGTTATGTGTGAACCATGGTAAAGTATTAATAAAATCGAAATCTTTAGAAACATGGAATCACAATACTTCTAAGTATTATATCCTAATATGGTTTTTAAAATAAAAATAAAAATAAAAATCCAGTTTTATATTCTAACCTGAGGTGTATGAGCCTGAGGAATCTCCTTATCCGCCACAGTATCATTTTTTCTCTGTAAAAGTACAAGAGATGACTTGGTAATTCATAAGCACATAATACATATTTGTTAACAAATAACTAATTAACTGTAAACTTACCGTCATGACGATATTAGTCAGCTCTTCTACTTTAGCGGTCAAATGAGTTACTTGATTTTTCAATGCAATCACCGTTTTTGAATTACTTGCATAAGCACCAATTTGAGATGGTACGACACCAAAACCTAGTCCTCTCACCCTTCCCCTATGTTCATTTCCAAAAAGATGTGACACTCTATCCCCACTCATCGATGTTGTTCCATTTGAGCTCTGAGCACCACTGTGCGGTTTTATCTTAGCCTACAAATTAAATTTTAAGTTGTATGAGGACTGTTCCTTAATATTCTTCTAAAGAAATGGTTAACAATGTATTATGCAATACTGCAGCAACCAGATAACCAAGTGCTTTAATTTACCTTTACAGTATATGATTTTCAAACTTGCAAAATTGAATTTGGAGCATTTTAAGATTAGAGTTCCATAGTTTAATTAACAGTATACCGATGTATTTTGTGTAGGTGACCACATCGCATAAAAATGCATGCATCTTCAAAAGTTAAAAAATCAAGTTCAATCCTCCGATTTCAATGCACAATTGAAGACAAGTGCATTAGATTATATGTCCGTAAATATGCCGGATTTCCCCCCGGCACGCCGGATTTCAGGCCATCCCGGTCCGGTTCCGGCGATGACCGGGGCTGAATTCGCAGAAAATTCTGTTTTGGTACCGAAGCCCAAAAAGAAAAGAAAAAACAAAGAAGAAAAGAAATCTAAACCCATAAACGAACAAGCCGCAGCAAGGAAGAAATTAAAGCAACATGCAGAAAGAAGCGCCAGAGAAAGAAGCCGCAGCGTAGAACAAAGAAGCCGCCGCACAGAAGAAGCGGCTTTTATTTAGGGTTTCTCTTTGGATTTGGGCTTTGTTTCTTATGTTGGATATTTGATTAATGTATATTATTTAATTTAGCCGATTGTTTGAGCAATTTCTGAGCGTAGTATTTTATCTTTTAATAGTATCTCAGCTGATTGTTAGTGACAAATCTGGATGCGTTAAAACGAAAATTTTGGAAAGCTACTAACGGAAAATGTTATGTTATATGCACATTTTGGTTTCAAAACATACATTTTCTACAGAATTTAAGATAAATTAAGAAAGAAAAAGTATCGGAATTGAAACAGGATCTTTGAGTTTTCAGAATGAAACTGAAATATCAAAATTTCTCAATGATCGAAAAGAAAATGAAAATCGAAAGTCTAAACCTTGATTAGTAGTACATATTTATTTGCGTATTTGTAAAAAAACATACCGGAATCATCAAACCGGAATTAAACCGGAATTTCCGGAACGGAACCGGACTTTTAATAATTTTACGCGACCGGAACGGAACCAGAAACCGGGATTTCGAACCTTGAATGGGAGTAAAAATAGATCCAGCGAAATATTTGATAATAAATAAAAAACTTACAATATAATCGGCAACAACGGAGTTCGGTGGGTCTCCATTTTTTTTGGTATGGGCTTTGCAACATAACTCATCCCTGCTAATATTTGATATTCCAGATTCATTTTTCTGCAAATAACAATGGTAAGAAGGAAGAACCAAAAAAAAAAGATATTATTGATATAAACGTACATGAGTTTCTTACCATATCCTCTTCTAATCTCGCATAACCTTTTCTGCTCATTGTATGTGGAATTTTATTTTTATCTCTCAATGCTTTGTATTTTTTGCTAATTTCCTACATCGGAGAAATTCATTCATAAACTACAATTTACCTTTTAATTTATAATGAATAAAATACAACTTTTATTACCCGAAATTTCTCCGATAGTTTTTCCTTAACAAAGTCGTTCCACTCTTGAACATCTTCTGTAGTATCCGGTTTTAGTATCGCCAATTTAGCGGAAGAGTCATAACACATAGAAGCTGCTTTAATAGCGGAAACTAATTTTGACTTCACCTCTCTCCATCGTACTCCCACCATCTGAAGCAACAGATCCTTATATGCTTCATCCACCACAAATCTTGACTGCACAACAAACAATTATTAATTTTTAGCCAACAACTATGAATTGGTTGGAACTGCCCATTACGGTAAAAAAACACGTATGCCACGCAACTACAAAAAAAAGAGCTGCATTGACAATCTGAACTGAGAGAGCAAAGGTAAGAGTCGGTGTTGAGATGGTAGCAACCAAAACTAAGATGAATACAATTAAAACAAATAACACGTATGCCATTTTGACAAGGACAGATAGACGAGGTGATTCCAGGATCTTTTATGTCCTTTCATTGAATTTTATGGTTCTATACATGTTAGCTATTATATATATTGGAAACAGAAATAAGAACATTTCAGCTCTTACCTAATACAAGATTAGTTGACAGGAAAAGCATAAAGTAATTTTTGAGGAATTATGATGGATAAACCATTGGAATGAAATGAAGTAAAAATAAAGGAGTCCCTTTAACATTATAATTTGTCTTTTTGTTGATGGGTTACTATCCTGCTTTTGGGACAAAACAGCTAAACGATATCATAAGAGATGAATCTTTCCGATGGATTAACTTCCATTATTTATTTCTTCTATGTGTAGTTTAAAGCCAAAAAAGAACATTTATCCAAGGAAAAAAAACAAACACTAAATGCACAGATCAAAATCATACCTGAATACAAGTCCATACATCTTTCTTTAAGTTTATGTCAACCTTTTTCCACTCTGAAATGGTCAAAAGTATCATCTCCCTTGCTAAGGTACCAAGATACGATGATAAGTGTTTAGAGTTGGAGCCTATTGGTTGACCACGATCGTTGAATATAACTTCGGCCCTCTCATTCGGCGTCAAAGAAAAAAAAATTCATCATCATCCTCCCTCTTCTTTTTTTTGCCGTCTCTTGTTGAATACCATCATTAGAATTTGGATTGTTCAAGGCAACCATGGCGTTGTGTGGATCTATGTTTGTGGGGGTGATATTTGTAGATCCGATTGAATTAGGGCCAGGATTGAGATTTGGAGAGTGAATATTATCGGATGGAGGCTGCATTTCCTTACGCTTCCGAGGGGATGTTCTAACCCGATTGAGATTTGGAGAGTGAATATTATCGGATGGAGGCTGCATTTCATTACGCTTGCGAGGGGATCTTCTAACCGGATTAGGATTCGGAGACTGAATATTATCGGGTAGAGGCTGCATTTCAATACGCTTCCGAGGAGATCCTCTAACATTGTTGTTTAAACTTTGAAAAGCAACATCAGCACATCTTTTTTCATTGATTTTCACACCAGCAATCTTATCTTTTACATGTGAAGTTGCAACTGCAGCTAGAGATTGCCTCTTTAAATATCTCATTGCTACCTTTGATATCTGAAATTAGCATACACAGTCAACATAAATTCTAGTACAGTTCTGAAATGTTTGTATAGGTTTGATGGGTTATTGAGTTAGTTAAGTTAAACTGTGTAGCATAATAAACTGTGCAGCATACTACAGTAGGACACAAGGTAATTTTTAGCAAAGATTTAGGCAAAATTTATAGTCCAACCATTAGCAAACTAGATATATGAAAGTGATGAAGTGCTCCTCGTCACGTCTACAATGGGTTAAAAGAATATTTTAGTGCCAAAATTTAATGGTAATCCGGGCGTGTTCTTAACATAAATGACAAACATATATCGGATAAAGGTCTGATAGTTGAATAAAAGGAAACAAAAGCGACAGTTGAAAAAAAAAAGGAAATAGAAGCGACACAAAATTTACATATGTAATTAGCACAGAACAACGACACAAGGAATGCACATTTAGTTACAGTATATGTTTGGTTTTAAAATTCTACATATGCTGAGTGGTGTATTAGAATCGCAATATATCTTGAGTTTTAGTTTTTTTGTAATCTGTTTATGAAGAAAAAAAAAGGGATTTAAGTTATAAGCTGAAATTCTATGCAGACCATGAATCATGAAGCAGACATACATTTATGTCTATGAACCATGAACCTTGAATAATGAATCAAGATGCCCACTGATTTGATTAAAGAAGTGGATGTATATGGATATGAACAATGGAAAATTTTTAATTTTATTTTCAATAGTTGTTCTATTGGTACAGTGATAAACAGCCCAATTTCGATGATAAATAGCGCAATTTCGATGATAAATAGCCCAGTAATATTTGATTGGTATTTGATAAAACAAAATAATATAGTGTTGATAAGCATGTAACTATGTAAGCAAAGTTTATATAATTGTCATTAGTTATGTAAGCAGAAGTATCTCCTTCTCAAGAGCAAAATAATACTAGTGATACAAGCAATGCCTATCACTTAAATGGTTTGAAAACTAAAACCAACGCCGTGCATTAATGAAAGGCAAAAGCAAGCACGGCCAACTCAAGCACACATGCTAATCTTACCACTAATCACGGCTCTAAATCATTACGAGTTTTTCTAAGAAAACCAAATCCGATAGCTGCTTCTTCTTCTTCTTCGTATAATACAATGCAAAAATAACATTGTATCCTCCCTGTTATATTATTAACTGTCTGTAATTACTTATTGATGTCTGGAAGCTCTTTACTTTGAAGCAAATCCATTACAAAGGCAGGTTTTTTCTTGTTAATTTATACTGCGCTTGATTTATAGTTAAATTATGTTACGATCGTATATTTTTGTTTTCATTGTTTCGTAATCGCATTTAAATGTGGCTAATAAAAGGTAAATTGGTAGGAAGGAAATTCAGATTAAAGGTTGAATAATGCTATTTCGTCCAGTCAATTAAATGTTTGATTATTTTTTAGCCTTAACCTAATTATACATTGCCTTAGGTTATCTCGAGTCAAAATTGTATCAAATGCTAAAAACTTTGATGAATTTGTTCATATTACCTAATAAACACTAGATACAAGATTAGTTCTACATGACCAAAGTGTCAACAGTTAAATGCCTAACCAAGTATGGATAAGGAGGTCATGCTGATTGGGTAAATATGCATCTATAGAAATCTCACTTATACATAATTAATTTTCATTTTTGATCAACGGTTTGTTCTTGTGACTGAAAAAACAAGTGTCTAAAAGTACCAAATAAAACATATGCATACTTAAGTAAACTGCGTAATTATATTCATAATCATAACGCACACATGGACATTAGAAACATATGCATACTTACGTAAGTTGTCTTAACTTTACTGCACATATAGGGCCAAAACATAACAGGAAATTATGAAAATAGAAGTGCAAAGTACCTCTCCTTGATCTTGCACCATTTTACCTACAGATGTTTCAAGTTCAACTATCTTCGACTAAGGGAGAAACCTAGAAAAAAATCATAATATACATAAATAATTAGAACATCATACTAATTAGTCATTATTGCAAAATATGAAAATCCTAACATACAATAGCAATACCCGCAAAAGAAAGTTTAACTTTTTTCCCCAAAATCAAAATCAAAATTCATGGTCAATAATGCATGATTAATTAATATGACTATGCATAGCCTATGTATAATTACCCTCTTTAAAATTATAAATCCGTGTAATGCAAATATCAATAAAGTGTGCTTATATCATACCAAAATATCGTCACAATCCTTCCTTATATAACTTTCGTCCCCATCATCGACATCTCTATGATCAAGTAGTGACTCATCTACCGGTTTGCTAGTTGACTCATCCTCCTCATCAAAGCTTTCCAACTCATGGAAACCTCTAGCGGGTGCTCTTAGCACAACATACCAATTTGAAGAACTACTTTCTCTACAAAAAAACACTTGTATGGCTTGTGTCGCCAAGATGAAAGGGTCGTTTGCAAATTGATTTTGAAATTGATGTAAATTGACTAACGTGAATCCATCTTCGACCTTAACTCCACGGTCAATATTTGCCCAATCACACTTAAACAAGGCAATTTGAAACTGGCGGTAGTCAAACAACAAAATCTCACGCAAAACACCATAGTATGGCACTTTCTCAATGAATCCATCTATGCGAACAGTACTTGCCTCAATTGAAACACCACTATTTTGTCTAGATTTATCGTTGTCTTTAGTATGAAAACGGCGACCATTAATTATATAGCCAGTATAAGAAATTACTTGATGACGAGGTCCATGTGAAAGCCAATTTATTAGTTCACTAACATCGGATGTTTTTCTATCATCTTGAACCTGAAAAAGCATAATGTTATACATAAAGACTAATTACAATAACATATACTTCTATGCCGAACTTATCCATCCTAAAAGATATAACATTGCCAACCTTTTTTTTAAACCAATTACTAAAAGTCTCTGAATGCAACTTTGAAAGTTCCAAATCATCCCGTGAAAGCCAAGGATGCAAACGTTTCAGCTCCTCATTGTGCATCCTATATACATAATCATACAAGTCAATCTAATTTATTTCATATAAAATAATTGAATTAAACCTGTGCTTACTTTATATAAGGCTCTACTTCCTCGATGTTAAACAACACATATCGATGAGCAACATCAATCACCTCCTTATTGAGTACCATAGGATTTCCTTTAGAAATAGGACGCCCCTCGAGCATGGAATCACTTCGTTCCACCTCATTTCTATTTTTTCTTTGTCCAATTTCTAATGCACCACTAATATAGCCAGCACAATACTTCATGCATTCATCAGCAGAATAACGCTCAACTATGCAGCCTTCAGGCCATGCTTGATTTTTAACATACCCCTTTAGTGTTTTCATGTATCTATAATCAAGATGCGTAAGTAAAATATTTTCACAAGCACATATGTTATCAACTACTATACGTACTAATTTCAAATTTTACCTTTCGAATGGATACATCCACCGATATTGTACTGGCCCACAAATTCTAGCTTCCCTTGATAAATGTATTGTTAAGTGAATCATGATGTCGAAAAATGAAGGAGGAAAAAATATCTCAAGATCGTATAGTGTTAATGCGATTTGATTCTCGATGGATTCTAATTTATCTTTATCAAGAACTCTTTGACAAATGTCGTTGTAAAAAGAACATAGTCGTAGTAATGCATTCCTTGTCCCATTAGGCAGAAGTCCTCTCAGTGATACAGACAACAGTTGTTGCATCAAAACATGATAATCATGAGACTTAAGATTTGAAATTTTGTTTTCTTTAGCAAAACATTTCCCAATGTTTGAGCTATACCCATCGGGTACTTTCAAATTCTTCATTCTATTGTAAAAGATCTCCTTTTCTTGATCAGTCAAGGTGCATGGGGCGGTTGGAAGTAATGCTTTGTTTCCCATCTCTATAGGATGTAACTTCTTCCTAATACCCAATACTTCTAGATCTTTACGTGAATTAATTCCATCTTTTGATTTTCCTTTAATATCAAGTAACGTACCAAGAATACTTTCACCAATATTTTTTTAAACATGCATTACATCTAGATTGTGACGCAAAGGAAGTACCTAAGAAAATAAAAAATAAATTATAACTAATTAATAATAAAATAATGATTATATCGATAAAAAAGAAGCAATTTCTAATTAAACTTTACCTGCCAATAAGGCAAATTGTGAAAACCCGTAACTTCCCCGTAAAGGAAAGTGTCGGATAGTTCGAGAACAAGCCACAACAGAACACATACAGAAGAACATTTCATTGTATATTACAACAATGCATCAGATTACAAGAATATACAGAGTAAAAATGAATATTACACAGAAATATCAGAGATTTAAATTACATTTAAATACATAGCAGCGGAAAATAATACAATACACAACTAGAAGTAGATATACGGATACAAAGCTTTCCGGATATCGTTCCAGCTGTAAACCAGGATCCTGTGAATATAAATCTGCAAAACCAAAACTACTAGCTGCCCGTGTCAAAATAAGGGCACCCAGAGTTTAGGTTAAAAACAATAAACTCCAGGTCAGTCATGGGACTGGTGTGAGAACTAAAACAGTTATAAATCTTTATTTTAAAGTTAGGTAAATCAAGGGACCACGCCGTATAACACGGAACGGGTTTCCTCCCAAGGATACCGGTGCATTAAACAAACAACGCAATGCTAAATAAAGAAAAATGAAGCTGTTATAAGACCCAGGTCCCATCACACAATGCAACGCAGCCGAGGATAGGGTTTTCCCTTATAACAGCCAAAGAATGCTTGATATGTTTAAAACAAATCGTTTGATACTATTATAAGTGCATAGTGTATAAAACAACTTCAAATCATAAGTATCAATCATAGGCGGCATGAATGCCCCATAACACTATGTCGCCATATATAAGTTTACAATTTATGGTATGAACCGAGGCTAGGGGCAAGATCCTCTACCGATTTGTGACTCTCTAGCCCGAGCCACAGGGTCAGAGCGCATCGACCCTTTAGATCGTCAGGGCCGGTCCACCGATGTGGATTATTATGCCTGAACACTACGTTTCCCCGCCCTTTGGGGCGTAAATGAGCCAACTAAATGACTCCATCGGTTCGAGAACGACCGATCAATCCGAGGCGCCTCGCAACAGCAACAACCACATAAGTCAAACTCGTCAGGGCGTGTAAAACCACTGACGCCACTTTTTAGCTAGAAGGAAACGCATGCCCTCCCTGAGGTCCGTCTCCCGTTTTTGGTTCACACCGGGTGTGAAACTCGCGAAGTAAACGTTACACAAAGCTACGCCACAAAGGCCGTGCTTTGATCATCACCACAAGACTTTGCTTTTCAACAGAAGCCTCGATCAATTGCCACTTAGGCATGCCACACAGGCAATTCACTCCATGCGATTGATATCCATCAATATATAACCCCTGAGCTCGTACGTCTCAGAGAAGGGCGTTAAGCAAGATAATAAATTCTCCGCCGCCAAACAGATATATATTTAATAGAAATCAATCACACGGACTAAAATCCAATGTCAGACACACAGTCCATTTACAAGTCCGTTCTGGGTCTGAACGAAATCGGAGGCACCTAGTACCCCGCATATCCATCGATCTCCAAGTACGTCTGGACGATCACCAACTGTTTCCATCTTCTTGGGTGTACAGCCCAATCAAGATCATCAGTAATCACCCAAACGACGTGAAGACCTCCGGTCTTCGACCATCGTCTTCATCTTCGACTTATCGTCGTATCAGTTATTCAAAATGGGATAAACCCGGTCTTTCCGAATAACTCGCGTATATTTTAAATAAGTGTTACACAAACACAACATACGCCTCATTCCAATTCATCAGTCACTAACCGTAAATTAATCAAGAGAATAATTTCCCAAATATTAACCCGAAGGCCGAAACCAACATCAGATCAATATCCAGAAAACCATTCTGCTTAGCTAACCGACAGTTAGTTTCTGATTTCACATTCATAGGGAAAGGTTCCCATTAATTTTATCCAAGATAAATTCCTGAATTTATTCTCTAATCTTCCTTTGAATTTCGATTCAACTAGTCGGAATTAGCGAACCTTACCGAAGTAATCATTGGTTTTAATTTCCCAATCCCAACCTATTCATCCCATGAAGTAAAACTGGTTATACTTCATATCTAACACCACGGTGTTATCGGTAAATTCAATTACCATTTCACGTTCAAATCTAATTAAAGATTTAACTAACGCCTGGAGCAAAACTGGTGATACTCCATTTCGATTATTTCAATCTAATTAAAGATTCATTAAAACTCCACTTAGTTTTAATCGTTAACTGGGTTAAAGAATCAGTGTCATTTAAAACACAGTTCACGATAAACCCAAAATCCCATTTCATTAATTATCGGGTTAAAGAACGAGTGTTATTTAAAACACTGTCCACGATAAACCCAAAAATCAATATCAATTCAATTCCAATTAAATATTATTTAATTGGTACACTTTATTAAATCTAAAATAAAAGGATTTAATCTTTTCTCAACTGGGTTCAAGAACAGTGTTAGTGAAGACACCATTCACGACAAACCCAAATCACATTTGATATTCAACACAAGGCTCTGAATAGAAAATATATCGGCTTATATTCAATATCAAATTCTACGATTAACAAATGTCGTATTGGAAATAACGATATAAATATATATCTTTCAAATTTCCATAACAACATCCGTATAATCACGAATTCCAACATCGAAATATTCCGAAGACAATTTCGATTCAAATCCACTCCAATGCAATCATTGGGAATTCTGGTTATTTTCAAAACCATTTCAAATTCAATTTATTTACTTAAAAATAAATAGAATTATAGTTCTAGTTCAAAACTAGTTCATTTCGATAAAAATCTATTTTTATCTTTTCAAATATGGAGTTTTTCATCCCAATTCTTCTCAAATCATTTCTTATGATTTTACACAAATTATTACTATTTTTAATAATTTTATCAAGGCCCGTACAGTCGATTTCCATCAATGGCCATCGAACTGCACTTATAGCGACCTTTTTCAAATTTGATTTGGACATAATTCCAAATCCAACCGTTAGATTTCTAATTTCTAATATTCGTTAGAAAGCTCTTTTCGATACGAACCCAACGGTTCCAGTTTTAGGAGAATCCGACGGTCGGATCTCCCGTAATGTCCGTTTGAAATAAATGGTCGAAATTCACGAACTGCCGCGGCGCGGCGCGTTCTATTCAGGCCATTATATTATATATATAATATATATTTCGTCGATTTCTATTTAAAACGAATTATATAAATAGTTTTAAATTCGTTTCAAAAACAATTTCAACCTCTATTTCAATTCAAAGCAAAATTGAATTCTTCTTTATAAATTCGTTTTAAAATTCATTTCTATTCAATTCAATTTGAATTCATTTCAATTCGCTTTCAATTCAATTTGAATTCGTTTTCAATTTATTTCGAAATCGTTTTCAATTCAATTCATTTTGAAATCGTTTTCAATTCAATTCATTTCGAAATCGTTTTCAATTCAATTCATTTCGAAATCGTTTTCAATTCAATTCATTTCGAAATCGTTTTCAATTCAATTCATTTCGAAATCGTTTTCAATTCATTTCATTTCGAAATCGTTTTCAATTTATCTCTAAAATGAATAAAATCGATATAAATATCGTTCACGTCAAAATGGCGTAAATCTAATCAACACGACTTCATATATTTCTATTTTCAAATATTCTATTTCAAATATTTCTTTTTTTCAAAATAGTTGTTATTATCAAAATATTTCGTTCAACACATGACCAATCTCAATGGATGAGTACTGTCAACACATGAACCTTTATTTTATATTGATAAAGATGTAAATTTTATTACTAAAATATTTCGTTCAACACATGACCAATCTCAATGGATGAGTACTGTGAACACATGAACCTTTATTTTATATTGATAAAGATGTAAATTTTATTACTAAAATATTTCGTTCAACACATGACCAATCTCAATGGATGAGTACTGTCAACACATGAACCTTTATTTTATATTGATAAAGATGTAAATTTTATTACTAAAATATTTCGTTCAACACATGACCAATCTCAATGGATGAGTACTGTCAACACATGAACCTTTATTTTATATTATTCTTTATTTTCTAGATTGGAATGAGGCCCAATCAATCACCATATAATGTTAATTATATGGATTTTCATACATTACACACATATAATAGCATTGAAAAATAATCAACCATCAACCAAAGTGCACTACACTGTATAAGCATCAAATATAGATATCTAACGCTTATAACAGCCTGTCAATCAATCGATCGACCTATTTAATCAATCAGGATAAGTGAACTTCAAATTTCATCCCAACACCCGTGTGGGGTTTCAAACAATCAAACACAGATTTTAGTTGTGCAGTTGGGCGATGTGTAAAATTTACCGTCCCAATCAATGTCAGTCAAATCGGTGTACATAAACAAACCGTCCGGTTTGTAAATGAATATTTATTTATTCACATTCACTATATTCATATTCACGTTAAAAATTATATTTTAACGATAAAACATTTTATTTTAACATATGAATTCCTATTCAGTTCATTCTTTAAATAAAATGGTATTTTTATTTTCTAACTTATTTTAGAAAATTTCGGCGGCATAACGGCACGATACTAGAAACGGGACAAGGCCTAGCCTTATCCCCGGTCTAGTGAAGGCCCACGCCATTCACACATCAATCAAATTCACCAAACAACCAAATTCAAATCAAATCATCTTACTAATTTATGCAACCAAACAAACAAGTCCATGGTCTGTGGACGATTGTGTCGGGTGCTACTAAGCACCGTCTGCATCCTAGTATATATATATATATAACTAGAAAATGAAATTGAAAGGTGAGAATTCTCACTTTTAAGCTATCCAATCATCTTGACTCTTCTTTTGCAGAATTCTTCGTCGTTCTCGCCTTTTTATCACTTTCGTTGCCCGTAGCCACTACATATGTAAAAATCACATTTTTACTTCGCTATTCAATATATAAAAATCGAATTTTTACTTCGCTCTTCAATATATATAAAAATCGAATTTTTACTTTGCTTCATTATAAAAATTATAACTCTACGTATTTCAAAATCTCAACTTTCCTTATATAGAAATCTAGTCTTCTTTATTTTACAAATTACTTCTTTTTCATGTTAAAAAAAAATCTCGACCTCTTCATATTTTTAAAACAAAGTAGATTCATATTTTTAAAACAAAGTAGATTTCTATTTTTAAAACATTGCAACTTCTATTTTTAAAACATTATATTTTTACATCAAGTCTATTTCTATAGACGTCATATATATATTGTCATTTCTATATTTAAAACAACACCTTTTTATATCATGCTATATTTACAATAAAAATTATTTCTTTTCTTCGCTACTTATATAAAGATTTCATATTAAAAACATATTCTTTTTCATATATAAAAATCTATTCTTTTTGTATATATAAAGATCTATCCTTTTGCATATATAAAAATCTATTCTTTTGCATATATAAAAATCTATTCTTTTTTTTTCGTAAAAAAATCTTTTTTTTGTATAAACATAAATCACATTTTTATATAAACTATTGTATGTAAAAACTGATTTTTAAAAATTAAAACTACATTTAAAACTGAAAATAAATCATTTTTATTTACTGCCTAATAATAATAGAAAAACACTGCAGTATTTTACCTTTCTTCTTCTTTTAAAACCACAGGCCGACGATCCAAGAATGCCACGACGAAGGGCATCGGGTGCGCCACCAACGCAGGGAAAGGCGGCGAAGGAAGCTCTGGGAGGTTAGCAGGCGGCGGGGCTCCCTCTGATGGTCGGCGTCCTTCGTGATTAGGGGGGGTGTTCGACGATAGGGGGGTTAGGGTCTTACATCGGGGAAGGGGCAGAGAGAGGGACGATGGGGAGGAGGCGGGAATGGGGAGGAGGAGCGTTCGCCAGGGCGCCGTGTCCCAGCGAGGTGGAGGCGTCGCCGATGGGTGGAGGGCAGGCAAGTCCGATTTAGGGCATTCGGGTTTTTTTTTTCTTTTGAAATGAATTTCAACGGTGAGGGGGGGGGGCCTGAGAGATAAGGGAGAGGAAAGGTTTTTTTTATTTATTTATTTAATTATCTCCCAAAAAGCAACTTTTATTTTCGACCTCTAAACGAGGCCCACCGCCTGTCGTCCATAGCGTATTACCCCCATTCCGAACACAATGGGATATGTTTCGTAGGTTGATTCGATCGTTTGAATCAGTTTCCGTTGAATTTACATTTAAATCACTATATTGAATTTTAAACGTACATTTCAAATTACCGGGGTCACATACTGTCTCTAAAAATTCCAGAAAAATATTTTCTAGCTTCGTACTGACGATACGGTCCTAACAAAACTAGTTTTGTCGAATTCTGAGACCGTTGGAAAAATGGCCATTTTCCAGTCGATTAAAATCAACTGAAACTGGTCAAACGTGTTTTCCTTTGCCACGCTCACATATTGATTCGAAAAATTATGAAATTTGGAATCTAGCAATAACTTGACACTGCGGATCCAACAAAACTGGTTTCGTCGAAATCCGAGGTCATTTACAAAATGTCTATTTTTAAGGGCCTGAATTCTATAGCGACTATTCAGAATTTTCAACTGGACATATCTTTTGATTCCCGCTATGAAATCTTGATTTTTCGGATTCGTTGGAAAGATATCATCAATTAGATCCTATTGTTTTTGGTTTCACTAAAATCCGGATTGTTTTGCACCCGGTACATTCAATTGAAGTTTGAAATCGAATTATCGAACTACCGCGCCATTTTCAATTCTATTTATAAATATATATATATATTTATATTCTAACGACGACGCATATAATATATACGTCGAATTATATTCAAAATAAATTTTCTCGTCGATATTATTTAAAATAATCTATTTTAAATATTCAAAATTCGCTAAAATTGCCAAAATAAAAATTTTAAACTGGCCCAGATTTTCGGGTTGTTACAATCTCCCCCACTTAAAACTTTTCGTCCCCGAAAAGGAACAAAGTCGAAAGTGGTTTGATTAATCAACTCTACGTTCGATCTGGCTTCCATTCTCCAACTTTTCAGTTTCTGAGAATTTTCAAAAAAATTCAAAAATTTGGCTAACACCCTAAATTTTCGAAAAATTTCGCCATAACCTCCCCTGCACCGGGAGCATCGGGGAATTTCAAATAGCTTCCCCGGTCCTTCTAATCTCAAAAAGAAAAAGAAAAAGCCAAGCGGCTAGCCAATAGGCTCATAAAATCATCATCACCCAAACAAAACAGTAAATTATGTAGTAAACATGTACCTATTTGTCGGGCAAACAAATTTTATTCCCTGCTCTAGCCTCCTTGCTATGACCTGTTCAATATAAGTATATGTATATGCAAGCAAATGCGACCAATTTTCAATACAATTCAATATTTGGTTCAATTAGGCAAAATGGTTCAAAATTATCAAACAAATGAACAAACAACACAAACATCAATCAATTAGTGAATTAGAGTTTCAAATTCATAAATTTGATACATATACAGAAAATCATGTTTTTGATGCCAATTCACAACAATGTGTTCTAACTATATTAGTTTTGGTTCTCACACCAGTCTAATGGAAATATATATAGAAAACACACCTTCGAAACACGAACATAAATACTGATGATGCACGTGCTATCATCAGTACCATCTTCGGGCGACTAGAGTGTGATTCTATATCTATCCAATATATTAAAACTTCGAATATACGTTCATGACGCGTATATGCAAAACCTTTATATACTGGATTGCCCAATTCAAAATAAATAAATAATCAAATACGAATAGTTGATTTAAATTTCAAAACAAAATTTGTTTTCATTTGAAAAATATACTCTTCACACTCGTTCTAGGATACTACTGATCCTATCTCTAACGAGTCATTCCCATTGGATATTACTAATCCAACATCTGATGAATTCTTTCATATGGTTCTAATGTGCCTTGTTCTCTGAGCTTTGTAAACCAAAGCTCTGATACCAACTGTGAAAACCCGTAACTTCCCCGTAAAGGAAAGTGTCGGATAGTTCGAGAACAAGCCACAACAGAACACATACAGAAGAACATTTCATTGTATATTACAACAATGCATCAGATTACAAGAATATACAGAGTAAAAATGAATATTACACAGAAATATCAGAGATTTAAATTACATTTAAATACATAGCAGCGGAAAATAATACAATACACAACTAGAAGTAGATATACGGATACAAAGCTTTCCGGATATCGTTCCAGCTGTAAACCAGGATCCTGTGAATATAAATCTGCAAAACCAAAACTACTAGCTGCCCGTGTCAAAATAAGGGCACCCAGAGTTTAGGTTAAAAACAATAAACTCCAGGTCAGTCATGGGACTGGTGTGAGAACTAAAACAGTTATAAATCTTTATTTTAAAGTTAGGTAAATCAAGGGACCACGCCGTATAACACGGAACGGGTTTCCTCCCAAGGATACCGGTGCATAAAACAAACAACGCAATGCTAAATAAAGAAAAATGAAGCTGTTATAAGACCCAGGTCCCATCACACAATGCAACGCAGCCGAGGATAGGGTTTTCCCTTATAACAGCCAAAGAATGCTTGATACGTTTAAAACAAATCGTTTGATACTATTATAAGTGCATAGTGTATAAAACAACTTCAAATCATAAGTATCAATTATAGGCGGCATGAATGCCCCATAACACTATGTCGCCATATATAAGTTTACAATCAAAACCGCAAGACGTCGTATTGGAAGTTGGGTTATCATTTATGGTATGAACCGAGGCTAGGGGCAAGATCCTCTACCGATTTGTGACTCTCTAGCCCGAGCCACAGGGTCAGAGCGCATCGACCCTTTAGATCGTCAGGGCCGGTCCACCGATGTGGATTATTATGCCTGAACACTACGTTTCCCCGCCCTTTGGGGCGTAAATGAGCCAACTAAATGACTCCATCGGTTCGAGAACGACCGATCAATCTGAGGCGCCTCGCAACAGCAACAACCACATAAGTCAAACTCGTCAGGGCGTGTAAAACCACTGACGCCACTTTTTAGCTAGAAGGAAACGCATGCCCTCCCTGAGGTCCGTCTCCCGTTTTTGGTTCACACCGGGTGTGAAACTCGCGAAGTAAACGTTACACAAAGCTACGCCACAAAGGCCGTGCTTTGATCATCACCACAAGACTTTGCTTTTCAACAGAAGCCTCGATCAATTGCCACTTAGGCATGCCACACAGGCAATTCACTCCATGCGATTGATATCCATCAATATATAACCCCTGAGCTCGTACGTCTCAGAGAAGGGCGTTAAGCAAGAGAA
Source organism: Allium sativum (assembly GCA_030737875.1). Classification (NCBI taxonomy): domain Eukaryota; kingdom Viridiplantae; phylum Streptophyta; class Magnoliopsida; order Asparagales; family Amaryllidaceae; genus Allium; species Allium sativum. Next base: position 104,212,710 of record CM060920.1, on the reverse strand, counting down.
TAAATTCTCCGCCGCCAAACAGATATATATTTAATAGAAATCAATCACACGGACTAAAATCCAATGTCAGACACACAGTCCATTTACAAGTCCGTTCTGGGTCTGAACGAAACCGGAGGCACCTAGTACCCCGCATATCCATCGATCTCCAAGTACGTCTGGACGATCACCAACTGTTTCCATCTTCTTGGGTGTACAGCCCAATCAAGATCATCAGTAATCACCCAAACGACGTGAAGACCTCCGGTCTTCGACCATCGTCTTCATCTTCGACTTATCGTCGTATCAGTTATTCAAAATGGGATAAACCCGGTCTTTCCGAATAACTCGCGTATATTTTAAATAAGTGTTACACAAACACAACATACGCCTCATTCCAATTCATCAGTCACTAACCGTAAATTAATCAAGAGAATAATTTCCCAAATATTAACCCGAAGGCCGAAACCAACATCAGATCAATATCCAGAAAACCATTCTGCTTAGCTAACCGACAGTTAGTTTCTGATTTCACATTCATAGGGAAAGGTTCCCATTAATTTTATCCAAGATAAATTCCTGAATTTATTCTCTAATCTTCCTTTGAATTTCGATTCAACTAGTCGGAATTAGCGAACCTTACCGAAGTAATCATTGGTTTTAATTTCCCAATCCCAACCTATTCATCCCATGAAGTAAAACTGGTTATACTTCATATCTAACACCACGGTGTTATCGGTAAATTCAATTACCATTTCACGTTCAAATCTAATTAAAGATTTAACTAATGCCTGGAGCAAAACTGGTGATACTCCATTTCGATTATTTCAATCTAATTAAAGATTCATTAAAACTCCACTTAGTTTTAATCGTTAACTGGGTTAAAGAATCAGTGTCATTTAAAACACAGTTCACGATAAACCCAAAATCCCATTTCATTAATTATCGGGTTAAAGAACGAGTGTTATTTAAAACACTGTCCACGATAAACCCAAAAATCAATATCAATTCAATTCCAATTAAATATTATTTAATTGGTACACTTTATTAAATCTAAAATAAAAGGATTTAATCTTTTCTCAACTGGGTTCAAGAACAGTGTTAGTGAAGACACCATTCACGACAAACCCAAATCACATTTGATATTCAACACAAGGCTCTGAATAGAAAATATATCGGCTTATATTCAATATCAAATTCTACGATTAACAAATGTCGTATTGGAAATAACGATATAAATATATATCTTTCAAATTTCCATAACAACATCCGTATAATCACGAATTCCAACATCGAAATATTCCGAAGACAATTTCGATTCAAATCCACTCCAATGCAATCATTGGGAATTCTGGTTATTTTCAAAACCATTTCAAATTCAATTTATTTACTTAAAAATAAATAGAATTATAGTTCTAGTTCAAAACTAGTTCATTTCGATAAAAATCTATTTTTATCTTTTCAAATATGGAGTTTTTCATCCCAATTCTTCTCAAATCATTTCTTATGATTTTACACAAATTATTACTATTTTTAATAATTTTATCAAGGCCCGTACAGTCGATTTCCATCAATGGCCATCGAACTGCACTTATAGCGACCTTTTTCAAATTTGATTTGGACATAATTCCAAATCCAACCGTTAGATTTCTAATTTCTAATATTCGTTAGAAAGCTCTTTTCGATACGAACCCAACGGTTCCGGTTTTAGGAGAATCCGACGGTCGGATCTCCCGTAATGTCCGTTTGAAATAAATGGTCGAAATTCACGAACTGCCGCGGCGCGGCGCGTTCTATTCAGGCCATTATATTATATATATAATATATATTTCGTCGATTTCTATTTAAAACGAATTATATAAATAGTTTTAAATTCGTTTCAAAAACAATTTCAACCTCTATTTCAATTCAAAGCAAAATTGAATTCTTCTTTATAAATTCGTTTTAAAATTCATTTCTATTCAATTCAATTTGAATTCATTTCAATTCGCTTTCAATTCAATTTGAATTCGTTTTCAATTTATTTCGAAATCGTTTTCAATTCAATTCATTTCGAAATCGTTTTCAATTCAATTCATTTCGAAATCGTTTTCAATTCAATTCATTTCGAAATCGTTTTCAATTCAATTCATTTCGAAATCGTTTTCAATTCAATTCATTTCGAAATCGTTTTCAATTCATTTCATTTCGAAATCGTTTTCAATTTATCTCTAAAATGAATAAAATCGATATAAATATCGTTCACGTCAAAATGGCGTAAATCTAATCAACACGACTTCATATATTTCTATTTTCAAATATTTCTTTTTTTCAAAATAGTTGTTATTATCAAAATATTTCGTTCAACACATGACCAATCTCAATGGATGAGTACTGTCAACACATGAACCTTTATTTTATATTGATAAAGATGTAAATTTTATTACTAAAATATTTCGTTCAACACATGACCAATCTCAATGGATGAGTACTGTCAACACATGAACCTTTATTTTATATTGATAAAGATGTAAATTTTATTACTAAAATATTTCGTTCAACACATGACCAATCTCAATAGATGAGTACTGTCAACACATGAACCTTTATTTTATATTGATAAAGATGTAAATTTTATTACTAAAATATTTCGTTCAACACATGACCAATCTCAATGGATGAGTACTGTCAACACATGAACCTTTATTTTATATTATTCTTTATTTTCTAGATTGGAATGAGGCCCAATCAATCACCATATAATGTTAATTATATGGATTTTCATACATTACACACATATAATAGCATTGAAAAATAATCAACCATCAACCAAAGTGCACTACACTGTATAAGCATCAAATATAGATATCTAACGCTTATAACAGCCTGTCAATCAATCGATCGACCTATTTAATCAATCAGGATAAGTGAACTTCAAATTTCATCCCAACACCCGTGTGGGGTTTCAAACAATCAAACACAGATTTTAGTTGTGCAGTTGGGCGATGTGTAAAATTTACCATCCCAATCAATGTCAGTCAAATCGGTGTACATAAACAAACCGTCCGGTTTGTAAATGAATATTTATTTATTCACATTCACTATATTCATATTCACGTTAAAAATTATATTTTAACGATAAAACATTTTATTTTAACATATGAATTCCTATTCAGTTCATTCTTTAAATAAAATGGTATTTTTATTTTCTAACTTATTTTAGAAAATTTCGGCGGCATAACGGCACGATACTAGAAACGGGACAAGGCCTAGCCTTATCCCCGGTCTAGTGAAGGCCCACGCCATTCACACATCAATCAAATTCACCAAACAACCAAATTCAAATCAAATCATCTTACTAATTTATGCAACCAAACAAACAAGTCCATGGTCTGTGGACGATTGTGTCGGGTGCTACTAAGCACCGTCTGCATCCTAGTATATATATATATATATAACTAGAAAATGAAATTGAAAGGTGAGAATTCTCACTTTTAAGCTATCCAATCATCTTGACTCTTCTTTTGCAGAATTCTTCGTCGTTCTCGCCTTTTTATCACTTTCGTTGCCCGTAGCCACTACATATGTAAAAATCACATTTTTACTTCGCTATTCAATATATAAAAATCGAATTTTTACTTCGCTCTTCAATATATATAAAAATCGAATTTTTACTTTGCTTCATTATAAAAATTATAACTCTACGTATTTCAAAATCTCAACTTTCCTTATATAGAAATCTAGTCTTCTTTATTTTACAAATTACTTCTTTTTCATGTTAAAAAAAAATCTCGACCTCTTCATATTTTTAAAACAAAGTAGATTCATATTTTTAAAACAAAGTAGATTTCTATTTTTAAAACATTGCAACTTCTATTTTTAAAACATTATATTTTTACATCAAGTCTATTTCTATAGACGTCATATATATATTGTCATTTCTATATTTAAAACAACACCTTTTTATATCATGCTATATTTACAATAAAAATTATTTCTTTTCTTCGCTACTTATATAAAGATTTCATATTAAAAACATATTCTTTTTCATATATAAAAATCTATTCTTTTTGTATATATAAAGATCTATCCTTTTGCATATATAAAAATCTATTCTTTTGCATATATAAAAATCTATTCTTTTTTTTCGAAAAAAAATCTTTTTTTTTTGTATAAACATAAATCACATTTTTATATAAACTATTGTATGTAAAAACTGATTTTTAAAAATTAAAACTACATTTAAAACTAAAAATAAATCATTTTTATTTACTGCCTAATAATAACAGAAAAACACTGCAGTATTTTACCTTTCTTCTTCTTTTAAAACCACAGGCCGACGATCCAAGAATGCCACGACGAAGGGCATCGGGTGCGCCACCAACGCAGGGAAAGGCGGCGAAGGAAGCTCTGGGAGGTTAGCAGGCGGCGGGGCTCCCTCTGATGGTCGGCGTCCTTCGTGATTAGGGAGGGTGTTCGACGATAGGGGGGTTAGGGTCTTACATCGGGGAAGGGGCTGAAACACCCCACCTCCGTTAGGGTCACTCTCAAAGGGAATGCCCTAATTTTGGTGGAGGTTTATAAGTATAAGTCACAGATATACAAGACAGATATAAGAACACATATTTGTAAACAGCGGAAAAACAACAACTTTTATTTCATAATTGTCTTACATCTTTTCCAAAAACATAACATAACACTTTCATAATCTGTCTTGATTACATTATTTAAAGAAGCATAAATAAAACATAGATAAACTGCAAAAGCCCCATAGTGGTTGTCCAAAGCCATAGTTCAAAACGAAAAAGTCCAAGCAATACATTTCTCTTCTTCAAGCTGGATGATAAGGCTGGTCAAGCTGCAGTGTTCCCTCCCTGTGGACCTGGGGGGGAAACGGAAGAAAAGAAGACGAAAGAAAAGTAGAGTCAGACATAAAGCCTGAGTAAGTCTAGTACTATTCTGTCTATGAATAAAGAACTGGGTATGATAAGTATAAACAAGAAGTGGGAAAGCACTATAAACTTGGTTAAGTTGTCTAGGGTCGAATATACCATCGTACCCCATGTTAATCTCTGAACCCATATAAACTAGTTTCCAACTGGCACCCCAAAATCAGGGTGATGTGATCCATTCTATGATGATCGGCTCCTACTCGCATAGTTTCATGTGTCTTACGGCCCCCGCTGTTGTAGTTACCTATGCTGGTCCCACCATGGGGTGTATCAAGTCCCATGGTGGCGGCCCGACACAACCTTAGAATGCACAGGTATGCTACGGGTGCCCAGTGCTTTATTTTTCTGCGCCGGAGTGTGTGCACGCCCGCACCCCGTTAGAACCTACACTGCTACACCACCGCCGTCGATTTGACCTCTTACAATCAGCCCAGTAATCGTGCCCCACCCTGCCTAGTTTCAGGGTATCATGATACACCTTTTAGGGTTACTGCTGAAAAGGGTCCCCCGTTACTAGGTTTTCTATCTCTAGCCAACATGCTAAGTTGGTTAAGTGTTTTCTAACCTAACCCCCACCAGTCCGTTTAGTTTAGCATGTTCCATTTTGATTAAGTCTTTAGTTCACTTAATCCTAACAATCCTGACTCAGCCTTAATTGTCTTATTAAGGCCCTGACCTCTCACATTAGACAGGTATTGTTGTGGCTGCCTGTTGCCGGTTGGTTCCGGGCAGTCTTACGCCACAACTCAGTCTAACCTCGGGTCCTTATTGGGCTCTATGTTTAACCTCCCACATTGGATAGGTATTGTTGTGACTACTGGACAGCCGGGCGGTTCCGGGCAGGTTTACATCACAACTCAATCCAACCTCGGGTTAAACACATCGTATTTTCTACATTTACATATTTTGTCTTTCTTCTTTATTTATATGTAAATATTTGCGGCCCATTATTAAGTAAATGGCGTAAAGGTTACACCAATCATGGGCCCAACCCATACTTGAATTTGGGCGCTTCTATTTTATATTTTCATTCATTAGTAATTTTAACCCAACGTTATTTTCCCCCGTTTAACACGTCCGTTTATTATATATATATGTTGGGCTTAGCCTTTTAAAGCCCAACTTAGCCATGCGAAAAGGGGAGGCTTAAAGCGTGATTATATACACAAAAAGGGGAAGGTGAGCGTATGAACTTGCAATATGACGTTGGAAATACAAAATAGAAACTGGTGTACTTGCATAGTGGTAACATATACTTTGGTCATAAAGCATAGGTGACATGAATCAAAGCATGTAAACTTGTAGTTGAGATAAGAATCTAAATTGGGTATCATTATTGACACATAGTCATAACTACAACATGAACCTATATTTTTATTTAGGCATAATGTCAAACATAAGCAAATCATGTTCATAAGACTACTACATGTTTACAAAGGTGTCTACTTTTGTTATTAACACAAAAGTATAGTTCAACTATGGCATAAATATTTCTAACATGAAATCATGATTTTTACTTTAGTCATGCAAACTTGCAAAAGGGATTTTTGAATCTAACCTAGCTATGTATCACATATGACATCATATAATATAGACTTAACATAGATTTCAATTATGCCAAATATCAATCATAGCCTAGTCATATTCATAAGTTTGCAAATAGGTTTTCTAGTACAAAAGCATGTCTTAATACATAAATCATGGTGCCAAAATTCCAACATAGTTTCATATGAACTATAACAACCAAGCTTGTTTCAATTACGTACAAAATGATTTATGTACAAAAATATACATCATAATGGCATAGTAGCAAAACCCCAAACTTGCATGAGTTTCAATTAAACAACTACATACATGTAGCTTCAACAAGGATTGCATAATTTGCGAATATTCCAAACGTATACTTGCATAGAACTACCGCATGTAGTTCTTTATAACATAATATGAGGATATCCAAACGTATACAATATTCCAAATCGATAAGAATCATAGTAACGCACAAATTATGAATTATTTATCACCACAATCAAGTGTACAAACCAACACAGTTATTTGTTCATACCAAAATAATACTCTACTTACAATGGTGAGGTGAATTCTCAAATTTAGGGATTTGAAGATGCGGTTTGATTTGATTGAGTTGCTTTATGCCTTAGAATTTGCCTCCTAATCCTCTCTCCAATTGGTGGCTACCCCTAGTCGTTCCTCAGCAACATGGCGGCTTTGTTCTTATTTTTGAATGAATAGATTAGGGTTAGTCTAGGGTTGTTTTTATAGGGGTAATGAACTGATTAGGGCCATTGATGTTGCTTGGATTGATCGTAGCCATTCATCCTAAGGAGAGACCAATTAGAGCCTGCCACCTAGCCCTAATGACAAAGCAGACCACAGAAAATCGACCAACATAGAATAGGCCAGCCAGGTTGGGCTGGGTTCGACCTGGCTCTGGACCAGGTCGACATGCCTGTCGACAGCCCTGTCGACAGCCCTGTCGACCTGGCTAGACCAGGTCGACAGCCCAGTCGACCTGGGTGCGTTAGGCGGGTGTTTTTCCGCCCTGGCCCATTGGGCCCGATTTTGGAATTTTAAACTGTTTTATTCTGTTTGAATTTTAAACTTAATTCAAAAACTTTCGAAGGCCATATCTTCTTCATACGGACTCCGTTTTTCGAAAACTCGGACTCTATTTCGCGTATTTTTCCGAGACGAACGCAATGGCGTATCCCGTTTCCCTTAGTTCTTTGATTTCAAATTAATTACTTTAATTTGTTAATTTCAAAGTTATAGAATTTGCGGGGTGTTACATGGGCAGAGAGAGGGACGATGGGGAGGAGGCGGGAATGGGGAGGAGGAGCGTTTGCCAGGGCGCCGTGTCCCAGCGAGGTGGAGGCGTCGCCGATGGGTGGAGGGCAGGCGCGTCCGATTTAGGGCATTCGGGGTTTTTTTTTCTTTTGATATGAATTTCAACGGTGAGGGGGGGGCCTGAGAGATAAGGGAGAGGAAAGGTTTTTTTTAGTGAAAATTAGGCTCACCTCCTTAAAACTAAAGTTAATTAGGCTCACATCCTCCTCTTTTGAAACACATAAATCTCATCCCTATTTTCAAAACATAGCTTTTATTTTTCCGAAAATGCCCTCATTCGATTTTCACGGTTCATTTTTGTGTATATGTTACGTTACTTACGTATTAGGGTTTTTTACTTTACGGAATCCAATTTTGAAATCAATGGCGGCTGGATCAAAACGTAAACCTAATCCAAAACCTAAACCGCCCTTTTTTCCTCTTTTTACTTCGCCCATGGAGCTCGAGATGCAATCCATGGCGTCAGCGATTGGGGTCTCAATCCCAGTGCTCCGATTCTTGCTCTGCTTTGTTGCCACGGTTCCGGTCAGCTTCGTGTGGAGACTTCACTTTCTTTGCTGGATTTGGATACTTAATTGGATGGTAATTTTTTTGAATCTTTGTAATTTTTTTTAGCTTTGGGGAAGCTTGCAAGATCTCAATATCTGATGAAAAGGGACCCTAAAGATTGTGCTCTTCTATATCTGGCCCCCCCCCTCCTTTTCTCTTCGTAAGTTGTAAAATTTAGTCAATGTAAAAGGAAGTGCGCAAGAAAAGTTTACTGTCACTGTAAAATTTAGTCAATGTAAAATTTAGTCAATCTGGTGGTTACTATTTAGAGCAAAGCCAAAAAAGTTTACTGTCACTTCTAAATTTCTGAATTACATATCCTATAATATGTCAAATTTCTAATCAAAATACCATTATGGATGTACTTGAACAAGTCAAAATATTGCTCATCCATAACTGCTGAATAACATTTTATCCATTTGTTATTGCTGTATGCACCGAGTAATGCTGCATCTTTAGTATAGTACTACTCTAGGTAGTTTATTTTCAAACAACATTTGATCCATTTGGTCTAGTGCATTTAATCCACTTGACAGTTATTGCTGTGAGCGCTGAGTTTATGAAATGTTATTTTAAGTTTTTCCAAAGTTTGCAACCAGTTATTTGTCCAAGAAAACAATATCACTTTAGTACCACTGCTCAGTCACATATTGGAGATCAAGAAGTTTTCCCTTAGGGTATCCCTTGCCAGTTATTTGTGCAGATTCTACACTTCTTAGTTTTGTGAAGTACGATTTACTTGTAAATAACAATACTAATGTACTAGTTGCAGCTGATAATTTTTTTGGATCGGTCCTTCGTTTATAGAATGGATGCTTCTTCTTCGAGGTAATTTATGCTTTTTAATAATTTTTTATTTTTTGTATACGGAGTTCCTTTTTGAATCGATATTTGCTGATTCATTATTCTGAATTTGTTCAATTGTCTTGTTTTATTGATGGGTAATGTAATTATTATCTAATGTTTTATGGTTATTATTGATTGTACAGCAGTATAATTTAATTGTTCAACATATTTTTTCGTCTATTCTGAATATATGTATAACAATATGCATATATTATGAATATGAGCACACAAATATGCAAATATTGTTATAATATGTGGGTTTGCAGGTATTCAGAATGTAAACGTATATGTATGCATATATTCTGCATATATGCATACATATATATAGCTTGTTTGAATATTTGTTTGTTTGCATGTTGGATGATTAGTTGCATACAAACATGCATATTTTCTTAATATTTTCATATTAAAACTGTTCTGCATTTATTTTGTATAAAAATATGTGCATTTATTACGAATTTTTACATATAATTATGCAGCTTTTACTGTTATATGCATACGTGTATGAATCTATTTATAATTATATGAACATGTTTATGTAATTTTATTTGATGAATGTAGATTATGCTTATTAATGTTGATTTTTTATCTTTGTATAACCATGTTCCTGCAGATATTGTTGTATTGATCTATGCAATGGTTGTTTCTTCTTCAAGGTAGTTTGTACTTTTTAATAAAAAACATTGTGTATCGATATTATATTTTTTTTGGTGATTAGTAGTGCTGACTAATTCTATTTCAGTTGCAGGTTAATCTTTTTTTCTAGTATGGTGGTTGATGATTTTTGATATGCAGTGAATGTTTTGATGCACTGTGGTATGATGCTTAAGCAGCTTGACATTATCTGCAATTGTTTATTGTTTCTACTCTAAGATGCAAATTTCATATCCAAGTTGGTTTTCAGGTTGTTGGGAGACTATTTTGTTCATAATAGTTTAGTTTGAAATGTAAAGTAGTGAGTTTGGTCATGTTATGCACTTGTTTGTGCTGAACAGTCAGTTTTTGACGGAGTATAAATATGTATTAGGTTGTTTATCATGTAATCGCTTTATTATAAATAATGTTTGTGCTTAACTTTCAAAAAAAAAATTCATTGTTATTATTTATTGTACAGTCGTGTTTATTAATTTTTCACTGCAGGGCTTGTTCCTTTAATTCTGAATACGTGTATAAAATCATGCATATATATGTAATATTAGCATACAAGTATGCAATTATTAGTACAAACGTGCGTGCTGTTACCGCATATGTTCAGAAAAGTTGCATATTAGTATGCATATATTCTGTGTATATGCATACTTATGTACAACTATTTTGAAATTATGTTTGCTTACGTGTATGCTAATTAGTTGCATACTAATAATTATATCTTCCTAATACATATACGTAGCTTTTCTGATTACATGCATTTATATACGTCTCTGTGGTTAATATGTTCATCGTTGTACGCATTTGTTTTGAATATACGCATTCAAAAATGCAACAATTTTAAATATAACCATACTTGTGCCTTATTTTGAATATCTACAATTTTTCAGCATACTTGCATACATATGTTCAATTTTTCAGCATACTTGCATCCAAACATACAACTATAATTATTAAAAAACATACAATTATGCAACAAAACTGTACAAAATCATACAAATGTTGAAGAGATACATTCAAAGGCAATTTTTCAAGATATACAGAATCGTTATGCGTATAAATTTCATCTTTCTGCAATTTCTCTATCGACTCGATGAATGATTTTAGATTATTCCTATACACATATTCCTTTTTGTGAAACTTCCATACTTCTTTAAATCTTCCTTCTTCGCATATTTGTTCAGATTTAGATGGCTGTTCCTTAATTACTAATGCTCTTTCCTGTTCAGTATCCTCTACATGATCATCTTCCACTGTAGGTCTCTGCATTAAAGATTAAACAGATAATAATAAAAGATTACAAACTGTTCTAACTATAAGCGCACAATTGTGCAATAATTTTGATTGTATGCCTGCAAGTGTGCATGTATTTTGGGTAAATGTAAAAAAAATAGCAAATATTGTTGATACTTGATCCAAAAGTGTGCAAATACTGTCAATCATTTCACATAATTGTGCAGGTTATACTAATAACACCATATAATCGTGCATTTATTTGTAATAGTAGCTCAAAATTCTGCTACTATTTAGAAAAATTCACACAAATCTGCAAGTTTTTTGAATATCAGTATGCAATTATTCATAATAAATGTATACAATTATGCAAGAATTCCAGATTGTTGTATTCCATTGTTTAAAAACTAATGATAAAATCCTTTTTGTATTCACTTTTTAAAATAAATATATACATGTACGTAGCTTTTCTGATTACATGCATTTATATACGCCTCCGTGGTTAATATGTTCATCGTTGTATGCATTTGTTTTGAATAAAGGCATTCAAAAATGCAACAATTTTATATATAACCATTCAAGTATCCAAGTGTTTTGAATATCTACAATTTTGCAGCATACTTACATACATACATTCAATTTTTCAGCATACTTGCATACAAACCTACATATATAATTATTAAAAAAACATACAATTATGCAACAAAACTGTACAAATTCATACTAATGTTGAAGAATAAGGTAAATTACAAAATAACAGCATCCAATTATGCAAGAAATTCGAATAAATCATACAACCGAACAAAAATTCTTATTAACATGTACTAATCATTCAGTAATCGGGATAAGAAATAAAGTACTAATAATAATACCTTCATTCTCGCTAGATCTTGTAACTTGATGACGAGGACAACAATTTTTAACAAAAATGAAAGATCGTCGTTTTTATGCTGACGATCGGCGCTTTTTTTATAGAGCTAATTATCGCTTGAGAGTTTTCGACAGTCGTGGATTTAGGGTTTTGACACAGCTTAAAAGAGCGAATTGATGATTGAAATGACGGCGCTCCGTTGTTTGAGGGTTTGGAAAAGCTTAAAGGGTAACACGGGAATTTTATAACGTGCGCTTCAAAAATAGGGATGGAATCCGCATTATTTTTATCACTGGTTTTTTTTATATTTTGAAACTTTATAGGGACCTGTAAAAAACGCACCCTTTTTTTTATTTATTTAATTATCTCCCAAAAAGCAACTTTTATTTTCGACCTCTAAACGAGGCCCACCGCCTGTCGTCCATAGCGTATTACCCCCATTCCGAACACAATGGGATATGTTTCGTAGGTTGATTCGATCGTTTGAATCAGTTTCCGTTGAATTTACATTTAAATCACTATATTGAATTTTAAACGTACATTTCAAATTACCGGGGTCACATACTGTCTCTAAAAATTCCAGAAAAATATTTTCTAGCTTCGTACTGACGATACGGTCCTAACAAAACTAGTTTCGTCGAATTCTGAGACCGTTGGAAAAATGGCCATTTTCCAGTCGATTAAAATCAACTGAAACTGGTCAAACGCGTTTTCCTTTGCCACGCTCACATATTGATTCGAAAAATTATGAAATTTGGAATCTAGCAATAACTTGACACTGCGGATCCAACAAAACTGGTTTCGTCAAAATCCGAGGTCATTTACAAAATGTCTATTTTTAAGGGCCTGAATTCTATAGCGACTATTCAGAATTTTCAACTGGACATATCTTTTGATTCCCGCTATGAAATCTTGATTTTTCGGATTCGTTGGAAAGATATCTTCAATTAGATCCTATTGTTTTTGGTTTCACTAAAATCCGGATTGTTTTGCACCCGGTACATTCAATTGAAGTTTGAAATCGAATTATCGAACTACCGCGCCATTTTCAATTCTATTTATAAATATATATATATATATATATATATTTATATTCTAACGACGACGCATATAATATATACGTCGAATTATATTCAAAATAAATTTTCTCGTCGATATTATTTAAAATAATCTATTTTAAATATTCAAAATTCGCTAAAATTGCCAAAATAAAAATTTTAAACTGGCCCAGATTTTCGGGTTGTTACACAAATCAAAGAAAATAGACTTCTTTTTCCACATTTGACTTTTTGTTTTCTTCTCTTCTCCCCTTTTCCTTTTTTCCTTCTCTTTCTCTTCCTCCTTTGATTTTTTCCCCCAGTCATTACAAATATCTTTAACAATGTCAAAGACTTGGATACCAGTTTGTATTGGAGGCTTTTGTCTATTTTCTATGGTTCCATCAAACAAGTTTTTTCTTTGACGATATTCATGATTAGGATCAAGGAATCGCCTATGTCCTAAATATGCACATTTCTTACTAAATGGTAACCATATAGAGCATATATTAACGCCACAAATAGGACATGCCTTCTAACCCTTTATTGTACAACCTGCTCAATTTCCATAAGCTGGAAAATCATTTATTGTCCACATTAAAACTGCATGTAATCTAAATTCATTGCAAGTGTATGCATCATATGCCTTCACCCCTTTATTCCATAATTTTTTCAAATCTTCGATAAGCGGTTGTAGATACACATCGATATCATTCCCTGGTTGTCGTGGTCCAGGAATTAATAAAGATAACATCATATTATCTTTGTGCATACAAAGCCACAGAGCGAAGTTGTACGCAACAAGAAATACTGGCCAACAACTATATTTAGAATTCCAATCTCCAAAGGGATTAAAGCCATCACTTGCAAGACCAAGCCTTAAATTTCGTGGATCAGATGCAAATGAAGTATACATACTATCAATTGTAGCCCACTGAGAAGAATCTACTGGATGACGTAATTTACCATCTTCACTCTTATGAGTGATATGCCATCTTAATTGCTCTGCTGTTTCTGAAGACATAAACATTCTTTTCAGTCTTGGTATTATTGGAAAGTATCTCAATATTTTTGCAGCTACTTTGGTTTGCTTTCCATCTTCCTTCGTCTTATTTTTTTTTCCATAGAGATTTTCCACATTTTGGGCAAAAATCACTATCTGCAAGCTCTTTCCTGAAAAGACAACAATCATTTACACATGCATGTATTTGTCTATAGCCTAAACCAAATGATTTGAGCAGCTTCTTTGTTGCATATGTAGAATCAGGAAGCGTGTTTTCCATAGGTAGCATATCTTTGAGAAGTTTAAGGAGTTCTGTAAAAGCCGTATCAGATACACCATTTCGAGCCTTGTGCCTATAAAGAAGTATTGTCGCTGATAACTTTGTGTGGCTTGCACAACCAGGGTACAGAGGAATTTCAGAATTTTCTATTATCTCCTTGATCTCTACCCCATGTCTTACATTACCATGATCTTCCATTTCTTCATTACACATTTGTGTGTCTAAGTACATTTTATATGCATTTGTCTCCCCATTACCTTCATTTTCTGAACGGCGTGCTTCTCCGTGAAAAATCCATACATCATATGTTGGGTCAAATCCAAAAATAATCAAGTGTGATATGACATCTCTTGACGGATGGCGGATAAGATTCCTACATTTTGAACAGGGGCAAACAGTTTTTTCTGGATTTCCCTTCCTTTCTGCATGCCCATAAACAAAATTCCGAACAGCTTGTTTGTATTCTTCGAACATTCTATGACACATAAACAAATCCCTAATCAATATACAAATAATTACAAGTATAAACTAATAGTCAAAATTGACAAAACCTTGGTAGGTGGATCCATGCTTTGTCCATCTTGATAATCCTCTGATGTTAAAACCTAATGAAAAGATGTTATGTCCAAAAAAATATGAGTCTTTCTCATGACGGAATATCGCTTTAGACATCACTCCAACTCTTACACTTGGAGTCGTTGATGCTTCACGGAATTAACAACATTATAATCGTAGGTTAAAAATCTTTGCAAATGCCTATATATATATTCATGTCTAATTAGCTATTTTTTTATTCATGTCTAATGCTTTTGGAACTTTTGAAAATTTTTAGAAGTTTTTTATCATACAAATAAGAAGTTGATTATTTAATTATATATAGAACAAATCATACATATGGTTGTTACGCTGACAAATTTTTTAACTATTTGAAAAATATTTTTAATTGGTAATTCATACTAAATATCAAATTTCACTAATTACAATCATTTCACTAATTACACTTAGTTTTTAATTACTCTTATAACCTTTCTTCTTTGAATCATTCTCACTGCGGACTTTAAACTACATGTTGGAACCCAAAAGAGTGGGATCTTCACTCCATCCTAACTCACTCACTTTTTCCCTCTATGAAAACTAATATATGGAAGCATGCACCAGCTACGTCTTATAACAAAGACATAACTTTACCTTGTTAATAATTATGCCTGCCAAAATGACCTCAACTTATTAATTCATACCAGTTGGGCTAATTATTTCCAGATGCAGGTCCTGTTTTTTGTAAACTACAAGGTCGATTGGCAACGCCTGTTTAAGTCCTTCACTTACTCAACAACATATATTTTCAGACAATTCTTGAATATCCTTAAACCCAGATATTTATTTGTTTATCTTTATCTTTTTTTTGTAAGTATTATATGTATTAATGTAGATACTGTACTAAGATTGGAGAGTCAAAGCAATTTAAAGTCAGTGCAGTATGTAAATAAATAGAAAGATAAATAAGAGCTGGATGTGGGTACTGCCAACTATTTACAAGTAAAGAAATGCTAGGTTTGGTTGATAATCAATATAATATGGGCCACATTTAATTATGACCCTGAAGTTTCTGCACTAGCCGATGATAAGTACTTCTGCCAGCATCTGGGAGCTGTTTAATTCATGTTGGCAAAGATAAAATGGCCCATTTAGGGAATGCAAGTTAACAGTTTCGAGGTTTACTTAACATTGGCTTGTATGATAGATTTTAATTAACTTATTACTGTTATATATGCGTACAACCCTTTTATTTCCAAAACCTACCCATCGATATCACTTTAAATAACCTGGCGTGAGGGGTGGACTGTGTACAATATGCCCCTTCATAAAAGAACAGCAGCAACTTAACTCTCTGCAAATTTTTAACTGTATCCCCTAAGATATTCTGCGGATCAGTTACACTGGTCTATTATGATTTGCATACGCATGCAAGATGGAAAAGTGCGAACCAATTTTCAAAATATATGTACTATTTTGTAATATATATTTTATAAGCTCAGTAGTTCAGCTTTAATTATCACTAATAGCTTCCGGTGTCTTCCAAGTCGCCTGCTATATAATATATAACCTATAAATTCAACTTAATTATGTCGGTTGTATTTTGTCATTAGGATTTGATTTTAGTGATAGAGACGGATGATGTTGAATAACATTTTCAAATTTGACTTGTACACGAAGGAGTTCAATTTCATTAACACTATTATTCATGGCATTAAGTCAACATCATATTTTGATTGTTGGGATTAGCAGCATCCATTGGTCTTTATTATCACTGTTCCACCCATGGAAACAAATATAGTTTGACTGAATAGTTTGATCATATATATATATATATATATAGATTCCTATGTGTTTTCCCCTTCGTCCTCTCTGCCACTCTTTCGATATACCCAAACCTTGCCACAACAGCTCCAAGCATTAACCAATCCATCTGCACACTCAAAATTACGTAACTCCTCTTTAATTTGATCAAAATCCAAACCCTAACTAAAAGAGTGGCTCACGATTGCCACTATCAACACCACCAACACGGTAGAAGGCCTAAAGCATACAACTTAAATGAAAAAGCCTCATAGTCTAAAGATCTCAGCTCTGCCATTTTCCAAGACTATGAATCCAATAAACATATTGTTCTCTCGGCTGTGTGGTGATTTGATGGGTTTTGGGTGATTATCCGATGCACCGAGGTAACATCGACCCAAACTTAATGCATGTTTGTAATTTAGTTTCCATGCAACGAATTTTCCACATAATTGCAGTACAACGCTGACAAGGTAATATAGTTCCATGCAATGGTTTTGGTTCGATTTACTCACATGCAAATAAATCAAGCTAAACGATATCAAAAGCACAAGAATCATCATCAACAGATAGAAAACCTAAATCACATAATCGAAATCCTAACTTTTCGCATAATCACATCATCAACAGATAGAAAACCTAAATCACATAGTCACATCATCAACAGATAGAAAACTAAACTAAAACCATACCTATTCGTAGCGAGAGAAGTAGATCTGGATCCCGGTTTCGTTTGCCCTAACTTCGAAGCAAGAGAAGTAGATCTGGATCCCGATTTCGTTTGCCCTAACTTCGAAGCAAGAGAAGTAGATCTAGATCGTAGATTCGGAGAAGTGATGCGGTTGCTATGGAAAAATCAAAACGTTGAAGCCGCCATGATCGATTTTGTGGGAAGATTGTTTTCGAGAGGAAATTATGTTTTGGTTAATGGGATACGGTATGTGTTAATCGAAAGACAGTAATGGGGAAATGAATGACGGCAACGAGCACGAAATTATGTTAAGTATTGACTATAATAAGTGTGTAACCTTTCAAACTAATAACAATCACTTAAAATTTGATCATCATATTTGTAAATTAATTAAGAATGTCATAATATTTTAAGAATAGAAATGGATGGCTACTGCATAGGCTAAGAATTGAAATACATTTGATCATCAAATGTTGGTACGTTACCGTCCAGTGATGAAACAGAAGCTTACGGTGGCTTGGAAACTGACCAATGATTGGACAGAAGGGGACTAAGGCAATCGGAGGTGGTGATAGCGATGAGGGAAGGGCTATAAAGGCATAGAAGGAGGCTCGGTTGAAAAGTTTTATGTTGAGCGATGAGTAATGTGGTTGTAAGTGGCGGCGAAGAGGCCAAATTTCAACTATTGTATAGTATTGATTAAGTACTGTTTCTTTTTAAAAAATAAAAAAATAAAAATATAGTTAGGTAAAAACTTTGATAAATATATATCCTACCTGATAAAATTACCATAGTGATATCAAACAAAACTGTTAAAATTAGTAATATATATGATTATTACTTATTAAGTATTACTTAATTATAAGTATAAATTAATTAACACCATAATTAAACTATGAAAGCATACATTTGTTAATATAATATTATTAATGATAAGTAATAAGTACTAAAATGTTACAATTAGCAATTAGTAGCATATATGATTAATATAATATCATTAATGATTAATTATAAAATATTAATAAATAATAAAATTAATGATTAATAACCTATGATTAATATAAGTAATATAATTAGCGATTAATTACCTATGATTAATATAATATTATTAATAATTAGTAATAAGTACTAAAATAATATAATTAGCAATTAGTAGCATATGATTAATTAATATAATATCATTAATGATTAATTATTAAATAAAAAAATTTAATAAAGCGTTGTAAAAATAAATTATTGACTATCAAAATTGATAGCATACATTTGTTACAACGGACATCTAATTATCGTTAGGTATAATAGGTTGTAAAAGTATATACACACATATATATAACCTAGTAGTCAAACTGAACCCTATTACAACGGGCAAAAGCAGCCCGATGTCAAAATGAGATTACACAGAACTCTATTACAAGTGGCTGGAGACCGTCGTAAAATAATCCTATTACAACGGGCATGAAGAGCCCGCTGTAAAATATGCAAATGTTGATCTAAACCTGAAGCCTATTACAACGGGTTGCTAATGACACTTGTAATAGAATTTATTACAAGGGGCGTCAGAAGCCCGTTGTCAAAAAGTCCTCCTATAGGCCAGTTATTACAACGGTCTGGTAGAGAACCGTTGTTTTTTATCGCTATTACCAGGGGCATTATTTGCCCGTTGTAAAACAGACGTTGTTATAGGGTGTTTTTGTTGTATATTCTCATACTTTGGGAAAGGTTCCCATTAATTTTATCAAAGATAAATTCTTTAAATTTATTCTTTAATCTTCTTTGAATATCAATTCAAACTAGTCGGGATTAGCGAACCACACCGAAGTAATCATTTATTTTATTTCCCAATCCCAACCTATTCATCTCATGAAGTAAAACTGGTTATACTTCATATCTAACACCACGGTGTTATCGGTAAATTCAATTACCATTTTACATTCAAATCTAATTAAAGATTTAACTATCGCCTGGAGCAAAACTGGTGATACTCCATTCTCGACCATTTCAATCTAATTAAAGATTCATTAAAACCCCACTTAGTTTTAATCTTCACAGAAATCGATATCCTGTCTTTAACTGGGTAAAAGAACCAATGTCATTTAAAACACAGTTCACTATAAACCCAAAATCACATTCAATTAATTGTCGGGTTAAAGAAAAAGTGTTATTTAAAACACCGTTCACAATAAACCCAAAAATCAATTCAAATTCAATTCCAATTAAATACCATTTAATTGGTACACTTCATTAAATCTAAATAAAAAGATTTAATCTTTTTCTCAACTGGGTTTAAGAACAGTGTTAATGAAGACACCATTCATGACAAACCCAAATCCTATTTGATATTAAATACAAGGCTCTGAATAGAAAATATATCGGCTTATATTCAATATCAAATTCTACGACCAACAAATATCGTATTGGAAATAACGATATAAATATATATTTCAAATTTCCCTAACAATATCTGTATAATCACGAAATCCAACATCGAAATATTCCAAAGACAATTTTGATTAAAATCCATTCCAATTCAATTATTGGAAATTCCGGTTATTTTCAAAACCATTTCAAATCCACTTTATTTATTTCAAAAATAAATAGAATTATAATTCTAATTCAAAACTAGTTCATTTCGATAAAAATCTATTTTTATCTTTTAGAATTTGGAATTTTTCATCCTAATTCTTCACAAATCATTTATTATGATTTTACACAAATTATTTCTATTTTTAATAATTTTATCAAGGCCCGTGCAGTCGATTTCCATCAACGGCCATCGAACTGCACTTACAGCGACCTTTTCCAAATTTGATTTGGACATAATTCCAAATCCAACCGTTAGATTTCAAATCTCTAACATTCGTTAGAAAGCTCTTTTCGATACGAACCCAACGGATCTGGTTTTAGGAGAATCCGATGGTCGGATCTCCCGTAATATCCATTCGAAGTTAATGGTCGAAATTCACGAACTGCCGCGGCGCGTTCTATTCAGGCCATTATATATATATTATATATATTTCGTCGATTTCCTTTCAAAACGTATTTTATAAATCGTTTTAAATTCGTTTTCGAAACGATTTCAACTTCATATTCAATTTCTAATCAAAATTGAATATTCCACATCATCGATATACAAATGATAATATTTTCAAAACGTTATATTTTGAAATCACTTTCTTTTCTATATTCATTATAAAAATGAATAAAATCGATATAAATATCGTTCACGTCAAAATGGCGTCAATCTAATCAACACGGCTTTTATTCAACACATGAATTTATTTTCAATTCAACACATGAATTTATTTCTATTCAACACATGAATTTATTTTCAATTCAACACATGAATTTATTTTCTATTCAACACATGAATTTATTTTCAATTCAACACATGAATTTATTTCTATTCAACACATGAATTTATTTCTATTCAACACATGAATTTATTTCTACTCAACACATGAATATATTTTTATTCAACATATGAATATATATTTTTATTCAACACATGAATATATATTTTTATTCAACACATGAATATATATTCTAAATTGGAATGAGGCCCAATCAATTACCATATAATGTTAATTATATGGATTTTCTACCACACATGTATATAATAGCAACGATAAATAATCAACCATCATCCAGAGTGCACCACACAACTGCATAAGCATTAAATATCAATAATTAACGCTTACGCAGTCTGTCAACCCATCGATTGACATACAACTAAACAATAGGGATTAGTGTACGTCAAATATCATCCCAATACCTGTGTGGGGTTTCAAATCAACAAACACAGATTTTATTTGTGCGGTTGGGCGATGTGTAAAATTTATCGTCCCAATCAATATCGGTCAAATCAGTGTATATAAACAAATCGTCTGATTTGTTTATAAATATTTATTTTATATACACGTTAAAAATTATATTTTTAACTATAAAAATATTTTCCACTATAAAATATTTTATTTCATTCCACATCACACAATCAAATTTCACGACACAGCAATCAAACAAACAAGTCATCCATGGTCTGTGGACGACGGGTGTCGGGTGCTACTAAGCACCGTTTGCATCCTAGTATATATTTCAACTAGAAAACAAGATTCAATTGAGGAGTTCTCACCGACTAGCTAAACCAAACGCCACGACTCTTCTTATGTAGAAATCTTCGTCGTGCTCGCCTTTTGTCAATTTCATTGTCCGTAGCTACTACATATATAAAAATCCCATTTTTATATTGTTGCTATGTAGATAAAAATTCTATTTTTACATCGCTACTATATAGATAAAAATTCTATTTTTACATCGCTACTATATAGATAAAAATTATATTTTTACACTGCTACTATATAGATAAAAATTCTATTTTTACATCGCTACTATATAGATAAAAATTCTATTTTTACATTGCTAGTAATATAATAAAAATTATATTTTTATCACACTATTCTCTATATAAAAATTATATTTTCATATCGCTCTTCTTCCAATAAAGAATATATTTTTATAACGCTCCTTCCTATATAAAAATTATATTTTTATATTTCTACTCCTAACATAAAGATCGAATTTTTATATCATCGCTATAAAAATCACATTTTTATTTCAACATATGTATAATAAAAATCAAATTTTTATTTCGCTACATATATAAAGATCGAATTTTTACTAGTTATATAATATAAAAATCGTATTTTTATTAACCTACTTATATAAAAATTTATATTTTCAACTTCATTAAAAATCACTCCTTTTTGTTTTCAAAAATCACTTCTTCCTTATATGACCATCCTATAAAGATTATATTTTTATAATAATGTTCTTTATATTAAAACCTCACCCCTTTATATTTATAAAAATCTAAATTTTAATATGATAAAAATATAATCTTTTTAATTATAAAAATCAAATCTTTGTTTAATTAAAAAGACAATCTTTATATAATTAAAAATCTAAACTTTTCTCTCGCCATTTACCAATACAAAAAACATATTTTTATTTACATAAAAATGATAACTTTACTTAATTAGAAATCTCACCATTCGCTAATTAAAAATCTTAACATCTTAGAAATAAAAATCCAATCTTTCTTTGCATAAAAATGTAATCTTTACCCTAATTAAAAATATAAACTTAAAGGATAAAAATAAAAATAGAAAACTCATCTTGTTTTCTCCCGCAATCGAAAGAAAAGGGGGTGTTCACGTCGCTTTTTGGTAATGGGAGAGGCGATGGTCGGTCTGAGGTGGAGGGTGGGGTCAGCGGCGAGGTCAGGTGGCGGTGGTGGCGAAATAGGGTGGCGGCGCGGATAGGGTTTTGATTTGGAGTGGATTGGGGCTCGGGGTGATCGGAGAAGAAGGGGGAGGAGGGTGTCGGAGGGGGTCTGGAGGGGGAGGCGCGGCCTGGATCGGGTGGGGCCTTGCTTCGGCGGCGGCGCAAGAGGGGCGGGGTGGCTCCTCCCCGTCCTTCCTTCCTTTTTTTCTTTTTTATTTCAGAACGGTGGAGTGATTTTAATGAGAGAGGGGGGCCTGAGTGATAATAGGGTGAGGTGTTTGTTTTATATATTATTTATTTATTTCAAAAAGGTACCCTTTTATTTTGACCTCGAAACAAGACCCACCGCCTGTTGTTCATAGCTAATTACCCCCATTCCGAACACAATGGGATATGTATCGCAAGCTGATTCCATTGTTTCGATCAGTTTTCATCAAAATCAAAATATAACTCTATATATTGAATTTGAACGCACATTTCAATTTACCAGGGCCACATACCAACTAGAAAAATTCCCAAAAAATATTTTCTAGCTTCGTATTGACGATACGGTCCTAAAAAAATTGATTTCATCAAATTCTGAGACCGTTTGAAAAATGGCCATTTTCAGGTCGATCGAAATTGACTAAACACTTTTAACTTTGCCACGCTCACATATTGATTCAGAAAATTACGAATTTTGGAATCTAGCAATAATTTGACATCACGGATCCAACAAAAGTGGTTTTGCCGAAAACCGAGGTCGTTTGCAAAATTTCCATTTTTAAGGGCTAGAATTCCATAGCAACTATTCTGAATTTTCAACTGGACGTAACTTTTTATCCTCGCTATGAAATTTCAATTCTTCGGATTCGTTGGAAATATATTCTCAATTAGATTCTAATATTTTTGGTTTCGCTAAAATCCGGTTTATTTTGCACCCGGTACATTCATTTGAAATTTGAAATCGAATTTTCGAACTACCGCGCCATTTTCAATTCCTTTTATAATTAAAAATAAAATATTTATATTCTAACGATGATCTATATAAATATATACGTTCTATTTTATTCAAAATAAATTTCTCGTCATCATTATTTAAAATAATTCATTTTAAACATTCAAAATTCAATAAAATTGTAACAACCCGGAAATTGCGAGCCAGTTTAAAATTTTTATTTTGGCAATTTTAACGAATTTTGAATATTTAAAATAGATTATTTTAAATAATACTAACGAAAAATTTATTTTGAATAGAATTCGAACGTATATATTATACACGTCGTCGTTAGAATATAAAATTTTATTTTAATTATAAAAGGAATTGAAAATGGCGCGGTAGTTCGATAATTCGATTTCCAACTTCAAATGAATGTACAGGATTCAAAATAAACCGGATTTTAGCGAAACAAAAAATATTTGAATCTATTTGAGAATATCTTTCCAACGAATCCGAAAAATCAAAATTTCATAGCGGGAATCAAAAGATATGCCCAAATAAAAATTCAGAATAGTCGCTATGGAATTTCGGCCATTGAAAATAGCCATTTTGCAAATGACCTCGGATTTCGACGAAACCACTTTTGTTGGATCCGCGATGTCAAGCTATTGCTAGATTCCAAATTTCGTAATTTTTCGAATCAATATGTGAGCGTGGCAAAGGAAAACGTGTTTGACTAGTTTCAGTTGATTTTAATCGACTAGAAAATGGTCATTTCTCTAACGGTCTCAGAATTCGACGAAACTAGTTTTGTTAGGACCGTATGGTCAATACGAAGCTAGAAAATATTCTTCTGGAATTTTTCGGGTTAGTATGTGGCCCCGATAAATTGAAATGCGCGTTCAAGTTCAATATATAGAGTTATATTTTGATTTTGATGAAAACTGATCGAAACAGTCGAATCAGCCTGCGATACATATCCCATTGTGTTCGGAATGGGGGTAATTAGCTATGGACAACAGGCGGTGGGCCTCGTTTAGTGGTCGAAAATAAAAGTTGCTTTTTGGGAGATAATTAAATAAAATAATTAAAATAATCCCCCCTTCCATCTCCTTTATTCATGCAGGCCCCCCGTTAGAATCCATTTCGAAATAAAAAAAAGAGAAGAAAGAAGATGAAGGGGGGGAGGAGCGTCGTCGCTCCTCCCATCAGGGCGCCACCGTGCCCTAGGGTGGCGCCGCCCACCACCACCGCCGTGCGGTGTCAGCCCTCCCTCCCTCTCTCGTTTCTCTCTCCTCCTTCTTCTTCTGGATAAAGCCGCCTCCCCTGATTCGGCGCCGCCGCCACCAGGCACGGCCACCGTGCCCCAGACCCGACGCCCCCTTCCCTTTCTCCCTCGCACACCCTCGCGCAACCCCCTCCCAAACCCGAACCTGCCAGCGTGCCCTAGCTCGACCCCCCTCGACCCGACCCGATCTGAAAACCGCCGACGATGGGAACTTCAGCCATCTGAGGAGGCGCAAATGATGAAGGGTTCGACGGATATTCTTTTTACAGAGAAAGGTATTTCTTTTTACTTTTCTTTTACTATTTAAATTGTTTAAAAATCAGAATTAATACTATATAAATCAGTTTTAATTTATAGAAAAGAAAACACATTTTATTTTTATAAAAAGAAAGGATTTTTATTTGTTCATTAGCAAAAGAAAGAAACGATTTTTAATATGAAGTTGAAGTGATAAAAATCTTTATATTTGAAAAGGAGAAATCTTTACATCTGAAAAGGCGAAATTTTTATATTTAAAAAGGCGAAATCTTTATATTTGAAAAGGCGAAATATTTATATTTAAAAAGGCGAAATCTTTATATTTAAAAAGGCGAAATCTTTATATTTAAAAAGGCGAAATCTTTATATTTGAAAAGGAGAAATCTTTATAAATGGAAAGGCGAAATCTTTATATGAAGAATAGCGTGATAAAAATATAATCTTTATTATATGAACACCGTAGTAAAAATAGAATTTTTATCTATGTAGTAGCGGTGTAAAAATAGAATTTTTATCTATATAGTAGTAGTGTAAAAATAGAATTTTTATCTGTGTAGTAGCGGTGTAAAAATAGAATTTTTATCCATATGGAGTTATTATAAAAATATGATTTTTATATACACATAGCAACAATATAAAAATGTGATTTTTATATATGTAGTGGCTACGGGCAACGAAAGTGACAAAAGGCGAGCACGACGAAGATTTCCTACATATGAAGAGTCGTGGCGTTTGGATTAGCTCTTGGTGAGAACTTCTCACTTTAAATCTTCTTTTCTAGTTAAAAATATATACTAGGATGCAGACGGTGTTTAGTAGCACCCGACACCCGTCATCCACAGACCATGGATGGCTTGTATGTTTGATTGTTGATGTGTTTTGAAATTGATTGCGTGACGTGAAATAAAATATTTATATAGTTAAGAAAATATTTTATCGTTAAAAATATTGTTTTTAACGGGTGTGTGTGAATAAAAATATGTGTTTGTTGATTTGAAACCCCACACGGGTGTTGGGATGATATTTGAAGTCCACTCATCCCGATTGATTAGTTGTATGTCGATCGATTGATTGACAGGCTGTTATAAGCGTTAGATATCTATATTTGATGCTTATACAGTGTGGTGCACTTTGGATGATGATTGATTATTTATTGTTGTGATTATATACATGTGTTGTATGGAATCCATATAATTAACATTATATGGTAATTGATTGGGCCTCATTCCAATTGGGAAAATAAAGAATAGAATGAAGTATATATTCATGTATTGAATAGAATAAATAATCATGTGTTGAAAATTATCATGTGTTGAACGAAATATTTTAATAATAAAATTTACATCTTTATCATATTTAAAATCATTCTCTTACAACTTTACAGTTGGAGTCTGATTTAAAAATCAAACGATAGATACCATAATTTTATAAAATATATTAAATAACAAAAATAGTCATGTATTAACAGTGCTCATGTGTTGAGAATATTCATGTGTTGAAAGAAATATAGATTCATGTGTTGAATAGAATAAATATTCATTTGTTGAATAGAATAACGAATTTATTGAAAGATATAAAGCCGTGTTGATTAGAGTTGCGCCATTTTGACGTGAACGATATTTATATCGATTATATTCATTTTTATAATGAATATTGAAAAGTGATTTCTAAATCGAATAGAAGTGAATTTGAATTGAAATCGAATAGAAGTGAATTTGAATTGAAATCGAATAGAGGTGAATTTGAATTGAAATCGAATAGAAATGAATTTGAATAGAAATGAATTTGAATTAAAATCAATTTGAATTGAAATCAATTTGAAACGAATTTAAAATGATTTATAAAATACGTTTTAAAAGGAAATCGACGAAATATATATAATATATATATTATATATATAATGGCCTGAATAGAACGCGACGCGCTGCGGCAGTTCATGAATTTCGACCATTGACTTCGAATTGACGTTGCGGGAGATCCGACCGTCGGATTCTCCTGAAACCGGAACCGTTGGGTTTGTATCAAAAAGAGCTTTCTAACGAATATTTGAAATTAGAAATCTAAAGGTTGGATTTGGAGATACGTCCAAATCAAATTTGGAAAAGGTCGCTGTAAGTGCAGTTCGATGGCCGTTGATGGAAATCGACTGTACGGGCCTTGACAAAATTATTAAAAATATCAATAATTTGTGTGAAATCATAAGAAATGATTTGTGAAAAATTGGGCTGAAAAAGTGAATATTTGAAAAGACAGTAAATAGATTTTTATCGAAATGAACTAGTTTTGAACTAGAATTAAAATCAATTTATTTTTGAAATAAATAAATTGAATTTGAAAGTGGTTTTAAAAATAATCAGAATTTCCAATATGTGAAATGGGGATGGATTTGAATCGAAATTACCTTCGGAATATTTCGATGTTGGATTTCTTGATCATACAGATATTGTTATGGGAATTTGAAAGATATATTTTATATCATTATTTCCAATACGATATTTGTTGGTTTCAGAATTTGATATTGGATATAAGCTGGTATATTTTCTATTCAGATCCTTGTATTTAATATCAAATGTGATTTGGGTTTGTCGTGAATGGTGTCTTCATTAACACTGTTCTTAAGCCTAGTTAATGTGATTTTGGGTTTATCGTGAACCGTGTTTTAGATGACATTGATTCTTTAACCCAGTTAAAGACAGGATATTGATTTTTGAAAACTAAGTGGAGTTTTAATGAATCTTTAATTAGATTGAAAGGTGAATTGATAATTTAAAATATCAAATCTAAAAGGTGATCGAGAATGGAGTACCACCAGTTTTTCTCCAAAGCGATAGTTAAATCTTTAATTAGATTTGAACGTGAAATGGTAATTAATTTTGCCGATGACACCGTGGTGTTAGATATGGAGTATTACCAGTTTTGCTCCATGGGATAAATAGATTGGGATTGGGAAATAAAATAAATAATTACTTCGGTGTGGTTCGCTAATCCCGACTAGATTGGAAAACCATAATATGGTTTGAAATGATATCCAAAGGAAGATTAAAGAATAAATTTAGAAGAATTTATCTTTGATAAAATTAATGGGAACCTTTCCCTAAGAATGTGATTTTGTGAATAAAAGAATATTCTGAATTAGAATGAGGCGTTTGTTGTGTTTGTGTAACATTTGTTTATTATATACGTGGGTTATTCGGAAAGGCCGGGTTTATACCCATTCGAAATAACCGATTCGACGATAAGTCGAAGATGAAGACGGTGGTTGAAGACCGGAAGTCTTCACATCGTTTGGGTGATTACTGATGATCTTGATTGGGCTGTACACCCAAGATGAGGGAATCAGTTGGTGATCGTCTAGACGTACTTGGAGATGGATGGATATGAGAGGAAAGTGCCTCCGGCTTCGTTCAGACCCAGAACGAACTTGTAAATGGACTGTGTGTCTGACATTGGATTTTATTCTGTGTTAATTGATCTCTGTTAAATATACATCTGTTTGGCGGCGGAGAATTTATTCTCTTGCTTAACGCCCTTCTCTGAGACGTACGAGCTCAGAGGTTGTATATCGATGGACATCAGTCGCATGGAGTGAATTGTCAGTGTGGCACGCGTAAGTGGCAATTGATCAAGGCTTCTGTTGAAAAGCAAAGTCTTGTGGTTGATGATCAAAGCACGGCCTGTGTGGCGCAGCTTTGTGTATAACGTGAATTCGCGAGCCTCACACCTCGGTATGAGTCAAAAACGGGATAAGGACCCAAGGAGTGCACGACGTTTCTTTCTAGCTATGGGTGGTGTCAGTGCTTAAACTGGCTGACATTTATATACTTTTCACCTGTGTGGTTGTTGGATGAGGCGCCTCGATATTAGGTCTGTTAGGACCGGGAAACGTGTGTTCAGGAATAACTAATCCTCAAAAGTAAGAGAGGACCGGCCTTGGAGGTTCCAAAGGATCATAGTGGGGTCCTGAGGCATTTGCTAGAGTGTCTCGAATCGGAGAGGAGCTTGCCCCTTGCCTCGACTCATGACGGAAATCTAATTTCCAATACGTGATACTGCGGTTTTAATTGTAGAACTAGTATGGCGACATGATAGATGGTACCCATGCCGCCTATGATTGATATTTATGATTGAAATTGATTTGACACTATACACTTATGATAGTATCAAATGATTTGTTTTAACGTACCAAGCATGTTTGGCTATTATAAGGGAAAATCCTATCCTCCGGCTTGCGTTGCATTGTGTGATGGGACCTGGGTCTTATAATAGCTTCATTTTTCGAAAAAGCATTGCGCTGTTTTGTTATATACATTAGTGTTCTTGGGAGGAAACCCGTTCCGTGTTATACGGCGTGGTCCCTTGAATTACTCTCTTTTAAAATAAAGATTAATAACTGCTTTTTAGTTCTCACACCAGTCACACGACTGACCTGGAGTTTATTGTTTTAACCTAAACTCTGGGTGCCCTTATTTTCGACACGAGCAGCTAGTAGTTTTGGTTTTGCAGATTTATATCCACAGGATCCTGATTTACAGCTGGAACGATGCTCGGAAAGCTCTGTATCCGTGTATTACTTTCAGTTGTGTTTTGTATTATTTTCCGCTGTTATGTAATTTATTGTAATCTCTGATATTTATCGAATGTGTAATATTCATTCATACTCTATATATTCTTGTATTCTGATGGAATTGTTGTAATAAACAATGAATTGTTCTTTCGTCTGCGTTCCGTTATGTCTTGTCCTCAACGCAATCCGTGCTTTCCTTCACGGGGAAGTTCGGGTCGTGTCAGTTTGGTATCAGAGCTCGAGATCAAGACACATTAGAACCGAACAAAAGAATTCATCAGATATTGGATTAGTAATATCCAATTAGAATGACTCGTTAGAGATATAATCAGTAGTATCCTAGAACGAGTGTGAAGAGTATATTTTTGAAATAAAATGAAAACAAGTTTTGTTTTGAAAATTTAAACCATTTTATACGTATTTGAATAATTTATTTATTTTGAATTTGGACAATCCAATATATAAATATTTTGGATATACGCGTCATGAACGTATATTCGAAGTTTTAATATACTGGATAGATATAGAATCACACTGTAGTCGCCCGGGGACAATTCTGGTGATGTCGCGACATCTTCAGTCTTTGTGTTCGAGTTTCGAAGGTGTGATATCTATATA
Organism: Allium sativum; assembly: GCA_030737875.1. Taxonomy (NCBI): domain Eukaryota; kingdom Viridiplantae; phylum Streptophyta; class Magnoliopsida; order Asparagales; family Amaryllidaceae; genus Allium; species Allium sativum. Next base: position 104,182,516 of record CM060920.1, on the reverse strand, counting down.
TTTCCATTAGACTGGTGTGAGAACCAAAACTAGATAGATTTATTGTTGTGATTTGGCATCAAAAACATGATTTTTTGTATATATATATATATATATATATATATATATATATATCAAATTATGAATTTGAAACGTTAATCCACCAATTGATTGATGGTTGTGTTGTTTGTTTATTTGTTTGAAAATTTTGAACCATTTAGCCTAATTGAATCAAATATTGAATTGTATGGAAAATTGGTCGCATTTGCTTGCATATACATGTACTTACATTGAACAGGTTATAGCAAGGAGGCTAGAGTAGAAGAATAAAATTGTTTGCCCGACAAATAGGTACATGTTTACCATAATTTACTGTTTTGTTTGGGTGATGATGATTTTATGAGCCGCTTGGCTTTTTCTTTTTCTTTTGGATTGAAGAAGGCCATGGGTGGCTATATGAAATATCCCGAAGTCCCCGGTGTAGGGGAGGTTATGGCGAAATTTTTCGAAAATTTAGGGTGTTAGCCAAATTTTTGAGAAATTTGAAAAGTTCTTAGAAACTGAAAAGTTGAAGAACTTAAGTCGTAGCGGAAATATTGGAAGCTGAGTTGATTTGTTAAACAACTTTCGGCTTCGTTCCTTTTCGGGGACGAAAAGTTTTAAGTGGGGGAGAATGTAACAACCCGGAAATTGCGAGCCAGTTTAAAATTTTTATTTTGGCAATTTTAACGAATTTTGAATATTTAAAATAGATTATTTTAAATAATACCGACGAAAAATTTATTTTGAATAGAATTCGAACGTATATATTATATACGTCGTCGTTAGAATATAAAATTTTATTTTAATTATAAAAGGAATTGAAAATGGCGCGGTAGTTCGATAATTCGATTTCCAACCTCAAATGAATGTACAGGATTCAAAATAAACCGGATTTTAGCGAAACAAAAAATATTTGAATCTATTTGAGAATATATTTCCAACGAATCCGAAAAATCAAAATTTCATTTCGGGAATCAAAGGATATGCCCAAATGAAAATTCAGAATAGTCGCTATGGAATTTCGGCCATTGAAAATAGCCATTTTGCAAATGACCTCGGATTTCGACGAAACCACTTTTGTTGGATCCGCGATGTCAAGTTATTGCTAGATTCCAAATTTCGTAATTTTTCGAATCAATATGTGACGTGGCAAAGGAAAACGTGTTTGACCAGTTTCAGTTGATTTTAATCGACTGGAAAATGGCCATTTCTCTAACGGTCTCAGAATTCGACGAAACTAGTTTTGTTAGGACCGTATGGTCAATACGAAGCTAGAAAATATTTTTCTGGAATTTTTCGGGTTAGTATGTGGCCCCGGTAAATTGAAATGCGCGTTCAAGTTCAATATATAGAGTTATATTTTGATTTTGACGAAAACTGATCGAAACAATCGAATCAGCCTGCGATACATATCCCATTGTGTTCGGAATGGGGGTAATTAGCTATGGACGACAGGCGGTGGGCCTGGTTTAGAGGTCGAAAATAAAAGTTGCTTTTTGGGAGATAATTAAATAAAATAATCCCCCCTTCCATCTCCTTTATTCATTCAGCCCCCCCCCCCCCCCCGTTAGAATCCATTTCGAAATAAAAAAAGAGAAGAAAGAAGACGAAGGGGGGAGGAGCGTCGTCGCTCCTCCCATCTGGGCGCCACCGTGCCCTAGGGTGGCGCCGCCCACCACCACCGCCGTGCGATGTCAGCCCTCCCTCTCTCGTTTCTCTCACCTCCTTCTTCTTCTGGATAAAGCCCCCCCCCCTGATTCGGCGCCGCCGCCGCCAGGCACGACCACCGCGCCCCAGACCCGACTCCCCCTTCCCTTTCTCCCTCGCACACCCTCGCGCAACCCCCTCCCAAACCCGAACCTGCCAGCGTGCCCTAGCTCGACCCCCCTCGACCCGACCCGATCTGAAAACCGCGGACGATGGGAGCTCCGTCCATCTGAGGAGGCGCAGATGATGAAGGCTTGAGTGATAATAGGGTGAGGTGTTTGTTTTATATTATTTATTTATTTATTTATTTCAAAAAGGTACCCTTTTATTTTGACCTCGAAACAAGACTCACCGCCTGTTGTCCATAGCTAATTACCCTCATTCCGAACACAATGGGATATGTATCGCAAGCTGATTCGATTGTTTCGATCAGTTTTCGTCAAAATCAAAATACAACTCTATATATTGAATTTGAACGCACATCTCAATTTACCGGAGCCACATACCAACTAGAAAAATTTCCGAAAAATATTTTCTAGCTTTATATTGATGATACGGTCCTAACAAAACTGATTTCGTCAAATTCTGAGACCGTTTGAAAAATGGCCATTTTCAGGTCGATCGAAATTGACAAAACACATTTAACTTTGCCACGCTCACATATTGATTTAGAAAATTACGAATTTTGGAATCTAGCAATAATTTGACATCACGGATCCAACAAAAGTAGTTTCGTCGAAATCCGAGGTCGTTTGCAAAATTTCCATTTTTAAGGGCCAGAATTCCATAGCGACTATTCTAAATTTTCAACTGGACGTAACTTTTTAACCCCGCTATGAAATTTCGATTCTTCGGATTCGTTGGAAATATATTCTCAATTAGATTCTAATATTTTTGGTTTCGCTAAAATCCGGTTTATTTTGCACCCGGTACATTCATTTGAAATTCGAAATCGAATTTTCGAACTACCGCGCCATTTTCAATTCCTTTTATAATTAAAAATAAAATATTTATATTATAACGACGATCTATATAAATATATACGTTCTATTTTATTCAAAATAAATTTCTTGTCGTTATTATTTAAAATAATTCATTTTAAACATTCAAAATTCACTAAAATTGCCAAAATAAAATTTTTAAATTGGCTCAGATTTCCGGGTTATTACATTATTGGATACCTGTAAATGTTTAATATTGCTACAATAATAACTATCCATACCATTATCAGTTATTTCTGGGTATAGTTGTGATCTTATAACCGTACGTTACCCTAACCCATTTGTTTACAATGCATTAACCCTATTTATTTACAATTTGCATTAACCCAATTTTATATACTTCTGCCCTATTACCCAGCAAGCAGCTTTACATTTAAAGTATAAATAAGTTAATAAACTATTAACTCTTAATTATTGTCAGGTTAACACTACTTACATTATAGATTTCAGCTACCATCCTTTTGATTACATCAGTCCGATCTTTCTAGTATTAACAGAACGCCCTTTGATCTCTGTTCCAAAGGAATATCCCTATTTTTCTCCCCACTGATTTGTTTAACTACATCAAATATACTGGTTTTAAATTACCATGATTATATAAAGAATTATCTGTTAAAAAAATTTGGTTAGACTTAATTACGTGGTTTTAGATTTAACGACCCAGACAAATTCCTCTCTTTTCCTTCCCAATACTGCATCAGACCTGCTCCTTTCCCTTTTTGCTCATCGTTCCCACTATTTGCTTCTTCATCGATCAAAATAGCTTTAGCAAACACCACGCCCCAGACAAAAGTTCACCGCTCAACTCTCCTTTCTTACGTTCTCAGGAAGGGCCGACTAGGCTTTACTTCCTCATCGCGTTGCCCAGTTCAACGGTACCTACTCATAAATAATAACCCACACTTCGCTTACTCCTCCGTCAACCGGAAGGCCATCAGAGGCTAGCAACAGAGTGCCTACCTCCCCTTCATCATCGATCCCAATGCCAACCCCCCAGGTAGTACCATTCACCTATCATGTCCTCCCAACTGCCACTGACTTCAAGCACAACCATGGCTACCACCGTACACAAAAGCTCATCACAGCCAGTCAAGTTATTGTTCTCATTACGCTCATCGATAACGCAGCAGTAAGTTTTGGCCGAGGGTTGATGTATTTCGTGGAAAATGAGGAAGAATATTGGCTTGTTTTTTTATCATCCATTGTTTTGTTGGAGGCGGAAAAATAAAAAGGAGCGCTGACCACGAAATTGTGTTGGCCATCATTTAGGGTTTGAACCCGTTTTTATAGCCAATGTATTAAATTAAATATTAATATAAAATACTTTGGGTTGAAGTATCATTTTAAAACCATAACAAGCGACTTCTGATCAATATGAAAATCCACACCCTAGCATAAAACACTATTCTGAACACGGTGGAAAAGGTTCCGTCGAATTCTGAGATCGTTTGCATATCCGTTATTCTATTTTACTTGTAAAACAACGCTATATTGGACACCAAAAATACCCGGTCTCCAAAATTAACAAACAATATATCTATCCTGACTCTAAACGTCAATACGAATTCAACGGAATTCGTTTTGTGGCTTAATTCGATCATTATCTCAAGTTACGATCAAGAACCCCTTTTAACCGAATTATATATATTATAACACCATTTAAAATTCCAAATAAAATATTTAAAATAATAAAATATATTAAATATTTAGCTACCAAAATACGGGACATTACAGAAATAGACCCTATATATATAAGTTATAATACTAATAATAAAATGAGAACTGAGTTCAAGCAGACTATTAAATTGGAAGTTTGTTTTAATATATAAAACAAGGAGTAAATTTATAAACATCATTTATAAATGAAGTGAAGTAATTTTCATCTAATTATTTGGAAATAATACTTTCCGAGGTAAGTATGGTTTATAAAACCATATTTGTTTATATACTAGAAGATGAGATATTAATCGAGTTTTTGAATTTCAAGCTTTTATCTATCTCAAGATAAGAGCATCGCCGATCAAGGTCTGAGAGGTAAATAAAATACCCAAACTTGAACGACTTCACTATTATCAAGGATGGTATTATTTTGTAATGGTTAAAGGATATTAAAATTAGTTTACCTTGAAATTAGTTATAATCTTCGAAATCTGAAGTTGGACAAAGCCGTTGGGTTTACATAATAATTTATTTCCTAGGAATTAGAATTCTATATAATATGATTGAGTTTTGAATAAATTCATAATCGAGTTACGAATGTGGGATAAAATAACGAACGAGTTTGGATAGTCTGAATTGTTATGTTAGTTTTGGATAACAGGCTTAATTCACTTTAAATATTGAAAAATGTAGTTGACATTTATTTAATAAACAAAGTTTAAACGTTCATATATAATTTAATTTAAACGAACTCGTCGAGACCCGATAGTTCGTGATTTGACATTTCTAACTTTAATTGAGAATATAGAACTCAGTATAACTCGGAATTCGATGAAATAAGGAATGTTCGGACTTACTAAATGATAGTTTTCTAATGGAAGAGAAAAATCTTGATTTTGTCGTATAGATTTTGGGTTATGTCAAAATCAAATTTTCGTAAAAACAGTGCCATAATTATTTTTGAACCATAACAGTTTATTTTACCAATTAAAAGGACTTTAACTGAATGAAAAACCAAATTTTCAATAATAAAATTCAGATTTGAGTTATAAATTAAATATGAACTCAAGTGGAATAGATGAAGTGATTTTTGGGAACAAAAATCGAATTTTTATTTATTGAATGAGGTTAACTAATTTCAAAGGGAATTAGTTAATAGAGTTTTGATTCGAATTTATCTTAGTTTAAATAAATTGAATTTTCTAATCGAGATTGGAATCCGAGTACTAAACATGAATTAGAATTGGGAAGCAAGCAAGGATTTTGAGTTTGATTTGTGTATAAGCAAATACCAATATATTTGAATGAGATATGTTCAAATTAAAGATAAATGAAACCAAGAAGCTAATTATAAATTTAATTAGCGAATGGAAAGCAAGTTATGTAAAAAGGGACAAATTGATTGAAATGAATTTGAAATGGCCGGGTATATTTTAAACAGGTATGGAATGAGGAGAATGAAGATTATAATTTAAGTGCCCGACAAAACGGTACATGTTTCAATTTCCATATGAAATTTTATGAGCCTACTGGGCAAGCTGCTTGGCTTTTTGATTTTCTTTTTGAATGGAAAGAGCCTAGAGAGGCGAGTTGGGGTTTGAGTTATTGATCAGTACAAAGGAGGTGCTGGCGAATTTTTTTGGAAATTTAAGGAGTTAGAATATTTTTGATAAATTTAATAACTAGAATCAATATATCGATATAAATAGAATTTGATACGAAATCTAGAAAAATAGTTCATGAATGAATATTTATCAATAAGGGCCAGTGATTTGTTTGATGGATATTTATTTTCCTTTGATAGTTAAGTCACCGGCTATCAAAGATTTTTTACCATCGTCGTCAATACGGAGAGACCGATTGGATTTAATATCCGAAAACCACTCCATATAGGCTTAGGCGTTGCAGGAGTGAAATGCCAGGGCCGTTCTGTTTGTCCAGTCTCAGGACAACTTGTATGGATGAATGTTTGACAGAATATTCCCAACAGATCACATAAGACGATCTTTCCAAGATATTACGTCTAGTGGCGGAGAAATTCGTTTCTCTTAGATTTTATACCCGTAATATTTTTGAGAAGATAAACTAGTGATTTGACGGGTTTGACGATGTGGCATTCAAAGTGTATGGTGGCTAGATGTTCTAAAAAGGTATACGTAGCCTCAAGCCTCACAACCGGGAAATGACAAAAATCGGGCAGGCAGCATGGCTAGTTGGATCATTCGCAAGATGGGTGTATTTGTCACTGATCTAGAGAAAATTCAATTATTTGTTCTTCTTTATGATTATGTATCTTACGCATTATGGTTGGACGGTCGACAACCATGGGTGATAATATATTCGCTACACTCAAGCTAAATGAGTGGCTAGTCATGTGTGGTCGGGTTGCAAGATGTTCATGTTGAACCTGAGTGTTTCCCCTCTAGAGTACCCTGATCGGGAGGTGATCCAATACCTTGTCATAGTTGGAATCCAATCTCCAATAAGCACCCTACGGTTTTTTTTTTGATTTTATACTATATATGTAGAGCATGGTTATTTATTTGATTAAACATTATTATAATATCACTGGATTTTGATATCAAAAATGTTTTGGGTTATAGTAAGGTAAAAACCATCCATGTTTATGTGTGGGCTTGTCTTACTATTATCCTTTTCATTCAAAAGGTTTTTTTTCAAAGTTAAACAATATGGTTGGAGTTTACTCCAGTCCCATGACTGGCCCAGAGTTTATTTTGTTTGTTTTTATCTAAACTCTTGTGTGCCCAAATTTGTACGGGCAGTCAAGTGTTTCAGGCCTTTACAGATACACTTGGAGGAGCTTGAAGCAGGAGGCTTCACCATTAGTTATTTCGAGTATTTCCGCTGTGATGAATATGTACTGTACTCTGATATGGTATGTATATACAATACAGATTTGTATTTCAAAGTTAGAATATATGATGTTATATTTTGTTCAGTCCGTTGTGAGATTCTAGTGTTTTTCTTTGTTTATCTTTTATCTGTTCAATTTTATTTAATCCTAATGACTCGTATTTCTGTGCAATTTGGGTTGGACGTGTGTGGTACCAGTCAACTCATATAGTACGGATTTCTGAGCGGTTACAGTTGGTATTAGAACTTATGTTGAGCGAACACCTAAGCTTTGGTAGAGGTTTACTTATTAGAGATAGGGTCAGCAGTACCCTAGAATTAGTTGTGTGTGTATATATATATGAGAGAGTGTATTTGTAAGTTGATATAAAATTTGTTTTACATTGTGTTGGCTTGTCTGTTGAGTGGTTTATGAATTTTGGTTGAATCGTGGGATGCGACGAAGTCGATAAGAATTTCTAAACGCTCGAATAAAGGAATTCAACATGATATTGTTTTAAAGTGGGTAAATAAAATAATTTTACCCAAAATTATATTTTAATATAAAGGGATAATTTTTTGAAATTATTATAGTATACTGATGTGTTGGTTGTTATAATCAAATGAGATTATAAAATTGGAATGGTTATATATAACCAAATAGAATTTGTATATGAATAATATGTACCAATGAGATGAATAAAAATTTCAATTCAAACCAGAATTGGAATTTAAATCCCGGAGTGTTGGAAAATATTTTTGCGAAGTATATTGAAATAATGTAGCTTTGTTTTGAAAGGGTTTTGAATAAAAACCGTTTGGATAAATTTTGAAAGTGAAAAAGCACTGAACTCACTTAATTTGCTGGAAAATAATTCCGATGATGATCCAGACATCATCGGAGTTCATTTTCGAGTTTCTAAGTGATGTATTGCTATCATAGTTATATTTCCAATGGAAAGTTTATTTTAGAAAACGAGTTGGTTGAAAATTTCAAGTGTTTTGAAATTGTTATGGTCATAAATATACATATGAATATATATTTTATGATTTCAAAAGGATTCAATATAAAAACCCAGGAATTTGAATTCTGGAATTTAAAACTTAATATGTGCAAGTTAAGTAGCTTGAAATGGATAAATTGATTTGAAATCAATTTAATATTAGCCAGAAAAATAAATGGTTACTTTATTAACCAAATAACGGCAAATATGCATAAGAAATTTTCGTTTGTCGTAAACAAAGTAAATAAATTAATTTGAATCAGTTTAAATAAATTGGAATGCATATGCACGGAATATAAGTCAAATGTACATTTATTGATTGTAAATCATTTAAATTGGATGAATACAAGTATATATATTGTGTAATATGAATGAAATGACATATAATTAAATATTGGCACTTGTATTAGCATATGCATGCTATATGTACTTGGTATGACTTGTTTGAAATGAATCTATGCATTTAACCGTTTAAATGGATAAAATTTTCTAAAACGTCATATTTATGAAAATCATGAGTTTAAATTGAGTAAGTACAAGTAAATGGAGCTGCCTGGCTTAGTTTGGCTATGTGTATTGTATAATCGCTAAGAGAAGGCGCTTAATAAACGCATATATAAGGTATGCCTACGCAAAAATATCAAATTAGGTTATATAAACTATTTTCTGACCGTATGGGTCGATGTATAATTTTTCTCTCTTTTGGTATGTTACAGAAGCTCCTCCATACAGGGGAGACTCTGCCAAAAATTTCCAAAATTCAGGGAGTTAAAAAAAATTTCAAAAGAATTTGAAATTTGTATAAAGATAAAAGAGATTATTTTCAAATTTAATTCAGTTAGAAGGTTTTTGAACAAGAAATGAGAAATTAAATATTTCCAAGAAAACTTAAAATTGTATGGGACTTGAATTATAGAATATGAAATACTAAGTTATAACAAAATGGGCTTCTGAAAAGTTAACTGGTTTGTAGCATTTCTTTTGCCTTAGCAATTTCAGGGACGAAATTCTTTTAAGGGAGAAGGAAAGTATCGTCCCAGATTTTTAGCTAGTTAATATTGAATATTTAACTTTATTTTAAATATTTAATTGGGATTATAAGTTGATTTTTATATTGAATTTATCAATTTAATAATCGATATACAAACTAATATCGAATATATTTAATTATCATAATATGAAACGATAACAATTGAATTTAGAGTTAAAAGTGAATTTGAACGATTTAGTCGACCAATATAAAATTTATATTAAATTAGTACGATAATAATAGTTTATTATCGAAAAATTTAATTGTTTAAAATCAATTTATATTTTAAATCGAATTTAATATAATTCATTAATTTAAATTGTCCTCTCTTCTGTACACTCGAATTAAAATTTCAGAATTGGTTCCGTTGAGTGTAACACCCCGAAAATTCTATAACTGTGAAATTCATGAATTAAAGTATAATTAATCTCAAATCAAAGAACTAAGGGAAACGGGATACGCCATTGCGTTCGTCTCGGAAAAATACGCGAAATAGAGTCCGAGTTTTCGAAAAACGGAGTCCGTATGAAGAAGATATGGCCTTCGGAAGTTTTGAATTAAATTTAAAATTCAAACAGAATAAAATAATAATTTGAAATAGGGCCCAATGGGCCAGGCGGATAAAACACCCGCCCAGCCACCCAGGTCGACTGGGCTGTCGACCTGGGCTACCCATGTCGACAGGGCTGTCGACAGCCCTGTCGACAGGGGTGTCGACCTGGTCGAGCCCAGTCAACCTGGCTGGCCAGGTCTGAGTTTGGTCGAATTTCTGTGGTCTGCTTTGTCACTAGGGCTAGGTGGCAAGTTTTGATTGGTCTCTCTTCCTAATGAATGGCTATGATCTAACCTAGCAACATCAAGGGTCCTAATCAATTCCTAACCTCTATATAAACAACCCTAGACTAAACCCTAATCTATTCATTCAAAATAAGATTATAGCCGCCATGTTGCTGAGGAACGACAAAGAGTAGCCGCCGACTAAAGAGAGAGTTAGGAAGAAAGTTCTAAAGCCTAAGGCAATTCAAAGCAACCTAAAGCTAATCAATTCAACAAAGGAATCATATCTCTTAATTAGAGGATTCGCCGTAACCATTGTAAGTAGAGTATTACTTTGGTATAATAAACAACTGTGTTGATGTGTATGCTTGAATTGTGGCAATGGAAGTAATTCATATTTGTGCGTTCTTATCAGTTTATATACGTTTGGATATTCTTGAATTATATTATTCATTATAAAGAACTACATGCGGTAGTTCTATGCAAATATACGTTTGGAATATTGCGCAAATTATGTAGTCTATGATGAAGCTACGTGTATATAGTTGAGTGGAATTTATGCAAGTTTGGGCTTTGTTATTATGCCATCATGATGTATATTTTTGTATAAATCATTTTGCAAGTAATTGAAACAAGTTTGGTTGTTATAATTCATATGAAACTATGTTGGAATTTTTGACACCATAATCCATGTATTTGCAAAACTTATGAATATGGCTAGGCTATGAATGATATTTGGCATAATTAAAATCTATGATTAAGTCTATCTTGTTTAAAAGAAATATATGATGACATATGTGAGACATGGCTAGGTTAGACTTAAAAATCCCTTTTTGCAAGTTTAAAGCAAACACCATGATTAGAAATATTTACGACATGCTTATGTTTGACAATATGCCATGCCTATGCAAGAAGTATTTTATGCCATGCTTATGTTTGACAATATGCCATGTTTATGCTAGAAGTATTTAGGCCATGCTTATGTTTGACATTATGCCTAAATAAGAATATAGGTTCATGTTGTAGTTAAACCTATGCAAGTTTACATGCCTTGATTTATGTCACCTATGTTTTATGACCAAAATACATGTCACCACTATGCAAGTACACCAATTTCTATTATGTACGTCATATGCAAGTTCATGCGCTCACTTTCCCCTCTTTGTGTATACGCCATAAGCCTCCCCTTTTCGCATGGCTAAATTGGGCTTTAAAAGGCTAAGCCCAATATATATAAACGGACGTGTAAAACGGGGGAAAATAACGTTGGGTCAAAAATTAATTAATGAATGAAAATATGAAATAGAAGGGCCCAAAGTCAAGTATGGGTTGGGCCCATGATTGGTGTAACCTTTACACCATTAACTTAATAATGGGCCGCAAATATTTACATATAAATAAAGAAGAATGACAAAATATGTAAATGTAGAAAAGACGATGTGTTTAACCCGAGGTTGGATTGAGTTGTGATGTAAACCTGCCCGGAACCGCCCGGCTGTCCAGTAGTCACAACAATACCTATCCAATGTGGGAGGTTAAACATGGAGCCCAGCAAGGACCCGAGGTTAGACTGAGTTGTGGCGTAAGACTGCCCGGAACCAACCGGCAACAGGCAGCCACAACAATACCTGTCTAATGTGAGAGGTCCGGGCCTTAATAAGACAATTAAGGCTGAGTCAGGATTGTTAGGATTAAGTGAACCAAAGACTTAATCAAAATGGAACATGCTAAACTAAACGGACTAGTGGGGTTAGGTTAGGAAACACTTAACCAACTTAGCATGTTGGCTAGAGATAGAAAACCTAGTAACGGGGGACCCTTTTCAGCAGTAACCCTAGAAGGTGTATCAGGATACCCTGAAACTAGGCAGGGTGGGGCACGATTACTGGGCTGATTGTAAGAGGTCAAATCGACGGCGGTGGTGTAGCAGTGTAGGTTCTAACGGTGTGCGGGCGTGCACGCACTCCGGCGCAGAAAAATAAAGCACTGGACACCAGTAGCATACCTTTGCACTCTAAGGTTGTGTCGGGTTGCCACTATGGGACTTGATACACCCCATGGTGGGACCAGCATAGGTAACTACAGACATCGGGGGCCGTAAGACACATGTAACTATGCGAGTAGGAGCCGATCATCGTAGAATGGATCACATCACCCTGATTATGGGGTGCAAATTGGAAACTAGTTTATATGGGTTCAGAGATTAACATGGGGTACGATAGTATATTCGACCCTAGATAACTTAACCAAGTTTATAATGTTGCCCACTTCCTGTTTTACTTATCACACCCAGTTCTTTATTCATAGACAAAGTAGTACTAGACTTACTCAGGCTTTATGTCTGACTCTATTTTTCTTTCGTCTTCTTTCTTCCGTTTCCCCCCCCCCCCCCAGGTCCTCAGGGAGGGAACACAGCAGCTTGACCTACCTCAACATCCAGCTTGAAGAAGAGAAATGTATTGCTTGGACTTTCCTGTTTTGAACTATGGCTTTGGACAATCCACTATGGGGTTTTGGCAGTTTGTCTATGTTTTATTTATGCTTCTTTAAAAATAATGTACTCAAGACAGATTATGAAGTGTTATGTTATGTTTTTGGAAAGGATGTTGTTGTAACACGTATTTGACTTTATGAAATAAAGTTTGTTGTTCTTCCGCTGTTTACAAATATGTGTTCTTATATCTGTCTTGTATATCTGTGACTTGTACTTATAACCCTCCACCAAAATTAGGGCATTCCCTTTGAGAGTGACCCAAGTGAAACACCCCACCTCCGTTAGGGTCACTCTCAAAGGGAATGCCCTAATTTTGGTGGAGGTTTATAAGTACAAGTCACAGATATACAAGACAGATATAAGAACACATATTTGTAAACAGCAGAAGAACAACAAACTTTATTTCATAAAGTCAAATACGTGTTACAACAACATCCTTTCCAAAAACATAACATAACACTTCATAATCTGTCTTGAGTACATTATTTTTAAAGAAGCATAAATAAAACATAGACAAACTGCCAAAGCCCCATAGTGGATTGTCCAAAGCCATAGTTCAAAACAGGAAAGTCCAAGCAATACATTTCTCTTCTTCAAGCTGGATGTTGAGGTAGGTCAAGCTGCTGTGTTCCCTCCCTGAGGACCTGGGGGGGGGGGAAACGGAAGAAAGAAGACGAAAGAAAAATAGAGTCAGACATAAAGCCTGAGTAAGTCTAGTACTACTTTGTCTATGAATAAAGAACTGGGTGTGATAAGTAAAACAGGAAGTGGGCAACATTATAAACTTGGTTAAGTTATCTAGGGTCGAATATACTATCGTACCCCATGTTAATCTCTGAACCCATATAAACTAGTTTCCAATTTGCACCCCAAAATCAGGGTGATGTGATCCATTCAATGATGATCGGCTCCTACTCGCATAGTTACATGTGTCTTACGGCCCCCGATGTCTGTAGTTACCTATGCTGGTCCCACCATGGGGTGTATCAAGTCCCATAGTGGCAACCCGACACAACCTTAGAGTGCAAAGGTATGCTACTGGTGTCCAGTGCTTTATTTTTCTGCGCCGGAGTGCGTGCACGCCCGCACACCGTTAGAACCTACACTGCTACACCACCGCCGTCGATTTGACCTCTTACAATCAGCCCAGTAATCGTGCCCCACCCTGCCTAGTTTCAGGGTATCCTGATACACCTTCTAGGGTTACTGCTGAAAAGGGTCCCCCGTTACTAGGTTTTCTATCTCTAGCCAACATGCTAAGTTGGTTAAGTGTTTCCTAACCTAACCCCACCAGTCCGTTTAGTTTAGCATGTTCCATTTTGATTAAGTCTTTAGTTCACTTAATCCTAACAATCCTGACTCAGCCTTAATTGTCTTATTAAGGCCCGGACCTCTCACATTAGACAGGTATTGTTGTGGCTGCCTGTTGCCGGTTGGTTCCGGGCAGTCTTACGCCACAACTCAGTCTAACCTCGGGTCCTTGCTGGGCTCCATGTTTAACCTCCCACATTGGATAGGTATTGTTGTGACTACTGGACAGCCGGGCGGTTCCGGGCAGGTTTACATCACAACTCAATCCAACCTCGGGTTAAACACATCGTCTTTTCTACATTTACATATTTTGTCATTCTTCTTTATTTATATGTAAATATTTGCGGCCCATTATTAAGTTAATGGTGTAAAGGTTACACCAATCATGGGCCCAACCCATACTTGACTTTGGGCCCTTCTATTTCATATTTTCATTCATTAATTAATTTTTAACCCAACGTTATTTTCCCCCGTTTTACACGTCCGTTTATATATTTTGGGCTTAGCCTTTTAAAGCCCAATTTAGCCATGCGAAAAGGGGAGGCTTATGGCGTATACACAAAGAGGGGAAAGTGAGCGCATGAACTTGCATATGACGTTGGAAAATACATAATAGAAATTGGTGTACTTGCATAGTGGTGACATGTATTTTGGTCATAAAACATAGGTGACATAAATCAAGGCATGTAAACTTGCATAGGTTTAACTACAACATGAACCTATATTCTTATTTAGGCATAATGTCAAACATAAGCATGGCCTAAATACTTCTAGCATAAACATGGCATATTGTCAAACATAAGCATGTCGTAAATATTTCTAATCATGGTGTTTGCTTTAAACTTGCAAAAAGGGATTTTTAAGTCTAACCTAGCCATGTCTCACATATGTCATCATATATTTCTTTTAAACAAGATAGACTTAATCATAGATTTCAATTATGCCAAATATCTTTCATAGCCTAGCCATATTCATAAGTTTTGCAAATACATGGATTATGGTGTCAAAATTCCAACATAGTTTCATATGAACTATAACAACCAAACTTGTTTCAATTACTTGCAAAATGATTTATACAAAAATATACATCATGATGGCATAATTACAGAGCCCAAACTTGCATAAATTCCACTCAACTATATACATGTAGCTTCATCATAGACTACATAATTTGCGCAATATTCCAAACGTATATTTGCATAGAACTACCGCATGTAGTTCTTTATAATGAATAATATAAATCAAGAATATCCAAACGTATATAAACAACCCTAGACTAAACCCTAATCTATTCATTCAAAATAAGATTATAGCCGCCATGTTGCTGAGGAACGACAAAGAGTAGCCGCCAACTAAAGAGAGGATTAGGGAGAAAGTTCTAAGGCCTAAAGCAATTCAAGCAACATAAAGCTAATCAATGTATCAGGATACCCTGAAACTAGGCAGGGTGGGGCACGATTACTGGGCTGATTGTAAGAGGTCAAATCGACGGCGGTGGTGTAGCAGTGTAGGTTCTAACGGTGTGCGGGCGTGCACGCACTCCGGCGCAGAAAAATAAAGCACTGGACACCAGTAGCATACCTTTGCACTCTAAGGTTGTGTCGGGTTGCCACTATGGGACTTGATACACCCCATGGTGGGACCAGCATAGGTAACTACAGACATCGGGGGCCGTAAGACACATGTAACTATGCGAGTAGGAGCCGATCATCGTAGAATGGATCACATCACCCTGATTATGGGGTGCAAATTGGAAACTAGTTTATATGGGTTCAGAGATTAACATGGGGTACGATAGTATATTCGACCCTAGATAACTTAACCAAGTTTATAATGTTGCCCACTTCCTGTTTTACTTATCACACCCAGTTCTTTATTCATAGACAAAGTAGTACTAGACTTACTCAGGCTTTATGTCTGACTCTATTTTTCTTTCGTCTTCTTTCTTCCGTTTCCCCCCCCCCCCCCCCCAGGTCCTCAGGGAGGGAACACAGCAGCTTGACCTACCTCAACATCCAGCTTGAAGAAGAGAAATGTATTGCTTGGACTTTCCTGTTTTGAACTGTGGCTTTGGACAATCCACTATGGGGTTTTGGCAGTTTGTCTATGTTTTATTTATGCTTCTTTAAAAATAATGTACTCAAGACAGATTATGAAGTGTTATGTTATGTTTTTGGAAAGGATGTTGTTGTAACACGTATTTGACTTTATGAAATAAAGTTTGTTGTTCTTCCGCTGTTTACAAATATGTGTTCTTATATCTGTCTTGTATATCTGTGACTTGTACTTATAACCCTCCACCAAAATTAGGGCATTCCCTTTGAGAGTGACCCTAACGGAGGTGGGGTGTTTCACTTGGTATCAGAGCATAGGTTTACCAGATAAAAAAAAAAAGAATTATTTTCAAAAAGGAAATTTAAAGAAGCATTTTTAAAAGAAAAATGTTATTTCATTTTAAAAAGGCAAAGTCCACTCCCCAAAGCCATAGGTATTATCTCTTATCCTTCGTTTTGAATCTATCCTTTTCTGTTTCAGCATGTCCCAAGAACTCAACTTGCCGGAAGGGGTACCAATACCTGGTTGGTTTAGACGGTTCTTAGAAGCAAGGGCCACTCAGCCAGGTCCTACCGTTCCTCCTCCCCCAGCTGAAGGAAATCATCCAGCCGCAGCGGCACCTTTTCCTCCACCTCCTCCTCGGGGAAACACGTTTGCTAAGATATGTAAAGATTTTAAAGCTATGGGAGGAAGGGATTTCCATGGAACTGAGTCCTTCGTGGCAGCTAGAAATTGGCTGAAAGAGACTGAAGACCTATTTATCATCTTTGAGGTAGAAGACAGACAGAAAGTACAATTGGCGGTATGGCTATTGAAGGGCGAGGCTTCCTACTGGTGGGAAGTCACTAATGCTGAAAGACCAGTGGAGACATGGGAGGACTTTAGGGCAAGGTTTGAGACTAAGTTTCTCTCAGATGCAGAAAGAAGTTTGCAGTTGGAAAAATTCTTATTTCTTAAGCAAGGAGACAAGACTGTCAGAGAGTATGTGAATCAGTTCGATGAGCTGGCTAGGTTTGGGCTTGACCTAGTCAACACCCCGCACAAGAAGGCTCTCCGTTTCGTCAAAGGGTTAAATGAGCCATTACATAGTTTGGCCATGACCCATATACCCATGGGAGCCACGTATGAAAGATTGGTGCAAATGGCATTGCTGAACGAAGAGGACAAGGGCAAGAAGGAGACCAAGGCAGAAAGCTCTCAAGGGAAGAAAGAGGGTTTGCAGCCTAAGAAGACAGACTTTAAGAAGGGCGGAAAAGGCAACAAAGAGAAGAGGAAGTGTAATTTCTGTGGCAAAGTGGGGCACTTAGTAAAGGACTGCCGGAAGAAGAAGGCCAAGGAGAATGGTGGGTGCTTTTCGTGCGGTCAGACAGGCCACAGGGCTAAGGACTGCCCAAGGAAACGAGGACAGGGGCAGGGCACTGGATCCACCCCAGGGGCACAGGTTCATGTGCTGGAAGCGCCACCTCTGCAACAGCGAGGTATAAATACTTCTGTAGAAAGTGTAGTTTATCTTTATGATCACCCCGTTCGCACTTTATTTGATTCTGGCGCATCACACTCCTTTATCTCGTCTGCTTTAGTAGAATCTCTGCACCTAAAAACTAGTATGGTAGAGGACCCCTTAATTGTTTCAAACCCAATTGGGGGCCCAGCTCATTTGTCTATGATCTGTCTGGATTTGAAAATTTCTATCCTAAGTGTTGAATTTCAATGTAGTGCCTTTGTTTTGGGCTTTTCGGGGTATGGTTTGATTTTGGGTATGGATTGGCTATCCAGTAATGGGGCCATCCTTGATTGTGAGAAAAGGGTTGTTAGGCTCCTAACCCAGCTCGGTAATACTTTGGAAATTTCTTGTAATCCCTCGTATGCGGTTATGCTTAGTTATCTTGAATCGCTAGATGCCTCCGTTGAAAATTTGCAATCAGTTAGAGTGGTCCGGGAATATCCGGATGTCTTTGAAGAGGTGAAGGGCTTGCCTCCGAAGCGGGAAATAGACTTCCGCATATATCTTGTAGATAATGCAAAGCCCGTTGCGTTGCCCGTTAGACATATGGCTCCACGAGAAAGGAAAGAGCTCAGTAAACAGATTAAAGAGCTTCTAGAAAAGGGGTTCATTAGGAGAAGCATTTCAGAATGGGGCGCTCCAGTGGTGTTCGCTACAAAGGCGGATGGTTCACTCCGTCTATGTGTTGACTATAGGGAGCTCAACAAGCTAACGAAAAAGAATAGGCACCCTCTCCCTAGAATTGACGATTTGTTTGACCAACTAGTAGGAGCGTCTGTTTTCTCCCAACTCGATTTAGCAACCGGTTTTCATCAGCTAAGGGTGGCTGAAGATAGCATCGATAAAACGGCTTTCAGAACCCCAGACGGCTTCTTTGAATGGCTTGTCATGCCTTTCGGCTTGACAAATGCACCTGCTTACTTCGTGGACCTGATGAGTAGGGTATTTAGAGATTTCCTCAACAAATTCGTAGTGGTCTTCGTAGATGATATCCTTATCTTCTCAAAAAGTGAAGAGGAACATGCTCAGCACTTAAGGGCAATCATGGAAACTTTGCGAGTCCATCAACTAAAAGCCAAATTCTCCAAATGCCACTTTTGGAGAGAAGAGGTGAGGTTCCTTGGGCACATAGTATCCAAACAAGGGTTAGCAGTGGACCCTGCGAAGGTAGTGGCGGTACAGGATTGGAAGACACCAAGGAATGCAACTGAGGTCCGAAGCTTCCTAGGACTAGCAGGTTTCTATCGAAAGTTTATAAGGGATTTTGCGAAAATCTCAGCTCCGCTCACGAAATTGACTAAGAAGAATCTAGTGTTCAATTGGGATTTGGATTGCGAGTTTGCTTTCCAACGACTGAAAAGGGCTCTTACAACAGCCCCAGTTCTGACGCTGCCAGATGGGAGCAAGATGTTCACTGTTTATACGGACGCATGTGGGACAGGGCTTGGCGCCGTCTTAATGCAAGAAGGAAGGGTAGTAGCTTATGGCGGGAGGCAGTTGAAAGTGCATGAAAAGAACTACCCAACACACGATCTTGAGTTAGCCGCCATCGTCTTTGCACTCAAGTCTTGGCGACACTATCTCCTAGGTGAGAAGTTCGAACTTTACACTGACCATAAATCGTTGAAATATCTTTTCTCGCAGAAGGATCTTAACTTGAGGCAACAAAGGTGGATGGAGTTTCTTGCCTCGTACGATTTCGAAATCTCCTACACTCCGGGCAAAGGCAACGTAGTTGCAGACGCGTTGAGCCGAAAGAAATTGACCCTAAGCCCGTTGTTTGTTGAAAGACAAAGCCTAGAGTTTATAGCCAGCTTCGACTTTAGGCCTTCCTCCGATTTCGTACCAGGCTTGCTAGCATCTCTCGAAGTGCGCCCAACTTTAGTGGATTCGGTAGGGACAGCACAACGCGAAGACCCTCAGCTTGTGGAAATAATTGATAGGCTAATTAGGGGTGAGACTTCAAGTCACCTCAACAGATACTCCATCGACGATAAGGGTTTGCTAAGGCGAGACGGAAGACTTTGCGTCCCACAGACAAACGATTTAATAAAGAAGGTTCTCGAAGAAGCACATCACTCCAAGATGACGATACACCCCGGCGGGGATAAAATGTATAAAGACATAAAAAGGACTTTCTTTTGGAACGGCATGAAAAAGGACGTGGCAGAATTCGTTTCTAAGTGTATGGTGTGCCAACAGGTTAAAGCGGAACAGAAAAAGCCTGGCGGGCTACTGCATCCTTTGGAGGTCCCGCAGTGGAAGTGGGATAGCATCTCAATGGACTTCATCGATGGGCTGCCTAGGTCTAGGAGAGGCAACACTAGCATTTGGGTAATAGTGGATAGGCTTACTAAAAGCGCCCACTTTTTACCTGTCAAAAGTAAAAGAACTGCCTCATCCCTAGCATCACTTTACCTTAAGGAAATCGTTCGACTCCATGGAATACCATCTAGCATTGTTAGTGACCGAGACCCCATTTTCACCAGCGAATTTTGGCGGAGTCTGCAAGAAGCAGTAGGAACGCAGTTATGCTTAAGCACAGCCTATCATCCCCAAACCGACGGCCAAACAGAGAGAGTAAACAGAGTTTTGGAAGACCTCTTAAGGCTATGCGTCCTTGACTTCGGAGGGACATGGGAAGACCACCTTCCTTTGGTGGAATTTGCCTACAACAACAGCTATCAAGCAACCATCGGAATGGCGCCCTTCGAAGCTTTATACGGAAGACCGTGCCGATCGCCCACTTGTTGGTGGGAGTCTACTGATAAGCTCGTACTTGGACCGGACATGATCCGAGAGACTTCAGAGAAAGTAGACTTAATACGAAGAAGGATGAAGACGGCCCAAGACAGACAAAAGTCCTATGCCGAAAAGAGAAGGACCGACCTTGAATTCGAGGTTGGAGACAGAGTTTTTCTCAAGGTATCACCACTAAGAAACGTTGTTCGTTTTGGAACCACAGGAAAGCTAGCGCCAAGATTCGTAGGGCCATTCCCTATTATCGAGAAAATTGGGAAAATGGCTTATAGATTAGAGCTACCCGAGAAGTTGGCTGGAGTCCACAACGTTTTTCACGTTTCACATCTACGAAAATGTCTACATGAGTCTGCTGAAGTGGTAGAGCCAAATATCCTCGAAGAGGCCGAAGTGGAACGCGAAGCAACCATAAGGAGAGTTCCGACCCGAATCTTAGGAACAGAAGTAAAGAAGCTACGCAACCGCGAAGTCAAGCTCGTCAAAGTCCAGTGGAGCGACGCCGAGGGAGACGCGACTTGGGAAACTGAAGCTAGAATCCGCACTGCCTACCCTTTTCTGTTCGAGGGTACATCCTTGATCTTTCTTTTTCCTTAAGTTGCGTTTTTATCTATCTTTTTAGGTATATTTCCTCGACCGTATCTTTAAGGTAGAAACCCTTTGGATGGAAACATGTAGTTGAAACATGTTATGGATGATGGTTGCAAGTGGTTGCAAGTGATTGCTAGTGGTTGCTCGTGGTTGCATACACACACACAATCTAGGTTTTAGATCGGCTCAGTCACTTCATATTGCATATGCATATATGTTTGCATTCGTATATGGTTGAACTTTGATGTGTGGTCCTGTGGATGCTGCATTTGTGTTGAATGGTTGTGCACTCATGTAGAATCAAGAATAGGAAAATTTGCATACATAATGGATTCATGGCACTTACATAATTCGCATTAAGGAGGTCAACTGAATCAGTAGACCGCCTGATTTTGCATTAGATAAGTACATGTACACACACACTTTGCATATGATCATGAAGCGTTAGAAGTCTTTTAAGGACAATGGATGCTCGTGTTTGATGGATGAGTAGATGGATTATTGGATGTTAGGATTTACATTCCTCCTAACTTAAAGATTTCGGGGACGAAATCCTTTTAAGTGGGGGAGAATGTAACACCCCGAAAATTCTATAACTGTGAAATTCATGAATTAAAGTATAATTAATCTCAAATCAAAGAACTAAGGGAAACGGGATACGCCATTGCGTTCGTCTCGGAAAAATACGCGAAATAGAGTCCGAGTTTTCGAAAAACGGAGTCCGTATGAAGAAGATATGGCCTTCGGAAGTTTTGAATTAAATTTAAAATTCAAACAGAATAAAATAATAATTTGAAATAGGGCCCAATGGGCCAGGCGGATAAAACACCCGCCCAGCCACCCAGGTCGACTGGGCTGTCGACCTGGGCTACCCATGTCGACAGGGCTGTCGACAGCCCTGTCGACAGGGGTGTCGACCTGGTCGAGCCCAGTCAACCTGGCTGGCCAGGTCTGAGTTTGGTCGAATTTCTGTGGTCTGCTTTGTCACTAGGGCTAGGTGGCAAGTTTTGATTGGTCTCTCTTCCTAATGAATGGCTATGATCTAACCTAGCAACATCAAGGGTCCTAATCAATTCCTAACCTCTATATAAACAACCCTAGACTAAACCCTAATCTATTCATTCAAAATAAGATTATAGCCGCCATGTTGCTGAGGAACGACAAAGAGTAGCCGCCGACTAAAGAGAGAGTTAGGAAGAAAGTTCTAAAGCCTAAGGCAATTCAAAGCAACCTAAAGCTAATCAATTCAACAAAGGAATCATATCTCTTAATTAGAGGATTCGCCGTAACCATTGTAAGTAGAGTATTACTTTGGTATAATAAACAACTGTGTTGATGTGTATGCTTGAATTGTGGCAATGGAAGTAATTCATATTTGTGCGTTCTTATCAGTTTATATACGTTTGGATATTCTTGAATTATATTATTCATTATAAAGAACTACATGCGGTAGTTCTATGCAAATATACGTTTGGAATATTGCGCAAATTATGTAGTCTATGATGAAGCTACGTGTATATAGTTGAGTGGAATTTATGCAAGTTTGGGCTTTGTTATTATGCCATCATGATGTATATTTTTGTATAAATCATTTTGCAAGTAATTGAAACAAGTTTGGTTGTTATAATTCATATGAAACTATGTTGGAATTTTTGACACCATAATCCATGTATTTGCAAAACTTATGAATATGGCTAGGCTATGAATGATATTTGGCATAATTAAAATCTATGATTAAGTCTATCTTGTTTAAAAGAAATATATGATGACATATGTGAGACATGGCTAGGTTAGACTTAAAAATCCCTTTTTGCAAGTTTAAAGCAAACACCATGATTAGAAATATTTACGACATGCTTATGTTTGACAATATGCCATGCCTATGCAAGAAGTATTTTATGCCATGCTTATGTTTGACAATATGCCATGTTTATGCTAGAAGTATTTAGGCCATGCTTATGTTTGACATTATGCCTAAATAAGAATATAGGTTCATGTTGTAGTTAAACCTATGCAAGTTTACATGCCTTGATTTATGTCACCTATGTTTTATGACCAAAATACATGTCACCACTATGCAAGTACACCAATTTCTATTATGTACGTCATATGCAAGTTCATGCGCTCACTTTCCCCTCTTTGTGTATACGCCATAAGCCTCCCCTTTTCGCATGGCTAAATTGGGCTTTAAAAGGCTAAGCCCAATATATATAAACGGACGTGTAAAACGGGGGAAAATAACGTTGGGTCAAAAATTAATTAATGAATGAAAATATGAAATAGAAGGGCCCAAAGTCAAGTATGGGTTGGGCCCATGATTGGTGTAACCTTTACACCATTAACTTAATAATGGGCCGCAAATATTTACATATAAATAAAGAAGAATGACAAAATATGTAAATGTAGAAAAGACGATGTGTTTAACCCGAGGTTGGATTGAGTTGTGATGTAAACCTGCCCGGAACCGCCCGGCTGTCCAGTAGTCACAACAATACCTATCCAATGTGGGAGGTTAAACATGGAGCCCAGCAAGGACCCGAGGTTAGACTGAGTTGTGGCGTAAGACTGCCCGGAACCAACCGGCAACAGGCAGCCACAACAATACCTGTCTAATGTGAGAGGTCCGGGCCTTAATAAGACAATTAAGGCTGAGTCAGGATTGTTAGGATTAAGTGAACCAAAGACTTAATCAAAATGGAACATGCTAAACTAAACGGACTAGTGGGGTTAGGTTAGGAAACACTTAACCAACTTAGCATGTTGGCTAGAGATAGAAAACCTAGTAATGGGGGACCCTTTTCAGCAGTAACCCTAGAAGGTGTATCAGGATACCCTGAAACTAGGCAGGGTGGGGCACGATTACTGGGCTGATTGTAAGAGGTCAAATCGACGGCGGTGGTGTAGCAGTGTAGGTTCTAACGGTGTGCGGGCGTGCACGCACTCCGGCGTAGAAAAATAAAGCACTGGACACCAGTAGCATACCTTTGCACTCTAAGGTTGTGTCGGGTTGCCACTATGGGACTTGATACACCCCATGGTGGGACCAGCATAGGTAACTACAGACATCGGGGGCCGTAAGACACATGTAACTATGCGAGTAGGAGCCGATCATCGTAGAATGGATCACATCACCCTGATTATGGGGTGCAAATTGGAAACTAGTTTATATGGGTTCAGAGATTAACATGGGGTACGATAGTATATTCGACCCTAGATAACTTAACCAAGTTTATAATGTTGCCCACTTCCTGTTTTACTTATCACACCCAGTTCTTTATTCATAGACAAAGTAGTACTAGACTTACTCAGGCTTTATGTCTGACTCTATTTTTCTTTCGTCTTCTTTCTTCCGTTTCCCCCCCCCCCCAGGTCCTCAGGGAGGGAACACAGCAGCTTGACCTACCTCAACATCCAGCTTGAAGAAGAGAAATGTATTGCTTGGACTTTCCTGTTTTGAACTATGGCTTTGGACAATCCACTATGGGGTTTTGGCAGTTTGTCTATGTTTTATTTATGCTTCTTTAAAAATAATGTACTCAAGACAGATTATGAAGTGTTATGTTATGTTTTTGGAAAGGATGTTGTTGTAACACGTATTTGACTTTATGAAATAAAGTTTGTTGTTCTTCCGCTGTTTACAAATATGTGTTCTTATATCTGTCTTGTATATCTGTGACTTGTACTTATAACCCTCCACCAAAATTAGGGCATTCCCTTTGAGAGTGACCCTAACGGAGGTGGGGTGTTTCATTGAGTCTAGAACAGCATTATAATCTGGTAACATTGGTCGTTAGTTAAAATAGCAGTTCAGGGACTGTGAGATATTTTTAGTTATTTAATCAAATAAAATCAAATCCAAATTTAATTAACCTTACCTATGCTGACCTATAATCTGAGATTAGCCACCATTCTTTTAAATCGCCTACTAGTTGTCTCCCCCATCTTGATATCAAGCAAACAAGTTTTAATGGCCTCTCGTACCTTTTGTCTCCCATTCCTCCGATAAATTAAGCCATTGCATTCCTTTTTCCCCCATTCTGAAGCTGTTTCACTTCTCTTGTTCTTTTTTTCTATCATTTGCGAAAAGAGGAAAATCATTTCCATCGATTACAATTTTTTTAAAAAATGGAAATCAAAATCAAAAATCATAATTTGAATTCGTAAGTCTTCTAAAGCACGAGACAAGGATGGAGATGCTCGCAGAAAGTGGTATCGCGATTGGAATCGCCTTAAATATGAAGCGCGATAACACTGGAGCAGTCGCGATTTGCTGGAAGGAGTTCAGTCGTGGGTGGTTGAGATGCGGGATGAGATGGGTCTGCAGTTCAGGTAATCGTTGATGATGTATTGGTTAAACTAGGTAGTTGCGGTTTCAAAGGGAAATTAAGGGATCCGACATTGGGGAGTACGATGTTTAGATGAACGAAGTAAGTTATATGGGGAGTTCAGACTTTTGATTTTTGGGTTTAATGGTGGAGTTCGACTGTTCTAGTGATGAAATGAGATTCTACAGTGGAAGATGGGGCAGTTCATTCTCTGTTTCGTGAGTTGGTAGTGGCGATGGGATCAATGGTGATAGTGCAGCGTTTACTGTAAGGGTGGGCTGGTGATTTTCAATAAGAAAGGGAAGGGGAAGTCATGGTGTCTGTTTCTACTGGGAGCCGATGTGTGGCAGTGTAGTGGCAATGTTGGCTTGTTAGGGCAGTGTTAAGGTAGTGGCGCAAAAATGGTTTAGGTGGAAAAAAGAAAGAAAAAACAAAATGGAGCTTGACCATATAGTGTTCGACAGACTGCCAAAATTAAGATTTCTGTTTGGGTTGATACAGTTTTAGAAGCTGATCGGGGAGTGGTTTCGTGCATCGATGGTCGTTGACATGCTTCGTTGTTAGTCGATAAACTCACATGATAACAAGGTATAGTTTCTACAAATTTAATTATTCATAGAAGAATTAATTTATTTAGTTATTAGCAGTCAATTTATTTTAAAATCTTTCAATCGTTAAATAAAAATAAATAATTGTAGATGATAGATTTATCAAGTCGATTTGTAGACGCAACAATCAGGAATTAAACTAGATAATCAGCAAATGGAAATCGAGGTGAGTAAACTCACTCTCTGGTGAAAAAGTCGGTGTGTACGACTTAAGTAGGATCTATATGGATATAGCGGAAATGTAGATGATATACTAACTTGTTAATATACAATAGTTACACTGGTAAAACCTAAGTTATAAATATATATCACAAGTAAATAAATGCGGTAAATAAAGTAAAGTGACACCCAGAATTTTCTACTGGGTCGGACTTCCTGCCCTACATCCAGTCCCGAAGCTCCTCTTCGGAATTCACTAACAACGCCCTCTCTTAACCCGGAGGAATAGGTCAGTACACCGAGGCCCAACAAGGATGCCTCTCGTCTGAGCAACTACACAGGACTTCAACAATTACAAGTGTTTGACTTCTGCTTTTCGTTCTTGAATCAACATGGATAATCAACGGTTTAAGTACACCCTTCCTATAATCTGATCCTCGAGTATATGATTTGAATGCGAAGATTTAAGGAAGAAAATTGCTTGTTGGATCAAGTGATATTAAAATACAATCAAGGATTCAACAAGCATTTGAATTAGGAGAGCTTTTGTTTGCAAAGAATGTAAATGGAGAGAATAGAATGATGATCAGTAAAATGGGTAAAATTCAGTGGTTCTAAAACATGTTTGAAGTCGTTTATATAATAATATAAGAGTAGAAATCCTTCATGAAGAGTTTCTATAAAAAATTATGTCCATTTCCTTTGATTAATGAAGAAGAATATTTTCATGAAAGATGGTGACTCTTCACAAAACAATTTCTAGGTCGAATCAGTCGACTGGTTAAAAATCATCAGTGACTGGTTGAAATATATCGTATATATAAAAAAAATTCAAAACTAGCCTTTAT
This sequence comes from Allium sativum, assembly GCA_030737875.1. Lineage (NCBI taxonomy): Eukaryota > Viridiplantae > Streptophyta > Magnoliopsida > Asparagales > Amaryllidaceae > Allium > Allium sativum. The sequence continues at coordinate 104,155,812 of CM060920.1, read as the reverse complement.
ATACAAAAACAGGCTGACCAGTCGACTGGTCCTTTTTCTACCTGTCGACTGGTAGGCCAGTTTTTGTATACTCCTGGCTTTTATAAAGGATTATATATATATATAATACTTTGTTTTACACATTCGTGTATACTTGAGGATAGATTTTAACATAATTCTAACACGACTCAATGTGTATACATACATACATACATATATATATAACCTTATCTTTATGATATGATTCCCATTGCAACTTCATTCGTTGGCATCGATCAAAATCTTGTTATCAACATTCTCCACCTTTTTTTTGATGACAACATTTTGGATTTTCTCCCCCTGAATGTTTAGCTCCTCCTGAATTTCTGCAATATTTTGTTAGTTCATAATTTTTATAACCTTACCATTTGATTCATGCGTTAAGATATGATAGCACAAATTTTCCAATAACATGGAAACATAAAAACAAATATAGCATGAGAAATATTTCTCCCCTTTTGTCATCGATTATAAAGAAAGTAAGATATCATAAGCACAATATAATTGAATAACATTTTAGAGATCTTTGAAAGATACAATACCTAGCTCTCGTCGGAGTCTTATAAATGAGTTCTCTAAAAGGGGTTTGGTAAAGATATCAGCGATTTAATTTTCTGAGTTTATAAACTCTAAGCTATATTGTCTCTTAAGAAATGATGTCTGATATCGATATGTTTTGTTCTGGAATGGTTTACCGGATTTTTAGACAAATTTATTGTGCTTGTATTATCACAATAAATTGTAGAGTTAGATAAATGTACGTTAAAATCCTTTAGTGTTTGCTGCATATATATTACTTGAGCACATGCTAGTGCAGCAGATATGTATTCAGCTTCGCATGTTGATAATGAAACACAATTTTGTTTCTTGTTGAACCAAGATATAAGTGATTTACCGATAAAGTGACATGTTCCGCTTGTACTCTTACGATTCGTTCGTGATCCTCCAAAATCAGCATAACTATATGAAACTAATTCAAAGGAGCAGTCTTTTGAATAAAAAGGTCCAAAATCTTTAGTACTACTAAGATAACATAATATACATTTAACTGCTTTCAAATGTGATTCATTCGGATTAGCCTGAAAGCGAGCACATAGACAAACACTCATCATAATATCCGGTCTACTTGCAGTAAAATATAAAAGTGAACCTATCATGCTTCGATATAGCTTTTGATCGACACTTTTTCCATTTTCATCTTTATCTAAATGTGTCGATGTACTCACTGGTGTAAGTTTACTTGACATGTTTTCCATTCCAAAACGTTTTATTAAATTAATACAATATTTTAATAAATTGTTTTTAAATTCTTAACTAATAAAACATCTGAAATAAGATTTGAATTGGATATACCTAATTTCTCACATCGCCTTTGCCAATGATGTATCCTTTGGAATTATCTCCAAATGTGACAGTTCGTCCTTTTGAGTAAATGATATTTGTTAGCATTTCCTTGTCTCCTGTCATGTGTTTTGAGCAACCACTGTCTAGTATCCATTTTCCTCTATTTTTATTGAGTGGGACGTACAAAAAATAATTTAAAATTTTCATTGGTACCCACTTCCTCCGTTAGGATCCTAAGGTTTAAATCTTAGGAAGCCAAACCCAAGAGGTCTTAGGTTCCTTTTTGAAAAAAATAATTACTATTATAATGAACAGAATCTAAGAAGGTTTTAATATAATTATTCCTAATAAGAATATTATTTGTCTTCGCAATCCATATACTGGTAATTTTCGAATATTTTTTCTTAGTAGAAATATTTATTTTATTACTAAAAAAATCGGTTTAATATTAGAATTGGATTTCCTTTTTGAATTACTTTCTTTATTACACCTAAGTCCTTTTTTACTAAAAGCCGATTGAGTATTTTCTAATATTTTAGATAAATTCTCTCTACCCTTGTTAAAATTATTTATATTTTTAGAAATATTTTCTAATTTAACTTTTAAACTAGAATTTTCTAACTCTATAATTTTAACATTAGTATTTAAATTATGATTTTCAAAAGTTAATAAATCATTTTTTTTCTTTTTAGTCTCGATTTTTTGACTCAGCATAGAAATTTGTGAATTTGCTTTTGAAAGAGATTCTAGTAATTTTCTAATTTCTTCTTCTAAAATTTCTTTTTCATCTTTTAAAAGATCTCTTTCAAATTCTGTGACGACAAAGAATTTCGCTCGATCCGAATCAGTCGCTAAACCGACCAAGACCGTTCGAAACCCCTGATCGCTTTGAGAACACTACAAATCAGAACGCAGACGGAAGAACATCTCATTGTTTATTACAACAATTCCATCAGATACAAGAATATACAGAGTAAAAATGAATATTATACATTCGATAAATACTAGAGATTACAATAAATTACATAGCAGCGGAAAAACAATAAAAAACACAACTGAAAGTAATGCACGGATACAGAGCTTTCCGAGCATCGTTCCAGTTGTAAATCAGGATCCTGTGAATATAAATCTGCAAAACCAAAACTACTAGCTGCCCGTGTCAAAATAAGGGCACCCAGAGTTTAGGTTAAAACAATAAACTCCAGGTCAGTCATGGGATTGGTGTGAGAACTAAAACAGTTATTAATCTTTATTATAAAGTTAGGTAAATCAAGGGACCACGCTGTTGTGACGAGATGGGATTTCGCTCGGTCCGAACCAGTCGCTAAACCGACCCAGACCGCTCGAAACGCCCTATCGTTTGAGGTCAGGACAAAACAGAACGCATACGGAAGAACATTTCATTGTATATTACAACAATGCATCAGATTACAAGAATATACAGAGTATAAATGAATATTACACAGAAATATCAGAGATTTAAATTACATTTAAATACATCGCAGCGGAAAATAATAAAATACACAACTAGAAGAGATATACGGATACAAAGCTTTCCGGATATCATTCCAGCTGTAAACCAGGATCCTGTGAATATAAATCTGCAAAACCAAAACTACTAGCTGCCCATGTCAAAATAGGGGCACCCAGAGTTTAGGTTAAAACAATAAACTCCAGGTCAGTCATGGGACTGGTGTGAGAAATAAAACAGTTATTAATCTTTATTTTAAATCATTAGGTAAATCAAGGGACCACGCCGTATAACACGGAACGGGTTTCCTCCCAAGAATACCAGTGCATAAAACAAACAGCGCAATGCTAAATAAAGAAAAATGAAGCTGTTATAAGACCCAGGTCCTATCACACAATGCAACGTAAGCCGGGGGATAGGGTTTTCCCTTATAACAGCCAAAGAATGCTTGATACGTTTTAAAACAAATCATTTGATACTATAATAAGTGCATAGTGTATAAAACAACTTCAAATCATAAGTATCAATCATAGGCGACATGAGCGTCCCATGCCACTATGTCGCCATATATAGGATTACAACTACAACCGCAAGATCACGTATTTGGAAATTTGGTTTTCCGTCATGAACCAAGGCAAAAGATAGTCCTTACCGAATTCGAGACTGCCTAGCCCGAGTCTCAGGATCAGAACGCATCGACCCTTGGAGCGACAGGGCCGGTCCACACGGAGTGGATTAAAAATGCCTGAGCACTACGTTTCGCCGCCCTTTGGGGCGTAAGCGAGCCAACTAGTGACTCCATCGGACCCGGATCGTCCGATCTAACCGAGGCGCCTCGCAACAGCAACAACCACATAAGTCAAACTCGTCAGGGCGTGTTAAACCACTGACGCCACTTTTAGCTAGGAGGAAACGTAGGCCCTCCCTGAGGTCCTTTCTCCCGTTTCTGGTTCATACCGGGGTGTGAGGCTCGCGAATCAACGCTACACAAAGCTACGCCACAAAGGCCGTGCTTTGATCACCAACCACAAGACTTTGCTTTTCAACAGAAGCCTTGATCATTTGCATCTTAGCATGCCACACAGGCAAACCATCCTATGCAACCGATATCAGTCACACAGAATGAAATCCGATGTCAGACACACAGTCCATTTACAAGTCCGTTCTGGGTCTGAACGGAACCGGAGGCACCTAGTACCCCGCATATCAATCGATCTCCAAGCACGTCTGGACGATCACCAACTGTTTCCTTCTTCTTGGGTGTACAGCCCAATCAAGATCATCAGTAATCACCCAAACGACGTGAAGACTTCTGGTCTTCGACCACCGTCTTCATCTTCGACTTATCGTCGTATCAGTTATTCAGAATGGGATAAACCCGGTCTTTCCGAATAACTCGCGTATATTTAAATAAGTGTTACACAAACACAACATACGCCTCATTCCTAATCATCAGTCACTAACCGTAAATTAATCAAGAGAATAATTCCCCAAATATTAACCCCGAAGGCCGAAACCAACATCAGATCAATATCCAGAAAACCATTCTGCTTAGCTAACCGACAGTTAGTTTCTAAATTCACATTCATAGGGAAAGGTTCCCATTCATTTTATCCAAGATGATTTCTTGAATTTATTTTCTAATCTTCCTTTGAATTTCGATTCAACTAGTCGGAATTAGCGAACCTTACCGTAGTAATCATTGGTTTTAATTTCCCAATCCCAACCTATTCATCCCATGAAGTAAAACTGGTAATACTTCATACCTAACACCCCGGTGTTATCGGTAAATTCAATTACCATTTTACGTTCAAATCTAATTAAAGATTTAACTATCGCCTGGAGCAAAACTGGTGATACTCCATTCTCGACCATTTCAATCTAATTAAAGATTCATTATAACTCCACTTAGTTTTAATCGTTAACTGGGTTAAAGAATCCGTGTCATTTAAAAACACGGTTCACGATAAACCCAAAGTCACATTCATTAATTATCGGGTTAAAGAACAAGTGTTATTTAAAACACTGTTCACGATAAACCCAAAAATCAATATCAATTCAATTCCAATTAAATATTACTTAATTGGTACACTTCATTAAATCTAAATAAAAAGATTTAATCATTTCTCAACTGGGTTCAAGAACAGTGTTAGTGAAGACACCATTCACGACAAACCCAAATCACATTCGATATTCAATACAAGGCTCTGAATAGAAAATATATCGGCTTATATTCAATATCGAATTCTACGACTAACAAATGTCGTATTGGAAATAACGATATAAATATATATCTTTCAAATTTCCATAACAACACCTGTATAATCACGAATTCCAGCATCGAAATATTCCGAAGACAATTTCGATTCAAATCCACTCCAATGCAATCATTGGATATTCTGGTTATTTTCAAAACCCTTTTTAAATTCAATTTATTTATTTAAAAATAAATAGAATTATAATTCTAGTTCAAAACCAGTTCATTTCGATAAAAATCTATTTTTATCTTTTCAAATAGGGAGTTTTTCATCCCAATTTTTCCCAAATCATTTCTTATGATTTCACACAAATTATTACTATTTTTAATAATTTTATCAAGGCCCGTACAGTCGATTTCCATCAATGGCCATCGAACTGCACTTACAGCGACCTTTTTCAAATTTGATCTGGACGTATCTCCAAATCCAACCGTTAGATTTCAAATTTCTAATATTCGTTAGAAAGCTCTTTTCGATACGAACCCAACGGTTCCGGTTTAAGGAGAATCCGACGGTCGGATCTCCCGTAATGTCCGTTTGAAATAAATGGTCGAAATTCGCGAACTGCCGCGGCGCGGCGCGTTCTATTCAGGCCATTATATTATATATATAATATATATAATATATATTTCGTCGATTTCTATTTAAAACGAATTATATAAATAGTTTTAAATTCGTTTCAAAAGCAATTTCAACTTCCATTTCAATTCAAATCAAAATTGAATTCTTCTTTATAAATTCGTTTTAAAATTCATTTCTATTCAATTCAAATTTGAATTCATTTCAATTCGCTTTCAATTCAATTTGAATTCGTTTTCAATTCATTTCGAAATCGTTTTCAATTCATTTCATTTCGAAATCGTTTTCAATTCATTTTATTTCGAAATCGTTTTCAATTCAATTCATTTCGAAATCGTTTTCAATTCATTTCATTTCGAAATCGTTTTTAAAATCGATATAAATATCGATCACGTCAAAATGGCGTCAATTTAATCAACACGGCTTCATATATTTCTATTTTCAAATATTCTATTTCAGATATTTCTTTTTCAAAATAGTTGTTATTATCAAAATATTTCGTTCAACACATGACCAATCTCAATAGATGAGTACTGTCAACACATGAACCTTTATTTTATATTGATAAAGATGTAAATTTTATTACTAAAATATTTCGTTCAACACATGACCAATCTCAATGAATGAGTACTGTCAACACATGAACCTTTATTTCATATTGCTAAAGATGTAAATTTTATTACTATAAAATATTTCGTTCAACACATGACCAATCTCAATGGATGAGTACTGTCAACACATGAACCTTTATTTTTCAAATTGGAATGAGGCCCAATCAATTACCATATAAAGTTAATTATATGGATTTTCATACAACACATGTATATAATAGCATGGAAAATAATCAACCATCAACCAAAGTGCACTACACTGTATAAGCATCAAATATAGATATCTAACGCTTAAAACAGCCTGTCAATCAACCGATCGACATATTTAATAAATCGGGATGAGTGAACTTCAAATTTCATCCCAACACCCGTGTGGGGTCTCAAACAATCAAACACATATTTTATTTGTGCTGTTGGGCGATGTGTAAAATTTATCGTCCCAATCAATGTCCTTCAAATAGGTGTACATAAACAAACCGTCCGGTTTGTAAATGAATATTTTATTTTATTCACTTTCACTATATTCATATTCACGTTAAAAAATATATTTTTAACGATAAAACATTTTATTCCAACATATGAATTTCTATTATTCATTTACACAATAAAATGATATTTTTATTTTCTAACATATTTTAGAAAATTTCGGCGGCATAACGGCACGATACTAGAAACGGGACGAGGCCTAGCCTTATCCCCGGTCTAGTGAAGGCCCACGCCATTCACACATCAATCAAATTCACCAAACCATTCACTTCAAACCAAATAATTTAACCAACTACACAACCAAACAATTTAACAAACAAGCCATCCATGGTCTGTGGATGACGGGTGTCAGGTGCTACTAAGCACCGTCTGCATCCTAGTATATATATATATATATAACTAGAAAATTTAAATTGAAAGGTGAGAAATTCTCACTGATAGCTATCCAGCTCCACGGCTCTTCCTTTGCAGAAGTCTTCGTCGTTTCGTCTTCTTGTCACCTTCGTTGACCGTAGCCACTACATATGTAAAAATCGAATTTTTACTTCGTTATTCAATATATAAAAATCATATTTTTATTTCGAAGTTCAATATATAAAAATCATATTTTTATTTCGAAGTTCAATATATAAAAATCATATTTTTATTTCGAAGTTCAATATATAAAAATCATATTTTTATTTCAAAGTCATATAGATAAAAATTCCATTTCAAAAATATTTATTTCGCCTTTATAAAAATAAAGTTTTCGCCTTTATATAAAATAAAGATTTCGCCTTTTTCAAAATAAAGGTTTCGCCTTTTTTAAAAATAAAGTTTATATTTTTTCTCGAAGTAAAAATCATATTTTTACTTCACTACTCATCTCAAAATATTGTCTTTTCATATCTAAAAATATCGCCTTTTTATATTTAAAAATATCGCCTTTATTTTGCTACCTATATAAAGATGATATTTTTAATATTCCTATCATGTAAAAATTATATTTTTAATTTTCTACCTAACCAAAAATCATATTTTTACATCATCTATATAGTAAAGACTATATTTTTAATACTTTAAAAATATAAAAATCATATTTTTAATACTTTAAAAATATAAAAATCATATTTTTGATACTTTAAAAATATAAAAATCATATTTTTAGCTTCTTGCTTATCTAAAAATTATATTTTTAACCTTCTACCATAATAAAGATTATATCCTCAACCTTTTACTATAATAAAAATTATATCTTTACATATAAATCGTTTCTTTAACATCGTAAAAATCATTACTTTAACATCCTAAAAATCATTACTTTAACATCCTAAAAACTGTTTTAAAATTAAAAGTAAAACTTACAGCGTTGTTGAATGGAGGGGGGATTCCTGCTGAGAGTTCTACGGAGGAGGGGGTTCGCGGGTTGTCAGGCGCGGTGGCCTGGAGGTGGGGCCACGGAAGGAGGAAGCGGCGGTTTTGGTGATTCGAGGGGGGGGCGCGGTGTCGAGGAGAAGGGTGGTTCTGTCGCGCGGAAGAGGCCAGGGGGGGTTCGAGGGGGTTGCTCGCGCGAGGCGCTCCGACGTTGGGGGCTCGCCAGAGGCGGCGGCGCCACCCCTCGGAGGAGCGACGGCTCCTCCGTCTTTCGCTTTTTTTTTTTATTTCTGATCGGGTTGAAGAATAAATGGGGGGGGCGGGAGGTATAGGAGAGAAAAAAGGGGGGAATATTATTTTTTTATTATTATTTTAATTAATTTAATTCCTAAAAGTTGACTTTTTATTTCGACCTCAAAACGAGGCCCACCGCCTGTCGTCCATAGCGTTTTACCCCCATTCCGAACCCAATGGGATATGTATCGCAAGCTGATTCTATCGTCTCGATAAGTTTCCGTTGAATTTACATTTAAATCGCTATATTGAATTTTAAACGTACATTTCAAATTACCGGGGTCACATACTAACTAGAAAAATTCCAGAAAAATATTTTCTAGTTTCGTATTGACGATACGGTCCTAACAAAACTAGTTTCGTCGGATTCTGAGATCGTTGGAAAAATGGCCATTTTCCAGTCGATTAAAATCAACTGAAACTGGTCAAACGCGTTTTCCTTTGCCACTCTCACATATTGATTCGAAAAATTATGAAATTTGGAATCTAGCAATAACTTAACACTGCGGGCCCAACAAAACTGGTTTCGTCGGAATCCGAGGTCGTTTGCAAAATGTCCATTTTTAAGGGCCTGAATTCCATAGCGACTATTCAGAATTTTCAACTGGACATATCTTTTGATTCCCGCTATGAAATCTTGATTTTTCGGATTCGTTGGAAAGATATTATCAATTAGATCCTAATGTTTTCGGTTTCACTAAAATCCGGTTTGTTTTGCACCCGGTACATTCAATTGAAGTTTGAAATCGAATTATCGAACTACCGCGCCATTTTCAATTCTATTTATAATTATATATAAATATTTATATTCTAACGACGACGCGTATAAATATATACGTTCGAATTATATTCAAAATAAATTTTCGTCGATATTATTTAAAATAATTCATTTTAAATAATCAAAATTCGCTAAAATAGCCAAAATAAAAATTTTAAACTGGCCCAGAATTTCCGGGTTATTACAATCTCCCCCACTTAAAACTTTTCGTCCCCGAAAAGGAACAAAGTCGAAAGTGGTTTGATTTATCAACTCTACGTTCGATCTGGCTTCCATTCTCCAACTCTTTAGTTTCTGAGAATTTTCAAAATTTTCAAATTCTTCAAAAATTTGGCTAACACCCTAAATTTTCGAAAAATTTCGCCATAACCTCTCCTGCACCGGGAGCATTGGGGAATTTCAAATAGCTTCCCCGGTCCTTCTGATCTCAAAAAGAAAAAGAAAAAGCCAAGCGGCTAGCCAATAGGCTCATAAAATCATCATCACCCAAACAAAACAGTAAATTATAGTAAACATGTACCTATTTGTCGGGCAAACAAATTTTATTCTTCGGCTCTAGCCTCCTTGCTATGACCTGTTCAATGTAAATATATGTATATGCATGCAAATGCGACCAATTTTCAATACAATTTAATATCCGGTTCCATTAGGCTAAATGGTTAAAATTTAGCAAACAAATAAACAAACAATGCAAACATCAATCAATTAGTGGATTAACGTTTCAAATTCATAATTTTGATATATATACAAAAATCACGTTTTTGATGCCAATTCACAACAATGTGTTCTAACTATATTAGTTTTGGTTCTCACACCAGTCTAATGGAAATATATAGATATCACACCTTCGTTACTCGAACATGAATACTAATGACGACTAGTCAATCATCAGAATCATCTTCGGGCCACTAGAGTATGATTCTATACCTATCCAGTATATTAAAAATTCGAATACACGCGGATTAGACGTATACGCAAAATCTGTATATACTGGATTGTCCACATCAATATAAATAGATAATCAAATACGAATAATTGATTTTAAATTTTCAAAACAAAATTGTTTTCATTTTCAAAAATATACTCTTCACACTCGTTCTAGGATACTACTGATCCCATCTCTAACGAGTCATTCCCATTGGATATTACTAACCCAATTTCTGATGAATTCTTTCGTATGGTTCTAATGTGTCTTGTTCTCTGAGCTTTGTAAACCAAAGCTCTGATACCAACTGTGACGAGATGGGATTTCGCTCGGTCCGAACCAGTCGCTAAACCGACCCAGACCGCTCGAAACGCCCTATCGTTTGAGGTCAGGACAAAACAGAACGCATACGGAAGAACATTTCATTGTATATTACAACAATGCATCAGATTACAAGAATATACAGAGTATAAATGAATATTACACAGAAATATCAGAGATTTAAATTACATTTAAATACATCGCAGCGGAAAATAATAAAATACACAACTAGAAGAGATATACGGATACAAAGCTTTCCGGATATCATTCCAGCTGTAAACCAGGATCCTGTGAATATAAATCTGCAAAACCAAAACTACTAGCTGCCCATGTCAAAATAGGGGCACCCAGAGTTTAGGTTAAAACAATAAACTCCAGGTCAGTCATGGGACTGGTGTGAGAACTAAAACAGTTATTAATCTTTATTTTAAATCATTAGGTAAATCAAGGGACCACGCCGTATAACACGGAACGGGTTTCCTCCCAAGAATACCAGTGCATAAAACAAACAGCGCAATGCTAAATAAAAAAAATGAAGCTGTTATAAGACCCAGGTCCTATCACACAATGCAACGCAAGCCGGGGGATAGGGTTTTCCCTTATAACAGCCAAAGAATGCTTGATACGTTTTAAAACAAATCATTTGATACTATAATAAGTGCATAGTGTATAAAACAACTTCAAATCATAAGTATCAATCATAGGCGACATGAGCGTCCCATGCCACTATGTCGCCATATATAGGATTACAACTACAACTGCAAGATCACGTATTTGGAAATTTGGTTTTCCGTCATGAACCAAGGCAAAAGATAGTCCTTACCGAATTCGAGACTGCCTAGCCCGAGTCTCAGGATCAGAACGCATCGACCCTTGGAGCGACAGGGCCGGTCCACACGGAGTGGATTAAAAATGCCTGAGCACTACGTTTCGCCACCCATTGGGGCGTAAGCGAGCCAACTAGTGACTCCATCGGACCCGGATCGTCCGATCTAACCGAGGCGCCTCGCAACAGCAACAACCACATAAGTCAAACTCGTCAGGGCGTGTTAAACCACTGACGCCACTTTTAGCTAGGAGGAAACGTAGGCCCTCCCTGAGGTCCTTTCTCCCGTTTCTGGTTCATACCGGGGTGTGAGGCTCGCGAATCAACGCTACACAAAGCTACGCCACAAAGGCCGTGCTTTGATCACCAACCACAAGACTTTGCTTTTCAACAGAAGCCTTGATCATTTGCATCTTAGCATGCCACACAGGCAAACCATCCTATGCAACCGATATCAGTCACACAGAATGAAATCCGATGTCAGACACACAGTCCATTTACAAGTCCGTTCTGGGTCTGAACGGAACCGAAGGCACCTAGTACCCCGCATATCCATCGATCTCCAAGCACGTCTGGACGATCACCAACTGTTTCCATCTTCTTGGGTGTACAGCCCAATCAAGATCATCAGTAATCACCCAAACGACGTGAAGACTTCTGGTCTTCGACCACCGTCTTCATCTTCGACTTATCGTCGTATCAGTTATTCAGAATGGGATAAACCCGGTCTTTCCGAATAACTCGCGTATATTTAAATAAGTGTTACACAAACACAACATACGCCTCATTCCTAATCATCAGTCACTAACCGTAAATTAATCAAGAGAATAATTCCCCAAATATTAACCCCGAAGGCCGAAACCAACATCTGATCAATATCCAGAAAACCATTCTGCTTAGCTAACCGACAGTTAGTTTCTAAATTCACATTCATAGGGAAAGGTTCCCATTCATTTTATCCAAGATGATTTCTTGAATTTATTTTCTAATCTTCCTTTGAATTTCGATTCAACTAGTCGGAATTAGCGAACCTTACCGTAGTAATCATTGGTTTTAATTTCCCAATCCCAACCTATTCATCCCATGAAGTAAAACTGGTAATACTTCATACCTAACACCCCGGTGTTATCGGTAAATTCAATTACCATTTTACGTTCAAATCTAATTAAAGATTTAACTATCGCCTGGAGCAAAACTGGTGATACTCCATTCTAGACCATTTCAATCTAATTAAAGATTCATTATAACTCCACTTAGTTTTAATCGTTAACTGGGTTAAAGAATCCGTGTCATTTAAAAACACGGTTCACGATAAACCCAAAGTCACATTCATTAATTATCGGGTTAAAGAACAAGTGTTATTTAAAACACTGTTCACGATAAACCCAAAAATCAATATCAATTCAATTCCAATTAAATATTACTTAATTGGTACACTTATTTAAATCTAAATAAAAAGATTTAATCATTTCTCAACTGGGTTCAAGAACAGTGTTAGTGAAGACACCATTCACGACAAACCCAAATCACATTCGATATTCAATACAAGGCTCTGAATAGAAAATATATCGGCTTATATTCAATATCGAATTCTACGACTAACAAATGTCGTATTGGAAATAACGATATAAATATATATCTTTCAAATTTCCATAACAACACCTGTATAATCACGAATTCCAGCATCGAAATATTCCGAAGACAATTTCGATTCAAATCCACTCCAATGCAATCATTGGATATTCTGGTTATTTTCAAAACCCTTTTTAAATTCAATTTATTTATTTAAAAATAAATAGAATTATAATTCTAGTTCAAAACCAGTTCATTTCGATAAAAATCTATTTTTATCTTTTCAAATAGGGAGTTTTTCATCCCAATTTTTCCCAAATCATTTCTTATGATTTTACACAAATTATTACTATTTTTAATAATTTTATCAAGGCCCGTACAGTCGATTTCCATCAATGGCCATCGAACTGCACTTACAGCGACCTTTTTCAAATTTGATCTGGACGTATCTCCAAATCCAACCGTTAGATTTCAAATTTCTAATATTCGTTAGAAAGCTCTTTTCGATACGAACCCAACGGTTCCGGTTTTAGGAGAATCCGACGGTCGGATCTCCCGTAATGTCCGTTTGAAATAAATGGTCGAAATTCGCGAACTGCCGCGGCGCGGCGCGTTCTATTCAGGCCATTATATTATATATATAATATATATAATATATATTTCGTCGATTTCTATTTAAAACGAATTATATAAATAGTTTTAAATTCGTTTCAAAAGCAATTTCAACTTCCATTTCAATTCAAATCAAAATTGAATTCTTCTTTATAAATTCGTTTTAAAATTCATTTCTATTCAATTCAAATTTCAATTCAATTTGAATTCATTTCAATTCGCTTTCAATTCAATTTGAATTCGTTTTCAATTCATTTCGAAATCGTTTTCAATTCATTTCATTTCGAAATCGTTTTCAATTCATTTTATTTCGAAATCGTTTTCAATTCAATTCATTTCGAAATCGTTTTCAATTCATTTCATTTCGAAATCGTTTTTAAAATCGATATAAATATCGATCACGTCAAAATGGCGTCAATTTAATCAACACGGCTTCATATATTTCTATTTTCAAATATTCTATTTCAGATATTTCTTTTTCAAAATAGTTGTTATTATCAAAATATTTCGTTCAACACATGACCAATCTCAATAGATGAGTACTGTCAACACATGAACCTTTATTTTATATTGATAAAGATGTAAATTTTATTACTAAAATATTTCGTTCAACACATGACCAATCTCAATGAATGAGTACTGTCAACACATGAACCTTTATTTCATATTGCTAAAGATGTAAATTTTATTACTATAAAATATTTCGTTCAACACATGACCAATCTCAATAGATGAGTACTGTCAACACATGAACCTTTATTTTTCAAATTGGAATGAGGCCCAATCAATTACCATATAAAGTTAATTATATGGATTTTCATACAACACATGTATATAATAGCATGGAAAATAATCAACCATCAACCAAAGTGCACTACACTGTATAAGCATCAAATATAGATATCTAACGCTTAAAACAGCCTGTCAATCAACCGATCGACATATTTAATAAATCGGGATGAGTGAACTTCAAATTTCATCCCAACACCCGTGTGGGGTCTCAAACAATCAAACACATATTTTATTTGTGCTGTTGGGCGATGTGTAAAATTTATCGTCCCAATCAATGTCCTTCAAATAGGTGTACATAAACAAACCGTCCGGTTTGTAAATGAATATTTTATTTTATTCACTTTCACTATATTCATATTCACGTTAAAAATTATATTTTTAACGATAAAACATTTTATTCCAACATATGAATTTCTATTATTCATTTACACAATAAAATGATATTTTTATTTTCTAACATATTTTAGAAAATTTCGGCGGCATAACGGCACGATACTAGAAACGGGACGAGGCCTAGCCTTATCCCCGGTCTAGTGAAGGCCCACGCCATTCACACATCAATCAAATTCACCAAACCATTCACTTCAAACCAAATAATTTAACCAACTACACAACCAAACAATTTAACAAACAAGCCATCCATGGTCTGTGGATGACGGGTGTCAGGTGCTACTAAGCACCGTCTGCATCCTAGTATATATATATATATAACTAGAAAATTTAAATTGAAAGGTGAGAAATTCTCACTGATAGCTATCCAGCTCCACGGCTCTTCCTTTGCAGAAGTCTTCGTCGTTTCGCCTTCTTGTCACCTTCGTTGACCGTAGCCACTACATATGTAAAAATCGAATTTTTACTTCGTTATTCAATATATAAAAATCATATTTTTATTTCGAAGTTCAATATATAAAAATCATATTTTTATTTCGAAGTTCAATATATAAAAATCATATTTTTATTTCGAAGTTCAATATATAAAAATCATATTTTTATTTCGAAGTCATATAGATAAAAATTCCATTTCAAAAATATTTATTTCGCCTTTATAAAAATAAAGTTTTCGCCTTTATATAAAATAAAGATTTCGCCTTTTTCAAAATAAAGGTTTCGCCTTTTTTAAAAATAAAGTTTATATTTTTTCTCGAAGTAAAAAATCATATTTTTACTTCACTACTCATCTCAAAATATTGTCTTTTCATATCTAAAAATATCGCCTTTTTATATTTAAAAATATCGCCTTTATTTTGCTACCTATATAAAGATGATATTTTTAATATTCCTATCATGTAAAAATTATATTTTTAATTTTCTACCTAACCAAAAATCATGTTTTTACATCATCTATATAGTAAAGACTATATTTTTAATACTTTAAAAATATAAAAATCATATTTTTAATACTTTAAAAATATAAAAATCATATTTTTAATACTTTAAAAATATAAAAATCATATTTTTAGCTTCTTGCTTATCTAAAAATTATATTTTTAACCTTCTACCATAATAAAGATTATATCCTCAACCTTTTACTATAATAAAAATTATATCTTTACATATAAATCGTTTCTTTAACATCGTAAAAATCATTACTTTAACATCCTAAAAACTGTTTTAAAATTAAAAGTAAAACTTACAGCGTTGTTGAATGGAGGGGGGATTCCTGCTGAGAGTTCAACGGAGGAGGGGGTTCGCGGGTTGTCAGGCGCGGTGGCCTGGAGGTGGGGCCACGGAAGGAGGAAGCGGCGGTTTTGGTGATTCGAGGGGGGGCGCGGTGTCGAGGAGAAGGGTGGTTCTGTCGCGCGGAAGAGGCCAGGGGGGTTCGAGGGGGTTGCTCGTGCGAGGCGCTCCGACGTTGGGGGCTCGCCAGAGGCGGCGGCGCCACCCCTCGGAGGAGCGACGGCTCCTCCGTCTTTCGCTTTTTTTTTTTTTTCTGATCGGGTTGAAGAATAAATGGGGGGGGCCTGGAGGTATAGGAGAGAAAAAAGGGGGGAATATTATTTTTTTATTATTATTTTAATTAATTTAATTCCTAAAAGTTGACTTTTTATTTCGACCTCAAAACGAGGCCCACCGCCTGTCGTCCATAGCGTTTTACCCCCATTCCGAACCCAATGGGATATGTATCGCAAGCTGATTCTATCGTCTCGATAAGTTTCCGTTGAATTTACATTTAAATCGCTATATTGAATTTTAAACGTACATTTCAAATTACCGGGGTCACATACTAACTAGAAAAATTCCAGAAAAATATTTTCTAGTTTCGTATTGACGATACGGTCCTAACAAAACTAGTTTCGTCGAATTCTGAGATCGTTGGAAAAATGGCCATTTTCCAGTCGATTAAAATCAACTGAAACTGGTCAAACGCGTTTTCCTTTGCCACGCTCACATATTGATTCGAAAAATTATGAAATTTGGAATCTAGCAATAACTTAACACTGCGGGCCCAACAAAACTGGTTTCGTCGGAATCCGAGGTCGTTTGCAAAATGTCCATTTTTAAGGGCCTGAATTCCATAGCGACTATTCAGAATTTTCAACTGGACATATCTTTTGATTCCCGCTATGAAATCTTGATTTGTCGGATTCGTTGGAAAGATATTATCAATTAGATCCTAATGTTTTCGGTTTCACTAAAATCCGGTTTGTTTTGCACCCGGTACATTCAATTGAAGTTTGAAATCGAATTATCGAACTACCGCGCCATTTTCAATTCTATTTATAATTATATATAAATATTTATATTCTAACGACGACGCGTATAAATATATACGTTCGAATTATATTCAAAATAAATTTTCGTCGATATTATTTAAAATAATTCATTTTAAATAATCAAAATTCGTTAAAATAGCCAAAATAAAAATTTTAAACTGGCCTAGAATTTCCAGGTTATTACAGCTGTATAACACGGAACGGGTTTCCTCCCAAGAATACCAGTGCATAAAACAACAGCGCAATGCTAAATAAAGGAAAATGAAGCTATTATAAGACCCAGGTCCCATCACACAATGCAACGTAAGCCGGAGGATAGGGTTTTACCTTATAATAGCTAAAGAATTCTTGATACGTTTAAAAACAGATTATTTGATACTATTATAAGTGTATAGTGTCAAAACAATTTCAAATCATAAATATCAATCCTAGACGGCATGGGTACCATATATCATGTCGCCATACTAGTTCTACAATTAAAACCGCCAAATCACGTATTTGGAAATAGGGTTTCCATCTGTGAACCAAGGCAAAAGATAGTCCTTACTGATTTGAGACGCTCTAGCCCGTGTCTCAGGTCAGAGCTCGAGTGACCTTTGGATCGTCAGGGCCGGTCCACCGATGTGGATTAAAATTCCTGAACACTGCGTTTCCCCGCCCTTTGGGGCGTAGGTGAGCCAACTAAATGACTCCATCGGTCCCGGATCGACCGATATATCTGAGGCGCCTCCAATTCCAACAACCACATAAGTCAAACTCGTCAGGGCGTGTAAAACCATTGACGCCACTTCTAGATAGAAGGAAACGCATGCCCTCCGTGAGGTCCTCTCCCGTTTTTGGTCCACTACCGGGGTGTGAGGCTCGCGAATTCACGCTACACAAAGCTACGCCACAAAGGCCGTGCTTTTATACTCAACCACAAGACTTTGCTTTTCAACAGAAGCCTTGATCATTTGCATCTTAGCATGCCACACAGGCAAACCACTCCATGCAACCGATATCAATCACATAGAATGAAATCCAATGTCAGACACACAGTCCATTTACAAGTCCGTTCTAGGTCTGAACGAAACCGGAGGCACCTTGTACCTCGCATATCCATCGATCTCCAAGTATGTCTGGACGACCACTAACTGATTCCCTCCTCTTGGGTGTACGGCCCAATCAAGATCATCAGTAGTTATCCAAACGACGTGAAGACCTCCGGTCTTCAACCACCGTCTTCATCTTCGACACCACGTCGAATCAGTTATTTAGAATGGGATAAACCCGGTCTTTCTGAATAACTCGCGTATATAATAAACAAGTGTTACACAAACACAACATACGCCTCATTCCAATTCAGAATATTCTTTTATTTAAATATTCTTACACTTTGGAAAAGGTTCCCATTAATTTTATCAAAGATAGATTCTTTAAATTTATTCTTTAATCTTCTTTGAATATCAAGTCAAACTAGTTGGGATTAGCTAGCCACACCGAAGTAATCACTTATTTTAATTTCCCAATCCCACCCTATTCATTCCATGAAGTAAAACTGGTAATACTTCATATCTAACACCACTGTGTTATCGGTAAATTCAATTACCATTTCACATTCAAATCTAATTAAAGATTTAACTATCGCCTGGAGCAAAACTGGGGATACTCCATTCTCGTTCTTTTCAATCTAATTAAAGATTCATTAAAACTCCACTTAGTTTTAACCCTTAACTGGGTTAAAGAATCAGTGTCATTTAAAACACGGTTCACGATAAACCCAAAATCACATTCCATTAATTATCGGGTTAAAGAACAAGTGTTATTTAAAACACTGTTCATGATAAACCCAAAAATCAATACCAATTCAATTCCAATTAAATATCATTTAATTGGTACACTTCATTAGATCTAAATAAAAAGATTTAATCTTTTTCTCAACTGGGCTTAAGAACAGTGTTAATGAAGACACCATTCACGACAAACCCAAATCACATTTGATATTAAATACAAGGCTCTGAATAGAAAATATATCGGCTTATATTCAATATCAAATTCTACGACCAACAAATATCGTATTGGAAATAACGATATATATATATATCTATCTTTCAAATTCCCATAATAATATATGTATCATCACGAAATCCAACATCGAAATATTCCGAAGACAATTTCGATTCAAATCCATTCCAATTCAATTATTGGAAATTCTGGTTACTTTTAAAACCCTTTTCAAATTCAATTTATTTATTTAAAAATAAATAGAATTATATTTCTAGTTCAAAACTAGTTCATTTCGATAAAAATCTCTTTTTATCTTTTCAAATATGGAGTTTTTCATTCCGATTCTTCCTAAATCATTTCTTATGATTTTACACAAATTATTACTATTTTTGATAATTTTATCAAGGCCCGTACAGTCGATTTCCATCAACGGCCATCGAACTGCACTTACAGCGACCTTTTTCAAATTTGATTAGGACATAATTCCAAATCCAACCGTTAGATTTCAAATTTCTAATATTCATTTGAAAGCTCTTTTTGATACAAACCCAACGGTTCCGGTTTTAGGAGAATCCGACGGTCGGATCTCCCGTAATATCCGTTTGAAGTCAATGGTCGAAATTCACGAACTGCCGCAGTGCGGCGTGTTCTATTTAGGCCATTATATTATATATATATATAATATATATTTCGTCGATTTCATTTTTAAAACGTATTTCATAAATCGTTTTCAAAACGGTTTCAACTTCATATTCAATTTCTAATCAAAATTGAATATTCCAATATAAATTCGTTTTAATTTCATTTCAAATCGATTTCAATTCAATTTCAATTTAATTCGAATTTCAATTCATTTCAATTTAATTCGAATTCAATTCTATTCAATTTCAATTTGAATTCAATTTCAATTTGAATTCAATTCTTTTCAATTTCAATTTGTATTTCGATTATTTTCTATATAATTCGAATTACGAAAACACTTTCAATATAATTCAAATTTCGAAAACACTTTCAATATAATTCAAATTTCGAAAACACTTTCAATATAATTCAAATTTCGAAAACACTTTCAATATACATTGAAAATAGAATAAAATCGATATAAATATCGTTCAAGTCAAAATGGCGTCAATCTAATCAACACGGCTTCATATATTTCTATTTTCAAATATTTTATTTCAAATATTTCTTTTTCAAATATTTCTATTTCAAAACTGGAATGAGGCCCAATCAGTTACCATATAATGTTAATTATATGGATTTTCTACAACACATGTACAAAATAACAACGATAAATAATCAACCATCATCCAGAGTGCGTTCTACACTGTATAAGCATCAAATATAAATATTTCACGCTCATAATAGCCTGTCAATCAATCGATCGACATACAACTAATTATTGGGATTAGTGTATGTCATATATCATCCCAATACCCGTGTGGGGGTTTTCAGACAATCAAACACAGATTTTATTTGTGCAGTTGGGCGATGTGTAAAATTTATCGTCCCAATCAATATCAATCAAATCAGTGTATATAAACAAATCTCCGATTTGTTTATAAATATTTATTTTAAATACACGTTAAAAATTCTATTTTTAACTAAAAAAATATTTTCCACTATAAAATATTTTATTTCATTTCACATCCCACAATCAACTACACGTCAAAATCAAACAAACAAGCATACAAGCCATCCATGGTCTGTGGACGACGGGTGTCGGGTGCTACTAAACACCGTCTGCAACCTAGTATACATTTTAACTGGAAAATTAAATTAAAAGTGAGAAGTTCTCACCGACTAGCTAATCCAAACGCCACGACTCTTCTTATGTAGGAAATCTCCGCCGTTTCTTCTTTCGTCACTTTCGTCATTCGTATTCACTACATAGATAAAAATCGAATTTTTACTTTGCTATTCAATATATAAAAATCGAATTTTTACTTTGCTATTCAATATATAAAAATCGAATTTTTACTTTGCTATTCAATATATAAAAATCGAATTTTTATCACGCTATTCAATATATAAAAATCGAATTTTTATCACGCTATTCAATATATAAAAATCGAATTTTTACTTTGCTATTCAATATATAAAAATCGAATTTTTACTTTGCTATTCAATATATAAAAATCGAATTTTTATCACGCTATTCAATATATAAAAATCGAATTTTTACTTTGGTATTCAATATATAAAAATCGAATTTTTATCACGCTATTCAATATATAAAAATCGAATTTTTATCACGCTATTCAATATATAAAAATCGAATTTTTACTTTTCTATTCAATATATAAAAATCGAATTTTTACTTTGCTATTCAATATATAAAAATCGAATTTTTACTTTGCTATTCAATATATAAAAATCGAATTTTTACTTTGCTATTCAATATATAAAAATTGAATTTTTACCACGCTATTCTCTATAGAAAAATTGAATTTTTATCACGCTATTCAATATATAAAAATCGAATTTTTATTTGCTATTCAATATATAAAAATCGAATTTTTATCACACTATTCAATATATAAAAATCGAATTTTTACTTTGCTATTCAATATATAAAAATCGAATTTTTACTTTGCTATTCAATATATAAAAATCGGATTTCTACTTTCTATTCAATATATAAAAATCGAATTTTTACTTTGCTATTCAGTATATAAAAAATCGAATTTTTACCACGCTATTCTCTATAGAAAAATTTCGCTATTATCTATATTAAAATAGACCTTTAACTTGCTAGGTTTTATTTAAAGACAATGTTGAATTTTATTTAAATTGAATACATAGTTAGGAAAATTAGCTAGGTAATTTAATTACCTTTCTTCCCTTTTGAACACTAGCAGGCGCACAAAGAATCCCATCCGCGTTGACTTCGTTTTCGAGCTGCGCGCGAGGCCCACGGTGCAGCGCAGGCGAGGTGGAGGGCTTTAGGTGGTCAGTCAGGGGCTGTTGGTGGCGGTTTTACGTTGAAAGAAGGGCTAGGGTTATTTGTAGGGGGCTGGGGAGAGGGGCGAGGGCGGGGCAGCCGTGGGGAGTCGGGGAGGCACAGCGGAGTTCTTGGGAGGCGGCGCGGTCATCTACGGCGAGGGGGGGCTGAACAGGGGGCGCGACATCGAGATCGGAGGGTTTTTTTTATTCTCTAATCAAATGAAACGGGTGGGGCCTGAGTGGTTTAAGGAGGAGAGAGGTTGTTTTTTTTAACTTCAAAAAGGTACTTTTTATTTCGACCTCAAAATCGAACCCACCGACTGTCGTCCATAGCTAATTACCCCCATTCCGAACACAATGGGATATGTATCGTATGCCCATTCGACTATTTCGATCAGTTTCTATCAAAATCAAAATATAAATCTATATATTGAATTTGAACGCGTATTTCAATTTATTGGGGAAACATACGAACTCTAAAAATTCCTGAAAAATATTTTCTAGCTTCGTATTGACGATACGGTCCTAACAAAACTAATTTCGTCAATTTCTGAGACCATTTGAAAAATGGCCATTTTCCAGTCGATTAAAATCAACTAAAACTGGTCAAACGCGTTTTCCTTTACCACGCTCGCATATTGAATCAGAAAATTACGAAATTTGAAACCTAGTAATAACTAGACATCACGGATCCAACAAAAGTGGTTTCGTCGAAATCCGAGGTCGTTTGCAAAATGGCTATTTTTAAGGGCCAGAATTCCATAGCGACTATTCTGAAATTTCAACTGGACATATCTTTTGATTCCCGCTATGAAATTTTGATTTTTCTGATTCGTTGGAAAGATATTGTCAAATAGATTCTAATATTTTTAGTTTCGCTAAAATCCGGTTTGTTTTGCACCCGGTATGTTCAATTGAAGTTTGAAATCGAATTATCGAACTACCACGCCATTTTCAATTCCTTTTATAATTTAAAATAAATTATATATTCTAACGATGACGTATATAAATATATACGTTCTATTTCCATTCAAATTAAATTTCTCGTCGATATTATTTAAAATAATCATTTTAAATATTCAAAATTCATCAAAATTGCCAAGATAAAAAATTCAAATTGGCTCGGATTTTCCGGGTTGTTACATTCTCCCCCACTTAAAACTTTTCGTCCCCGAAAAGGAACGATGCCGAAAGTTGTTTACTAATCAACTCAACTTCCTTTATTTTATTTACGGCTTAAGTTCTTCAACTTTTCAGTTTCTAAGAACTTTTCAAATTCTTCAAAAATTTGGCTAACACCCTAAATTTCCGAAAAATTTCGCCATAACCTCCCCTGCACCGGGGACTTCGGGATATTTCATATAGCCTCCCATGGCCTTCTTCAATCCAAAAGAAACAGAAAAAGCCAAGCGGCTAGCCAATCGGCTCACAAAATCATCATTACCCAAACAAAACAGTAAATTATGATAAACATGTACCTATTTGTTGGGAAAACAATTTTATTCTTCTGCTCTAGCCTCCTTGCTATGACCTGTTCAATGTAAGTACATGTACATGCAAGCAAATGCGACTAATTTCCAATACAACTCACTATTTGGTTCAAATTGGCTATATGGTTCAAATTTTAATTAATCAACCAATAATCAAACAACACAACCATCAATCAATTAGTTGATTAACGTTTCAAATCCATAACTTTGATATATAGTCAAAAATCACATTTTTGATGCCAAATCACAATAATAGGCCCTATCTAATTTTGGTTCTCACACCAGTCTAATGGAAATATATAGATATCACACCTTCGAAACACGAATATAAATACTGATGATGTCCGGACATCACCAGAATTATCCCCGAGCGACTAGAGTGCGAATCTATATCTATCGAATATATTTGAGGCTTCAATACACGTGGATCAGACGTATACTAAAATCTCTATATATTTGATTGTCCAAATCAATATAAATAAATAGTCAAATACATATAATTGATTTAAATTTTCAAAACAAAAATTTGTTTTCAATTTAAAAAATATACTCTTCACACTTGTTCTAGGATACTATTGATCCCATCTCTAACGAGTCATTCCCATTGGATATTACTAATCCAATTTCTGATGAATTCTTTCATCCGGTTCTAACGTGTCTTGTTCTATGGGCTTTGTAAACCAAAGCTCTGATACCAAATGTGACGACAAAGAATTTCGCTCGATCCGAATCAGTCGCTAAACCGACCAAGACCGTTCGAAACCCCTGATCGCTTTGAGAACACTACAAATCAGAACGCAAACGGAAGAACATCTCATTGTTTATTACAACAATTCCATCAGATACCAGAATATACAGAGTAAAAATGAATATTATACATTCGATAAATACCCGAGATTACAATAAATTACATAGCAGCGGGAAAACAATAAAAAAACACAATTGAAAGTAATGCACGGATACAGAGCTTTCCGAGCATCGTTCCAGCTGTAAATCAGGATCCTATGAATATAAATCTGCAAAACCAAAACTACTAGCTGCCCGTGTCAAAATAAGGCCACCCAGAGTTAAGGTTAAAACAATAAACTCCAGGTCAGTCATGGGACTGGTGTGAGAACTAAAACAGTTATTAATCTTTATTATAAAGTTAGGTAAATCAAGGGACCACGCCGTATAACACGGAACAGGTTTCCTCCCTGGAATACCAGTGCATAAAACAATAGCGCAATGCTAAATAAAGGAAAATGAAGTTATTATACGACCCAGGTCCCATCACACAATGCAACGCAAGCCGGAGGATAGGGTTTTACCTTATAATAGCCAAAGAATGCTTGATACGTTTAAAAACAGATTATTTGATACTATTATAAGTGTATAGTGTCAAAACAATTTCAAATCATAAATATCAATCCTAGACGGCATGGGTACCATATATCATGTCGCCATAATAGTTCTACAATTAAAACCGCCAAATCACGTATTTGGAAATAGGGTTTCCATCTGTGAACCAAGGCAAAAGATAGTCCTTACTGATTTGAGATGCTCTAGCCCGTGTCTCAGGTCAGAGCTCGAGTGACCTTTGGATCGTCAGGGCCGGTCCACCGATGTGGATTAGAATTCCTGAACACTGCGTTTCCCCTCCCTTTGGGGCGTAGGTGAGCCAACTAAATGACTCCATCGGTCCCGGATCGACCGATATATCCTAGGCGCCTCCAATTCCAACAACCACATAAGTCAAACTCGTCAGGGCGTGTAAAACCATTGACGCCACTTCTAGCTAGAAGGAAACGGATGCCCTCCCTGAGGTCCTCTCCCGTTTCTGGTCCACTACCGGGGTGTGAGGCTCGCGAATTCACGCTACACAAAGCTACGCCACAAAGGTCGTGCTTTGATCATCAACCATAAGACTTTGCTTTTCAACAGAAGCCTTGATCATTTGCATCTTAGCATGCCACACAGGAAAACCACTCCATGCAACCGATATCAATCACATAGAATGAAATCTAATGTCAGAAACACAGTCCATTTACAAGTCCGTTCTGGGTCTGAACGAAACCAGAGGCACCTTGTACCTCGCATATCCATCGATCTCCAAGTACGTCTGGACAACCACTAACTGATTCCCTCCTCTTGGGTGTACGGCCCAATCAAGATCATCAGTAATTATCCAAACGACGTGAAGGCCTCCAGTCTTCAACCACCGTCTTCATCTTCGACACCACGTCGAATCAGTTATTCAGAATGGGATAAACCCGGTCTTTCTGAATAACTCGCGTATATAACAAACAAGTGTTACACAAACACAATATACGCCTCATTCCAATTCAGAATATTCTTTTATTTAAATATTCTTACACTTTGGAAAAGGTTCCCATTAATTTTATCAAAGATAAATTCTTTAAATTTATTCTTTAATCTTCTTTGAATATCAATTCAAACTAGTCGGGATTAGCGAGCCACACCGAAGTAATCCCTTATTTTAATTTCCCAATCCCACCCTATTCATCCCATGAAGTAAAACTGGTAATACTTCATATCTAACACCACAGTGTTATCGGTAAATTCAATTACCATTTCACGTTCAAATCTAATTAAAGATTTAACTATCGCCTGGAGCAAAACTGGGGATACTCCATTCTTGTTCTTTTCAATCTAATTAAAGATTCGTTAAAACTCCACTTAGTTTTAACCCTTAACTGGGTTAAAGAATCAGTGTCATTTAAAACACGGTTCACGATAAACCCAAAATCACATTCCATTAATTATCGGGTTAAAGAACAAGTGTTATTTAAAACACTGTTCATGATAAACCCAAAAATCAATACCAATTCAATTCCAATTAAATATCATTTAATTGGTACACTTCATTAGATCTAAATAAAAAGATTTAATCTTTTTCTCAACTGGGCTTAAGAACAGTGTTAATGAAGACACCATTCACGACAAACCCAAATCACATTTGATATTAAATACAAGGCTCTGAATAGAAAATATATTGGCTTATATTCAATATCAAATTCTACGACCAACAAATATCGTATTGGAAATAACGATATATATATATATATCTATCTTTCAAATTCCCATAACAATATCTGTATCATCATGAAATCCAACATCGAAATATTCCGAAGACAATTTCGATTCAAATCCATTCCAATTCAATTATTGGAAATTCTGGTTACTTTTAAAACCCTTTTCAAATTCAATTTATTTATTTAAAAATAAATAGAATTATATTTCTAGTTCAAAACTAGTTCATTTCGATAAAAAATTCTTTTTATCTTTTCAAATATGGAGTTTTTCATCTCGATTCTTCCCAAATCATTTCTTATGATTTCACACAAATTATTACTGTTTTTGATAATTTTATCAAGGCCCGTACAGTCGATTTCAATCAACGGCCATCGAACTGCACTTACAACGACCTTTTTCAAATTTGATTTGGACATAATTCCAAATCCAACCGTTAGATTTCAAATTTCTAATATTCGTTAGAAAGCTCTTTTCGATACAAACCCAACGGTTCCGGTTTTAGGAGAATCCGACGGTCGGATCTCCCGTAATATCCGTTTGAAGTCAATGGTCGAAATTCACGAACTGCCGCAGCGCGGCGCGTTCTATTCAGGCCATTATATTATATATATATATATATATAATATATATTTCGTCGATTTCCTTTTTAAAACGTATTTTATAAATCGTTTTAAATTCGTTTTCAAAACGGTTTCTACTTCATATTCAATTTCTAATCAAAATTGAATATTCCAATATAAATTCGTTTTAATTTCATTTCAAATCGATTTCAATTCAATTTCAATTTAATTCGAATTTCAATTCATTTCAATTTAATTCGAATTTCAATTCATTTCAATTTAATTCGAATTCAATTCTATTCAATTTCAATTTGAATTCAATTTCAATTTGAATTCAATTCTTTTCAATTTCAATTTGAATTTCGATTATTTTCAATATAATTCAAATTTCGAAAACACTTTCAATATAATTCAAATTTCGAAAACACTTTCAATATAATTCAAATTTCGAAAACACTTTCAATATAATTCACATTTCGAAAACGCTTTCAATATAATTCAAATTTCGAAAACACTTTCAATATACATTGAAAATTGAATAAAATCGATATTAATATCGTTCACGTCAAAATGGCGTCAATCTAATCAACACGGCTTCAAATATTTCTATTTTCAAATATTCTATTTCAAATATTTCTTTTTAAAATATTTCTATTTCAAAACTGGAATGAGGCCCAATCAATTACCATATAATGTTAATTATATGGATTTTCTACAACACATGTACAAAATAACAACGATAAATAATCAACCATCATCCAGAGTGCGTTCTACACAGTATAAGCATCAAATATAAATATTTAACGCTCATAACAGCCTGTCAATCAATCGATCGACATACAACTAATTATTGGGATTAGTGTATGTCATATATTATCCCAATACCCGTTTGGGGTTTTCAAACAATCAAACACAGATTTTATTTGTGCAGTTGGGCGATGTGTAAAATTTATCGTCCCAATCAATATCAATCAAATCAGTGTATATAAACAAATCTCCGATTTGTTTATAAATATTTATTTTAAATACACGTTGAAAATTCTATTTTTAACTAAAAAAATATTTTCCACTATAAAATATTTTATTTCATTTTACATCACACAATCAACTACACGTCAAAATCAAACAAATAAGCATACAAGCCATCCATGGTCTGTGGACGACGGGTGTCGGGTGCTACTAAACACCGTCTGCATCCTAGTATATATTTTAACTGGAAAATTAAATTAAAAGTGAGAAGCTCTCACCGACTAGCTAATCCAAACGCCACGACTCTTCTTATGTAGGAAATCTCCGCCGTTTCTTCTTTCGTCACTTTCGTCATTCGTATTCACTACATAGATAAAAATCGAATTTTTACTTTGCTATTCAATATATAAAAATCGAATTTTCACTTTGCTATTCAATATATAAAAATCGAATTTTTACTTTGCTATTCAATATATAAAAATCGAATATCTACTTTGCTATTCAATATATAAAAATCGAATTTTTATCACGCTGTTCAATATATAAAAATCGAATTTTTATCACGCTATTCAATATATAAAAATCGAATTTTTACTTTGCTATCCAATATATAAAAATCGAATTTTTACTTTGCTATTCAATATATAAAAATCGAATTTTTATCACGCTATTCAATATATAAAAATCGAATTTTTACTTTGCTATTCAATATATAAAAATCGAATTTTTATCACGTTATTCAATATATAAAAATCGAATTTTTACTTTGCTATTCAATATATAAAAATCGAATTTTTACTTTGCTATTCAATATATAAAAATCGAATTTTTACTTTGTTATTCAATATATAAAAATTGAATTTTTACTTTGCTATTCAATATAAAAAAATCGAATTTTTACTTTGCTATTCAATATATAAAAATCGAATTTTTACCACGCTATTCTCTATAGAAAAATTGAATTTTTATCACGCTATTCAATATATAAAAATTGAATTTTTACTTTGTTATTCAATATATAAAAATTGAATTTTTATCACGCTATTCAATATATAAAAATCGAATTTTTACTTTGCTATTCAATATATAAAAATCGAATTTTTACTTTGCTATTCAATATATAAAAATCGAATTTTTACTTTGCTATTCAATATATAAAAAACCGAATTTTTACCAAGCTATTCTCTATAGAAAAATTTCGCTATTATCTATATAAAAATAGACCTTTAACTTGCTAGGTTTTATTTAAAGACAATGTTGAATTTTATTTAAATTGAATACCTAGTTAGGAAAATTAGCTAGGTAATTTAATTACCTTTCTTCCCTTTTGAACACTAGCAGGCGAACAAAGAAGCCCATCCGCGTTAACTTCGTCTTCGAGTTGCGCGCAGGGCCCACGGTGCAGCGCAGGCGAGGTGGAGGGCTTTAGGTGGTCGGTCAGGGGCTGTTGGTGGCGGTTTTACGTTGAAAGAGGGGCTAGGGTTATTTGTAGGGGGCTGGGGAGAGGGGCGAGGGCGGGGCAGCCGTGGGGAGTCGGGGAGGCACAGCGGAGTTCTTGGGAGGCGGCGCGGTCATCTACGGCGAGGGGGGGCTGAACAGGGGGCGCGACATCGAGATCGGAGGGTTTTTTTTATTCTCTAATCAAATGAAACGGGTGGGGCCTGAGTGGTTTTAGGAGGAGAGAGGTTGTTTTTTTTTTAACTTCAAAAAGGTACTTTTTATTTGGACCTCAAAATCGAACCCACCGACTGTCGTCCATAGCTAATTACCCCCATTCCGAACACAATGGGATATGTATCATATGCCCATTCGACTGTTTCGATCAGTTTCTGTCAAAATCAAAATATAAATCTATATATTGAATTTGAACGCGTATTTCAATTTATTCGGGCCATATACGAACTCTAAAAATTCCTAAAAAATATTTTCTAGCTTCGTATTGACGATACGGTCCTAACAAAACTAATTTCGTCAAATTCTGAAACCGTTTGAAAAATGGTCATTTTCCAGTCGATTAAAATCAACTAAAACTGGTTAAACGCGTTTTCCTATACCACGCTCGCATATTGAATCAGAAAATTACGAAATTTGGAACCTAGCAATAACTAGACATCACAGATCCAACAAAAGTGGTTTCGTCGAAATCCGAGTTCGTTTGCAAAATGGCTATTTTTAAGGGTTAGAATTCCATAGCGACTATTCTGAAATTTCAACTGGACATATCTTTTGATTCCCGCTATGAAATTTTGATTTTTCGGATTCGTTGGAAAGATATTATCAAATAGATTCTAATATTTTTGGTTTCGCTAAAATCCAGTTTGTTTTGCACCCGGTATGTTCAATTGAAGTTTGAAATCGAATTATCGAACTACCGCGCCATTTTCAATTCCTTTTATAATTTAAAATAAATTATATATTCTAACGACGACGTATATAAATATATACATTCTATTTCCATTCAAGTCAAATTTCTCGTCGATATTATTTAAAATAATCATTTTAAATATTCAAAATTCGTCATAATTGCCAAGATAAAAATTTCAAATTGGCTCGGATTTTCCGGGTTGTTACAAATTCTGCTTTATTTTTATCTTCATTAGCTTGTTTAAATTTTCATTTAAACCTTTCCTAGACTCTAAAATTTCAGTATTAATTTTTACTAATTCATCAAAAATAAAATCACTTACATCATTATCCTTAGCCATGAAGCACACGTTTTCTTGCTCATTATCACTGTCGCTATCACTTTCAAAAGATGAATCCGAGTTGTCCCAAGTGGCTGAAAATGCTCGTCTCTTTGATTTCTCATTTTTGCGATTTCTCTTTAACTCTAGACAATTCTTTTGACAGTGTCAAGTCTTGTGACAGTTGAAGCATTCTACTAGAGCAGGGTCAAGTTCTTTCGATGAATTCTTTTCATACTCTTGCTCCGACCTTTTTTGTATTTTAGAAATTTTCGAAAAATCTTAGCAACAAATGCTATATCTTCTTCATTTGAATCGGAATCTTCTTTTTTAGCATGGAAAGCTAATTTTTTTCTTATCTTGTACCTATGCTTTCTTTGCCTGCAAATTTACTTCATAAGACATTAGATTACTAATCAATTCTTCAGGTTTCATGGCTGAGAGATCATTAGCTTCTTCGATTGCTAATACTTTTCTTTCCCATTCGTCCGTTAAAGAATTCAAATTTTTTGATACTATATCAAAGTCGGAATACTTTTCTCCTAATCCTAGTAATGAAAGATAAATGTTTTGACAAAGTGAATACATATCATTTATTGATTCATTTTCATTCATTTTAAAAATTGATTTTTAAGCATAGATATTTTGCTTTGTTTAACTTTGTTAGTACCTTCATGAGTAATTTTAAATGTTCTCCAAATTTCATATGCATGTTGCACATACAAATCCTATTGAATTCATTTCTATCTAGAGCACAATGTAACATGTTCATGGCCTTAGCATTTGCAGTAGCTTCATTTTTCTCAGTATTTGACCATTCAGTGTATGCAGCAGTAGGTGATGTGTACTCTTTTTGAGTAATATTCCATGCACCATAACTATTGCTTGCATGTATATTCTCATTCATGTGGCCCAGTAACTATAATTCATACCAATAAATCAAGGTGGTATAGCAGTGGATTGGCCTTCAGAATTGTAACAATCTGGAATTTTGGAACCAATTTAAAAATTTTATTTTAGAAATTTTAATGGATTTTGAATATATAAATTATTTATTTAAATAATAACGATTAAAAATTTATTTAAATTGAAGTTAGAATGAATAATTTTATTTTGATTATATAACGAGCTTGAAATGGCAGGGCAGCTTGAAAATTCGATTTCAAATTTCAATTGAATGTACATGATCCAAAATAAATCGGATTTCAGTAAAACCAAAAATATTTAAATCTATTTAAAAATATCTCTCCAACGAATCTGAAAAATTGAAATTTCATAACGGGAATCATAAGTTATGGCCTGTTAAATATTCAGGATAGTCGCTATGGAATTTATATATATTTTATAATATAATATATAGCCATTTTGCAAACGACCTCCATTTTTGACGAGACCACTTTTATTGAATCCGGAATGTCAAATTATTGCAAGATTCCAATTTTCATAATTTTTGGAGTCAGTGTGTAGCATCGGTAAATTTAAATGTATGATCAAATAAATAATTAAATGATTCATATTTTAATTTAAAGAAAAGTGGGCTGAGGCGATCAAATGGGCTGATGGGACCTTGTCCATTATGTCCGGAATGGGGGTATTTGGTGTAGCGGCCCGAAAATTCATACCGGTTTGAGCTGACTAATATCCTACCCATTCAACTCAAAGTGCACGAAAATTTAGATCATTAATAGAAAGAAAATTAGAGGATGAGATAGGAAAGATAGAACTAATAGAATAGGAGAAAAAGAAGAACACAACTGTATAGAATCGGAGTAAACACGAAAACTCACAGCGGAACGAATAAAATACATTATATAACATAATCTTTGAAATACAAAAATTTTGTATCATATATGCATACCATCATCAGAGTATAATACAACATTTGATATAGTATCTAACAGTGAAGTCGCCTGCTTTAAACTCCTCCAAGTGTATATGTAAATGCCTGAAACACTTGACTGCCCATACAAATTTGGGCACCCAAGAGTTTAGGAAAAAACAACAAAATAAACTCTGGGTCAGTCATGGGACTGGTGTGAGTAAATTCCAACCATATTGTTTAACTTTGAAAATCCTTTTAAAAGAAAAGGATAATAGTAAGACCAGCCCACACATAAACATGGACGGTTTTTACCTTACTATAACCCAAAATATTTTGATATCGAAATCCAGCGATATTATAATAATGTCTAATCAAATAAATAACCAAATAGCAGAACACTTGCATCTCACGCTCCACATACATAGTATAAAATCAAGAACCGCAGGGCATTTATTGGAGATTGGATTCCAACTATGACAAGGTATGGGACCAACTCCAGATCAGTGTACTCTAGAGGGGATACACTGGGGTTCAACAAGAACATCTTGCAACCCGGCCTACACATGACCCGACCACTCATTTAGCTTGAGTGTATCAAATATATTGTCACCCACGGTTGTTGGCCTTCCAACCATAATCCGTAAGATACAGAATCGAAAGAAGAATAAAGAATGAATTTTCTCTAAATTGGTGACAAATATACCCTGCTTGGGAATGACCCAGCTAGCCATGTTGTCTGCCTGATTTTTGTCACTTCCCGGTTGTGAGGCTTGAGGCTACGTTAAACCTTCAGAATATCTAGTCACCATTTACTTTGAATGCCACATCGTCAAACCCGTCAAATCACTAGTTGATCTTCACAAAATATTACGGGTATAAAAATCTAAGAGAAACGAATTCCTCCGCCACCAACGTAATACCCTGAAAAGATCGTCTTATGTGATCCGTCAGGAATACTCTGTCAGTCATTCGTCCCTATAAGTTGTCCTGGGTCTAGACAAATAGAACGGCCCTTGCATTTTTACTCCGTCTCCAATTATCTTCAGCATTTTCTAATTCGCAACGCCTATGTCTATACGGAGTGGTTTTCGGAAAATAAATCCAACGGGTCTCTCCGTATTGACATCGATGGTCAAAACACTTCGATAGTTGGTTATTTAACTATCGAAGTAAAAATACAACATTCATTCAAACGTACAACTAAACATCACACAACCATGGGCACTTTTATTTAACATTCGTTTTTATTATTCGAATTCCCATATCTTACCCGATATTTCTCAAATCCCATTTTAGCCTTTTCACACTTCTTGGAAAATATTCCCAGTTATTATAAACTCTTATTCTCCCATGTTCCAGAAAATATACGTTATTTACGTTCGAAACATTTTCATTCTTTTCACACTCTTTATTTTCTACACTTGGATAATATACCCTATCTACATTGGAAAAATATTTCCAATTTCATTATAAACATTTTAATCTGCCAAACGTTCCCTTTTAAAACATTATTCATTTTATAATGTGAATATCATCCTTATTATATAAATCTAAACACCTTTATCAAACAACTCATTATTCATGTAATAATTACCCTTATCTTGTTTACCGAAATATCTTTCATAATTTTATATTCCCATTTCACTTTATAAACTCTGTTTCTAAGTCAACTACTTGTTAAATCAATATCAAGTTTATAACTGAATATTGATTACATATCCGATTATAATTTGTTGGTTTAAAACTAAATATTAATTATCCTATCAGATTTTAATTCCTAAAAATCATTTACTTTAATACATTCGACATCGTCGAATTTTAGTTCCAATTCCTAATAGTGTTATTTAATTCTATTCACATTCCAAACATTGAAATGATGTTATCGTTTTCTGAAACGATTCCCCAATTTCTCTTTCTAAACTCATTCTTATATTTCTTTGGCCAAACATTTTTACTTATTTCTTTAGAATAAGTGGATTTGAAACCAAATTGTTTTCATTCCCTAGGGAGTGCTGCTATATATAAAAATCACGCTTAAGCTTGGTCAACACGCTAATTTATCGTTATAGTTCAAAACTTGTCATACGCTGTAATATTCCCCTTTATAACTAATCTCGACATAACAGTCACGCTTAAGTCTAGTCAACAACGTTATTTTATCGTTATAGTTCAAAGACTTTCACTACGCTACTATACTCCACTTTATAACTAATCTCGATATCTCTTTCCATTACAAACTAATACCATCCCTTGATAATAGTGAAGCCATTCAAGTTGGGGTATTTTAATTACCTCTCGGACCTTGATCAACAACATTCCTATCCTAGAATAGATATAAGTTCTAACTCTAACCCCTTATACTTTATAATCCGTCAAATCGTACTTCTTGCTATATTTTAAATATGGTTTTATGACGCTATATCCTTAATTTGAAAACTCGGTTATTTCCAACTATTTATTTAAATAGTAACCCTTTGTTGCGTCTTCGCTATACAATGATATTTATAACTTCTTTTACCAGAATACATTTACGTTCTTTGTCCCTTGAGATTGTACTTCTATTTGAGCCATTTTACTTAATGCAAGTAACATCTCATCACTAATTCAATAACATCTTAAATGAGGTCCATTTAAGAAATAATTATTTAATTAAAAATAATTAAATAATAATTTACTTTATCATTGCTGAAGTAAACAATTTACTTCATCATTAATCTAAAATAGATTGGTTGCTTACTGTATATAATAACTAATTATATTGGTTAAATATTTATTTAAATCCTCATTAATTTAAAAAGGGTAATTAATAAGGAATCTTCTTAATTTTTGATCAGTTTACCGCTAAGTTATTTTTTTATTAGATTAATTGAAGACCAATTAATCTAATAATCATTTTCCAAATAAACAGTTGATTTAATCAACTTCATTCCATCAGTAAATTCGTTAACTAATTTTAATTACTTCTTACCATTAGATAAATATAATTAATCTAATAATATTTCTTAACCGTTTGCCTTAAAATAATTATCCAAATTATTCACTCGCAGGATAATTATATCTTAATAACTTATTTAAATGTCAAATAATCATTTATATTTACATTATAAAATGAACTATAAAATATCTGTTTATAATAGAACTTATATTATAATTTAAATTTCGCTTAAATTATAAAAATATAATTTTTATAATTATCTTTGTTGATTTGCCTGACGACCAATCAACTTCTTAATAAAAATGGGTTTATGGTCGATTGTTGCTATTTTCTTAATCGATGTCGTCTATTTATTAAATCAACATAAAGTTGAATTTCCATTCAGCATGGTTCAAACAATGCATATATAAAACAAACAATACATCGATATATGCACTGATGTTAATCCATACAATTTACACTAATTTCATACTAGGGAATCGTATAACCGATGGAATCAGTATCCAATCCGTGATGTGTATATATATGCATCGATATGTATATATTTCAACCAATTTAATTTGTAATCTACCTAATCAACCATCACACAACATTCAACCATTATTTTAAAATATAATTATAATATTTTAAAATAAAACAGAGTTAGTGAATTTACTCACCTTCGCGCGTTAACCGTTAAATAACGATTTGCATCAGTTGATTATACCCAGCGCTTTTAACTTGTTTTTCCTTCTTCCGTCCAGCAAATGTCGTTCATCCACGTGCCTTCCGCATGCAAATATCCGTTCATATATTTTGCCAATGTTTCCACTCTTCTATTTTATTTTTTCCTCTTTTTTCCTTTTATTGGGCTTTCAGTTCGGCCCAACACCAACTAATCCGCACCATCCCAGAACATGATTTTTCTTCTAAACACGTCCGTCCTCGGTTAAACAAAAACCACCGTTTCCACTTCAGTAGCATACCCGCAAACTTCCATCCCCATTAATGTTCTACGCACCACCTTCTTCACCTACAGCTAAACTCCTTCAAAAACAAAGTCACGCCCGTTAGCAGTGCATCCTTTTCTTTTCCAAAGAAATACGTTGCTTCATTATACATACATATTGTTTTTCCATCCTGTTTATTTGAAAACTCCGTCCCTGCTCCAGAGAATATAACCCGCAAATGCTCATCATTTTCTAAGTCACCTTCTAACCGACTGTCCCTCCTTCTCAGTAACAAACGCAACCTAATACTTCCGTCAACCTTCTCCATTTCATGCGCAGTGCATGCTTGTCTCGTTCCTTCTTTTTCTTGGATTAATACTTGTGTGAACACCCACCATCTTCATGTATACACAGTCCATCCTCTCAGCGTGCAACTTCCCTTTTTAAACAAACACGCAACATTCCTACAAATCATATACCCTAATTTCCGTGAACGCACTGTTCCCCCCTTCACCCATACACACAACTGCTTACTTCTATACCCATTAAATCTGAAGGCCCTCCACTTTGCCTCACGCAACCAGTACAGTTCACCTCCTAATCCATTGAACATCACTTCGTTTTTCCATCCCATACTTCAGTCTCCCTCAACCAGTAGCCTAATCCACGTTCATATTTTCCAGTGAACAAGGACGTCGTCGAGCTGTGTGAAAAACATACTAATGGGAAGCAAAGGTCTTGAAGATGGAGAATACAGGATTCATTTTCGAATTTGTTTATTTTCGTGATTTTCGGGGAAATGAATTTATAGAAAAGAGGAAAGGACAATGTGAAGTTGGCGACTATATTTGTTGCTAGAACAAGGGGAAACGGTTGTATTTATAGCTTCACCAAACTTGGCGCGCACGGGATAGAGTAGTATAATAGCTGGAAAAAGAAATAGCTGGTGATTTGAAAACTCCTGAAGGCTTCGCTATGAAGTATTAGCAGATCGTGGGTCTGCATCGATTTTTTACATTGGTTAGCTATGGTGTTTAGGGTAGCTGTGAAAACAATCTGAGGCATGTGCATATTGTTTTTGGTAGATTGTACAAAACCTTAGTTGAGAAGGAACACTATATATATCGGTTAACCATAAATCGTTGAAGTTGTATACTTACATATGCTTTCTGAAACATAGAGTATACTACTTTTGCTACAGTTTGATTTAACTTGGTATATACATCGCGCAGATATGCATGTGCTTCATTAAATTTTCCTCTGCGTATTAGCTTTTAGGTAGAGAAAAGTTAGCTGTTTTGTACAGTTAGATTTAGCTTGACATAGGTTTGCATTTTTTTGACAACATAGGCTGGCTGTGCAATTCCTTCACAGGCAAGGCAAGGATTTTTTTTATGTATAAATTCTTTAAGTATTTTATCTTTGTTTTTTTCGTTTTGTACATATTGCTGAAGTCTCAAGAAGATGAAATGAGTAGAGGCGTTTGATATATTTATATATACACAATGGTGAGGTAAGATCAATGTTATTTCATAGCTTGTACAGAGTCTAGAATAGGTCAGTGTGAAGGGATGGAAAATGGGCTATATGAAAAGAAAATACAGGGTAGGTTTAATAATTTTCAACGTAGTTGTTGCAAACTTTAACCTAATGCATGCTCTTAGATAATGGGTTTCTGAGTAGGTGGGTATTAAAGTGACATCTCATGTATATTGGTTTCAGAATTTTACCATACAATCTGATGAGATCGTGATGTGTAGGGTAGCTAATGAAGGTCTGTGCAATATTACTTAGGTGCTAAGGTAGTTTATATTTTAGTTATACATACAATAAAGATGTCTGGTGTGTCTCACCACCATGTATGTAGCCACTGTGTTCCTAAGATTATACTTACGTATGGACAGAAATAAAAGTATAGTTCTGCTCAACGAGGTGTCACGATCCCAAAAATATAATAATATCGGTTGGTTAACTCATATTGTGAAACCCCAAAATGTTGATTAAGGGTGCAAAATACTCCAAATAAAAAGTTGCATATTTAATTAATTAAAAATTATAGTAAAATTCTAAAAATTAAAGTATAACTACGTCTCAAAAGAATCTTGTCTAAATTCGAAACCGGTATCTAGTTATATCAAATAAACTGTTACGGTCGATAAACGATTCTATAGCGACTATTTTGAAATTTGATTTGGACATAACTCACAATTTGTAACACGAAATCTTGGTTTTTCCCTTCTATTATAAAAATACAGTTCAACAGATTTCAACGTTTCTTATTTCGAAGAAATCCGGTTTATAATGAGTCCTGTATACTTAATTGAAGTTCAGAACGTTAAATTACGAACTACCGCGATATTACGGGCTCGATTATATTTAATATATATTTTTATACGTTCAACTTCCTTTTAATTAAAATATAAATCCACTTATATTCTGAATTCAATATTTGATTTAAATATTCAAATATAAATCGATAAAAATGCGGGACGTTACATTTGGCTAAGGGAAACATTCGCTGGGCTGGATTTGGAGTTGGTAGGAATTAACGGGTTTTTCTGAAAATTAACGAATTAAATAAACAGGAAACTACTTACAAGGACAATTGACCTTAATATTTTATCCATAAGGACACGCGCTTAAAATTTTACTCAGAAGGACAATTTTCCGTCGCCCCTTCTCTCTTTTCTTATTTATTCTTCCGCTCCTTTCTCTCTTCTCCGATTTCTTCTTCCACGAAATCAGCAAATTAAAAAATAACGAAATCATCTCAACTGAAAATCGCATGAAATCAAATCCATACCAAAATCGATTATGCGCGTACTGATTTGGGAATTCGTTCAAGAGATTTGCCCTAATTTTGTCGATTTGCCCTAATTTTGTCTGAAAATCTTCGTCGATTATTGTAGGTGCCGCGGATTTTGATTTGATAGGCAGTAAAGATGATTTCGTGTTTTTTGAATTTGCGAATTCGGCGTAGAAAATCGAACGAGAGAGATGAAGGAGAAAAAATTCGTCGCTGTATACTTTTTTTTTACGGTGAAGTTATCAGCAGTTTTTAGGTATCATTTTTCTATTTTTTTAGCTATCATTTTTCGTGTTTTAACAGTGTTATGCTGTTTTGTTTATAATTTTGGTGCTATATCAGTTTTCTACATGTAGTGTTGCATTAGCTTTGCAACTTAATCGAAATTATGTCATTTTAATCAATCAAAGTGGGATGTAACATTTTTATTCATTAGTTTTCCTTCAAAATATCAAAGCAATTTCTAGGTATCATTTTTATATTTTTTTTAGGTATCATTTTTATTTTTTCTAGTTAAGTTTAAATCATAGCAGTTTTTAGGTATCATTTTTCTATTTTTCTAGTTATCATTTTTATATGTTGTAGCTGAATTTACATCATAGCAGTTTTTAGGTATCATTTTTATATTTTTCTAGTTATCATTTTTATATGTTGTAGCTGAATTTACATTATAGCAGTTTTTAGGTATCATTTTTATATTTTTCTAGTTATCAGTTTTATATTTTGTAGCTGAATTTACTTTATTATGTTGATATAAGTTTTGATTATGCATGAAATTCTTGCAGATACTGCATGCTGCTGGAATTTACTTGAATTCAAGACTGGATTGAGTACAAGTAAAAGTAAATGCTTGAATGCATGCTTGGAATGTGGAGTAGTGTTGTATGTACTTATATTGTGTAGGAAAACAATGTATCCTAGTATATCAGTTATGCATAGTTGTAGATATCATATGATATGATACAAGCGTGTATTATTGTGAATAATCTCATTTTTGTGATAATTGAATTGAATTAAGTGCTAATTTTATGATACAAGTTTGATTGTATAAAATTAAATAAATTCGACTGAGTTAAAAAGTTGATGCAACAATATAACTTCAAAATTAACACAGCAATAAAATCACATGAAAAAAACACATAACATAGTTAAAACTGTAATAATGATACCTAACATATTAGAAAAATGATAACAAAATACTGATACAATGCTTTGAAGATAAAATAAGGAAAAAAAATTATATCACAGTTTGACTGATTAAATTGAAATAAGTTCGACTTAATTTCTTAGCTGATACAACAATATAACTTCAAAATTAATACAGCAACAAAATCTCATGAAAAAAAATATAACACAGTTAAAAAGGTAAAAATGATACCTAAAAAAATAGCAAACTGATACCTAAAAACTGCTGCTATGTTTTTAATGTTAAAACATGGAAAATGATAACTAAAAAAATAGAAAAATGATAACTAAAAACTGCTGCTATATGTTAAAGTTAAAACCGGAAAAATGATAACTAAAAAAATAGAAAAATGATACCTACGAACTGCTATACTATTAACGATAAAAAAAAACATTTCCAATCACGAAAAAATTGTTTCAACAATTTC
Organism: Allium sativum; assembly: GCA_030737875.1. Classification (NCBI taxonomy): domain Eukaryota; kingdom Viridiplantae; phylum Streptophyta; class Magnoliopsida; order Asparagales; family Amaryllidaceae; genus Allium; species Allium sativum. Next base: position 104,115,082 of record CM060920.1, on the reverse strand, counting down.
GACTTCTTCAATTGTGTTTTCCATCGTCTGAAAAATATTTTTATTCAATTCAAACATGATTTCCAATGGATTTTTTTTGTTCGACCATATTTTGGTTTTCTAGGGTTTCTGTTTCGAGCGGATTTCTGAATTCGAATTTTTGGGTTCGAATCCGATGTCCTTTTGATTTTCGTGATTTATGAATTGTTATGGATTCGAATTTTTATGATTTTTGGGTTCGATTGTTTTAAAGATGGAGCGGACGTGAATTGGGATCGGAGGAAGAAGAAACAAGCGCACGTGAAATCGAGATACGCGACTGAGGGAGAAGATGGAAGCATCGGCCAAAATTTAAATTCAGTGTATTGTCCTTATGGATAAAATATTAGGCGGGTGTCCTTATGGATAAAATATAGTAGCCTTTTGTCCTTATAAATTAATATCCCTTAAATAAATTTATAAATACCTAAACCCTAATCCAGAAATAGGAGCCACGGCCATGTAGGAAATCAATGGCATTGGACTTCCGATCTTATTCCCCCTTTAATTTGAAATCCACACAACGATTTCATGAGCTTCCAAAGCCAAAAATGTAGATCTACGTGAGGCCTTTATAACCAACAGTGGAGATTAGTTTTTATATCCAGAATCGCTCGAATTTGGAGCTCTAACCCGCCGCATTTGTTTGTCGTTCCTTGTCAGTAGGGGGACCGAAGTTCGTCAAACGGAGGGTGGTGCTAGGTGTTGAGGTGGCGCACATGGTGCCGCCATCTGATGGTCTTCCGACAGCTCCTAGAGGCGGCGAAATTGAACCCTAGCCTACGAAGTTGGTTTCTGCTGCTTCGTGTATTACTAGATTAACGGGGAAGAAAGAGTAAAGTTATTTAATTATTAATTAATTTAATTAAATTAGTTAATGACGATATTAATTGTACAATGTTTAAAATGCAATAACTCATTCGTTTTAGGTCGGAATCGAGCGATTCAAAGTGCGTCAGAACCGTGAAGACGTGATCAACACAATGGAACTGACCTGGACAAATTCTTAAGTAACTGGTAATTTTGATTACATTAAACGCCTTCGTTTAATTTAATTAGAATCATCGTATTCAACAATCAAAACCGACCATTGTGAGAACTCTATCACCAAAATTTTCTCGTACAATTATTTATATAAACTGCCATGATTTTTATCTGTATTTTATTATCATAAATATGTGTTCACTAAAAATATTATTTTTAGCTTATAGGTGAGAATTGTATATTTTTTATACAATTAAAATTAATTATGATTGTGATTTTTCTACCAATCCGCTATTAAATTCTATTTGATGTATAAATGATTTGATCTGGGATTGATGATTGATGTTGTTATATAGATCTGTTAATTTGATGATTATGGTGTTGTAATAAAATTGTTGAAAACAAATATATCATGTTTGTTATAATAAAATTGTTGAAAACAAATATATCATTTTGTTGTAATAAAATAGTTGAAAACAAACATATCATTTTTGTTATAATAAAATTGTTGAAAACAAATATATAATTTTATTGTAATAAAATAATTGAAAACAAACATATCATTTTTATTATAATAAAATTGTTGAAAACAAATATATCATTTTGTTGGAATAAAATAGTTGAAAACAAACATATCATTTTTGTTATAATAAAATTGTTGAAAACAAATATATCATGTTTGTTATAATAAAATTGTTGGAAACAAATATATCATTTTTGTTGAAACCAAATAGTTGAAATAAAAAGGACATTTTGTTGTAAGAAAATAGTGAAACAAAAATACCATTTTATAGTTGAAACAAATTTGTCATTTTTGTCAAAATAAATTAGTAGAAAAAAAATTTACATTTTTGTCAAAATAAAACTTGTCAAACAAGAATTAACATTTTTGTTGAAATAAAATTGTTAAAACAAAAATAACATTTTTGTTAATTAGATTTGTGTTAAAACAAAAATAACATTTTTGTTAATTAGATTTGTGTCAAAACAAAAATAACATTTTTGTAAATTAGATTTGTGTGCTTTTGTTAAATAGATTTGTGTCAAAAAAATTGTTAATTAGATTTGTGTCAAAACAAAAATAACATTTTTGTTAAATAGATTTGTGTCAAAACAAAATTAACATTTTTGTTAATTAGATTTGTTTCAAAACAAAATTAACATTTTTGTTAAATAGATTTGTGTTAAAACAGTAAATATCAATTTTGTTGAATTAGAGAATTGTTAACAAAATGAAGTTATCACTTTTATTTATTTTGTTAAAATGGAATTGTAGATAAAATTAAGTTATCATTTTTAATCATTTTGTTGAAATAGAGTTGTCAACAAAAATGAATGGATCACTTTTAATCATTTTGTTGAAATAGAATTGTCAACAAAAATGAATGAATCACTTTTAATCATTTTGTTAAAATAGAATTGTTAACAAAATGAAGTTATCATTTTATTCATTCTGTTAAAATAGAATGGTTAACAAAATGAAGTTATCATTTTTATTCACTTTGTTAAAGTGGGATTACAAATTAAAGTGACATTTTTATTGTCAAATTACATATTAGAATTTGTGTACAAATTAAAGTGACATTTTATTGTCAAATTACACATTAGAATTTGTGTACAAATTAAAGAAACATTTTTGTTGTCAAATTATGCATTAGAATTTCTATATAAATAAAAATAAACATTTTTATGTGTCATGTTATACATTGAAACTATATACAAATAAAAATATTTCTATTTATTTATTTAAGTTAAAAATAGAAATTCCATACAAATAATGGAAATAAAAAGTATCTTTTTATTTGTCATTAGCAACAATGTCATGTAAATAAATTACATTTTATTTGACATTAGAAAATGTAGAAAATGTAATGTAAATAAATTACATTTTTTATTTTGACATTAGAAATGTAGGATATGTCATGTAAATAAAATACATTTGACATTGGAAACATGTAGTGAATAAATGTAAATAAATTACATTTTTTTATTTTGACATTAGAGAAATGTAGAAATGTATGCAATTAAAATACATTTTTATTTGACATTATAAACATGTAGAAAAATGTATGCAAATAAAATACATTTTTATTTGGCATTATAAACATTAAGAAATGTATGCAAATAAAATACATTTTTATTTGACATTATAAACATGTAGATAGGTTATGCAAATAAAACATTCTTTTATTTGGCATGTTAAACACATTAGTGGGATCGTCGAATGATTTATATTTATATATAATTATATATATATATATATAAATTAAAATTAAATGAATCGCGCACGGTAGTTTGCGTTTCGGAATCATAACTTTAAACGATTATACCGAAAGATCCGACCGTCGGATTTTCCCAAAATAGAAACCGTTAGATCCGCTTTAGGAAGATCTTTCCAGCGATATAAAATTTGTTAAAATCCAACGGTTAGATTTCGAGAAATGTGTAAATCAAATTTGGGTAAAAACAGCGCTAGGGCCGCCTGTTGACCCGAAGCATCGTTAAATTAAATTGGAATATTTTTATATAAATAAAAATAGCGATAAATTGTTATAAAATAATATTAACGATATGAAATGATTTTAAATTATATATATTCGAAAATTATTTGAAAATACCGAGTTCAATCTCATTTCAAATAATTATACGACGATTTAAATCGAAGATATTGAAGACGGTGATTGAAGACCGACGATCTTCACATCGAATGGACAACTACTGATGCCCAAGATTGGGTAGCTCTCAGTAAAGGGTTAAAGTGGTAGTTGTCCGGACATACTTTTTTACTGTCCGGATAAGCGAGCATCTCTCTTTCATATTGGACATACGGGACGAGGAATAAGATGTCTGCGGAGTCATTCAGACCCAGAACGGACTTGTAAATGGACGTGTGTCTGACATTGGATTTCATTCTATGTGAATTGATTTCTATTTAATATATATCTGTTTGGTGGCTGAGAATTTATTCTCTTGCTTAACACCCTTCTCTGAGACGCACGAGCCAAGAGGTTATATATTGATAGTTATCGGTCTCATGGCGTGGATTGTCAATGTGGCATGCCAAGATGCAAATGATCAAGGCTTTTGTTGAAAAGCAGACCCTTGTAGTTAATGATCAAAGCACAGCCCATTTAGGCATAACTTTGTGTATAGCGTTACTTTGCGAGCCTCACACCCCGGTATGAGTCAAAAAGGGGATAAGGGAGCGTAGGGAGTGCACACATTTCTTTCTAGCTTGAAGTGGTGTCATGGTATAGAGCCCAGACATTTTTACTTATGTGGATGATGGAATGAGGTGCCTCGGATATATTGGTCGATAATGGCCAATTGATAGGTCCAATAGGACCGGGAAACGTGTGTTCAGGCATAACTAATCCACTAAAGTATTTGTGGACCGGCCCTGCAGGATCCAAAGGTTCACCAGCGTCTGAATCTTGAGACATTTGCTAGAGTGTCTCGAATCGGTAAGGAGATCATCCCTAGCCTTGACTCATGATGGAAACCCAATTTTCGTTACGACATTACGGATTTGATTGTAAACCTATATGTGGCGACATAGTAGGATGGGGTACTATGCTGTCTAGGATTGATACATTTACTTTAAAGTATTTTTAAAATGATTAGACACTAATAATAATATTGAATATTATTTTATACGTATCAAGCATGTTTGATCATTATAAGGTAAAACTCTATCCTCCGGTTTGCGTTGCATTGTGTGATGGGACTTGAGTCTTATAATGATTTCATTTTCGAAAAAGCATTGCGTAGTTTTGAATAAAAGTTTATTTAATTTATGCACTGGCAATCTAATGGAGTAAACCCATTCCGCGTTAGCGGCGTGGTCCTGTGATTAGCCTTATTATTAGATAAGTTAAGTAAGATTTCTCATACCAGCCTCATGACTGACTCGTAGTTTGTTTCACTTGCAAACTCGGGTGCCCTTATTTTCCACACGAGCAGTCGAGTAGCTTGTTTTGCAGATATCTGTTATTGAGCAGGATTCTAGAACTAAGCTTAAAGGTGTGTTCAGAGCATTGATATTCTTCCGCTGTGTTAGTTTAATTGTTCCGCTGATCATTGTATTAAATTTATTGTAGATTATCTTCCATTGTATTATATTCGATGTACTCTGATATTTTGTACTCTGATGTAACATTATTATAATGTTTATAAAAGTCTTCTGTTATTTGTTCTGATGTGTTGTATGCCCAAAGTTAGCGTATGCGGGATTCGAACGGTCTTGGTCGATTTAGCGATCGATTAGGTCCGAGCGAAATCCGTGTCGTTACAAGAATATTCGGTGTTATTTCTAGTGCTGGTGTTACTATCCATAATGTCTATGTATCAATTAATGGTTTTAAAGTTAAATGATTGTCTAGCTCTGATACCAATTGAAAAAGTCGGTGTGTACGACTTAAGCAGAATCTATATGGATATAGCGGAAATGTAGATGATATGTTAACTTATTAATATGTAATGGTTATGCAGGTAAAACTTAAGTTATAGAGTTATATCACAAGTAAATAAATGTGGTAAATAAAGTAAGGTGATACCCAGAATTTTATGCTGGTTCGGACTTCCCGCCCTACGTCCAGTCCTGAAGCTCCTCTTCGGAATTCACTAAAAACGCCCTCTCTTAACCCGAAGAAATAGGTCAGTACATCTGAGCCCCAACAAGGATGCCTCTCGCCTGAGCAACTACAAAGGACTCAATTACAAGTGTTTGACTTATGCTTTGTGTTTTTAAATCAACACGGATAGTCAACGGTTTAAGTACACCCTTCATATAATCTGATCTTCGAGTATTTGATTTGAATGCGAAAATTTAAGGAAGAAAATTGCTTGTTGAATCAAGTGATATTAAAATCAAATCAAGGATTCAACAAGTATTTGAATTAGGAGAGCTTTTGTTTGCAAAAAATGTAAATGGAGAGAATAGAATGATGATCGGTAAAATCGGTAAAATTCGGTGGTTGTAAAACATGTTTGAAGTTGTTTATATAATAGTATAAGAGTAGTTCAATCCTTCATGAAGAGTTTCTATAAAAAGTTATGTCCAATTCCTTTGATTAATGAAGAGGAATCACTTCATGTGGTGACTCTTCACAAAATAGTTTCTGGGTCAAATCAGTCGACTAGTTAAAAATCATCAGTTGACTGGTTGAAATATATCGTATATATAAAAAAATTCAAAACTAGTCGTTATATACAAAAACAGGCTAAACAGTCGACTGGTCCTTTTTCTACCAGTCGACTGGTAGGCCTGTTTTTGTATATTCCTAACATTTATAAAGGCTTATATATATATATATATATATTACTTTATTTTGCACATTCGTGTATACTTGAGGATGGATTTTAACATAATTCTAACATAACTCAATGTGTATATATATATATTAAAAACCTTATCTCTATGATATGATTCCCATTGCAACTTTATTCGTTGCCATCGACCAAAATCTTGTTATCAACATCTGGTTCGATTATAATTTATTATAATCGAATTTTTATGTAATACAAATATTTATATGTTGGTTGATTGGTTGCATTGCTGTTTATTTATAAATTGTGGTTATTATATATGTTAGTTATTTAGGCTTGGTGGTTGTGGCTATTATATATATTGGATATTTCCCGCAATACCATTTAGTGGATGCCTGCAGTATCATTAGCGGATGACCCTATCTCCGCACGATATATGAGTGGATGACCTTTTATACCGCGATATCCTGCCTCGAAGAAGGATTGGTATTATTTATGATGTTTGACATCTGTGAATGCAGGAAAACAGGTCGGAGGGATCCAACTGGATTCCTCAAAATTTATAATTGTTTGTTTCCGTATATATTATCATATATGATGTGTTTGATACCTGTGATTTGAAATTGTGTGTTTTGGATGTTTGAATATCACTGGCCCTAGATATTTATATTTAAAAATATCAAAAAGGGATTTTTAAATATAAAAAGGAAAATTTACTTTTCCAAATAGAAATGAAATTTCGAATGAACTGAGAAATATTAACTTGTTTTTAATAATAAAAACAAGTAGCTGAGTTTATAAACAATGTTTATAAATGGAAAGAACTATTACCATTTGATAATATTAAATTTTAAATTCAAGTATGAATTTTAAAAGGAAAAATTATTTTCTGAAGTGGAAATTGGATTTTCAAATGGAATTTGAAATCGAAGCTTGTTGTAACGTTTAAAATATGAAGTGAAATTTATAAACGATTTTTGTAAATAAAGAAGAGAAATTTTCAGTGGATAGTATATGAATTTGAATTCAAGTATTAATTTAAAAAGGGATTTATAATTTCGAATTGTTTTAAACAAAAAATGATGAAATTTATTCCGATGTTCGGAATAAATTGGATTGAAATAAATCCAAACCGATTTATGATTTGAATTCGACGATGTCGAATTTATAGGAATAAAATTATTTTTTAAAAGGGATATTGAAACTGTATAAAATAGAAATTTAAAATTTAATATGAAATAGACCCTATGTATATATATAAGTTATAATACTAATAATAAAATAAGAATCGATTTCAGGTGGATTACTAAATTGGAAGTTTGTTTTTAATATATAAAATAAGGAAGTAAATTTATAAACATCGTTTGTAAATGAAGTGAAGTAATTTTCATTGGATTATTTGGAAATAATATTTTCCAAGGTAAGTATGGTTTATGTAACGACCCTGCTTGAAATAGACCCTATGTATATATATAAGTTATAATACTAATAATAAAATAAGAATCGATTTTAGGTGGATTACTAAATTGGAAGTTTGTTTTTAATATATAAAATAAGGAAGTAAAATTATAAACATCGTTTGTAAATGAAGTGAAGTAATTTTCATCGGATTATTTGGAAATAATATTTTCCAAGGTAAGTATGGTTTATGTAACGACCCTGCTTTTTGCTCGGTTTTCGCTAGTAATTAAACCAACTTAAACTGTTCATAAAGACGGATTGTTTGGGGTACTTACACATTTGCACAAAATAAAAAGAACTTTTCCATTATCATTACAATAATATTACATCAGAGTTACCAGAGAAACATCAGAGTACATCGATTACACAGCGGAAAAGATACTAAACTCAGCGGAAGAATTTGCATGCTCCAAGATATAATAGCTCCAGCTAAACCAGCATCCTACTCTAACCAACTCCAAGACTAAATCTGCGAACCAAACTACTAGGATATCCGTGCAAAAATTATGGGCACCCACAGTTTAGGTATGGGAACAATAAACTCCAGGTCAGTCATGAGACTGGTGTGAGAACTCAAAACATTTGTTTTTAGGGTTTACTTTAAAGTTAGGTAATTCACTGGACCACGCCGCTAATGTAGAACATGTTTACTCCATGTGAATACCAATGCATAGAAATTCGCAATGACTTTTTGAAAAATGAAACTAACATAAGATCTCGCGACACACACACAATGCAAACGCACACATAAGCGAGGTTTCTCCTTATGCAGTCAAAAATGCTTGATACATGAAAATCCTCTTTCAGTACTATAATATAGTGCGAAAACAATTTTGAAAGTAAATGTATCAATCATAGCCAGCATAGGTACTATATACTATACCGACGTATGGTATACAATCAAAATCGTACAGGCTCGTAGCGGAGATTTGGTTTCCAACAATGACCAGGCAAAGGAACTTCCTTCCGAACTGAATTTTGAACACCTCCAGAGGGATGTCCGAGGATCAACAGTGATGATCCTCATGCCAACACAAGGCCGGTTTACCCCTTAACTGGGTAACTTAGAGTACGCTTGAGTATGTCATCTCCCGGTCATTACCGACCTTTCCGAGCGCGCGCCAACAACAACCACAAAAGTAGATGCTTTTACTACATAGGTTGATACCTGGGCTCCATACCATAGTACTCCTTTTATCTAGAAGGAGACAGCACCCCATAACCTTACCGCATATCTTCCTGTTTTGGCCATTTACCGGGGTGTGAGGCTTGCCGAGATCATGATATACACAAAGGTACGCTTAAATAAGCCATGCTTTGATCATCCAAAGCTCACCACATAACTTAAGTATGCCACATTGTCCATTCACAATGCATCACTAATTTCTATCGATATATAACATCCAAGCTCATACGTCTTAGAGATGGGTGTTAAGTAAGAGAATAAATTATTCTCCACCACCAAACAGATATATATTTAACAGAGATCAGTGCTACGCAGTCAATTACAATGTCAGACATACAATCCACAAATGTCCGTTCTAGGTCTAAACGAAACAATAATCCAAAATTCCTTTACACACGTTTGGGCTTCTTGCCACTTAGCTGATATAAAATCCATCTGCAAATGGGAGCTACCCATTTGAGACATTCAGCAAGTCATCCTTACGATATGAAGGGTCCCGGTCTTCAATTGCTCCACAATGTCGTATTATTACTTGGAATGGTTTTCGGACATAAATCTGATCCCGGTCTTCCCAAATAATAAGCGTAATTTTTAAAACACAATTACGGAACACACAGGCTTTCAACCAAATCTCCTTCCAACTTAGATTTTGTTAAATTAAATTTCTTTAAACCTATTCTCGAATTATCTTTAACAAAATCCATATTTTAACCATTCTTCTTTAAAACACATCCCTTAAATCAAAGATAATCTAGCCCCAAAGCCTTTGTTAATTTTCCATTTGATAACTCGTTATCAAAACCCAGTTTCCTTTGAAAATCCTTTAATCCATATTTCAACCATAGTTTCCAATTAAATTGATTTTCCAACATTCAATTCCTTAATCTTAACTAAGATTGTTCCCAATTTCTTATTTTTAATTTTCACAGATCAAAGATTTGATTAAATCCCAATTTATGATATGAATTTCCATAACTCAATCTCATTGGGTTCCAAGAATGATATTGTTGAAGATATGATTCACAACAAAACCTAAATCAATCGATATTGAACATAGAAATTGTATCTACTTATATTCGATATCAATTCTCATAATCAATGAATATTGTAAGTGGAATAACGATATAATAATATCTTTCAAATTCCACAAATAGTATACGTTTACACCACTGAATTTCATGTCAAATATCAGAAGATTATTTCTATCCAACTTATCTCAATCCGATTGGGAAACCTGTATCATAATTAAAAGATTTATCCAACTCTTTGACATTAGATCTGGATAGAAATACCATCAACATATCCTCAATATTAATCTCCGTATCCAACTCACACTATAAGCGGAATAACATTGAACTACCTTTTAAATTCCTCAAATAGTAAGAGTCTTCATCTACCGAATTAATATCAAACATCCGAAGATTTATCTCCAACCATATCCAATTACTTAAAATTGAAAACCCGTATTAATATCAATTTAAATTCCATATAAAATATTTCTAATACATTTAAACCTTTGAAAACAATCCAAGAATCATTACTTATAGTTCGGAAAATAGTTTACGGGTTAAGACTTCAAAATAGATTGTTTTCAAAGGAAGCGCTACAATAGCATTTCAAAAGTGTTACAAAAGCGTTACAAAACAGTTATCTTAACTATTTTGATCAAAATGTCATTTATCTTAGCCAAAACTTAAACTTTACAATTCAAAACACCTTTTCATAATTTGTAATGATTTTAAAAAAAAATCCATATTTTTAAACATTTAAAAACAGCTGTTTATAGTTATGGTCAATAATTGCTCTTACAACGACCTTTTCCAAAATGGTTTCAGACATAACTTGAAAATTATAACTCGAATTTAAAATCTGCTTTCACTCATTTGAAAGTTCTTGTTAATGGAAATCAAACATTTTTCATTTCATGGAAATCCGATTTGAATTGCAAAAGTTATAGCATTTACAGTTTGTAACTAAAACATGCGAATTTGCCATTGTGCGACAAGCTCTATTTTGATCGAAATAGAAATTATTCTTCAATACTTCGAAATACCTTAGAAAACCATTATATATTTATATAAACGTTTTAAAATCATTTAAAGTAATTTACATTGACTTTCCAAATTATTTTGGGTTTAAAATTCAACTTTTATTTTTTGCTTAATAAATCAAATTCCAATTCATTTCTAAATTCAAATAACTTCAAATTAACCATCCCATTCGTCGGATCAGTTAGGGATAGCCAGGGAGAGCAGGAAACTTTATTTCCAAACCCAAGCCTAGACACTATCATCTCTGTCATCCTAGAATGCTCCGGTATCTATTTATTCATTTCAAGAAACTTTATCAATGTATATGAATTTATACATTGTGTCTTTTCTAATTATTAACCTTCAATTTCAATAATAATATTGCTTCTAATTACGAAGGAGATTTGTCGATCGCCAATGTGATACCATAGTTGTTGTGTCATAGTGTGTGCGCAATAACATCAACAACTATTATAAACATCCATAGCAACCATCATCAATATAATTAAATAAATCATAACTATGCACAAGTGTTATAACATTAACTTAATAGTGTGTGTTCTAAACTACGCATCCATCATCCATCACAACAAACATCAATCATCATTAACCATAATAATTCATCACTATGTTTAAATTAGTGTAACTATTATTAAATATATAAATTGTGGTTAAAGAGTTCTCACCAAAAGCTTTCCAAATTTCCTTATAGGCGATCCTAGCTGAGCGAACCGTCAGATAGTATTTCAGCGCAACGCCTTCTTCACCAATATATATATATATATATATATATATATATATATATATATCATAAGAGGAGGAGGAGGAGGATGACGACGAACTTCGGCAAGGTGATGGTGGAAAAGAAGAAGACTTATGCCATTTAAATCATGGCCATAAGCTTTAAGAACAAGATGAAAAGGAGAAAATGGAGTGGAATGGTTTAAAAAAAGAGGAGAAAATGCCTCCTTATATAGGAATTGAGGGTTAAGGAGGTAATGACACATAAGGGGGCAAGTGTAAAACATGCATGAAAGGAGGCATGCAAAAATACAAGTGTCCTTACACTTGTCTTAAGGAGGGAAAGTGATCTTTTGGTAGCATTAACTTTAAAATGCTATGAAAACTAAGGACAACACTTAGTTCTAATGCTACTAATTCATGTTATAGTTTGACAAATCCGGTCGAACGACAAATAGTATCATTAAATCAAAAATTATTAATAACCATTCTCATTTATACTTCAAATAAAATCTATCATTTAATTTATACTTCAATGAAAATCTATCATTTAACTTATCAAAATTATTAAATATTCTTAACCATATATATTTATGTCATACTCAAATTTAAATTCAAATTGAGTAATAAAAATTCCAATTTTAAATTGGTTAAAAATTCTGGATCGTTACAGCTTATAAAACCATATTATTTTGTATACTTGAAGATGAGATATTAATTGAGTTTTTGAATTACAAGCCTTTATCTATCTCAAGATAAGAGCGTTGTCGATCAAGGTCTAAAAGGTAAATAAAATACCCCAACTTGTACGACTTCACTATTATCAAGGGATGGTATTAGTTTGCAATGGTTAAAGTATATTAAAATTAGTTTACCTTGAAATTAGTTATAATCTTCGAAATTTGAAGTTGGACAAAGCCGTTGGGTTTATATAATAAATTATTTCCGACGAATTGGAATTTTATATAATATGATTGAGTTTTTAATGAATTCATAATCGAGCTATGTATGTGGGATAAAATAACCAAAGAGTTTGGATAATCTGAATTGTTATGTTAGTTCTGGATGAGGGGCTTAATTCATTTTAAATATCGAAAAACGAAGTTGAAATTTATTTAATAAACAAAGTTTAAACGTTTATATTTAATTTAATTAAAACGAGCTCGTCACGGTGCGGTAGTTCATGGTTTGATGTTTCGAACTTCAATTGAGAATATATAACTCAATATAACTCGGAATTCAACGAAACAAGGAACGCTCGGACTTACTAAATTATAGTTTTCTAATGAAAGAGAAAAATCTTGATTTCGTCGTATAGATTTTGTGTTATGTCAAAATCAAATTTTCTGAAAAATAGCACCATAATCATTTTTAAACCATAATGGTTTATTTTACCAATTAAAAGGACTTTGAGTGAATAAAAATCTGAATTTTCAATAGTAAAATTCAGATTTGAGTTATAAATTAAATATGAACTCAAATGGAATAGATGAAGTGATTTTTAGGAACAAAAATCAGATTTTTATTTATTGAATGAGGTTAACTAATTTCAAAAGAATTAGTTAATAGAGTTTTGATTCGAATTTGACTTAGTTTAAATAAATTGAATTTTTTAATCGAGATCGGGAATCCGAGTACTAATCGTGAATTAGAGTTGGGAAGCAAGCAAGGATTTTGAGTTTGATTTGTATGTAAGCGAATACCAATATATTTGAATGAGATATGTTCAAATTAAAGATAAATGAAACCAAGAAGCTAATTATAAATTTAATTAACGAATGGAAAGCAAGTTATGTAAAAAGGGATGAATTGATTGAAATGAATTGGAAATGGCCGTGTATATTTTAAACAGGTATGGAATGTGGAGAATGAAGATTATAATTTAAGTACCTGACAAAAAGGTACATGTTTCAATTTCCATATGAGATTTTACGAGCCTACTGGGCAAGCCGCTTGGCTTTTTGATTTTCTTTTGAATGGAAAGGGCCTAAAGAGGCGAGTTAGGGTTTGAGCTATTGACCGGTGAAAAGGAGGTGGTGGCAAAATTTTATGGAAATTTAAGGAGTTAGAATATTTTTGAGAAATTTAATAACTAGAAATCAATATATCGATATATATAGAATTCGATAAGAAATTTGGAAAAATAGTTAATGAACGAATATTTATTAATAAGGGCCAGTGATTTGTTTGATGGATGTTTATTTTCCTTTAATAGTTAAATCACCGGTTATCAAAGATTTTTGACCATCGTTGTCAATACGGAGAGACCGGTTGGATTTAATATCTGAAAACCACTCCGTGTAGGCATAGGCGTTGCGAATTAGATTATGCTGAAGAAATTGGAGATGGAGTGAAATGCAAGGGCTGTACTGTTTATCTAGTCCCAGGAAAACTTGTATGGACGAATGTCTGACAGAATATTCCTAACAAATCACATAAGACGATCTTTTCAAGGTATTACGTCTGGTGGCGAAGAAATTCGTTTCTCTCATCTTTTATACCTGAAATATTTTTGAGAAGATCAACTAGTGATCTGACGGGTTTGACGATGTGACATTCAAAGTATATGGTGGCTAGATGTTCTAAAAAGTTATACGTATCCTCAAGCCTTACAACTGGGAAATGACCAAAATCGGGCAGGTAGCATGGCTAGTTGGGTCATTCCCAAGCAGGATATATTTGTCACTGATCTAGAGAAAATTCAATTATTTGTTCTTCTTTTTGATTCTGTATCTTACACATTACGATTGGACGGCCGATAACCGTGGGTGACAATATATTTGCTACACTCAAGCTAAATGAGTGGGCAGTCATGTGTGGTTGGGTTGGAAGATGTTCTTGCTGAACCCCAGTGTATCCCCTCTAGAGTACTGTAACGACCCGTATTTTAGAGATTATAATAATTAATTAATTTAATTATTTAAATAATGGTTTGGAGATTTAATTGGTCGTTTAATTAAATAATGTTGAATATTTAATTAATATAAATAATAGAATAATATATTTAATTCTAAAAATAATCAGAAATAGTGAATTGACAATATAATGTGAACTGGGCAATTCAAATTATATAATTCAGTTTATAATTGAATTAGAATAATGAATATATTTAAATAACGATAGTTTGAACGTATAATTATATTATAATTAAAATCGAGCTCGAAATGGCGCGGCAGTTCGCTATTTGGTGATTTGAACTTCAACTGAATATACAGGCTCTGTTTTAAATCGGATTTCTGTGAAATAAGAAACATTAGGAGCTGGTAAGTATATTTTTCTAATGGAAGAGAAAAATCGGGATTTCATTGTGTAGATTTTGATTTATGTCCAAATCAAATTTTAGAAAAGTCGTGGAATTCCTTTATAATTTATAACGATATATAAAAGGAATTTCAATATAAATTTGAATATCGATTCAACCGGGATTTGAATATCGAGTTGTAAATCCCAGTGGAGCTGTATGATATTCTAGTGTGAATATATACGATAATATTTATTTTTAAATATTTGATTTAAATGTTTTTAAATATATTTATATATTTAAAAAGGGTTATTTAGGGCTTTAAAAATAGCCAGTTTTGCAAACGACCTCAGAATTCGACGAAACCAATTTTGTTGGATTCGTAATATGAAATTATTGTTAGATTTCAATTTTCATGATTTTTGAAGTCAGTATGTGGTCGTACCGATTTTTAATGTGAGAAACAGTTAGTATTTTGACGGTTAAAAGTATGTTGTGTGAGCAAACGGAATCGGAATTCAACGAAACCAGTTTCGTTGGGACCGTAATGTCGAACTGTTGTTGCATGTCCAGTTTCATGATTTTTGGGAGTTGTGTGTGATCACACGGATTTTTAGAGTGTAGAAAACAAATATAAAAGGATAAAAATAAAATATTTAAGCCTATTTAATAACTTTAACCAAAAGTTATAACCTAAAATAGAGGTCCACGCTTCATTCTTCTCAACCACCGTTCTCTGTGGCCTCAAAACAATGTCGTGGCCTTCAAGGATCCACAACCCACCCAAATAAAATCCTATAAATTAGGATATGTGTATTTTCGGATTCCTAAAACCATTCTCTTGCTCCTGTACAAGTTTCAAAGAGTGCGACGGCTTCATGAGTGGGTTCAGTTTTTGACAGTAGATATAGGGTTGACGATTTCGGGTAGGATGAGCATCGATGTTGATTATTGATGTTGTATTTGGGTTTGTTGAGTGATTTAGAATCTGCGTGAGGAGTTTTGAAAGATTTGGTGTCAACAAATGTCGCACTGTTCTCGTGAGCTACAGGAAGAAGCTCGACCTTGGATTTCTCTTGGTGCGTGCGAGTTCGAATTTACGGTATGGGGAGGTGCGGAAATCGATGAGGAGTCCGTTGGTGTTCCCTGTTTTGAATTCGGCTGAGAGATGGAGTGGTGAAGGAGGATGGAAGGAGAGTTAATGGTGCTGTGTAAATGTTTGGAGCGACGGGATTCGGTCTGATTGTGGAAGAAGAGTATGGCGGGTTCGGCTTGAAGGGGGATGGGCCGAGGAAGGAAAGGGGTGAGGCCCAATAGGGTTTAAATAATTTTAATTCAAGAATAGTTTAAATTATTCAAAGTATAAAATTGTAAATACGATATCTATCTCATACGTTATCAGAATTGGACAAAACAAGATCCGTTGGGATCGTCGGACGTCAGCTACAACATGAAACTGACTGGGAGTGGATCGAAGCTCGTTACAATTTATAGCAAAATAAATTGTCCGTCGGAATCAAGTGATGGTTATCGTTATTAATGATGATCGTCCAATGTGAGTAAAACTCACCAACTCTGAACAGTTATATTTCTATAACGTATTCTTATAACTGATAATTATCTGTTGATTGCTGTGTGTTAACTGTTTGGTTGAATTGTTTATGTATTGGTTGAAATTATAGATAATGATATATATATATATATATTAATCGTTAATCAAATATTGATTTTGTTTAGCAGAATATTTCATAGTGAAATGAAGTCGATGTTAATTATATTGTTTAACATTTGTAATGCAGGGAAACAGGTTGGAGGGACCCAACTGGGTTCCTCAATATATAAAATACTGTTTTGTTTCATATATGGTGATATATAATCTGTTGTTGATTATATGTGTTTGAATGATATTGATCACTGTTGTTTGGTATTTTAAATACCGTAAGAAAACCCTGGGATGAAAAAGGAAAAATTTCAATAACTATATTGAAATAAAATATTATATAAAATCAAAAGATTTTATATAGAAGGAAGATTTCAAACTGTATATTGAAATAGAATATTTATAAAATCAAAGGATTTTACATAAAGGAATATTTATAAAATCAAGGGATTTTATAAAGGAAATTATTTGTAAAACAAATATAAAGGAAATTATTTGTAAAACAAATATAAAGGAAAATATTTGAAAAGGGAAATATTTGTAAAAAAATAGAAATAGAAATATTTGTAAACCATTTACAAATAGAAATGAAAAGGATATATTTGTAAACCATTTACAAATAGATTTGGAAAGGGAATATTTGTAAAACATTTACAAATAGAGTTGAAAAAAAAATATTTATGTGTTAAATAAATAGGATTGGAAAAGAATATTTATTTGTTAAATATATAGAGTTGAAAAGAAAATATTTATGTGTTAAATAAATAGGATTGGAAAAGAATATTTATTTGTTAAATAAATAGAGTTGAAAAGAAAATATTTATGTGTTAAATAAATAGGATTGGAAAAGAATATTTATTTGTTAAATAAGTAGAGTTATATAAAGGAAATGTTTATTTAGAAAATAAATAGAGTTATAAAAGGGATTTATTGGGAAATGAAAAGAATGCCATATAAGGAAATATTTGGCAAATGAATAGAATTTTATAATTGAAAGGTTTAGACCCGTGCTTCGCACACGGGTATAACATGATATGGATTTAAAGCAAAGATTTTAAATAGAATCTGTTGTAACCAATAGATTGAGAAGATTAATTTATAAATAATATTTTATAAATAAAATAAAATATTTATCATTGGATAAATAGAATATATAAGTCAGGGCTTATATAGAGAAGTAAGAATCGATTTCAACATCGATATTTGAAACTGAATATGGACGTAGAGTTAATCAAAGGAGTTAATCAAAATGTGTTAATCAAAATGAGTTAGAGAAGTTAATCGATTAGGGTTAGAGTTAATCGATTAGAGTTAGTGTTAATCGATTAGAGTTAGAGTTAACCAGTTAGAGTTAATCAATTAGAGTTAACCAGTTAAAGTTAATCAGTTAGAGTTAATCGATAAGAGTTAAATCGAACTAGAGTTATTCGAATAGAGTTAACCGAACAAGAGTTAGTCGAATATTGTTATATCGAATAGACTTAATTGAATTAGAGTTAGTCGGATTAGAGTTATTCGAATATAGTTTATTTGAAGAAAGAGTTATCGAATAAGGTTATTCGAAGAAGAGAATTATCGAATATTAGTCATTCGAAAGAAGTTTTTCGAAATTATCGAATATTAGTTATTCGAAAGGAGTTATGGAATAATAGTTATTCGAAAGGAGTTATCGAACATTAGTTATTCGAAAGGAGTTAATCGAATATTAGTTATTCGAAAGGAGTTAATCGAATATAGTTTATTCGAAAGGAGTTAACTGATAAGAGTAAATTAGTTAGAGTTAATCCAATAAAGTTAATCCAGTAGGGTTAATCAAATAGAGTTAATCGAATAAGAGTTAGTCGAATATTTGTTATTCGAATAGAGTTAACTGATAAGAGTAAATCGATTAGAGTTAATCGAATAGTGTTAATTGAATAGAGTTAGTCGAATATGGCTATTCGAAGAGAGATTATCGAATATAGTTTATTCGAAGGTAAGAGTTATCGAATAGGGATTTATTCGAAAGAGAGTTACGTAAGGAAGTTTGTTAAAGATTAAAAAGATAAACTTTGACTATTTCAAAGTTAAAACGTTGTTCAGTTAAGGTCTGAGAGGTAATTATACCCCAACTTGATTGACTTCCTTCATAATTAAGGAATGGTAAGGTTTGATAGTGAATGATGGTTAAGTGAATTTAGTTAATGAGTGAAATGGTTTGAGTTGGCATGGCGATGTTTGATTTAAACATCAGTTTAAATCCAGTGAAGGAGTTTTTGAAATGTTTTCCAAATAAGAATCAGAAATGTTTTCTGAAAATAGAAAATAAGAATTTAGAATATATGGAAACTGGAGATAAGTAAATTAATGAGATAAATATTAAATGATGATTGATCGATAAAATTTCCATCTGGAAATAATATCGTTGTTTGCACACGTGTTTTTCTTTGATAGTTAAATCACAGACTATCAAAGTTTTGACCATTTTTCCGTCGTCAATACGGAGAGACCGGTTGGATTCTTATCCAAAGAACCACTCCGTATGGGTGTTAGCGTTTCGAATCAAACAGATCGAAGACAAATTGAAGACGGAGTAAAGTGCAAGGGCTGTTGTATAAGTCCTAGGTAGAGATTGCCTAGGATGGATGTACGGAATAGTGCCTTCGGTTTGTCCAGTCCCAATACAACTTGAATGGATGAATGTCTGACAGAGTATATCTGGTAGATCACGTAAGTTGATCATTTCAAACATATTTACGTTGGTGGCGGAGGAATTCATTTCTCTTAGCTTATACCCGTGGTATTTTTTGGGAAATCAATTTGTGATTTGACGGGTATGACGATGTGGCATTCAAAGTGAATGAATGAGTAATCTGTTGAAAGATACGTTATGACCTCCAGCCTCATCAACTGGGAAATGACAGAAATCGGGCAGGCAGCATGGCTAAGTAGTTCGCAACCAAGTAGGGTATATTGTCACCATCTAGAGAATATTCATATTTGTTACTTCTTTCAATTCTGTATCACCCGAGAATGGTTATGTTGGTTTACCAACTGTAAGGTGACAATATAGTCGATACATTCAAGCGAAATGAGTGGTCGGTCATGTGTGGCCAAGTTACAAGATGTTCTTGTTGAACTCCAGTGTATCGCTTCTAGAGTACGCTGATCGGAAGGTGGATCCATTCCTTGTCATAGTTGGAATCCATTCCCCAAATAAGAGCCCGCAGTTTTGATTGTATATTATATATGTAGAACGTTAGATGCAAGCGTTTCTACTAGATTGATATTACTTGTGTTAGACATTATTATAATATCAGAATAATATTGTTTTACCAATGATTTGGGTTATCGTAAGGTAAAAACCATCTGTGTTTATATGTGGATCGGTCTTATGATTATCCTTTGTTTCAAAAGGATTTTGAAAGTTAAATCAAATAATTTGAGTTTACTCACACCAGTTACATGACTGACCCGGAGTTTATTTTGTTTTGATTTCCCTAAACTCTTGGGTGCCCAATTTTGTACGGGCAGTCAAGTAGTCGGGATTTGCAGATACTTGAAGAGCTAGAGCAGGAGGCTTCAGGATTTTATAGCTATGGTTTTCCCGTTGTGTTGTAAGTGCTGTACTTTGGAAATGATATGTATATTCAAGTACAGATTTATATTTCAAAGTTATGTTATGAAATATATTTATTCATTCCGCTATGAGATTCGTGTTTACTATGATGTTGTATGTTCTTCTTCTTCTTCTATTCTAAGTTTCTATCTTATCTATCATCACCCTCTAATTTCTTTCATTAACTACCGGTATTTTCGATCCTTGGATGTTCGATATGTGTTGTATATCGGATAACCAAGATCGGTTTTTCCGGGACGTTACAAGTACACTGATCGGGAAGTGGTCTCATACCTTGTCATAGTTGGAATCCAATCTCCAATAAGCGCCCTGCGATTTTTGTTTTTATACAATGTATGTAGAGGCGTGAGATGCAAGCGCACTACTGTTTGTTTATTTATTTGATTAGACATTATTATAATATCACTGGATTTTGATATCAAAATTGTTTTGGGTTATAGTAAGGTAAAAACCGTCCATGTTTATGTGTGGGCTGGTCTTACTATTATCCTTTCTTTCAAAAGGTTTTTTTTCAAAGTTAAACAATATGGTTGGAGTTTACTCACACCAGTCCCATGATTGACCCGGAGTTTATTTGTTTGTTTTTACCTAAACTCTTGGGTGCCAAAATTTGTACGGGCAATTAAGTGTTTTAGGCTTTTACAGATACACTTGGAGGAGCTTGAAGCAGGAGGCTTCACCGTTGGTTATTTAGAGTATTTCCGTTGTGAAGAATATGTATTGTACTCTGATATGGTATGTGTATACAATCCAGATTTGTATTTCAAAGTTATGATATATGATATTATATTTTGTTCAGACCGCTGTGAGATTCTGATGTTTTTCTTTGTTTATCTTCTATCTGTTATATTTTCTTTAATCCTGATGACTTGAATTTCTGTGCAATTTGGGTTGGACATGTGTGGTATCAATCAACTCAAATAGTACGGATTTCCGGGCGGTTACAAAAACCAATAGAAATCAATAAACCCTTCAGAACTTCCTTCATGTAATTGGCAGTGAATCTCGGAACGACTCTCGTAATTTTCAAATAGAAATCGTACAATATCAAAATAAGACCAGTTCTACTACTTGATAATATATTTCTAAATCCTGATATCCAAATTCATAAATCGGTACACATGAACTTAAAAACTAAAAGTAAAAAATTCCCAAACTGTAGATTTAGATCTTAAATGCAAATAAGCTTGACTTCGAGAAAATTCAACAACAAAAAAACGAGTTGAAATAATACCAAGCAAACCTAACAATTGGTAGCAATGGGATACCCGACAAGCTAAAATTCCAAATCGTATGATTGAAAACCGATAACAAGATTCTTACCCAACATAGATCAAATAGAGGTACAAGGTTAGCACATCGAGAATTTTTTTAAAGGATCAATTGTGAGAGATGGAGATTTAACATAAGATTTTGAATTGAAATCAATTGCGCTTGAACTCTCATCTTCTCTGATGGCTTGATCCCATATATCGTACTGTGAATCCGTCAGTTTTAGTAGGGCCTATTGAGGGAGAACGATAATCTGAAGAATCTTGAATAATGACGATTTAGGATTTTAGTTGATTCAAAGAGAGAGAGAGAGAGAGTCGAAGATCTGATTTAGGATTTTTGGTTGAAACGCAAAATGGTCTTTGTTGTGAAGCTTGAAACCAAATTGGTTTCGTTAAAGATGGGAATCGCCTATCTCCATCGAAGGAAGAAAAAAACAGTTATTTACAGAGTCTGTGATTGTGGCTTTTCAATGATTAAGGGTTATAATCGCTGAGTTTTGTTTATGACTTGAAACCATAGCGGTTTCGATTACTTTGGGAATTGCCTTTTCTTCTCTCCATTAGAGAGAGGAAGAAAGTGGTTATAATAGCATATTATATATAAATATATAAATATATATATATCAACTATATATATTTTGATATGTTTCACATTACACTTATATATACACATGAGTATATATTGATATACTTAGAGCATATATATATTGGACTAGTTAAAGTACATTAACTAATTAAATCATGAAAATCAAATAAACTATGATTTTATTTAACTGACTAAATAATATCTAATAAAAAGATTGACTACCTAGGCCAGTTAAGATTTAATTAGGTTTTTTTTTTAACACAAAAAGGATAGAGATGATTCGACCATACCAAAAGTTAATGTATTCATATAAAACAAAATTTGTGTAGTTAATAACAAAAGCTTTAAAGCATTCTTGTGCAAAGCATGTCATCATTGCTAAAGCATTCCCAACCATCCATCGATTGGGATATGACCCACCCCCATTGAGGAAGGAGTCAAAGCCCATTTGCAAGGTGTATTAGCAACTCTTGCTAAGGCAACCTGAAGGGGGAGGGGTTTTCCAAGTTAACTGATTTTTATAAAACTAAGTTTATCTGACTTTATAACAGCCAGCAATATGAGAATTCAAGTATTCTCACATCATAATTACAACATGTGGGCATGAATTGCAATCTACGTGACCCACTTTAACCAGTTTAATAAAAAAAGTTAAAATTGTTGATATGATTGCGGTGTATTTTTTTAAATTTATTAGGGAGTGAGCTGGTGGAATTTAGAGGTTTAAATGTGTAAAAGAGATGTTTGGCGAGCCATATGGATGGAAGTGCTTTCAAATCTAGGATTAAGATGACAATTTGCATTAATTCCACTAATCCTAGGATCATGACATGTGACACCATCAAGATTGCTCATCTTGTCAAGTCATCAATCTACGTCAACTCCAATCGACTAATACAAACAAGTTACATCCCTTTCCAGCTACTACAAACCACTGTGAGTTTGTTCACACCACTTTATGTGGTGTGAACATAACTCTACCACCCCATTGGTGGAAACCAGAGAGACCCATATGGGCCTCCCTGATTTCCACCAATGGAGAATCGGTGTTATGTTCACACCACATAAAGTGGTGTGAACAAACTCGGACTCACTACAAACAACTACAAATAAGCATCTTCCCCCACATAAGAACACAAGAAGTGACTTTCTTCGTTTTCTCCTTCTTAAGCATAGATAATTGCTTTAAGCTTGATATTTCTTAGCTCGTTTCAGAGTTTGAGGTGATTTTAATGATTGACGATAAATAATGACTCGAGCTTTGGATATAAAAGTTCTTAAAAATAAGAAATTGCTTATAAGCCTTGTTTTTGACATTTTGGATCATGAAGATGCGTATTACTTGCATTTTCACAATCTGATAATTGATAAAAATTGCATATACTCAAATCATAAGCTGTTTGTTAATGAATTAAGCATGAAATAGACCTCGGACATATAGACTAAAAAACGGACATATAGACTATTTTTAGTTCCACCGTGGATGCATTTGGAATTTCTATTAAATAATATACCTTTTCAAATATTTCAACATTGAAAGAAAATTTGACTCAACAAAATATGAACCACCAAATTCTAATTATAAACTAGCAAATAAATTTTCTTATTCAAGTGATAGAACGGAACGTCCACCCCTCCCTTAACCACCCGATCATCACAATGAGTTAGCAAAGAAAATTCTGATTTTATCCATCAACACAAAATATAACTCAAAACAGGTCAGAAGATTCATTTCGGCTACTAAACATATCTCACAAAATCCACCAAGATCAAATATTAACATTGCAATTCTAACACCATCTGCTGGCTTTTTTTAAAAATCATTCCAAAGCATTTTCAATAATTGTGCTTTAAGGGAAAGAATTAACACCTTCCATATAAGCAATTATACAGAAAGAATCAAGCTTGATATCAATACATTCGACCTAGATATATAGAGCAATCACCGCGAAAACGGAAAAAAAAAAAATTGCTTTTCCTTTTAACGCCTATATGAACATTTTGTAATGGGGCTACTATTTCTATCTGTTCCGAGACTGAGGTGGACAATGTGAAGATTTGCTTACACGAGGTGATGGGTCAGGGCTTTCAGAGACCTCCATATGTGTTGGCAACATATTCATAAAACTTCCATGGCTTGGCTGATCAGTTTCTTTATCCGAATCTGTAACAAGAAAGGTATTCATTTTCATATTAGCTACTATAATAATGAAAGATGCACTTGTTCTATGTACATGAATATAACAGACATATATTCTAAGCACAATAAACTTTCTGTGTATAAATACACAAGTGTATGTCTTTTCTTTCCGCTGTATGCGCACGCACACGCATGCACATGGGCATGTGCATGCACCCTTCTTTTGGTGCACCCCATTAACACCCCAACCATGTATTCTGCAATGCTATATATGATATTTTGTAGAATATGTATCTAAATTGCAGCCCAGATAAATATAGATAAATTTTGACCTTGCATTTAAACGTAGCGGCTTTTTTTTGCAGTTTCAAATCTTAAAAGACAAAATCATTACCAAACAATGTCTTGATGGATGGTCGTTTTGGCTTGTTCTTTTTTTTCAATTCCGCTGTACATGTCAAAAGGGAAAACAATGTTAAGACTATGTCAAACACATAGCATAAAAGTAAATTCAAATCAGCTCAATCGATGATAAAAGGAGAAAGAATAACTACCGATATCAGCAATGTTATGGTCATTTACAATCTCAAAGTTCTTGTATGTATAACCAACAAAATTTACATCCTTGGAGGAAAGCATCTGTTAAACAAATATAATTAATACTTTAAGAATGAACACCCAAAAAAAAAGGGTTTTGGGGGGGGGGGGGGGGGGGTGAGGAGGGGGGCGTGGATTGTGAAGAACTTTACCTTTCTCCACGGGCCAGACTTCGAAGAAGTTTCCATTGGAGTTGCAGACTGTACAGCAACACAAATTGATTAAAATGTTAAGTAATTATGATTATATATAATAGGGGTATGGTAGTTGAAGCAAGTATTTGTGTATGTTTGAAAGTGTGCGTAGATCAACTATCATGACATGATTTAAGTTCAGGCAACTATACTGTATCAGCTAGGCCACTTACGCCTAACTGAAGTAGATACCAATCCTAACAACCTGTATTTTACATATCGAAAAATCGTAAGATGGTTCTATTTAGTTGAATACTCTAATATTATGAGATATAATACTTAAGGATTTTTTATACATATGTGATTTTTCCCGAATTTCTATACACCACTTTGCCCCTGAAAATCTTATTTCAATTGTAACTTTTGATAGAAGCCGAATTAGATACTTTAACATGTTCCATTTCCTTGGAATGATGGTTTCACATACCGTGAAGTGATCATATAAGAAAATCGGATCAGAGGTTAAGAAATTATGGCAATTTTAAATTTTGAAAACTAATGGACAGAATTAGAGGGGATTAGTAGACTGAGTTAGTAACTTTAATTCGAAACCCTAGGGTAATCTAATTATGCATATAACTGGTAATTGGCTAGATCTAAGGTCATTTGAGTATGTATATGCACATTATATCATATTTTATGTTAGGTCCACGCTTTGAAATGATTGAATGTATGTAATCGAATGACACTTTATGTGTTGCACTGGTAGAATTGATGTTATGCATCTGTTAATGTTATGCATGTTTTAGGACTTAGATTGGAGATCAGAGCATATCGAGAGCAATGTTCGTCGGAATTGCACTAAACTTGGAGGATAAACTCTAAAGCAAGATGAGAGGCAGCAAAATGACCTACGCCAGTATCTAGACTAAGTGATAGAGTCGGTACCGAGTCATAGAATGAATCGGCACCGACTCATGGATATGACTCGGATGACTCTAGTGCATGTTGAAGGTTGATGTGTTGGGTTCCTATATGTTACCAGCAGTTTTAGGTTGCTGGATAGACCAAGTATTAAAGAATGAACGAGTCATCTTCAATGAACTGAACTATGATGCTTAGAAGAAAAGATCAAAAGACTAGAAGTGATGAGTCAAGGTTACCGGCATCAAGGATGGATACACCAGACGGTAGAAGAAAGATTGGAACAAAAATGGCTAAGTAATAGAGTCGGTGCCAAGTCATCTGGCAGGATCGGTATCAAATCATGGGAACTGCTCCTATGGATCTGCGACTCATCATGTGCTGTGTTATCAAAGCGCGCGCTATAGCGACAAATAGCACATAGCGTAGTGCTTGTGTTACTGTACTTATAATAGCGCAAGGGTTCACTATAGCGCAAAAATAGCGCGCTATTTTATCATAGCGCATAGCTCAAAATAGCACGCTATTTTGTTTGTCTCCTTTTTAAATGTTTGAACAATGAATTAAGCCCAAAATAGCACGCTATTGTATTTATAATGACTCAAAGGAAAAATGCCATAGAGTATGACTCGAAAGAAGAAGGATTGATGATCTTTTAAATAATGATTAATGGTTATGTTTTAGATGAAACTTGTGAATATGTTTTAAAAATTTAGAAGCATAATATAATTTCTATGTTTTGTTATTGTATGTTTGAATCACGTTTATTTTTTGTTTATTATTTTCACTTTACAAATTTTCTTATTTATACCTTTTTCTCAGTACTTGTTAGTAGATTTTTTAAAAAACATTTTGTACAAAAGTGTATTTTCATGCTTTTTTCTGAGAGTTTTATATCACCATAATTGATAAATAGAAATAAATCTCATTATAACTCACAATTATAAGAATAAAATTTAAATTTGTAAGATACAAATATATTATATACATCAATTATTTTGAATGTATAATATGAATTTATCAAATTTTCTGTAATATAATTACATTTTGCATAAAAAATATTTAATACATGCATAAAGTATGGTAGTGTTTGCATTTGGAGTCTTGAACAGTTTGGTTATGACACAAAATATGCACAAAAAACAAAAACAAAATCAGTTAGGCAAAATATACTTGATCACTTCTTTTTTCTAAATGAACGCAATAGCGCGCGCTATAGCGCATAGCGCAAAATAGCTCACAGTACAAGTCTTGCGCTATTTTGCGCTATGCGCTATAGGCACTGATCTTGGGTCGTAGAGAATCATACTGGAGGTGGTGCTCGTTCATGTCTTGTGTTGATGAAATTACAACATGATGAAATTATGGTTTTCCAGTTGAAGATTCAAGTTCGTAGTATGATCGAAGATGAAAGCCAGGGAAGGAACGAGACTGCAGATAATGGACTAGACTGAGTATGTAGCGCTCGTGGTCCAGGACAAAATTTGGAGGAAAACTCGGATGCTATGAAAAACCCAAGGAACCATTGATAACTCGGAGTGTTCATGTTGTGCACGAAGCATAGGATTTATAAGTGGGGGCATCCATGAACTGGTAGCGGTGGTCGTGTACTTTGGACAAATTTCGACGCTTTAATGCTGAATTCCAGATCCTGTAAGGCGCGAACCAGGTAGTAGACAGTGTGAAAGTACAACAAGAACCAAGATTTTTATTATTCTCTGACGTTTAAAGATGATCATACAGATTATCATATATATTCAAGATTTGGAGGGTGATAACTATGTCTTATTTGATGAATGTCATGGTTGCTATTACTTCTCCCTTAAGTGGGATATCATTTATAAAAATCCTGAGAAAGAATTGGGAATAAGACCAGTGAAGGGGGCTGCTTCGATTCTTCCATCATATTCTGTTACAATATCCTCTATTGTTCTATCTGAGTGACATATTATATCTTATTATTATGTTATGACTTTTTAATTGCAGAGATAGTCATGTATGATTTTTATACCTGTCTAATGCCATATTACCATTATAGTTTTGAGAGTCATTTACCATTCACATCAAATTGTTGTTTAACCTAAGGGTTTTTATTTTTATTTTTTTTATTTTTTTTATTACCATTTAGGGTACTTTTCATGAGCAGACTAGATGACAGATCATGGTGACGCAGCTGCTGTACATAAGACGAGTTAGG
This sequence comes from Allium sativum, assembly GCA_030737875.1. Taxonomy (NCBI): domain Eukaryota; kingdom Viridiplantae; phylum Streptophyta; class Magnoliopsida; order Asparagales; family Amaryllidaceae; genus Allium; species Allium sativum. The sequence continues at coordinate 104,087,022 of CM060920.1, read as the reverse complement.
AAAGCTATAGCGTATTGTACTTTTATGTTGATGTTTCTGCTGGTAGCACTGTGGATACCAGACCGTGACGCTCACTCTGTTATTTGTTTCTTTGAGTGTGATGTTGTGAGATAATGTTGTATCCAGTTTATATGACATTTGTATACATAACTCAGTGACTTTAAAAGATGACTTTTCACTAATTGTACCTCACTATTCTACTATATATTTAGTGTGGTGCTAAAAGCACTCATTTTCTTCCCTGGGTTACCAACGCTCGAATTTAACTTTTAACGCGTTTGGCGGTAAACCGCCGACCAAACACTGTTTGGTCGGCGGATCTCTGGTAGCCGTTATCACAAAAGTGGGTGCTTTTAGCACCACACTATATTTATCCTTTTATATTTTATCTGTGTTATGTTGAGATATACGACAGGTTATGCTGCTTTTGTTTTCATCCCTGATGATCATCTCATATTGACATCGCACGTTTGCAACGCTTATTTTTTTCTATTTCATGCGGACGGTATGCGGCAGCCATCAAGTCAACTAATCATTCTTATAGTTGTCAACCAACCACCCATGTTAGAGGAAAAGAAATACCTGAAAGGATGATGTATTCACGTATTTACATCATACATGCATATTTGTTATCATCAGTTTTGCTATACTCATTAAGCATATATGCTTCCCTACAGTTATATTTATACCTGCATTACAGTACTTTACAACATTACCGTACTCAATTTCAGTTTTGACCCAATATTAAGGCAAAAACCTGCTAATGTACCTTTTTTTCTGATGCCGCAGAAAATTGTTTTTGTTTTACTGTATTTATTTCTATTGTAAAAATCCCTTCAGGCTTATGCCTAAGCGCTAGGCTGGCATTATCATATAGTTATTTGCCTAGTCCATCTGGATGAGATTTACTGCATTATCTAAGCATATAAATAAACTTATAAGTATTATCTATGAACCAATTTATGTTTGATGCCTGTTGTAAGCATCAAAAAGTTTATTTCAAACGATTTTGTCTCATGGTGCTTCAAACCCCTCCAAACCCATGTTTATTGTAGATCGGTTAATATTAAACAAAACACTAAAACTTTTATCCAAAATACGCATGAATTTATTGGAAAAGCTTAGCTCCGATTAATCTCTAGTTCATGCTTACCCCCTTACCTTAGCATTCACTTAGCAATTATTACAACCTTGACTCTTATTAACATGATATATGCATTCTATTTTCTTTCCGTCAAGGTTTCCAAAAAAGAAAAGGCCTTGCTATTTTTTAATAAAATGAAGATTTAAGTTTGGGGATGTGGGGGGGGGGGGGGGGGGTACAAGGAAAAGGTTACACAATTTGTTATGAAGGAATACAGTTATAAAAAGTAAAACAAGAGAAGAAGATCCGACACATGAGAAATATCGCTACTAATAGGCATGATGTTGTTTAAGAAAAAGGAAAAAGAAAAAAAGAGCAAGACTGTGTCTAGTCTAATTTGACATGTAGGAAATGCAATCATATTAATAATAAAGGGAAAAAAGAAGCAGGGAAAAATCTATATGTCATCATATCACCTCCTCGAATTTCTCGAAATTCTGAGTGTCCAGCTCATTTTTAACTTCTGGTTTAAATGCAGCTTCCATCTCGTATAGCCTGCTCCACTCAATGCCTTTAAACCATGGATGTGCCTATATTCGAAAGAGAATTCACACGACCTGTTTTCATGAACTAATATAAGAAAGAGATATAAATCTTACTTTTATCTCATTAGCCCCTCTATTCCCAAGCCTCTGCTCCACATTACACAGCAATTTGCTAATGAGGTCTTTAGCTTCAGGTGAAAGCATTGCCTCCTTCGGAAATTTCAAATTATTTCTCCAATTCACAATCTAAAGGAAAAAGAACTTTATGAGCACAAAGGGTGGCGTTAGCCTACTGTTCATCAGTAGACTTTCACTCTGATTATCAACAAAAGCGAGTGTAATTCAACAATGCCCAATGTTACACAAACAAAACATTTACAGTTCGAATTGTAATTTTTAGCGTAACCATGAAAAAAAAAATACTTGACCGAGAACAATATAAATACAAAGAATTCATTATCAGCAACTACTGCATACCTTTCGACAGGTCGACATTGGATCTTCGGAATAAAATGGAGGATATCCGACAAGCATTTCATACATTATAGCCCCAAGTGACCACCTGAACAAATGTTATAAGGGAAATTAAATAGCATGTAAATAGAAAGCGTAGTTGTCCCAAAACTAACCAATCACACTCCATTCCATATCCCTTCTTTAAAAGAACCTCAGGAGCTATGTAATCAGGGGTCCCGACAGTTGAATAAGCCTGTAATCAGAGAATAAATTTCATTCTTGATGAAATTTCAGACATTTATAGCCAATTTATACAAGTCTAAGCAAGAACGACGATGAAACTAGACTGCAGTGCGGTAAGGAAATAAGCTTACTTAGGCCACTTTTTTTAATTAGTTTGACTGATGAATGCTGATTACCTCTCCCTCTCCCCTTCCCCTCCCCCGCTCCCTCCCTCTGTCTCTCTCTCTCTCTCTCTCTCTCTCTCTCTCTCTCTCTCTCTGTGTGTGTGTGTGTGTGTGTTGAAATTAGTAATTACAGAATATTATTGCTATAAGTGCTTAATGAATTAAGTACCTTTTCAGTGGAAGTGAAAGATTTATGGGATGAATGAGTAATTCTAATAATCCTATTCTGGTAGTTGTGGTCGTTTTGTTTTCAACAATATCCCAAGATATTGAACCCAAACATGTAATAGGTAAGACCATAGATATCAAAAATAAGATAACTGATAGCATATCGGAAGTTGTCAGATATGCCATACCAAAGTTCGCCTATTCTTCTGCCAGTGCAATAGCTGTTCTTGTTGTGTGCGCCGTGGTGCAACTGAAGGCAATCGTCTATCGCTGTCCATTGGAGGATTCACATTCCTTCCAGTTGCATATTCAGGCTCGCTCAAATTTGGAAAACTGTTGGTATCCAAAGGTTTGCATAACCCAAAATCTGACAGTTTCATATGACCATTTCGATCCAACAACAAATTATCGGGTTTTATATCCCTATAACATGTACGTAACTTAGTATAAGAATATTGCTTTAATACTTTGTCCCATTTTTCACTATAACAAGACATAAGCATTACAAAGTTCCCATGACTTGTTTTGATAGTATAAGAGAAGAATTATGATAGAATAACAGAAGAATAAAAATAATCATGAAACGAATGCATTAACGTTTTTATTAGCCTACTAGAAAACAGATACCTTAGTCTGCTAGGATAAATGACAATGGGAAAATGTATAATGATGCCTCAGCAGTTTCACCCATGTTGCAACTTGCAACCCTAATGGATTACATGCAAATACATTAGCTTTCCTAACTCAACCACGTGGACTAAAATTTAAATTGACAACAAAAGTTTGTCCAATCCAGGTTCTGGATATATCGTCAGTTCGTATGCTTAAGGTTAGAATTTAATCTGGTCTTTAGAAAGCATTGGAGAAGGGAAATTAATATTTTGACACGAATGTAATGAAGGATAAGTACCTATGAATATAGTTGTGTTTATGAATAGACTCAATTGCTAATACGGTTTGTCCAACATAGAATCTGGCCTCATCCTCGGTTAATGTGTCTTTCCGCATTAACAATGTCATCATATCACCACCAGGAAGATATTCCATGATGAGATATAAGAACTCATCATCTTGAAAAGAGCAGTAAAGCTTGACTATACAATGGCTATCAACCTCAGCAAGAAGGTTTCTTTCAGCTTTTACATGCTCTACCTAAGAAGACACAAAAATTTCAGTAAAACAATACAATATTTTTTTTTATCATGACAAGTGACTACTCGTGGAGGTACCTGTCCCCTACGAAGCATTTCTGCTTTTTTAAGTTTTTTCATTGCATAGACTTGTCCAGAAGTCTTCTCCTTACAAAGTCTCACCTGCGTATTAGAAAAATTACATGAACTGTATCATTACGAATACTTAGGAATGCAAACCACTAGATATAAGCAGCACTGACCAGTACCGATTATTTGTATAAAAATAATGTTTAAAAACAATGTTGTACTATATCATACTGTTTTTCCGCTCAATCACCTAGGGATAGCAAATGGCTTAGAGGATAATCTACATCTTATTTCCACCAAAAAATTATGTAAGTAAAATTGTTATGTTTCTTATTTTCAACTAGCAGATAATATAATTAACGACTAAATTGTAAATTGTCGCCTCATTAGTATTTTTTATGATTCATAGACCAATTTTGTTATTGTTACAGAACAACTCAGGTAAAAAGTTGCAAAGTATTCAAAGAAAACGAGTTATTCTAGTCTAAGGAATATCATTCAAAGAAGATAAACTTTCAAAAGAATTAGAAGATCCATTAACTTGTACAAAAGCATTCTCTATTAAAGACTGCATAAAGAAGAATATACATGGTTGACCAAAGAAAAATTTGATACTTTCAAGTCCATCACCATTCATAATTATATATATGCTATAGGACTTTCCATCTCAAAAAAAACAAGAAAAAAAAAACGATGGTTATAACTTACAGCTAGCGGTAAGCAAGAGCTTGGTCTGGTTTGAAACCAATCAAAATTTTCTACACAAAAATAATCATTCAGAAAAGACTGAAACCAGACCAAGCCGATGTTTTTAAAACCGAAACCAACCAAACCGATAATATTTGATTTGGTTTGGTTGGTTCATTTGAATTAACTTAAAATGAATTAGAACTACTGGCTTTTGATATGATATAAGACTAAAAATAATTATTTGAGTTCATATGATGCAAATATTTCGAATAAATAAACCTCTGTTCGATGTTAAAATGAATTGAAAGAAATATAATACTGTTATGAAAGAAATTTGATATTATTTCGAAACTAATGATAATAGCGTTGTCATTTGTTGTTCTGTTATTTTAAATAATTTTTAAATTTGGTTCAAATGGTTGGTTCGACTTTCAAATATTGATAATCAAATCCGATCAATAACCCCCCTCCCCTCCCACCCCCACCCCCCCCCCCCCTAAAAAAAACAATTAACTAGCAAAAACCAAACCGATTAAGATTAATTGGTATGTTTGGTTTAATCCAATAAATGTTCACCCCTATGTACGGCAAAAGGGGATACACTTCCACAAAAATTATAAGTCCTCATAACCTGGACTTCCACACAAATGCATTCTTCTCTAAGTGTTGCATAAAGAAGAATATAGATGGTTGGCATTGGATAAGTTAACATCTTCAAGGTGTTTTTTTTTAAAGACCAAGGGCAGTGCTTTATTTGAGTATAACACCCATTTAGATATGCTGGGGGCTTGAACCCAACACCTCTAGAAGCTCAATTTAGATCGTTGTACCACTTTCCATTTGAGCTGATGGTCCTTGACAGTTGAACATCGATCACTGTTCAAAGTGACATGTTATGTACTTCCCTTCTCAAAAAAATAATCGAAAAGGGGGGATTCTTAACTTTCCAGGTATGAATAATTTCAATCTCTTTTTTTTTCTGATAGTTATAATGTATAGCAAATAACTAGATAAAGAGACTACATCTTAAAAACTACAGTCAAGAATCTAGCAATAATGGTAGAGATACTGAATATGTAACTTTGTTTCCTTTATTTTATTTTTATCAATATGACAAATAAAACAAGTACAAATCGTCAGACATGCAAATTCGCCAACAACATTATTGAAATATATAAGGTAAGATATATACCTCACCAAATGCCCCCCGCCCAATAATTGTAAGCAATTCAAAATCATCAGCTCCCATTTTATGCCTTTGACGACGCATATATTCAGTTTCCTTCTGCTCCAAATGCTTCAATAGATTGTTATGCTCCTCAGCAGAAACATCCGCATCGGCGAGTTTTTGCTCTAAAGCATAGCGTCTATTAAGAAAGTAACCAGAAAAAAAAACAATATAAAATTATTATAGAGAAACTCAATAAATTTTAATTGTGAAACCAGAGTAGATGAAATAAATATTAATTGTGAAAATTTTCAAAACGCTAATTTTAAGAAACAATTTTTTTTTTTTTATTTCAAAAGAAAAGTTCAAAAAATGTCAACTTCTGAATAAATGAAATGTTATTAAACATAAAATAATGTATGCAGAAATTCAAACCGTATATTTGGTTAATTTTTTTACCATTTATAATTTAATACATAACACCATGGTTATCACGGCGGTAAGTCGAGTCGAGTCGATAAAGGTCTAATTAGTCGACTAGTCGTAGACTAATCGTAGACTAGTCGATAAATAAATATATACAAATATAATTTGAAATTTCTAACTAATACATATGGACAAAATTCAAATATGTATTGACATATGGTAAATCATATTTAACATGTTAAACCTGGTTTCTCAACTTTTGTTTTTCCACTTGTAGTTGGCTACATATGATCATATTTAACATGTTGACATGGGTATGTAGTTTGACAGCTGATAAAAAGAGACAAACATGGTCCACATGATAGCCTGGCCTACAAATAAAAATGCCTTACCCACTCCAAATGAGATAAAAATGTCCTAGCCTACGTTTGGGTCTTTATCAACAGTTGCTTTTGTCTGCTTTGTGCACTAGGGCAAAAATAAATAAATAAAACTCAAGACACTGGATCGGCAACATCCTCTTTTATCTGCGGCTCTGCCTCGTGTTTTCATCTGCCCCCAATTCGAAGCTAGAGCACTTAGTTGATCTGCAATAACGGATGATGAGAGCGAAACGACTTCCAGTACTCAAATGCGACATCGACTTCCAAATCGACTTCGAGTTCATCATTTTAGGGTTCCAAATCCGACATCGAGACTTCGATTTAAGGTTCCGGTGAGTTCGATTTCTAGGGTTTCAGTTTTCAGTCGACGTTTGGCAAGTCGACGTTTCATGTCGAGGCTTGAACCTCGACTAGCCGACTAGTCGACGACTAGTCGACGACTAGTCGCGACTAGTCGAGCGCCGTAATAACAATGCATAACACTAATACATTATCTTAACATCCATTGGTTTTAGACACATTTAATTTTTGAAATCAATATATCATTTTTATATAAAAAATATCAGTACTAAGGCATGTCCATTGGACATGTACAGAGAAAAAAATACAAGATAACTTATTTTTGTGGCATATTAGTAAACAACCATAAATTCATGTCTTAGAAATCAAAAAATTAGGAGCTCAATTTCAATGTTAGTCGGGCAACTTTTGAGTTTATAAACATAGTGGCCGATGCTTAGTTTTATGGCAACAACTTCGTCGTCCATTGAATAAAGTTTCCCCTTTATATATTTTTTTGTAATAAACCAAAGTTCCCACAAAATATATCCTCTAACAATGCAGCAATGTATAACTTTAATCAACTTTTACCATTTGTTATATCCACTATTATATATTCTAATACAATCTCATGGTCACAACCAAAATTATGACATTTCAGGTATCAATGTTTCCTGAAAAATAAAATTGTGTACACTATTTGCAAACTGCACAAGAGTAGTCGTCGAGTTTCAGTAGATGAACCCTGCACCCAGTCAGAAAAATAAGTCCTAGGCGTATTACTAAGTCGTGATCATGCATGTAAACTCACTGAACATAATAAATTTTATTGAAGGGATGGATATTCAATTATTCATTCAACCAATAAACTATCCAAACCAACATCTATGAATACAGTTATAACTAAAGCACTTCCGATCAGCATACGAATGTTTCCCTAGTCTACATCTTTCATGTTGAGATGTCATAAAAGAATTTTATAATATGACAACATAACATATATCTTATGCTGGTATGAATCAACTGTTTATACCATGGACTACAAACCATTACAAAGTTACCTGATGCATGATAGTGCATGTTCAAGCATTAAAAAAAATACAAAGCCGTGTCATAAAGTTAAGTAGAGTACTACAAAACAGTCCGAAATCCTAATTAATTGCACATTTCAACGGCTTTTTTTTTCACTATTGATTGGTAGATTTTCAATATTTCATTACAAAACTACTCAAATTGGATAAGAACAAAAAATTGCATGATAAATAGAAATCCATTTGAAGTGTACATTTCAATGTACAGGTACAAAAATAACAATATAATATATGCTAGTCAAATATAACTAATCAGCGTAGCAATAATGTGCTAACAGCTAAACATAGCTTTTGAATTAGTAACTTAGTTGTTGCTTTATTTTCTATGTGACAAGGTTTAGCTAGTCATGATTTTATGGTTTTAGATGACTATAGCTTCTAGTTGCAGCAACCAACAAATTTATCTTATGACAGAACTGAAGTAGCATATCTTGCACACTATGAAGTATGAATACACAATGTGTATATTTCGAGATTCCACCTAACTCTTAACTTCCGACAGTAGCACTTGTTTTAACATCTTCATAGCAAATGCTCTTAAAATTACAGCTATTATTCAAAAATGCACACATATAGACAAAATAGAGGATTACACATGCCAGTCTATCGAGATTGGACTAATTTATATTGTGCCTATATAAGGATGGAGTATGCAACAATTTCTGTGGGATATTCAGCGTATTCCCAGTTGTAAATGCTGTAACATACTGTTGAGAACATATGACATCACTTTTAGAAAATGTACTGTCCTGTTACCAGGGACTGATGCAGTATGAGAGATGAAAATAGCATACCTCTCCTTTCGATCTTCCAAAGACTTCATTTGAGCTTTATAATGATTTTCAATATACTGCTTCGCAGCAGCAACTTTCTGTTTTGTAATATTTGAAGGTGCTTCATCAATTGGTTGCTTCTGAAGATTTTCCGCTCCTTTGTTCTTTGTTGCAGAGGATGGAGACTTAACCTTGTTACTCAATTGAAATTTTTTAAACCAATTTCTTGCAGAATCCATTCTATGAAGAAGCTAACATATCCTGAAATACAATCAACCTGTAAAAATAAATTACTAATAATTTGATGCATACAGATAAATCATATTTATGTGCTTTATTAAGATACATATATTTAATAAGATGTATGATAGGGGCATCCCAACTGTCGAGACAACTTACTTATAATCTGGAACTTCATTTCTAAATCAATATATGTATTATACTAGTATATGATGGTGCCCGTGCATGGAGCACGGCCGCGAAAAAAGGAATATATATATAATTCAAAAACATGCTAGAAATTTATGATATTTAACAACTAAAAAACCATAATAACATATTTTATTTGTGATTTTGCAAAAAATGGGTAGTTAGGACTTTAATGCAGGAATTTTTTCTTTTTTTTAACCTAATTTCTAATTTCAACCAAATAGTAACAGTAATAACAGTGGTAAAAATAACAGCAACAATAACAATAACAACAATCATATAACAATAACGATGATGATGATGATTTATTGTAAACGGAAGGGGTCAGAGCAACTCCAACAGTTTGCTAATTCAGCCCTTGAATTCTGAAGGGGGGAGATGTTACGCGACCCAACAAACAGTTTTCCCCTGAATATTCAGGGGAAATTTCAGGGGCCAATTCAGTATTCTGAATTGGCCCGGCCGCTGATTTAATCAACGCCTATTGAAGGGCAAGGGCACTGATTAAATCAGCGCTATGCCTTTGGGCAAGGTTGTCAATATGAGATTAAAATCGTAAATCGTAAAATTTAAACTTTAAATCGAATATAGATTTAAATCATAAATCGTGGATTCAGAAAAAACTTATACTTCAAAGTCTGCAAACATTTTGAAATTGATTCTGATCTTTGAACTTCTACATCTAAACCTAAAACATCATTTTCTCTCTTGTTCCAGTTTTATTTTATTGGGAATTTGATTAGAATTGAATTGTAGAACCAAATAAGTATATTAAATATATTAATTGGATTGAATGATTTTTCTGAAGTGTGGTAGTAGCTAATTTTGAATCGGAATATAAATCGAATAGTAAAGGGAGAGATTCAAATTGAAATGGAATTCAAATCGTAGGATTTTAAGATTTTTGACAACAATGCCTTTGGGCTCTGATTTAATCAGAGCCCAAAACATGGACGCTGATTTAATCAGCGCCCTACGTTAGGCACTAATTAAATCAGCGCCCAACTGTTGGGCAAAAAACCGCCCACTCAAAACAAAAATTCAAAGACGTAAAATTAGTCTTTGAATTTGTTGGATACGCTCTCATAACTACTGGAATATTCCGTTAATTTTCATTTTTCTCCCATTATGTGGTTGATGCATCATATTCATATTAACATCTATTTAATGTACATCCCAGGATTGAATTAAAGATGTCCTTCACTTTGGACAATAAAGAAATCCGGACTCGTTATTTATTATATTTTACATTGTTATATTTTTCACATTCAACTATTCAAACCCTGGTCTGTATTCATATTAGTAGTCTCTGACATAACTGACCTGGAACTTGAGCAACCTCTGCTGTATAATAGGTTGATTATAGTTATTAAAAATCCTAATTTAACAACTCAGTTTTTCCATAAAATGGAATTTATTAAAGAGACGGAAAAATATTAAAGGGACCACGGCTAATTTTGTATTTGTTAAACTGACCATTTACTAACTAATACATATCACTTATAACTAATTTGAGTAATCTACCCTTACAGGAAGCCCAAATCTCTTTCCTTATTCAACTAAAAAGTTGTTGACCCAAAATACAAAATACAGATAAAACCCAATCAAACTTGAATTAGTTGTTAATGCCGTCAAACTCACAAGTCATAAAACCACCTTAGAAATAATTCTTTTTTACGTTCACTCAGTTTGTGGTGTCCCTTTTTGGATAGCTGGAGACCCTATAAAACGTTATTTCCTCCCAAAAAGGACATACGAAATAAAAAGGGAAAAAAAAAAGTTGTATAATAAAAAGCTACTCATAAAAAACCAATCATTTTGAATTCAAATATCCTCTTCTGAGAATTGTAATATCGTCACAGATAGAACACTTAATCTTCTTCCACAATGCCATGCCCAATTTTAGGCTGCATCACAGGGCAACTTTATCACAAAATAATAATAGTGATAAATGAAAAGAAAAACACTACGATGAGTAATACGATCAATGCACAAAATATTCCAAATAGTAGACCGTTCCATAAAATTATCCATCAAAGAGAAACCCTAGTTCACACCGCATGCGATAACCCCTCTACAAAAAATAGTGATAGAACAGACAAGTAATAAAATCAAAATTGACGATTAGCGAAATGATACCTGAATCAAAAATAGTATATTGCACAGGTTATCTTCGAGTTCACAGTAGTAGGAGAAAAAAAATCTTGTGCCGTCCGCTTTAAACGGTGCTTTAAGCTGGACTGGATATAGAAATTTTAAACATGGACGACTGCTTTCCTGAAGGTGTAAAATAATGTGGCCATTTTTGCGTTTAAGTCCATATGGTACTTTGATTTTACGCATTGGCAACTGTACGGAGATTTCTCCGAAAATGGCACATGTCAAGCTTATGGGTTGAGCAATGCTTGTCAAAACTGAATTAACCGAAATTAATTCAATTCGGTTCGGTTTAATTTAATATTACTTTAAATTTTTTTTTTTTAACTTAATTTGACGTATTTTATGCTAAAACCGACCGAACTGACTGAGTGCTCATTTTTATCAGTCAGTCAGTAGATTTTAACAAGTAGTTTTGTTTGTCTTTTTGACAAATAGATTTTAGAGAAATGCTGAGGATACTCGCTTGAAGCGAGTATCAATCTCAGTCGCCCAACTGATTGGGCACAACACATGGACCCAGGTATTATTTTTAATTTTTTGGTTGCAGGTGGGTCCCATTCCAATTGGATCAACCAATCAGCTTCGCGAGTGGGAGGATACTTGCTTTCACGCGAGTGTCTGTAGCATTTCTGTAGATTTTAACCTTAACATATCCATGTGAAGCACAAGCTAATCCAACCCGTTATGATTGGCTCACCCGCTTCATTAATGAGTATTAAAATCACATTGAATGTTTTTAATGATTGTCCTCCCCAGGTTATTAATTGTTTTGTACTTCGTTGGATGCATCTTTCAATACGAAGCACCAAAATTTAGTACATAAGTTTGGTAAAATCTGTTTGACAAGATAGAATATGATAGTTAGCACTTGCATAGAATATTACTGCTAGTGGTTCAGCTTAATTTCATGGGTATAAAAACATGCATATATCACCTATATCTTTAAATTAAGTCGTAATAAAAGTAGGGTCCGTACCAAAATGAGTAATGGAGAAGTTGAGCAACTAATGGAATTACCGCCCAACTGCAGCAATAAAGCATAGAACATAGGTTGCAATTTCGCTTTGCAAAAGGGGGTTTATGTAAACATGCAAAGCAGCATGTGTCCCGTGCATCAACGGTTAAAAGCACTTTTAAATAGACGGACCAAATCGGATCCCACGTATGTAATGATTCAAGTGTAAAGTTTCCATATTCCCCTTAAAAAGTCCAAAAGCACTGCATCCCATCGTTTTCTCGTTGGGTGTCCCTTTTTGTATCCGTTTGGGGATTTGCTTGCTAAACTATGGCTCATTGAATTGCTAACATAGGGTGGTGTGGTGAAAAAGCAGATTTTTATTTAGTTTAAGGCCCACCTTGACCACCATTTAAGTATTATAGATCAATTTTTTTCTAAGAAAATAATAAACTATGAAGTTTATGGTATTAACCAGTGATTTTGCATTTTCAACATTTTAAGTTCAACATAGAGAATCCAACCACGGTGAAATTAGCTTGTGATCCTCAACAAAAGGATAAAACTATAGTCATTAAATGGTTCAGTCGTTGATTCATAAACGACATGTTTTATTAATATTGTAGTCGTTAAAAGTACTCTTTAATTGAAATATGCCTGACACACATACTCTTACGTCAACCAACATTAAGTTCATAATTATTAGTTTTGAAGATAACAGCCATATAAAATGGTGTTATTAACTACTCCTCAGGTTATTTGTAATATTATAGCGAGTGGAAACCCGTGCGATGCACGGAAGCATAGACTTTTAGTGTTGTAGTTTGCATTTTTGAATAAGCGATGGGAACATATCGTATAGTAGCAATCTGCTTTATGAATACATCTATTTCATTATTTTTTGTGCGGTGCTATGAGCACCCCAATTTCCTCATTCTAATACCACAACTAAAAAAATTAAAACACATTAAATTTTGTATGCTTCATAATACCACATTGAACTCTTTTAAATCTCTTACTCAACCATTGATTTCCGAAATGATCACGTTTTCAATCCTAATCTAAAATCTAATTCTACGTTCCTTTACTGTCGCTGCTTTTCACGGCTTCAAAATTCATCTCCACTTCTTCCATTTTGCTAAATTCGATCTTTATTCATAATTTTTTTATTTACATACACTCATTCTTGTAGTAGCATAGAATTCGGTGAAGAAAAAGATGGATGAACACGTTGGAAACAAAAATCATGGCAGTCTAGAGTTTTCGAAAGAGAAAGAACAGACGAATTGAAGGGGAGAAATAGATATAAACGGTGGTAGCCCCTATTTTTTAATATGAGTTATTAGGAAGAATAATTTTTATGGTATTTTTTAGTTGTGGTAATAGAAAGAGGAATTTGGGTTGCCCTTAGCATCACACTAATTTTATTTTTCAAACTTGATTAACTATGAGATATATGAGAATTAAAACATATTCAATTAATTCTTTTCCTTTTTTTTTTTTGTTACCATGTTTTCCATATGAACACGTATAATCATTTAATGTTCATTTATATTGCAATGACAGGTAATAATTTTATAGAATGTTATTTACACAAATTTTACTTCTATGTATTTGGTCCACCAAGATTTAAGTAGTATCAATTATGTAATGTAAATTTAGTGTGTTGATATTGTATTATGCAGGTATAGGTCAATGCCATTTTTTAAATAATTTTTCTTAATGCACAATTATTCTAACTGTACAAATTTACATATGCACATTGCTACAACTTTGAATTAAGAAAAAAAGTAAATATTAAAACTTGCAATAATAACACAGTAATTAACCTTTACCTTCGTAGCATTCCAATCCATGCATTCAATAAGCATACACTGAATAGTCAAACTCACTACCCTTCTTTCACGTAAATAGTAATAAATACAATTAATCAATATTAGTTAATCAAAAAAAAAAAAAAAAAAAAACAATAACAAATTTTGTCATAACACGCCAATCCTATATGTTACATGCATACACCAGATAGCGCCTTAGTAACGTTTTGTTACATGTCATCCATTAATGTCGTCGTGTTCCTACACGCGAATTGAATTGAAGGGAAAACACATGTTTATTTTTTATTCAAAAAACTGAACTAAAAATACAATATACGTGAAATAAGTAAGTGGAGAGGTATGAGGAATATATAGTGGAAGCTAATCGGTTATTAAAAAGATTAACATATAGTGGACACATTTAGTATATCATTAAAATTATAGTTATGACGGAATATTAATGGCATTTGAATGATGCATGGGAAAGAGCGGTTAATGTAATCAACATATGTTAGTATAAAAATTTTAAGTAAGGAATATTATTATATGTAGTGGACAAAAATAAATAATTAAAATTAACATATAGTGGACACATTTAATATATCATTAAAATGAAAGTTATGATGGAATATTAATAGCATTTGAATGATGGATGGGAAAGAGCAGTTAATGCAATCAGCATATGTCAGTATAAAAAATTTAAGTAACGAAAATAAGCGGAAAGGTATGAGAAATAAATATTTGGAGGTTAATATTTTTTGTGTGATTGTATGATTATATGTATATAACCTGTGGAAGAACCTGTATCAAAGTATGCAGTAGTTATATATCAACGCATTAAAATAGGTAAACTTTATGATGCATAAAGGATAGAATCAAACCGTTTGAGGCATAAAGGGTAAATAATACCATATAAATTATTTGTGGGAGCTAATCAATTATTAAAATTTTAAGATTACATATTTTCATAAATGGCTGAGAAATTTAAGTTAGCCATTAAAATATAAGATTACACAAAGAGAAGGCATAAAATTAAAATATTACAAATTTTCATAAATGGATTATACGTAGTAAGATTCCAGTTTTACCAAAGAAAAGACATTATAATTAAAGATAGGAATTTAAGTAAGACATTAAAATATAAGATTACATAAAGAGAAGGATAAAATAATAAGATTACATAAATGGAATATACGTAATAAGGTGATAATAACATTCCCGTTTTACCAAAGAGAAGTCAATATAATTAAAGGTAGGAAATTTGCTATGAGTATTTGATTGTCTTTTTGGAAAGAATTAATGCTATTAAATGGTTAGAACATCGCAGAGATTTGTATATACATGTCAATGCAATTACAGAGATTTGTATATACAGAAACAAACATCCAGATACATTGTAGAAGCAATATTTATATCTTTCTTCATTTCAGCTACATACATAAAAGGTTAATGCAATTAAACGAACTGAATATAAATAAATAAGCACAAAGAGAACAGAGTGAAGGAAAAAGCCATGTTGTACTAATGCTGTAACACCCCCTAATTTTAAAGGGCATTATAATAATAAACTAAAGAATACTTAACTAAATATTGGGAATTAAGTAAAATAGACTGCACCATTGCGTTCGTCTTAGAATTCTGCTTAAGATAGACTCCAAGTTTGCGTAAAACGGACATCGTAGGAAGAAGTTATTAAGCCTAGAAGTTTGTATATGCACAAGAGAATTATATATATACAAACAAATCAAAATTTTCAAAATAATTCAAGACAACGAAGCAGAAAGGTAGGAGCGGAATTGGCCCGTTGGAGGGGTCGACCCAGGGTGTTTGGAGTTGCCCATATACAGATCTGGACAGATTCGAATTTCTGAACCTGGACACGTTTCTTGACCTAATTCGTTGGCTTGAGGCTATAAATAAAACCTCGTCTCTATTGTTTTATTCACCCAAAACAATGGAGACAACGAGACGCTACCCCAACTCAGATTGAGTTAGTCTATTCTTCCGCAACAACGATTTATATGTATTCAAGAATCTCTGCTTCAACATCAACACTCTTTTCTCAGTTCTTTAGATCCAGTCTCTGTGAGTTTATGTTGCTCTTAGATATAAACATTTAATAAGCAATCCTGACATGTTTATAAGTTTGGATCTAAACCTATGCATGTTAATAACCTGAATCATAACCAAACAGATATGTCGTTACTTGTATACCTGATCCTCTGTTTAGTTCTTACATGCCTATCTTTATTATGTCTATTTCTATTATGATATGCCTATTATGTTAGTATGCCTATTTCTGTCATCATATGCATGTTTTGTCATTATGCATATTTCTGTTCTCTTCTCCCCCTCCTTCCCTTTTTATTATTATAGCCAGGCTACCTTTGAGCCTAGGCATATCACTGAATATGCGAAAGAATGAAATTGGGAATGGTTGGGAATGGTAAATCGGGGCATAACTTGTATTGTAAAACATGACTGGGATTATGGGGCATAACCTATACTGCAACCTAAGACTTTAATTTGGGGCATATCGTACATGATGATTTATGACTTAAGGGTAGGGGCATGAAAAACCTACACAACACCATATTGCTAGTTTTGCCATGTCCAAATGCGTAAGAATTGCCACGGTCTGTAATCGTGACAATTTTGGAACGGCTTTGGGCCGTGGCAAAATGATTTAGCATGGTTTATGACCGTGGTAATTTTGGAATGGCTTGTGTCCGTTCCAATATTACAGACAAAAAATCACAACACTAATTCCCCCCGTGTCCCAAATATTTCACGCGCAAGTATAACCTCTTAATAATTCACATTACCAACCAAAACCAAAAAAAAATCTAAATCGTGTTCCTCTCATTCCAAAATCGAAATCGATTGCTCCTCAGGTCAAAATCCAAATTCAAATCTCCTTTCATCTCAAAAAAATCTGCCGCTGACGTCGAAATCACGTTCCTCTCATTCCAAATTATTTTAAGGTATTATTCTACTTAAAATCGAAATCCTAAATAATTATGGAGATTTTAATTGTTCAGTTGTATACCTTCGAATAAAATTTGCCCCATTTTTCTGTTAATTAATAAGAATTGATTTTATTTCAGTTTATTAATAATCACCGATTCATTGGATTTTGCTATTTCAATTTATACGTCTGGGAAGTGCTTGTATTTCAATAACAATCAGTCAATAATAATCGGTCGAAAAAGTTTCCATACGTATCTCAGGCGTCAGATTGCTTTCTGGATCTCCTCAAGTTGCAACTTTGGCTCGATTAATTTTTTCCTGTTGTAGATATGTAAATTTCTAGTGTTTTTATTATTTCTCTGTACCTGGTTATGACCTCTACGTCAGTATCATTCATGTTGGGAAACAATGGCTGAGTCGCGGACCAGGTCGCTCTCTTGAAGACGATTCGGCGATCTGATCGGTGGTGCAAAACCAGTTCGTACTTCCGCCGCCGCCTCTAGAGTAAAACAGCCTCTCTAAAATGAATAACCGATTTGCTTTGCACGAACAAATCAGTGCAGATTTGAACTTTCGAATTTAACTGCTCGAAGATTTCTGAAAGAATAATTTTTTAATTGCGGAGGAAGAGAAAAACAGTTTTTTTTTTGTATATATATCAATCTCGTCTACAACTGATAATAATATATAGACGGGATCAGGGCTGAACGAAAATACTGGTTAGTGGAGGAAAATAAGATCTGCGAAATACTTGGTCAACAGTTTACCGCTTCATGGGAAAGTCGGCTCAGAAAAAATCTCCCATTTAAAATTCAGTTCAAAAAAAAACAATTTTTTTTCTGGTTCAAAAATATAAGTGTCTACACCACATAGCCAAGGCCCAAGGCCAATCCCGAACCGAACCGGGCCGGGTCGAGTCAGTCGGTCGGTCGCGCGCGCGTGTGTGGTGGTCATGATGCATGGTGTCCCTCCTCACAACAAAGCATGCATTGGGAGCCCAAGGCCCCAACAAGGTTTCTTAGAAACAAGTATAAATACTTGCATCTTTCTTATAATCCCATGATGTGGGACTATTCACATATAGGAGCTATCATACACTTATTTCTATTTTAAATAATTCACATAAATTTCCAACAATCCCCCACTTGAATTTTTTAAAATATTATCGAGCAGTTTCTAAAAACATAAGACTGTGCATAAACAAAGGTGTCATCCGACTTGAACCTTTGCATAGTGAGTGAGATTCAGTTTTTACTAGAGTGACACGTAGTCTTGAACTATATTCCTGACATCAAACCACACACAACCTTTTCTATAGTGCAATCAAATAAGCCCATGCGTTTATGGCCATGCACGCCTATCCCAGTTTAGTGAACGCTCTAGAAGTTCTGCCCAAAACTCCATAGGAAACAGCCACATTTCCACATTCACACAGGTGAGTCTATCAAGAGTACTCCTGAAGGTAGGTACTCCACTCCAAATAGAGTATAGATCTCATTAAGAGTTTCTATTAACTCATCCTCTAATCACTTCAGGAATACATGCTTCTTAGTTTATTAAATAGCATGTTCTACTTCTATCACTACACAACTTGTTTTTACCCATTGAACCTATTTCTTGGGATCTCCAGTCATTTAGGTCGGGTTACCATTGTGAGTGATTCCACAATCTCAGGGTAATAGTCCCATTCTTTTAGAATTAATAAGGACTTTCTTTCTGGTCATTCCTTTCGTCAAAGGATCTGCCAAATTATCATCACTTCATATGTGATGTCCTCTAACAATACTGTGCATACGACTATCATTTCTTACCGTTGTATTATCGGTTCTTTTTTTTCTCAATAGTCGTCAAATCTTTCATCACTATATATGTGATGTTCTTTTACAGTATTGTGCTTACGACGTCGTTTTCTACCGTTGTTATAACAGTTCTATACTTTTTTGTAATAGCCGCGGAACTATCACAATCGATTACACCACTGTGTCATTTTTTTCTTTTATAGGGATCTCAAATAGCAGATTTCTTTAATTCTCTGCTTCTTAACTAGCTGTAGCTAGTGCTATTATCTCAGTCACTATAGTATACTGAGTCAAGATATTCTGTTTCTTAGATTTCCAAGAAACAGTTCTTCCATCAATACTAAATATATAGCCACTGGTCGCAATAGAATCATCAGATAAAATATTCCAGTCAGCATCGGAATATCTTTCAAGTACAGCTTGAAACTTTTCATAATGTAATCCAAGGTTCATGGTTCGTTTAAGGTATCACATGACCCTTTCAATATCATGTCAATGCTTTATACTAGGTCTACTGGTAAACCTGCATAATAATCCCACGACATAGGCAATGTCGGGTCTAGTACATTCAGTGGCATACCGTAGGCTGCCAATGATGCTCGCAAAATCAGACTGTCTTACACCTTCATCAGTGTTCTTAAATAACTTTACACTGAGACCATATGGTGTACATGCAGGTTTACAGTCAAAATAATTGTATTTCTTTAGAGTATTCTCAATTTAATGAGATTGATCCAAAGAAAATCCCCTTTTTGACCCAGTAATCTTAATACCAAGGATTACACTCGCCTTACCTAGATCTTTCATATCAAAATTGGCACTTAATAAAGATTTGACTAAATTTATGGCATGAATGTTTGACCCAAAGATGAGTAGGTCATCTACGTAAGGCATATAATAGTGCAAATGTCATTCTCAGATTTGTAATAAATGCATTTGTCACTTTCATTAACTTTAAAACCATGTGAAATGATTAAAGTTCTCAAATTTTTCATGCCATTGTTAAAGTTCTTGTTATAAACCATATAATGATTTATCTAATTTGCATACTTTATGTTCTTGACCATGTACTACAAATCCTTTAGGCTGGTCCATATAAATTTCTTCGTCTAATTCACCATTTAAAAAGACGGTTTTAACATCCATTTGGTGTATTCATAAATTATGAATGGAAGCAAGTGAGATTAATACCCGAATGGATGTTATTCTAGTTACATGTGAGAAATTGTCGAAGAAGTTTATATTTTCTTTTTATTTAAAAACCTTTAGCTACTGATCGTGCCTTATATTTATTAATAGTGCCATCAAGTTTTAATTTTCCTTTAAGTACTCATTTACAGCCTATAGATTTACAACCAGAAGGTAAATCTGTCAAATGCCATGTCCTATTGGATTCCAGAGAATCCATCTCATCATTTATAGCCTCTCGCCAAAATTCGGCGTCTAAATAAGATAAGGCCTCTTGGAGGTTTAAGTGATCCTCCTCTATAGTAAAAGCACAAAAATCTGAACCAAATCTTTTACGGTTCTCGCTCTTTTACTTCTTCTAGGTTCAACTTCAGAACTTTTATTAAGTTCTGTTCTAATAGGCATACTTGTTGTGCCCCCACTATTCCTTAAATTAAAAGAAAATTTTGTTTCATAAAAATTGGCATCATTTGATTCAAAGTATATTAAGTGTATTTAGGTCATAAATTCGGTATGCTTTGCTATTAACAGCATAGCTTATAAATACACATTCGTATGATTTTCTTTGCCAATTTTATTCTCTTAGGGTCTGGAATGCGAATATATGCTAAACAACCCCAAGTTCTAAAGTATGATATATTGTATTTATATTTCTTCAAAATTTCATAATGCGAAATTTTATTCTTGGATTTGGGGATTCTTTTCAGATCATAACATACAGTCTATAAAATATCTCCCCACTAATGCTTTGCTGCACCAAAATTTAATAAAAATGACAATTATTAATTCGGTAAAGATCCTAATTTTCTTTCAACTTTACCGTTCATTTCAAGTGTATAAGGTGCAGTTTTATCATGTACAAAATCATGTCATTTATAAAAAATCAAAATAAACTGGATTTATATTCTGTTTCTCTATCACTATAAATCCTCTTAATTTTCCTATTTGCTTGATTTCAATTTTTAATGTTTCAAACATATCGAATGCATCACATCTTTAAGAATCAATGTCTTTCCAATCATATGCTTTATTTTCATATTACCAGTCTCTACAGCTTAAGTGGTGCGAAGATCTCACAACACACTTTCTGATCGTCAGCAATCATGTATATTGTGAATATATCACGATCATAGCAAACATGGCGAGAAACACCAATGTCTACCCACCAACCCTCTGATCCACCAATAAGGTGAATCTCAGTAATTATAACCATTAGAGGCTCCTCAGTCAGGTTTGCCTGCGGTGCATGGCTTAGCCTGTTCAAATACATTCGTGTCATATGATCTGATTTTTTACAGTTGTAACATAGAAATAACTGTCCAGAATCATTCTTTTGGGTTAGTTGTTGCTGTCATTTATGGTTTCCTTGCGGATTCCATTCTGTTATTTACTGGCCGGTTGTGGATGCTTACTATTTTGAATGTCAATATGTTTGAAAAAATTATAATTTTCCTATAGAAAAATATATCCAATCTCATAGACTAACATAGGTTATTCACATGTATGCAACAAAAATGTTTTATATTCTATCTTTTCACTTGTATGCATATAAACTATGTCAATTTATTTGATGCAAAAAAAACCTATTCATCCAATTAATGTCTATTCTTAATGACATTATCAAATAACATACACATTCTATTAATGTCAAATTTTTAGTGACATTTCCCAATATTATATGTGTTCTATTAATTTCAATTTTAATGACATTTCCATATAATCATATGCATTTCACTAATGCCAAAATTTTAATGACATTTTCCAAATAAGCATGCACTTAATTATTGTCAATTTATAATAAAGACATTTTCAAAAGTTTGCATTCAAATTGTGCCTACACATCACAGACCTACTAAGTTCTTAAAACGCATAAAACTGGATTCACCAGTTTGACTTACATTAAGCTTAGATCGCTTGCTCTTCAAGGCTTTGAGGTATAACATTTTTAGGTCATTCAAAGTTCCAAATTTTACACATATAAGCTATCAGTGATTATTTCAAAAAATTCTACTGCTAACAAATTCAGTAAAAGCGACCTCAACCTCATCAATATATATACTATAGCCACTATTCGGCATATCTGGGTTGGAAGAAATAAGCAAGCATTCAAAAAATAAACATGTTACTGTGAGGTCTGAGGTTCTATGCACAAAAATTGATATCCTATTTCTGCGAGATTAGAATCAATAATCAAAAGAAAAATACTTATCTTCGCGTTTGTTATAGAGCCGTCCTTTGCCTCATTTTTTCAATCGACTCATTGCCTTTGGATCTACCAGCGTGCAATCAAGGCTGCGCAAGATCTGATTTGATCTGCCATTATTCCATCGATTTATGGCAAGTTTGGAATTGTCCTTTGGAATCAATTGATTGTGAAAGAGGGAACGGTTCATCTAGGGTTGCATAAGCCATTGCTTCGAATCGTCTTCAAATTGTTGGGAAACAATGGCTGAGTCGCGGACCAGGTCGCTCTCTTGAAGACGATTCGGCGATCTGGTCGGTGGTGCAAAACCAGTTCGTACTTCCGCCACCGCCTCTAGGATAAAACAGCCTCTCTAAAATGAATAACCGATTTGCTTTGCACGAACAAATCAGTGCAGATTTGAACTTTCGAATTTAACTGGTCGAAGATTTCTGAAAGAATAATTTTTTAATTGCGGAGGAAGAGAAAAACAGTTTTTTTTTTGTATATATCAATCTCGTCTACAACTGATAATAATATATAGACGGGATCAGGGCTGAACGAAAATACTGGTCAGTGGAGGAAAATAGGATCTGTGAAATACTTGGTCAACAGTTTACCGCTTCATGGGAAAGTCAGCTCAGAAAAAATCTCCCGTTTAAAATTCAGTTCGAAAAAAAAACAAATTTTTTTTCTGGTTCAAAAATATAAGTGTCTACACCACATAGCCAAGGCCCAAGCCCGAACCGGGCCGGGTCGGGTCGAGTCGGTCGCGCGTGTGTGGTGGTCATGATGCATGGTCTCTCTCCTCACAACAAAGCATGCATTGGGAGCGCAAGGCCCCAACAAGATTTCTTAGAAACAAGTATAAATACTTGCATCTTTCTTATAATCTCATGATGTGGGACTATTCACATATAGGAGCCATCATACACTTATTTCTATATTTTAAATAATTCACATAAATTTCCAACAATTCATGTTTGCTCAGTTATCATTTGGGTTTGTTTTACATGAAAATTCTGGATAACTCTAATTATAAAAATATATATGGATATATAAGAAATTGATGATATAAAGGAAATTGATGCACGACTTTATCTTATCAGTTTTATTTCCTGGAAGGAGCATCCTAATATTTAAGATAGGGCCTAATAACAAATTATACATTTCTGTGCTGGGATTGAAAATTGCAGCTAGGTCCTTGGCCCAGGCTAATCAATGCCTGCCTTTGCCCCTGCGTATAAGTCTCTTGATTAATATCATTTTCATAGTTTTCAAATTCTAAAAAAAAGCTGCTTATTATATTTTTCCATTATTTTGGCCTATGCGAGTATCGTATCATTGAGTTGTTAAGGGTATATAGCATTATTGATTTTAATTGCAGGTTGTTGTAGAAATTGATTTAGAGTGTTGGCAATATATAGAGAAGATGATGAAGAAGTTTGCGGAAAAAGAGTGCATGGGAAGCCATCTTTAATGTAGAGGGCCCTAGGACTAAACTGTCTTTCTATAGAGGAAATATCTAAAATGGAAGTTAAGCATTAGAAGTAGCAAGGTTTGATATTCAATACTGTGATTGGAGGGCTGGATAAGGTTTCCTAACTATTATAGTCCTCCATGAACAGTATATATATATTATCTGTTATGGATGTGTGCCAATTTGAAACTTAAAAATAGAAACATATTGCACTTTTGTACAAAAAGGTATATCTTACTAAACTTATGATGAAAGATCACTTTGAAACATATTTCAATCATAAACCATTTTCTGTTAGTATGTCCACAAAAGGGTATATTTGTACTGGTGTGTTTTTTAAAACAAGATATTGCATCATTATAATTTTCTCTCTAAAATTTTACATGGTAACTGTTTTAACTAACCAATGTAAATTTAAACAATGAAACAAAAAACAATTGTGCTACCATGATATGAAATGGCACACTTGCAATTGTCTTTTTGACGTTGATAGAAAGTTGTGTATGTTGGTAGTAAATTTTAAGCAAATGTTTGAATTTGTAATTAGATCGGAAAATTGCCTGAACATGAAAAATATGCTATTTATTTACCATCAGCTGTTTGTTTGGGTTTTTTCCTAATTAATCTGTTGGACTTATGAAGTGAGCTCTACCCAACTAAATGAATTATTTTTTATTTTGAGTATAGCAATACCTTGGATGCAACAATATATCTAAAATATACAAGTGAATTTTACATTATTTCAAGTAACTAAATGTTAACATAATGACTTAGAAAATGCAATTTTTTTGATGAGACGTGTAGTAACTAATTTTACATAACTAGGCCCACCACAAAGCTATTTAACCTCTACACCTTATTGCTTTGGCTTTGTCATAAGCTTTAACTAAAATATTATTTTCTGTCTATTTACTACATAGTGAGGAAGGCACAAGCTTGCTAACAGTTTTAGCATGAGAATTCAGCTGTGTGGAGCAATGAAGAAAGAGTTCGTGCGGTTGCAGCAGGAACTAGCACAGGCTCACCAACAGGTTTAGCATATTTTTACATTTCTGCATTTTCTATTTTTTTGTTCCAAACTTTGTTAAAAACAATCATGGAACAAACATTAGCTATAATGTCATTTGCATCGAGTTCATGTATTAGAAACAAAGATTGGAGTAGTCCTCCATAAACTGGCGTGTGTCGAGAGCTTTGTTAATGAAAAACTACATAACGATAAAACTATCATAGAAACCGGTTTCTAAACGACTAACTGCACATTGCATACACTAAGTACTTCTTCATACCCCATGACTCAACTTAAATCACCAAAAAAGGCTTAATGTGTCAGCTACTGTTAAGTAGTATCACCGAAATTTGAAGAATTTTGGTTATTTGGTTGCCTTTTCCGGTGATTTGAAAACCGATACGATGGTGAGCAAGGTAAATGCTATAATAACTGTGATGAAATAATTTCGGAATGTTATGTGTTGGTTTTATTGCAGTTATACTAACAGATTTTTTTGAAGAACCATGAGTGATTTTTTTTCGAGGAAAAGGTGCGAAGTCTGGTTGTGTTCATAGTTCTGGTTGTGTTCATAATTCATGTGCTTATCGAGCTTGTCCTCCGGTCCTGGATCTGTAAATGAAAGGAGGATTCAATGTCTGTGATACAGATATTTGGGGAAAATAAGAGGAAGATAAAGATCAGTAAGGAGAATTGCAGTTAAGAAGGAGAAGGAGTAGGCATTTTTAGGAGGAGAGGAGTTATGCAGAGAAACAGAAAAAAACAGAGAAAGAATTAGCAAATATTTTCTTCTATATCCTTTTTAATGCCATGAGTACATCTATATAGCCTTGCTCCTCTAACAAACTTAAGGACGTGGCACTATTTTGGGCGCCAAAACATACACAGTAGCGCCAAAATAAAGCATATAATAGGATTTAAACATAGTGTTGCTAATAACAACTTTATAGTACCCTATTGATATGTCTAACCCATTATTATCATTGTTATATCATTACCGACGCCTTGAAATTGACCTTGTCCTCAAGGTCATAAGTTGGCGCAAACAATCGCTTAACTTCGTTTTTCCACCCGGATCAAAGATGAATATTGTTCTTTCAAAAATCCCTTCGGCATCCCTTTTAAGCATAACATCAAACAGTTTATGCCCATACTGTTCAGTCAATGCAAAAGGATTTTGACTGCCAAATTGTATCTTCACTCCATCATCCAAATAAGAAACCAGCAATGCATAAATGTTTACCTTTTCTAGCCGATCAATAGACATTTCCAATGGACTTTGTGTAGTTTTAAAGCTCACTAAAACTGCGGGTTTCTGACCATAGCAAACTGAAGGAGAGAAAAGAGGTGCGAGTCTAGTAGTGGTTGGAGGAGCTGCAGGTAACAGTATGTGCGTTCCAGCATGGCGTTTTGGCGGTGCTGATGTTTGTTGTAGAGCAGGTGGTGAAGTTTCTTGGCTTGTGAGCTGCTCTGGAATTGCAGATTTAAGAATCTCCAAAGGTTGTTGCTCGATAAGTGGGTCTTCATCCGGCAATACGAGAATGATTCTTTTAATTGGACAATGATGGGTAGGAGTGTCTATGTCATTGCAGTTAAGACATAAATCACGATCTCGTCTTTGTTTCATTTCAGTGTAAGTGAGGTACTTGATAGGGTATGATAGTGAGGGGAGTGCTGGTGTGTTTATGATATCGTGGTGGGTGGTGAGTTGTTGGATAACCTCTTCATATCGGGTCATGGTGAAGGAGTTTTGTTGGATATTTGGGGAGGATAAGGAAAGAGCAGATCTAGATGAGAAAGAGAATTGAGTTGAAGAGATTTGAAGGTAGTTTAGGGAGAGAGGAGGGGAGATCAATCGGTGAAAGCACCAAATGATAGGCTCATTAGGTAGAACTCTCCCTTAAAAGCTAGCTTGTAAGGGGAGGGTGCCTAATGGGCTATATACTAGCCAATCGCTCCCATATTTTGAGGTATGGGACATATCATTTCACCGCTCTTCGAAAGCCGACGTCCGCGTCGGCCTACTCTATCGACACTAACCCGACGGTAGCCCTTTTCTCTTCGGACGGCTTCACTCACCGACGGTAGCCCTTTTCTCTTCGGACGGCTTCACTCGTCGATGGTAGCCCTTTTCTCGATGGACGGCTTCACTCACCTATCAGTATTTTAATCCAGCCTATAGGTCACCCCTCCCGCGGCTCGAACTTCCGTCGAGCGGTTCTCAGTGAAAGCACCAAATTGATACGGATATTTGGGGAAAATAAGAGGAAGATAAAGATCAGTAAGGAGAATTGCAGTTAAGAAGGAGAAGGAGTAGGCATTTTTAGGAGGAGAGGAGTTATGCAGAGAAACAGAAAAAAACAGAGAAAGAATTAGCAAATATTTTATTCTATATCCTTTTCAATGCCATGAGTACATCTATATAGCCTTGCTCCTCTAACAAACTTAAGGACGTGGCACTATTTTGGGCGCCAAAACATACACAGTAGCGCCAAAATAAAGCATATAATAGGATTTAAACATAGTGTTGCTAATAACAACTTTATAGTACCCTATTGATATGTCTAACCCATTATTATCATTGTTATATCAGTCTGTATCAAGGTAAATGATCAATAATGAGTGTTATCAAAACATACATGTATGATAATGCAAAATTAAGGATAACTATATAGTTTTGAAGCTTATTCTTCTGCCAAATTGTACCATTTTTTTTTGAAACAAAAAATTAGAGAAACCTTTTGCACCTTACCCTTCTATTATCTTTTGGTCATATTTCTCTTATTCGCTGCATGTATAATGTATATGATGTATGGTTTTTTTTTTTTGGAATATACAAACATTAAAGAGTGTGTATGATGACGTATGCTTTCACCGTAAAAACAATGCATGTTAAAAGTGAAACGTACCTTACAACATGCTTATCAGAGGTTAGGTTTTTGCAGTCCACTTTCAATATTTATTTCAGCTATTCATATTCTGCTGATTTTAGCCTAATTTTTCTCTTTCAATCGGTTTTTTCTCTTCTTTCATTCCTTTTTTTTATTCTGTCCCTCTTATGAAAGAGGAAAGTTAGTTCTAAAATACTTGGTATATGCTTTATCAGTATTTTTACTCCAAGCATTGCATTACCTTTTTGGGCATTGATTAAATGTTATGGTCACATATTTGGATCTATACGTTGATGCAGCCTTAGTGTTAGACTTGAAACATGGACAAGTCCTTGCTCACAACATATTTTAATGTATTTCCATTTACATGGGATTAAACTGAAAAGTTACAGTATACAAATTTCCTCAACTAATTTTACTTTAATCAAAATCTGTTATGAACAAACATCTGGCAACATATATGTATATCTGTTCATTGTACATTATTTTCATATGTTGACAAAGTTAATGTTTCACTATCAAATTGTATAGTTTTGAACAAACATCTAGCAACCAGTATATAAAGCATTTTTATTGGAGTATTAGAGCATCCTGGTGTAAGCATTAACTTAACTTTTATGTCTGATGGTAAGGTGTGAAGTGACATTTGTTTTTTCTTTGTTTGTTTGATTTTTCATTGTAAATTCTCTTGCCTCATCTTTTAAAGTGTAAGAAACTAACATTTTTTTGTTTTGGACAATGACAGTGAGATTGTACTTTTGAAAACTTTTACTTGAAAATGTTACTGTGAATTTTTAAGGCATAAGAATCTATGATTAACTATTTTATAATATTTAATCTTGAGGCTACATTTTACTTTAGTAAAAAAAAGAATTTTATTGAGCATATGGATGATGTTTCCAAAGAAAAGAAAAACAATTTTTTTAAGGGTGTTACGGTTATACTCATCTGAACTCTTTTCGTCAAGTTATCATGTCATCCTGTTCAATTCTCGGCGCCCACTCATGTCCATTTTTTATTCCTTTTTATTGAAAGTATAACATAAACTCTTCTCTCAGTCTTACTTCAAACTATAGAATCACAATTTCCTCACTCAGTTTATGCATTGTCAGCCTTCTGTTGATGTCTCGCTAGAATATGTAAATCCAATTTATTATTTTATGGCTAATTTGTCAATTTTAATTAGAATTAGAACTAGATTTGTTTCTCAAACCTATGTAACCCAAACCATATTAACATAAAGAATAATTGGCAACTTAAACTAGGTTTTACAGTATAATATATAAAGAACATTCATTACTACGTTGATAAAAATATATTTAACTATTATAATTTTGGTTGTTGGTTAAACAAAAAGGGGAAACGATAAAATAAGTTGTAGTATAAAAGAACACAACATAGTCAAATTTATTTGTTTAGGCTAATCTGTTCCTTAAAAAGTTAGCAACTTTACGAAAATATCGATTTACATTCATGTTCTGGACAAAATCAAATATCTTAACTAACTAATTATCTCTTAAAATATTAATTTTCTTTTCATATGCTGCGAGATTTGTTAAGAAAATTTATCGAAAAACATTTATGGTGGCATACAAGAAAAAAGCAATCAAAAGAACTTCAATACATAAACCTGTACTTTCAAACTTTGTATATTTTAACATTATAAACAATACTCATGTTCAAAATTACTGTCTCTTTGTTACTATACTTGGTACATGCACTATGAAATATATTTTTATATAACAAAGAAACTTATGTTGTTTCCCCTAACTGACTTTGTTTCATATATTTGTGTTTGTGGCTTAAGATAACAAGAAATGTCCATCAAAATTATTCATAATGTTTAACTGATGACAACTATGTTATATGCCATCCGTTTCGAATTTCGTCTCAGGTTCTTGTATTATCAAGTAAATAGATTTTGTGCTTTACACATAGTTTAAACGGATGAATTTCACGGTCTTTTGCACATTTTACGAGCCTACTCGGAAGATAATATATATTCCTTAACAAAGTAGATGAACTGCCAAATTCACATTGTTTATACTTTGGTTGCTTCTATCTTTATTTGTTCCACCCTTTTCTTTCCAGTTCCTTAACTTGGCTTATCCCTTTGGTTTTCCAGTTCAAATCATGAAGATTGGTCAGCTGCATTAGAATGACTTGAAGGCTGGTTGGAAAGGATCATTCCTGTCTTAGCATGTAGACTTATCCAGCAAACTCAGTTTTTACCTCCCTCTGCACATACTGGTTCTCTTTCCACGTAGCTCCAACCTAGATTATTAAGAATATAGATTCTTTGTGAATGGTATTCCTATGGAAGGGTTCGTTTTTATATCTCCAGCAAGTTGTTTAATAGTTAGATAAAATCTACAGGTCGAAGAATGATAATGGATTGGGAGTCATCAACCTCTGTCAATTTAGCAGGGCTCTTGTTGGGAAATAGGGATGGGCATTACTCTCTGATTTCTCTAAGCCATAGGCTCGATGGGAAAGATTTGATACTACATTGGGATTTTCAACCTATCCACTTCGTCTCGTCTCTTCCACTGATGGCCTTCACTTTCTGACCAGTGCAATGAAAATGAATGGTATGATGCAGTTATCTTGGGTGTTTGAAAATAAATAGCGTTGGTGAATGGATCCGTGGATGCGCTGTGATTTTCAAAACACTACAAAGTTTGATCATGTGAAATTAAATTGTATGTCCTTGTTTGTCAGGTCAACATTTGTATCTGTGATTGTGTTTTAGCCAAGGTTTTAAATCTCGGATACCGGTCGTGTTTCGTCTCGGGGATTTTATAGACTTGGTCTCGTATCGAGGGAGATCTCGGATGAGATGAGACTAACTCGGGAGTTCATCTCGAGATTCTCGGATCTGAAAGTTCATATCGGAACAATCTCGGGGTACATGATATGTTAAAAATAATATTTGAACAAAATGATTTTTATGAATGTTATCAAAAATATTGTAGCTTAAACTTAAAATGCAAAATAACTTTATTACTCTTTATTTTGCGAAAGATCATTCATACTCTAAATCGTAATATGCTTAAAACAAGAATATTGTTAGGCAGGAAACAATAAAAGGATCCAAAACATTAAAAAGCTCAGCATAAATAGACCATGAAATACATAATTTCATAAGTAACATGTATGTAAAAAGACGAATATGAAAATCATAAGCATTGCAAAACATATACGAACATACAATATAGTCAGTTAACATGCAAAATGTAAAATAACAAAATATTGATATGGCTAGATTTGAGTTTTTTAATTGTAGTTCTAATTTAGGCACAAATTTAAATTTTAACCAAAAAAACTAAGATCTCGGACGATATTCCAGTATTTCGTCTCGGTCGATATATCATTCGATATTGCAATATCTAGGGCGATATATTCAAAAGGAGATTTAGTGTGATATTTGTTGTTTCGTTTCGGAAGGAGCCCAAAACGAGATCTCGGAGGAGATCTCGGGCGATATTTGTGAGATTTGAAACAGTGGTTTTAGCTTTGTTTGATAGTTGTTTGTGTTTCAACTTTTGGATCTTAACTAAGAACCTTGTTTTATAGTTGTTTGTGTTTCCACTTTTGAAACAGCGCTAAATGTTGTGCTGATTAAGTATGAGTTGTTCACTTGAACTTTGTAAATTTATAGCTATGAAGATTACAATTTATATTAATGAACATGATCTACTCATAAATTTATATTGATGGGTATAACTTGCTCATATTTTGTTCAAATCGGAGCTTTACGTTTCAGGTAGATCTGATTAATATGCAGTTTTTTCAATTGAATTTAGCCATGATCCAAGGCCATGGCTAAATTATATTAAAAAATATTATGATTTCAAATTGCCACGGCTCAGAGCCGTGGCAAAATGATATTTTGCCACGGACTAAAGCCGTGGCAGAATACCAATTTGCCACGGCTTTGGGCCGTGACAAAGCCATGGCAAAATTTTTGCCACACCCTATTTTGCTATGGCCTAAAGCCGTGGCAAAACTAATTAGCCACGGCTCAAAGCCGTGGCAAAATTGCTTTTCTGGTGTAGTGCTGTTATGAACATGAATAACTGTTTAAGAATGAATATGCCTAAATTTACAGTAAATAGGAACTATATCCGCACTTTGACACGATGTTAGATTACACTTGTGGTAGAAGTCTGCCCGGAACAAAACTGACTGTTAATACTTTGACTTGTAAGTTTTATTTTTATGTTTCAAACTTATAGGGAATGCTCGAGGATGATGGTGGGATTTCATAGAAATGCAGGATCAGGGAAACTAACGGGGGTGTATAAAACAAAGAATTATGGGTAATCAGGCATTTTGTAAGTACTAGTTAGGTATAACATTTTCTTTGTGCTAGATATGTAAATTTGTATATCAATGGTAATTGTATGTGAGTTTAGTCATTTATTCAAAAAACTATTGCATTGAAATGGTTATGCATATTCTATTTGATTATATGGTTAATTGTTTTTTAATTTGTTTGAACATGATGATTATGTGAATGATTATTGATTGATATTGTAGAAACAAAATAGACTACTAACAAGAAATAATTCATGAAAAAATACAGCAAATTAATCAATAATTTTTAGTAGCATTTTAAAAACGCTACATAAATACATGTAGTGGCGTTGAGTAAAAGCAATCGCAAATCAGGGTTAAAATTGAAAATTTTATTAGTAGTATGGCGTTTTTAAAGCGCTACAGAATTATTTATGGTGGCGTTTGGAAAACGTTACAATAAAAATATTTACAGTGATGTTTATTAAAAGTGCAACAATTTTTTATTTTTATTTTAGTAGCATGTTTCCTCGTAACGATTATCGAAACGCCACCAAATATGATTGATGGCGTTTTTTGAGCGCTACAAAAAATCATTTTTCATGTAGTGCATTACGAAGGTGGATAGTGGAGTCCCTTAAAGCAGTCAGATTCGTCGAAAAAGAACATTTTTCTATCCCCTTTGGGAACTATGCGGTGGAGCTAGTAGTTGGAAAAGAGAGCGCCATAGCCCATGTTTTAAGGACGGTGCCTAACAAAATGTATAGTATGACATTCGTTATTGGAGACGTGAGGAACGACTACCTTGGGACTATGCTTGTTGAAGCATTTGCTGGAACTGCTAAAGCGAATGTTCTGTTTCATTCTAAAGGGAATGGTATGTTTACACAAGGAGCCCTTCAGTTTAAGGCAACTGGAGATAGGACTAGGATTACGTTCTATGTTTCTTACTATCATCAAAAGAGATGTGACACCGGGTCTATGTGTGGGCCTATTTTGGATCAATTTCGGGTTATTCCACTTTCTGTTAAGTCTTGAAGTTTGAATCTGTGATCATTTTAACTATTGGTGAAAAGGAAGAAAAAATGTTTGGATGATGTGTGTAATGTGCATGAAACTAGTGTTATGATAAATTTCTTGTCAGTTGGAACATTTACAAAAATATACGTAGCAAATACCGCAAAGCCATTTGGGTGAATTTGCTTGATTTTAGCTTCATAACTTTACCTATACTTGATTTTTGAACAAACCAATCAACTCTCTGAACATCCTGCCTCAATAGCTCGGAAGTCCAATTAAATTACTCACATTGTAACGATCTTGCAAAAAACGGATTTAGACATGCATGCGCACGCGCGCACCACACACACACATACATACGTATATATATATATATATGAAAATTATTAATATATTATTTAAATTTCTAGAGGCAAATAAAAAGTTATTATGTTACATATAAAAGCTGAATTTATGGTGCTCATACAACTTTATAAATTAAACAAGTGTTGTAACACCCCGTATTTTTAGTTAACATTAAAGTAATGAATTAAAGAATAATTAATTCCAAATGTGATAATTAAGGGACACGGGTTACGCCATTGCGTTCGTCTCGGAATTCTGCTTGAGACAGAGCCCAAGTTTGCGTAAAACGGACACCGTATGAAGGAGATATGGACGAAAGAAGTTAGGCAGAAAACCGGAAGTCGACCAGAATGCACTGGCGCACTTCATAAGTGCGCCAATACAAAAAATGCATTGGCGCACCTGCCAAGTGCGCCCATGCCGGGCTAAAGACCTACACAGATTTGTGCAGTGTTCGGGTCCGAACAGTGAGTCATTGCTGAGTCATTAGGGCTGAGGTGTTATCTTATCTTGACTGGATGGTCTTGATTGCTTCTAGAGTTAATCTGACGGCTCTAAATTAATTAAAACTCTATATAAGCAACCTAACTCTCAGCCTAAAATCATACTAATTCATTCTGAGAGCCGCCATGCCGTTAATGGTCAACCTAGAATAGCCGTTATCTCTTTCAACTCAAAGGCAAGATAGAAGCTACATCAAAATCAAATTAAATCTAATCTAGTTCAACTAGGAGAATTCAACGATCTACATCAAAGGCGAGCAATTCTGTTTCAGAATACAGATCCCAAAAATCAAGAATTCCTTTTTGTTTGTAAGTGTAGTTACCTTTCAGATGTGAATAAATTAAAGACATGATTTGTAATGAATTGTAAAATAGAATTTGAACCAAGTTGTATGTAATGCTGATTCATGTCTATTCATGTCCATTCTATCATGTTTGCCTATGAACTATTGTGGTTTATCATGTTAAATTTGCCATCATGTTGTATGTAGTTTGATGATAAAACTACCATTGTTAAAGGCTTGGTAATGAACCTATGTGTTGTATGTTAATGGGCGATGACATGTCATGTTGTATAATTTGGTGATGACATCTATATGTTGTATGTCAATTTAGAAATTATGTCATGTTTATGCAAGTTAGGTGATGCTATCATGTTATGAATACATGCAAGTTTATAGGTTAAAAACATGATTATGTAAACCTATATGTTTAGACCTATACTTTATATGTTAGATCTATGTTAGCATGATTCAACACCTATGCAAGTTCACCACTACATGTCTAATTAAGTTTTGGTAGTTCTATGTAAAACTATTATGATTCATGTTGCATAGATCTAGTTTGCAAGTTCATAATTAAAAGTATATTATGCCAAGTTCATGTGACACCTCTGTAGTGAGATCCATATTTTTGTATGATGTTGGAATGTTGCAAGTTCCTCTTTTTCCCCTTTTAGTTTATAAGTTAGGCTAAAATGTCGAGCCTAACATTCTATGAAACTTTGCGAACGTACAACGGGGGTAACGTTGGGGGAAAACATGAAACTACATGTAACTGATATATTTGGCTCATAACCATGTAAATGGTATGGCATTGAAATGGTATAATTTACATACCAAAAATTATGAATTTGATTTAGAAGGAAAGTGGGTCATGACAATAAATTGTTGACAAATTTACATATAAGCATAAAAGGATAAATATGTAAATTTAGAAAATATGAATATGCCTAACCCGAGGTTAGACTGAGTTGTGGTGTAAAACTGACCGAAACCGACCGGCACATCCAGTGACCACAACAATACCTGTCTAATGTGGGTGGGTAGTGCATTTAGCCCAAAAAGGACCCGAGGTTAGACTGAGTTATGGTGTAAAACTGCCCAGAACCGACCGGCACATCCAGTGACCAAAACAATACCTGTCTAATGTGAGTGGTTGGTGCTTTAATAAAGCTAAGTCAAGATTGGTAGGGTTACGTCAATTAAGGAAACACTTAACCAATTCAACATGTTAACTAAACTGATAGGTGGGGTTAGGTAAATTTGGACACTTAACCAATTTAACATGTTAGCTAGAAAACCCTAGTAACGGGGATCCATTTCAGCAGTAACCCACATAGACGTATCATGGAACCCTGAACTAGGCAGGGCGGGGCACGATTACTGGGCTGAATTGTAAGCGGTCAAAACGTCGGCGAGTGGTGCGTCAGTGTAGGTTCCGACGGAGTACGGGCGTGCACGTACTCCGGAATGGAAAAAGCAAGCACTGGGCATCAATAGTCATATACTGTGCATCTTGAATCGTGTTGGGTTGCCACCATAGGATTTGATACACCCCGTGGTGGGACCAGCACAGGTATCTACAGTCAAGCGGGGGCCGAATGACACATGTGATAAATGCATGCGAGTAGGAGACGATCGATATAAGGGGATCATTTCACCATGAACACGTGGTGCTAGTTGGATAAGTATAAGTAGGTGCAGAGAATTAGACATGGGTGCGATGTATATTCGGTTTGTCGTGCCTTGTATAGTTTTATGTTAGTTTGCTGTTCTGGTACTGTCCTATTTTCAATTTATTCCTATCATGACCTTTTCCTTATTCACACACTGAAAAGTCACTGGACTTACTCAGACTTATGTCTGACCCATTTTTCTTTTGCTCTCTTTTCTTCCGTTTCCCCCCCAGGTACCCAGGGAGGGAATAGCTCATCTTAATTTGGACCGTTCATCTTTCCAAGCTTGAAGACTCTGTGATGTATAGCTTGAAATCTCTTGCTTTTGGCTATTGCTTTGGACACACTACTACTTGGAGATTTATGCAGTTATATTTTGTTTTATGCTTCTTTAGAAAATAATCAAGACAGAAATTATGATGTAATGGTTAGGAAGTTGGTTTGAAACAGTTTGCTGTAATGTTTTGTTATGAACCACGTTTGAAATAAAGTTAGTTTTATTTTCCGCTGCTTATATATATCTGTCTTGTAAATTATCTGTGTCTTTTACCTATAATGCTCCACTAAAGTTAAGGCATTCCCTTTGTGAGTGACCTTAATGGAGGTGGGGTGTTTCACTTGGTATCAGAGCAAAGGTTTACTAGATTAGATAAAAGTTTTTGAAAACTATTTTTAAAAATGGAAGTATAAAGAAGCATTTCTCAAGAAAAAAGTGTTATTTTGCTTTAAAAGGCATAATCCCCCAAAGCCATATGCACTATCTTTCTATCCTTTGTTTTGAATCTTTCCTTTTTCATTTCAGCATGTCTGGGGATCTTAACCTTCCATAGGGTGTACCGAACCTGGCTGGTTCAGGAGTTACCTAGAGGCTAGGGCTAACGACGCAGGCCCAGCACCCAGCTGCAGCGGTTCCTCCTCATGCAAATGCTTTCTCAAAGATTTGTAGAGATTTTAGAGCCATGGGTGGAAAGAATTTCAATGGAACTGAATCATTTGTGGAAGCAAGAAATTGGCTCAAAGAAACTGAGGATTTGTTCAAAATCTTCGAAGTGGATGATAAATAGAAGATACAGTTGGCGGTGTGGCTGCTCAAAGACGAAGCCTCCTATTGGTGGGAAGTCATTAACGCTGAAAGACCAATTGAAACTTGGATGGATTTTAGAATAAGGTTTGAAATGAAATTCCCCCTACAAGCTGAACGAAGGCTTCAGATGGAGAAATTCTTAGCTCTCAAACAGGAAAGTATGACGCTCAAGGAATACGTTAACTAGTTCAACCAACTTGCTAGGTTCGGGTCGGAGTTAGTGAACACTCCTCATAAGAAGGCTCTCCGTTATGTTAAGGGACTGAATGAGCCACTACACAGCCTAGCTATGACCCACATACCCATGTGGGCGACTTATGAGAGACTGGTGGACATGGCATTGTCACACGAGGAAGACAAGGGCAAGAAAGAGACAAAGGTGGAGGTGCCTCAAGACAAGAAAGCGGAGGGGTCATAGAACAAGAAGATAGATTCAAAGAAAGGCGGGAAGAACAACAAACCCCGTGACCAGAGGAAGTGCAATTTCTGTGGCATTCCTGGACATCTGGTTAAGGACTGCATGAAGAAGAAGAGGAAGATGGGTGGTTGTTTCCATTGCGGCGAGACAGGACACATGGCTAAGGAATGCCCAAGAAAACAAGGGCAAGGGCAGAGGGCTAGTTCTACTTCTAGAGGGCAGGTTCACGCTCTCGTAGCACCTCCGCAAGAACGAGGTAGAAATATTTCTGTTGAGAGTTTAGTTTATCTTTTTGATCATCCTGTTTGTACACTCTTTGATTCCGACGCATCACACTCTTTTATATCTCTGCACCTAGACATCAGTATAGTACAGGATCCCTTGGTTGTTTCAAATCCAATTGGGGGCTCATCTTATTTGTCAATGGTTTGTTTGGATTTGAAAATTTCTATACTAAGCGTTGGGTTTAGATGGAACGCCTATGTTTTGGGCTTCATGGGCTATGGGTTGATTCTAGGCATGGACTGGCTATCCAGAAATGGTGTCGTCCTCGATTTTGAAAAGAGAGTGGTTAGACTCATGACTCGCCTCGGTAACACTTTCGAAATTTCTTGTAATCCCATGAACTCTATTATGCTTAGTTATCTAGATTCTCTTGATGCGTCTGTTGAGAACTTGCAGTCTGTTAGAGTAGTCCGTGAATACTCGGATGTGCTTGAAGAGGTAAAGGGCTTGCCTCCGAAGCGGGAGAAAGACATCCGCATATACCTCGTTGATAATGCAAAACCCGTCGCCTTACCCGTTAGGTATATAGCTCCAAGGGAGCGGAAAGAGCTCAGCAAGCAAGTTAAAGAGCTGCTAGAAAAGGGGTTTATAAGGTGGAGTATTCTAAATGGGGCGCTCCAGTAGTGTTCGCAACTAAAGCAGACGGTTCGCTTCGCCTATGCGTTGACTATAGGGAGCTAAACAAGCTGACCAAGAAAAATAGACACCTACTCCCAAGAGTAGACGACTTGTTCGATCAGCTTGTAGGTGCATCGGTTTTCTCCTAACTAGATTTGGCTATCGGGTTTCATCAGCTAAGGGTGGCTGAAGACAGCATTGAGAAGACCGCGTTCATAACTCCGGATGGATTCTTCGAGTGGCTTGTCATGCCTTTCGGCATGACAAACGCACCTGCTTATTTCGTCGATTTGATGAGCAGGGTGTTTAGGGAGTTCCTCAATAAGTTTGTAGTGGTCTTCATGGACGACATTTTGATTTTCTCGAAAAGTGAGGAAGAGCATGCTCAGCATCTAAAGGAAGTCATGGATACTCTTCGTGCACATCAGTTAAAAGCCAAATTCTCCAAATGCCATTTCTGGAGAGAAGAAATAAGGTTTTTGGACATGTGGTGTCCAAAGAGGGATTAGCTGTGGACCCTGCAAAAGTAGTTGCGGTGAAAGATTGGAAGGTCCCACGGAATGCAACTGAAATCCGAAGCTTTCTCGGGCTAGCAGGCTTTTACCGAAAGTTTATCAAGGACTTTGCGAAAATCTCAACTCCACTTACAAGGTTGACGAAGAAGAACCTAACTTTCACTTTGGATTTGGATTGCGATATAACGCTTGAAAAGGGCTCTGACAATAGCCCCAGTTCTGACATTGCCTGATGGAAGCAAGATGTTTACCATATATACAGATGCATGTGGTACGGGACTAGGCGTTGTCTTGATGCAAGAAGGGAAGGTAGTAGCTATGGTGGAAGACAGTTGAGAGTACATGAGAAAAACTACCCAACCCACGATCTAGAGTTGGCTGCCATCGTCTTTGCGCTTAAGTCTTGGCGCCATTATCTCCTAGGTGAGAAGTTTGAATTGTTTACTGACTATAAATCGTTGAAGTACCTTTTCTCGCAGAAAGATCTCAACTTGAGGCACCAAAGATGGATGGAGTTTCTTGCCACATATGATTTTGAGATTTCCTATACTTGTAACGACCCGGAATTTTGGGGCCAATTTAAAATTTTTAAGGGATTTTAATATTTAGAATACTTTATTTTAAATAATAACGACTAAAAATTTAATTAAATCGAAGTTAAAATGAATAAATTTAATTTAATTATAAAAGGAGTTTAAAACAACGCTGTAGTTTGAAAATTTGAATTTGAACTTTGACCGGCTGTACTGGATTCATTTTAAATCAGAATTGAGCGAAACAAGAAATAATTGAATCTATTTAATCATATCTTTCTAACGAATCTGAAAAACTGAAATTTCAATTTATAAATCAAAAGTTATGTCCAATTCAAAATTTAGAAAAGTCGCTGTAGAATTTATATATATTTTAATTAAATATATTGGCCTTGAAAATAGCCATTTTTCAAACGACCTCGGTTTTCGACGAAACCACTTTTGTTGGAACCGGAATGTCAAATTATTGCTAAGTTTTAATTTTCATAATTTTTCGAATTAATATGTGAGCATGGCTAAGGAAAACGTGTTTTGACTATTTCAGTCAAATTTAATCGACTAGAAAAAGGCCATTTTTCAAACAGTCTCAGAATTCGATGAAATTAGTCTTGTTAGAACCGTATCGTCAAAACATAGCTAGAAATAATTTTTCTGTAATTTCTAGAGTTAGTATGTGACCCCGGTAATTTAAAATGTTCGTTTAAATTAAATATAAATTGATTTATATTTTAATTTAAGGAAAATCATATCATAAGAGCCGAATTGGGTTACGAAACATATTCCATTGGATCCGGAATAGGGGTTATTAGCTAGGAAGTTTTGTCGTTAGGTCTGAATCGGAGTTTTGTTAGAGATATTGGGCTTAATTGTAAAATTAACAATTTAATATTATAAAAATAAAATAAAAAATCACAAAACCCTAATACTAATGGAGCAGCCGCCACTATGGCGATGGAAGGCTGAAACGCTCCCAAACCAAATCATTAAATTCTCCTTCTTTATATCGAATTAATTCATGAAATTAAAACAAGAATCAGAGGGCGTTCCAAGCTCGTCGAATTGGTACGTCTATGATCGCCTCTGGAGGTGCGTGGAGTTCGAATTTCGAGGGGGAACTGGTGACGTTCGCGGCGGGTTTTGGGGAGGTGGAGACCACCGAGGTGGCGGCGGCTTCGGGTGTTGGGGCGTGGCGCGGAGGCGGTTCAGGTGGGCCCCGCCGATCAACTTCCGGCGGTTCCATTTGGCGAGCGATGGCGGGTCTTCTAGGCCGATGTTGGGTTCCGTAGTTCGACAACTCCAGGAAGAAGGGTTAAAGTGCTAATCCTATTTTAATTAAATTAATTAATGTAATTAAACTTCAAACCATTGTAACTCGTTCAAATCTTATCAGAATTGGACGATTTCAAATGCGTTAGAATCGCAGTGAAGAGATCTACGTGATGGAACTGACGAGATTCAAAACAAAGCACTTTGGGATTTCAGTCAAATTTGAACGCAAATTCAGATAAAAGCAATGTGAGATTTCTCGTTTTAAATTTTAAATTAATTAAAGATATATATTTATTTATTCTGATTGTGATTGTAATATTGATGCACCGTATAAAATTTAGATTGACTGTTGGATGGTGGATTGTGATGATCTATTGAATTATCTGTGCTTGTTGATACAAAATCATAATTTTTGCTACAGATGATATGTTAGGACAAAATCATCATTTTTGTTATGAAATGTTAGTGTAGAATAAAAACACTACTTTTGTTAGGAATGTTAATTTAGAAAAAAGGAATCATGTTTAAAAGAAGATGTTTTACTATAATAAAAGTTACATTTTTATTGTATATATTAGAAGAAAATCATGTTAACATATGTTTATTATTATTAAAAAATTATTATTTTCATTATTTTTTCGAATTAGATTTGTCGACAAAACAAAAGTAATTATTTTTTATTATTTTTTCAAATTAGATTGGTTGACAAAACAAAACTTCATTTTCATAGTATAAGATGTTAACATACAAAACTTCATTTTTGTCATATAAGTGATTAGCAAATCAAAACTTCATTTTGTCATATAAATGTTAGCATAACAAAATTATCATTTTGGTTATATAAAAGTTAGCATAGCAAATTATTCTTTTGTTATATAAAATGTTAGTAAAATAAAATTTCCATTTTGTAAGATAATGTTATATTAAATTGAAATTATCGTTTTAATTGAAATGTGATGTTGGAATAAAAATGTCAACTTGGTTAGATGTGTTATGTTAAATAATGATATGTCGATCATATGTTTCATTAGGATAAAAATCACCCGTTTTGTATAAAATGTACATTTGGAATAAAAATGCACATTTTGTTAGTTATGTCATATTTGATTTAAAATACACATCTTGTTAGTTATGCCGTATATGGTTAAAAGGCACATTTTGGTTAGTAATGTCATATATGATTACAAATTTGTCACTTTTGTCGAAATTAGTATTGGCATACAAATTTGTCACTTTTGTCAAAATTAGCATTGACATACAAATTTGTCACCTTTGTTAAAATTAGAGTTGACATCCAAAAATGTCACTTTTGTTAAATCAAAATTAACATATAAAAATTGTCACTTTTTGTTAGAAATATTATATGTTAATAAAATATTACATTAGAATAAAAACATTGGTTTTGTCAAAGGGGTTATTTAGAATAAAATATGGCCTTTGGTTAGAAATGGTAAACAAATAAAATTTACATTTTTATCTGTTAAGATTGAATGGAAAAAAAATATGGTAAACAAATAAATCATCATCTTTTATTTGTTAAGTAGAATTGGAAGAAAAATTTCTCTTTTATTTGTCATTAGAGCATGTACACAAATAAATGCCATTCATTTATTTGTCATTAAAACCATAACATATTGTTTACAAATAAATATTCATTTATTTGTTTTAAATATATATAGAAATTGTTTACAAATTAAAAACATTCCCTTTTGTCACTTTATTAGAGTGAATCCAAAACATTCACTTTGTCATTTAAAAGGGGACTAAACCAAAACATACAACGTTCGTTATTACAAATGTAAACACTTATTGAAAATAAAGTTTTGATCTTTTATTTGCATTCACAGGTGCAAACATCTTTTGGAAATAAAGTTTGTTCTTTCTTTTCATATTTACTAATGTAAAATATACATTTTTGTTAATTTTCATTAGTTAACATAAAATATACATTTTTGTCAAATTTTCATTAGTTAATGCAAAATATACACTTTTGTCAATTTACGTTAGTTAAAACAAATTATCCACTTTTGTCAATTTTCACTAGTTAAAACAAATTATTCATCTTTGGTCAATCTACACTTGTTAAAACCAAATATGCATTTTTGTCGATTATATTAGTTGAGACAGAAATGTACATTTTATCAAAATATGATTAGTGAATAGAATAACATATTTTTATCAAAATATGATTAGTGGAAAGAATAACATAATTTCGTCACTTTGAAATAAAGGAAATCAAAAGGACATTTTTGTCACTTTGACATGAATGAAATAAAAATATATATGGTTATACATTAAAAGTTATGAATTGAAAATGTATATGTTTATACATTAAAATAAAAGAAGAGTTAGACAAAATAATTATATTTTGTACATTTAAGAAGAGTTAGACAAAATTATCATATTTTGTCACATTTAAAAGGAATGAAGTAAAATATTCATTTTGTCATTAAAAATGAATGAGACCAAAAATATACTTTTTGGTCAAAAATGAAGAGTTAAGATTTTATTGTCATTTGTTAACAATAAAAAGAATTGAAATAAAAGTTAAGATTTTGTACACAATAAAAAGAATTGAGACATATGTCTGTAATGTTGAAATGTTGATGTGTTGAATATAATGTTAGTATATTCAAACTGAATATTACACTTCCATTTACAAGTCATCCGACTTGTTTATGTGATTGGGTCGATAATTTTTACACATCGCCCAAGTGCACAAATAATTTATTATTTGATTGCTGGATGAAACCCCACACGGGTGTTGGGATGATCCTACACTAGTCCCAATGTTTAGTGTAGAATCCACTCTGGTTGATTATTTGGTTGTGTGATAGTTATTTATCATGATTGTTGATTATATGCAAATTATGGTTGTTGACTGAGTCACATTCCAATAAAGAATATTCTAGAAAAGAATATGTTTTAGAAAAGAATATATTTTGGAAAATATATTTTTATTGAAATGAACTACTTATTAACTAGAGTAAATCATTAAATTAAGATTTAATGAAGTTTTCCAATTATTTAATATTTAATTCAAATTAAATTGAATAAAATGGATTTTGGGTTTGTCGTGAATAGTGTCTTAAATAACACTGTTCTTAAATCCCGTATGAAAAGAATAATCTTTTAATTTAGATTATTAAAGTTTTCAATTATATTTAATAATTGAAATAAAATG
Organism: Allium sativum; assembly: GCA_030737875.1. NCBI lineage: Eukaryota > Viridiplantae > Streptophyta > Magnoliopsida > Asparagales > Amaryllidaceae > Allium > Allium sativum. Next base: position 104,043,425 of record CM060920.1, on the reverse strand, counting down.
AAATGTCAGTTGGGTTTATTGTGAACTGTGTTTTTAAGAGACATTCGTTCTTTAACCCAACTGACAGTGAAAATATGATTTGGAATTTATAAATCTTTTATTAAGATTTAAATGGAAATTTTCCAAAAGTGAAGTTTCCAGTTTAATATATTAAATTGGAGTTGAATGGAATTCGAATTTATAATAACCGAGATAAGCTTCTATAAAAGAAGACCGATACTACATATGGGATTTAAGAGGCTTTGCCGTTATTCCATTTATATTATTGGTCAGATACAGAAATTTATAGCGATTATATGTTGATTTGATTTCTGTGAAGATTCTATATTTTATGGAAGATGATTTTGGGTTTACCGTGAACTATGTTTTAAATGACATTAGTTCTTTAACCCAATTAAAGATAAGGTTAATTTCTTAAATTCAAAAAAAAAACATTGAATAATGATTTGTGTGATTTTTAAAACCAAATTGTGTTTTAATAAATCTTTAAAGAATGATTTAAGTATAAAGTAAAGAATTTATCTTTGATATAATAATGCGAATATCTATTAGAAGAACATTCTGAATTGGAATGAGACGTTGGGTGTGCTTTTATAGTACTTGATTTTTATTATAAAATACGTGAGTTATTCGGGAAGACCGGGTGTAACCCATTCCGAATAATTATTACGACGATGAAGAGTCGAAGATGAAGACGGTGGTTGAAGACCGACAATCTTCACATCGAATGGATGTGTTGCTACTGAGACCCTTGATGGGTGTAGCTATCTTGAAGGGGCTTCAGTGGTGGCCGTCCGGACTATTGTTGATTGTTCGGATTTGGTTTTCGCTCAGATCCAGAGCGTAAGCTAGTAAATGGATGCGTGTCTGACATTGGATTTCTTTCCATGTGAATTAAATCGATTTCTATTAATGTATGTCTGTTTGGTGGTGGAGGATTTATTCTCTACTATACACCCTGGTATATATTAATAGTGATTGATCGCATGGCGTGAATTGTCAATATGGCACGCCAAGATGCAAATGATCAAGGCTTTTGTTGAAAAGCAGAGCCTTGTGGGATGATCAAAGTATAGCCTATTATGGCATAACTTTGTGTATATCGTGACTTCGCGAGCCTCACACCCCGGTATGAGTCAAAAACGGGATTAGGACTGCAGGGAGTGCACACGTTTCTTTCTAGCTAGGAGTGGTGTCGGTGCTTAAACTGGCTGACATTTTACTTATGTGGATGATGGATTTTGAGGCGCCTCGGATTTTTATAGGCCGTTAGTGGTTATACTATAGGTCCAAAGGGACCGGGAAGCGTGTGTTCAGGCATAACCAATCCACTGCCGATAGGCGGGGACCGGCCCTGAAGATCCAAGGGTTCACTGCGGGGGATCCTGAGGCATTTGCTAGAGTGTCTCGAATCGGAGAGGAGCTTGCCCCTAGCCTCGACTCATGATGGAAATCCAATTTCCAACACGACCTTGCGGTTTTGATTTTAGAACTAGTATGGCGACATAGTAGGATGAGGTACTATGCCGTCTATGATTAATACATTATGATTGAAATGTTTTTGAAATATATATACCCATATATACACACTAATATTAAATCCGTTTTTATCGTATCAAGCATCTTTTGACCATTATAAGGTAAAACCCTATCCTCCGGTTTGCGTTGCATTGTGTGATGGGACTTGGGTCTTATAATGGTTTCATTTTTCTAAAAAACATTGCGTTGTTTAACGTTTTACTTTATTTTAGGCACTGGTAAATCCAATGGAGTAAACCCGTTCCGCGTTAGCGGCATGGTCCTATGATTAGCCTTTTTATTAGATAGTTAAGTTAAGATTTCTCATACCAGTCCCATGACTGACCTGTAGTTTGTTTCACTGGCAAACTCGGGTGCCCATATTTCCACACGGGTAGTCGAGTAGCTTTTTGCAGATATATTTACAGGATCCTGGCTTACAGCTGAAGTGGTATTCGGAAAGCTCCGTATCCGTGTATTCCTTTCAGTTGTATATTTGTATTATTTTTCCGCTGCTATTTAAATGAAATTTAAATCTCTGATATTATTGTATTTATATTGTGTAATAAATATTCATACTCTATTATATCTTGTACTCTGATGTAATTGTTGTAATCAGCAATAAAATGTTCTTCAGTTTGTGCTCTAATGTGTATTGTTCTCAAAGCAATCCAGCCTTTCCTTTACTGGGAAGTTTGGGTCGTTACAATACTCCTGGCAAGGGCAATGTAGTAGCAAACGCCTTGTGTAGAAAGAAGCTGACCTTAAGCCCTCTCTTTGTAGTAAGGCAAAGCTTGGAGTACATAGCCAACTTTGATTTTAGACCCCCTGTCGATCATGTGACTGGTATGTTAGCATCGCTAGAGGTGCGGTCTACTCTTTTGGACTCAATAGGGATTGCACAACGTGAAGACCCTCTGCTAGTTGATGTGATAAATAAGCTGAGTAGGGGTGAGACTTCTAGTCACCTCAATAGATACTCCATCGATGATAAGGGATGGTTGAGGCGGGATGGAAGGCTATGCGTCCCACAAGCAAGGGATTTGGTGAAGAAGGTTCTCGAAGGGGCGCACCATTCCAAGTTGACCATACACCCCGGTGGAGACAAGATGTATAGAGATGTAAAAAGGGTTTTCTTTTGGGATGGCATGAAGAGGGATGTAGCTGAATTCGTTTCTAAGCGCATGATATGCCAACAAGTTAAGGCGGAGCAGAAGAAGCCTGGTGGTTTGCTTCATCCTTTAGAAGTCCCAAAGTGGAAATGGAGTAGCATCTCGATGGACTTTATTGATGGGCTGCCTAGGTCAAGAAGTGGCAATACCAGTATTTGGGTAATAGTGGACAGGCTCACAAAAAGCGCTCACTTTATACCTGTTAAGATTATATATCTTAAAGAGATAGTTCGACTCTATGTGATACCCTCCAGCATAGTGAGTGACCGAGATCCTATCTTTACGAGCGAGTTTTGGATGAGTTTGCAAGAAGCTATAGGCACACAGTTATGCTTAAGCACGACCTATCACGCCCAAACCGATGGTCAGACGGAAAGAGTGAACAGAGTATTAGAAGACCTCTTGAGACTATGCATTCTTAACTTTGGAGGTACATGGGATGATCATCTTCCTTTGGTGGAATTCGCTTACAACAATAGCTACCAAGCCACCATAGGAATGGCACCCTTCGAAGCTTTATATGGAAGACCGTGTCGATCACCAACTTGTTGGTGGGAGTCTACAGACAAACTCGTACTTGGACCAGACATGGTCAGAGAAACTTCATAGAAAATGGACTTGATACGAAGAAGAATGAAGACTGCCCAAGATAGACAGAAGTCCTACGCAGACAAAAGAAGAACCGACCTTGAGTTTGAAGTTGGAGACAAGGTGTTCCTTAAAGTGTCTCCTTTGAGGAACGTTGTTCGCTTTGGATCCGCAGGAAAGTTGGCACCAAGATTTGTAGGGCTGTTTCCTATCATTGAGAAGATTGGGAAGATGGTTTATAGAGTAGAGCTGCCTGAAAGATTGGTTGGAGTTCATAATGTCTTTCATGTTTCTCACCTACAAAAGTGCTTATATGAGTCCGCGGAAGTGGTGGAACCAAGCATATTAGAGGAAGTAGAAGTTGAACAAGAGGTGATTGTGAGAAGAGTTCCAACTCTTATCTTGGGTACAGAAGTCAAAAAGCTACGCAACCACGAAGTCAAACTTGTTAAAGTTCAATGGAGTGACGCTGAGGAAGACACGACTTGGGAGACTGAGGCCAAGATACGTGCACCTACCCTTTTCTTTTTTAGGTTACATCTTTGATCTCTTTTTCCTTAAGTTTATTCATGCTCGTATCTATCCTTTTTTAGTATATTTCCTTAGTGCTATCTTGATCCTTAAGTTGAAACTAATGGGTGTAAACATGTATTAGAATCATGTTATGATTGATGGTTGCAAGTGGTTGCTAGTAGTTGCTCGTGGATGCATATACACACACATTAGGTGTTAGATCGGCTCAGTCACTTTCATATTTCATATGCATATATGTATTTGTATATGATTGAAACTTGATGTGTTATCATGTGGATGTTGCATTCGTATGAATGATTGCGCACTCATGTAGAAAGTATGATTAGGGAAGATTGCATACATAATGGACTCATGACACTGACATAATTTGCATTAAGGAGGTCAACTGAATCATTAGACCGCTTGATTTTGCATTAGATAAGGACATATACACACACTACGCATATGATCATGAAGCATTAGAAGTCTTTTAAGGACAATGGATGTCTATGTTTGATGGTTGAGTAGATGGACAATTGGATGGTAGGATATACGTTCTTCTTGACTTGAAGATTTCGGGGACGAAATCCTTTAAGGAGAGGAGAATGTAACACCCTGTATTTTCAGTTAACATTAAAGTAACGAATTAAAGAATAATAAATTCCAAATGTGATAATTAAGGGACACGGGTTACGCCATTGCATTTGTCTGGGAATTCTGCTTGAGACAGAGTCCGAGTTTGCGTAAAACGGACACCCTATGAAGAAGATATGGACGAACGAAGTTAGGCAGAAAACCGGAAGTCGACCAGAATGCACTGACGCACTACACAAGTGCGCCAGTACAAAAAATGCACTGGCGCACCTGCCAAGTGCGCCCATGTCGGGCTAAAGACCTGCACAGATTTCAAGAGTGTTCTGGTCCGAACAGTGAGTCCTTGTTGAGTCATTAGGGCTGAGGTGTTATCCTATCTTGATTGGATGGTCTTGATTGCTTCTAGGGTTAATCTGACGGCTCCAAATTAATTAAAACTCTATATAAGCAACCTAACTCTCAACCTAAAATCACACTAATTCATTCCGAGAGCCGCCATGCCATCAATGGTGAACCTAGAATAGCCGTCATCTCTTTCAACTAAAAGGCAAGATAGAAGCTACATCAAAATCAAATTAAATCTAATCTAATTCAACTAGGAGAATTCAACGATCTACATCAAAGGCGAGAAATTCAGTTTCAGAATACAGATCCCAGAACTCAAGAATTCTTTTCTATTTGTAAGTGTAGTTACCTTTCAAATGTGAATAAATTAAAGACATGATTTGTAATGAATTGTAAAATAGAATTTGAACCAAGTTGTATGTAATGCTGATTCATGTCCATTCTATCATGTTTGCCTATGAACTATTGTGGTTTATCATGTTAAATTTACGATCATGTTGTATGTAGTTTGATGATAAAACTACGATTGTTAAAGGCTTGGAAGTGAACCTATGTTTTGTATGTTAATGGGCGATGACATGTCATGTTGTATAATTTGGTGATGACATCTATATGTTGTATGTCAATTTGGAAATTATGTCATGTTTATGCAAGTTAGGTGATGCTATCATGTTATGAATACATGCAAGTTTATAGGTTAAAAACATGATTATGTAAACCTATATGTTTAGACCTACACTTTATATGTTAGATCCATATGCCTCTATGTTAGATCTATGCTAGCATGATTCAACCCCTATGCAAGCTCACCACTACATGTCTAATTAAGTTTTGGTAGTTCTATGTAAAACTATTATGATTCATGTTGCATATATCTAGTTTGCAAGTTCATAATTAAAAGTATATTATGCCAAGTTCATGTGACACCTCTGTAGTGAGATCCATATTTCTGTATGATGTTGGAATGTTGCCAGTTCCTCTTTTTCCCCTTTTAGTTTATAAGTTCGGCTAAAATGTCAAGCCTAACATTCTATGTAACTTTGCGAACGAACAACGGGGGTAACGTTGGGGGAAAACATGAAACTACATGTAATTGACATATTTGGCTCATAACAATGTAAATAGTATGGCATTGAAATGGTATAATTTACATACCAAAAATTATGGATTTGATTTAGAAGGAAAGTGGGCCATGACAATAAATTGTTGACAAATTTACATATAAGCGTAAAAGGATAAATATGTAAATTTAGAAAAGACGAATATGCCTAACTCAAGGTTAGACTGAGTTATGGTGTAAAACTGCCCGGAACCGACCGGCACATCCAGTGACCACAACAATACATGTCTAATGTGGGTGGTTAGTGCATTTAGCCCAAAAAGGACCCGAGGTTAGATTGAGTTGTGGTGTAAAACTGCCCGGAACTGACCGGCACATCTATTGACCACAACAATACCTGTCTAATGTGAGTGGTTGGTGCTTTAATAAAGCTAAGTCAAGATTGGTAGGGTTAAGTCAATTAAGGAAACACTTAACCAATTCAACATGTTAACTAAACTGATGGGTGGGTTTAGGTAAATTTGGACACTTAACCAATTTAACATGTTAGCTAGAAAACCCTAGTAACGGGGACCCATTTTAGCAGTAACCCACATAGATGTATCATGGAACCCTGAACTAGGCAGGATGGGGCACGATTACTGGGCTGAATTGTAAGCGGTCAAAACGTCGGCGGGTGGTGCGTCATTGTAGGTTCCGACGGAGTACGGGCGTGCACGTACTCCGGAATGGAAGAAGCAGGCACTGGGCATCAGTAGTCATACACTGTGCATCTTGAATCGTGTCGGGTTGCCACCATAGGATTTGATACACCCCGTGGTGGGACCAACACAGGTATCTACAGTCAAGCGAGGGGCGAATGACACATGTGATAAATGCATGCGAGTAAAAGCCAATCGATATAAGGATATCATTTCACCATGAACACGTGGTGCTAGTTGGACAAGTATGAGTAGGTGCAGAGAATTAGACATGGGTGCGATGTATATCCAGTTTGTCCTGCCTTGTATAGTTTTATGTTAGTTTGTTGTTCTGGTACTGTCCTATTTTCAGTTTATTCCTATCATGACCTTTTCCTTATTCACACACTGAAAAGTCACTGGACTTACTCAGACTTATGTCTGACCCATTTTTCTTTCGCTCTCTTTTATTCCATTTCCCCCCGGTACCCAGGGAGGGAATAGCTCAGCTTAATTTGGACCGTTCAAATTTCCAAGCTTGAAGACTCTGTGATGTATAGCTTGGAATCTCTTTCTTTTGGCTATGGCTTTGGATACACTACTACTTGGGGATTTATGCAGTTATATTTTGTTTTATGCTTCTTTAGAAAATAATCAAGACAAAAATTATGATGTAATGGTTTGGAAGTTGGTTTGAAACAGTTTGCTGTAATGTTTTGTTATGAACCACGTTTGAAATAAAGTTAGTTTTATTTTCCGCTGCTTATATATATCTGTCTTGTAAATTATCTGTGTCATTTACCTATAATGTCCACCAAAGTTAAGGCATTCGCTTTGTGAGTGACCTTAACGGAGGTGGGGTGTTTCACTTGGTATCAGAGCACAGGTTTACTAGATTAGATACAAGTTTTTGAAAACTATCTTTAAAAAAGGAAATATAAAGAAACATTTTTCAAGAAAAAGTGTTATTTTCCTTTAAAATGCATAATTCCTCAAAGCCATATGCACTACCTTTCTATCCTTTGTTTTGAATCTTTCATTTTTCGTTTCAGCATGTCTGGGGATCTTAACCTTCCAGAGGGTGTACTGATACCTGGCTGGTTTAGGAGGTACCTAGAGGCTAGGGCTAACGACGCAGGCCCAGCAGACATTCCTCCTCCCCCAGTTGCAGCGGTTCCTCCTCCTCCTCCTCGTGCAAATGCTTTCTCAAAGATTTGTAGAGACTTTAGAGCCATGGGTGGAAAGAATTTCAATGGAGCTGAATCATTTGTGGAAGCAAGAAACTGGCTCAAAGAAACTGAGGATTTGTTCGATATCTTCGTTGTGGATGATAGACAGAAGATACCATTCGTGGTGTGGTTGCTCAAAGACGAAGCCTTCTATTGGTGGGAAGTCACTAACACTGAAAGACCAATTGAAACTTGGATGGATTTTAGAATAAGGTTTGAAATGAAATTCCTCTCACAAGCTGAACGAAGCCTTCAGATGGAGAAATTCTTAGCTCTCAAACAGGGAAGTATGACAGTCAAGGAATACGTTAACCAATTCAACCAACTGGCTAGGCTCAGGTTGGAGTTAGTGAACACTCCTCATAAGAAGGCTCTCCGTTTTGTTAAGGGACTGAATGAGCCACTACACAGCCTAGCTATGACCCACATACCCATGGGGGCGACTTATGAGAGATCGGTGGACATGGTATTGTTACACAAGGAAGACAAGGGCAAGAAAGAGGCAAAGGTGGAGGTGCCTCAAGACAAGAAAGCGGAGGGGTCACAGAACAAGAAGACAGATTCAGTGAAAGGCGGGAAGAACAACAAACCCCGTTACAAGAGGAAGTGCAATTTCTGTGGCATTCCTGGACATCTGGTTAAGGACTGCATGAAGAAGAAGAGGAAATGGGTGGTTGTTTCTATTGCGGCGAGACAGGACACATGGCTAAGGACTGCCCAAGAAAGCAAGGGCAAGGGAAGAGGGCTAGTTCTACTTCTGGAGGGCAGGTTCACGCTCTCATAGCACCTCCGCAAGAAGGAGGCAGAAATATTTATGTTGAGAGTTTAGTTTGTCTTTTTGATCATCCTGTTCGTACACTCTTTGATTCCGACGCATCGCGCTCTTTTATATCTACTGCTTTAGTTGAATCTCTGCATGTAGACACCAGTATAGTAGAGGATCCCTTGGTTGTTTCAAATCCAATTGGGGGCTCATCTTATTTGTCAATGGTTTGTTTGGATATGAAAATTTCTATACTAAGCGTTGGGTTTAGTTGTAACGCCTATGTTTTGGGCTTCACGGGCTATGGGTTGATTCTAGGCATGGACTGGCTATCCAGAAATGGTGCCATCCTCGATTGTGAAAAGTGAGTGGTTAGACTCATGACTAGCCTCGGTAAAACTTTCGAAATTTCTTGTAATCCCATGAACTCTGGTATGCTTAGTTATCTAGAATCTCTTGATGCGTCTGTTGAGAACTTGCAGTCTGTTAGAGTAGTCCGTGAATACTTGGATGTGCTTGAAGAGGTAAAGGGCTTACCTCCGGAGCGGGAGATAGACTTCCGCATATACCTCGTTGATAAGGCAAAACCCGTCGCCTTACCTGTTAGGCGCATGGCTCCAAGGGAGACGAAAGAGCTCAGCAAGCAAGTTAAAGAGCTACTAGAAAAGGGATTTATAAGGCAGAGTATTCTGAATGGGGTGCTCTAGTAGTGTTCGCAAATAAAGTGGACAGTTCGCTTCGCCTATGCGTTAATTATTGGGAGCAAAACAAGATGACCAAGAAAAATAGGCACTTACTCCTAAGAGTAGACGACTTGTTCGATCAGCTTGTAGGTGCATCGGTTTTCTCCCAACTAGATTTGGCTACTGGGTTTCATCAGCTAAGAGTGGCTGAAGACAACATCGATAAGACCGCGTTCAGAACTCCGGATGGATTCTTCAAGTGGCTTGTCATGCCTTTCGTCTTGACAAACGCACCTGCTTATTTCGTCGATTTGATGAGTAGGGTGTTTAGGGAGTTCCTCAATAAGTTTGTAGTGGTCTTCATGGACGACATTTTGATTTTCTCGAAGAGTGAGGAAGAGCATGCTCAGCATCTAAAGGAAGTCATGGATACTCTTCGTGCACATCAATTAAAAGCCAAATTCTCCAAATGCCATTTCTGAAGAGAAGAAGTAAGGTTTCTTGGACATGTGGTGTCCAAAGAGGGATTAGCTGTGGACCCCGCAAAAGTAGTTGCGGTGCAAGATTGGAAGGTCCCACGGAATGCAACCGACGTCCGAAGCTTTCTCGGGCTAGCAGGCTTTTACCGAAAGTTTATCAAGGACTTTGCGAAAATATCAGCTACACTTACAAGGTTGACGAAGAAGAACTTAACTTTCACTTAGGATTTGGATTGCGATATTGCTTTCCAACGCTTGAAAAGGGCTCTGACAACAGCCCCAATTCTGACATTGCTTGATGGAACCAAGATGTTTACCATTTATACAGATGCATGCGGTACGGGACTAGGCGCTGTCTTGATGCAAGAAGGGAAGGTAGTAGCTTATGGTGGAAGACAATTGAGAGTACATGAGAAAACTACCCAACCCACGATCTGGAGTTGGCTGCCATCATCTTTGCGCTTAAGTCTTGGCGCCATTATCTCCTAGGTGAGAAGTTTGAATTGTTTACTGACCATAAATCGTTGAAGTACCTTTTCTCGCAGAAAGATCTCAACTTGAGGCAGCAAAGATGGATGGAGTTTCTTGCCTCATATGATTTTGAGATTTCCTATACTCTTGGCAAGGGCAATGTAGTAGCAGACACCTTGAGTAGAGAGATGCTTACCTTAAGCCCTCTCTTTGTAGAAAGGCAAAGCTTGGAGTGCATAGAAAACTTTGATTTTAGACCCTCTATCGACCATGTGACTGGTTTGTTAGCATCGCTAGAGGTGCGGTCTTTTGGACTCAATAGGGACCGCACAACGTGAAGACCCTCTGCTAGTTGATGTGATAGGTAAGCTGAGTAGGGGTGAGACTTCTAGTCACCTCAATAGATACTCCATCGATGATAAGGGATGGTTGAGGCGGGATGGAAGGCTATGCGTCCCACAAGCAAGGGATTTGGTGAAGAAGGTTCTCAAAGGGGCGCACCATTCCAAGTTGACCATACACCCCGGTGGAGACAAGATGTATAGAGACGTAAAAAGGGTTTTATTTTGGGATGGCATGAAGAGGGATGTAGCTAAATTTGTTTCTAAGTGCATGATATGCCAACAAGTCAAGGCGGAGCAGAAGAAGCCTGGTGATTTGCTTCATCCTCTAGAAGTCCCAGAGTGGAAATGGGGTAGCATCTCGATGGACTTTATTGATGGGCTGCCTAGGTCAACAAGAGGCAATACCAGTATTTGGGTAATAGTGGACAGGCTCACAAAAAGCGCTCACTTCATACCCCTTAAGAGTATATATCTTAAAGAGATAGTTCGACTCTATGGGATACCCTCCAGCATAGTGAGTGACCGAGATCCTATCTTTACGAGCGAGTTTTGGAGGAGTTTGCAAGAAGCTGTTGGCACACAGTTATGGTTAAGCACGGCCTATCACCCCCAAACCGATGGTCAGACGGAAAGAGTGAACAGAGTATTAGAAGACCTCTTGAGACTATGCAATCTTGACTTTGGTGGTACATGGGAGGATCATCTTCCTTTGCTGGAATTCACTTACAACAATAGCTACCAAGCCACCATAGGAATGGCACCCTTCGAAGCTTTATATGGAAGACCGTGTCGATCACCAACTTGTTGGTGGGAGTCTACAGACAAACTCGTACTTAACCAGACATGATCAGAGAAACTTCAGAGAAAATGGACTTGATACGAAGAAGAATGAAGACTGCCCAAGATAGACAAAAGTCCTACGCAGACAAAAGAAGAACCGACCTTGAGTTTGAAGTTGGAGACAAGGTGTTCCTTAAAGTGTCTCCTTTGAGGAACGTCATTCGCTTTGGATCCGCAGGAAGTTGGCACCAAGATTTGTAGGGCCGTTTCCTATCATTGAGAAGATTGGGAAGATGGTTTATAGAGCAGAGCTGCCCGAAAGATTGGCTGGAGTTCATAATGTCTTTCATGTTTCTCACCTAAAAAGGTTCTTATATGAGTCTGCGGAAATGGTGGAACCAAGCATATTAGAGGAAGTAGAAGTAGAACGAGAGGCGACTGTGAGAAGAGTTCCAACTCGTATCCTGGGTACAGAAGTCAAAAAGCTACGCAACCACGAAGTCAAACTTGTTAAGGTTCAATGGAGTGATGCTGAGGAAGACGCGACTTGGGAGACTGAGGCCAAGATACGCGCAGCCTACCCTTTTCTTTTTGAGGGTACATCTTTGATCTCTTTTTCCTTAAGTTTATTCATGATCGTATCTATCCTTTTTGAGTATATTTCCTTAGTGCTATCTTGATAGGTATGTGGAAACCAATGGGTGTAAACATGTATTAGAAACATATCATGATTGATGGTTGCAAGTGGTTGCAAGTGGTTGCTAGTGGTTGCTCGTGGATGCATACACACACACATTAGGTGTTAGATCGGCTCAGTCACTTTCATATTGCATATGCATATATGTATTTGTATATGATTTAAACTTGATGTGTTATCATCTGGATGTTGCATTCGTATGAATGATTGTGCACTCATGTAGAAAGTATGATCAGGGAAGATTGCACACATAATGGACTCATGACACTGACATAATTTGCATTAAGGAGGTCAACTGAATCATTAGACCGCCTAATTTTGCATTAGATAAGGACATATACACACACTACGCATATGATCATGAAGCATTAGATGTCTTTTAAGGACAATGGATGTCTATGTTTGATGGTTAGGTAGATGGACGATTGGATGGTAGGATATACGTTCTTCTTGACTTGAAGACTTCGGGGACGAAATCCTTTAAGGATGGGAGAATGTAACACCCCGTATTTTCAGTTAATATTAAAGTAACTAATTAAAGAATAACTAATTCCAAATGTTATAATTAAGGGACATGGGTTACGCCATTGCGTTCATCTCGGAATTCTGCTTGATACAGAATCCGAGTTTGCATAAAACGGACACCGTATGAAGGAGATATGGACGAACGAAGTTAGGTAGAAAACCGGAAGTCGACCAGAATGCACTGGCGCACTTCACAAGTGCACCAGTACAAAAAATGCACTGGCGCACCTGCCAACCGTGCCCATGTCGGGCTAAAGACCTGCACAGATTTCTGGAGTGTTCTGGTCCGAACAGTGAGTCATTGCTGAGTCATTAGGGCTGAGGTGTTATCCTATCTTGACTGGATGGTCTTGATTGCATCTAGGGTTAATCTGACGGCTCTAAATTAATTAAAACTCTATATAAGCAACCTAACTCTCAACCTAAAATCACACTAATTCATTCCGAGAGCCGCCATGCCGCCAATGATGAATCTAGAATAGCCGTCATCTCTTTCAACTCAGAGGCAAGATAGAAGCTACATCAAAATCAAATTAAATCTAATCTAATTCAACTAGGAGAATTCAATGATCTACATCAAAGGCAAGAAATTCAGTTTTAGAATACAGATCCCAGAACTCAAGAATTCCTTTTTTTTTTGTAAGTGTAGTTACCTTTCAGATGTGAATAAATTAAATACGTGATTCATGTTTATTCATGTCCATTCTATCATGTTTGCCTATGAACTATTGTGGTTTATCATGTTAAATTTGCGATCATGTTGTATGTAGTTTGATGATAAAACTACCATTGTTAAATGCTTGGCAATGAACCTATGTGTTATATGTTAATGGGCGATGACATGTCATGTTGTTTAGTTTGGTGATGACATATATATGTTGTATGTCAATTTGGAAATTATGCCATGTTTATGCAAGTTAGGTGATGCTATCATGTTATGAATACATGAAAGTTTATAGGTTAAAAACATGATTATGTAAACCTATATGTTTAGACCTACACTTTATATGTTAGATCCATATGCCTCTATGTTAGATCTATGTTAGCATGATTCAGCCCCTATGCAAGTTCACCACTACATGTCTAATTAAGTTTTGGTAGTTCTATGTAAAACTATTATGATTCATGTTGCACAGATCTAGTTTGCAAGTTCATAATTAAAAGTATATTATGCCAAGTTCATGTGACACCTCTGTAGTGAGATCCATATTTTTGTATGATGTTGGAATGTTGCATGTTCCTCTTTTTCCCCTCTTAGTTTATAAGTTCGGCTAAAATGTCGAGCCTAACATTCTATGAAACTTTGCGAACGTACAACGGGGGTAACGTTGGAGGAAAACATGAAACTACATGTAATTGACATATTTGGCTCATAACCATGTAAATGGTATGGCATTGAAATGGTATAATTTACATACCAAAAATTATGAATTTGATTTAGAAGGAAAGTGGGCCATGACAATAAATTGTTGATAAATTTACATATAAGCATAAAAGGATAAATATGTAAATTTAGAAAAGACGAATATACTTAACCCGAGGTTAGACTGAGTTGTGGTGCAAAACTGCCCGGAACCGACCGGCACATCCAGTGACCACAACAGTACCTGTCTAATGTGGTTGGTTAGTGCATTTAGCCCAAAAAGGACCCGAGATTAGACTGAGTTGTGGTGTAAAACTGCCGGAACCGACCGGCACATCCAGTGACCATAACAATATCTGTCTAATGTGAGTGGTTGGTGCTTTAATAAAGCTAAGTCAAGATTGGTAGTGTTAAGTCAATTAAGGAAACACTTAACTTATTCAACATGTTAACTAAACTGATGGGTGGGGTTAGGTAAATTTGGACACTTAACCAATTTAACATGTTAGCTAGAAAACCCTAATAACGGGGACCCATTTCAGCAGTAACCCACATAGATGTATCATGGAACCCTGAACTAGGAAGCGTGGGGCACGATTACTGGGCTGAATTGTAAGCGGTCAAAACGTCGGCGGGTGGTGCGTCTGTTTAGGTTCCGACGGAGTACGGGCGTGCGCGTACTCTGGTGTGGAAAAAGCAGGCACTGGGCATCAGTAGTCATACACTGTGCGTCTTGCATCGTGTCGAGTTTCCACCATAGGATTTGATATACCCCGTGGCAGGACCAGCACAGGTATCTACTGTCAAGCGGGGCCCGAATGACACTTGTGATAAATGCATGCGAGTTGGAGCCGATCGATATAAGGGGATCATTTCACCATGAACACGTGGTGCTAGTTGGACAAGTATAAGTAGGTGCAGAGAATTAGACATAGGTGCGATGTATATTCGGTTTGTCCTGCCTTGTATAGTTTTATGTTAGTTTGTTGTTCTGGTACTGTCCTATTTTCAGTTTATTCCTATCATGACCTTTTCCTTATTCACACACTGAAAAGTCACTGGACTTACTCAGACTTATGTCTGACCCATTTTTCTTTTGCTCTCTTTTCTTCCGTTTCCCCCCCAGGTACCCAGGGAGGGAATATCTTAGCTTAATTTGGACCGTTCATCTTTCCAAGCTTGAAGACTCTGTGGTGTATAGCTTGGAATCTCTTTCTTTTGGCTATGGCTTTGGATACACTACTACTTGGGGATTTATGCAGTTTTATTTTGTTTTATGCTTCTCTAGAAAATAATCAAGGCAGAAATTATGATGTAATGGTTTTGAAGTTGGTTTGAAACAGTTTGCTGTAATGTTTTGTTATGAATAACGTTTGAAATAAAGTTAGTTTTATTTTCCACTGCTTATATATATCTGTCTTGTAAATTATCTGTGTCTTTTACCTATAATGCTCCACTAAAGTTAAGGCATTCCCTTTGTGAGTGACCTTAACGGAGGTGGGGTGTTTAAAGTGTGAAGCACATGTGCGTAAGAAAGTTTTGGCTTTTAAAAAGAATCATCCACCGTAGTAGTTACCTCATCATATGACCTAACATCAACAATACGTAGCATCCAAACATATCACTTCTTACTGCATGCATAATGCAATCCCACTCTAGTCATTAGGCTTTCGAGCATTCCCAGCAGAAGGGGGAAAATGCAAGAAGGAGAAGAAGAAAAAAGGCGGAGAATTTCCACTTACCCAGCAACGGGTGAGGAAAGAAATAAAAAACACTAAACGGGAATCGTTTTCCCGTTTAGTGATGAAAATTTAGCGATTCATTCGCTAAACATGATTCAATTTCCCATTTAGGGATCGACGCTCGGAAAAATAAATGAGGTGAATCCCCACTTTTCACTTCTCCCCACGCACGAAGTGGCACTGCTGCAACCGGAGTGGAAGAATAAAAATTGGGATTGACCCCATATCAAGCAAAATTACTATTGTTGGGAACGCCCTTACAAACCACGGTTGAAAAAAAAAAACAGAATGACCTACAAACAATTAAAAGACATACATCATCACATATTTCACAAAGCCAAAATAACCATTAAGATTACACAGTCAAACATCAACAGACGGACCCAATCCAAGTTCAACTTGCAATAATACAAAGAGCAAATCTCAAAAAGTTAAGACAGCAACAACCATATTATCTACATAACAGAACATGAGTGCAAATGGCATAATAAAAGAGTGGGTAAAAGGTGTTGAGTAGCTTGAAAATTTAAGGCTCAATCGCATATTATCTGGAATGGAAGCATCCAATAGATTATGAGGTGGAGGTAGAAATTGATGAGAGCATAGTGCTTAACAAGTAGCAACCAAAATGTACCAAGCAACATAATAGATAGGACTACATGCAGTAAAGTGGAACCCAACTGAAGTATAGAGGACTAACAGATTATTGGACCAAATACCGAGGACTACCGAGTTGGCATTGTTAGCATGGGGATCCAAAAGTGAGGGAGAGGGCAGGGGAATTAAAATAATGTGCACGGGATTAAAGATATAGTCATGTGTAGAGCTAATAACAAAAAATATAATATCACTCCTCACAAGGTTATAGTTGAATTATAATGCAAAGAGAATTATAGAACACTCAAAATGAAAGATAAGAAGAAATAATTTGTTGAAAAGAAAAAGGCCAGACTACTAGCTTTCATTATAATTACTACCATGGAGATTCCAACACTGGAGCATGTTCCCATCGGCAGTTCAGACTATGGTAGCAGCGGTATAGGTTGACCACTGGGTGTAGCAGTTAAATAAACCATCTATCAATTTCAATTTGATTAGTTTGCTGCTTAGGGCAATGCACATTAATTTCGCTTTTACCCAACATAGCCAATTTATCTTAGACAAAATGAATTAAGATAATTAAGCTAGTGCATGCCTTATAAATAAATAATCATCCAATAAAGGATCAATTGGGGAAAAAGGTACTTGATTAATAAAGTGTGTTGCTAAAAGCATCCAGGAAAGTGCTTCCTAATACCATAGATAAATATATACAATCAAATAATTTTATGTGGTTTCAAAAATCAAACTCATTTCATACGACATTCCATCACAGTGCAAAACTGTTTTTGCACGACAAACAACCGTCGATCAACATCGTTTTTATGGTCATTAACCACTGATCTATTGTTATTCAGTGGTTGATCACCATAGAGAACGGTGTTGGTCGGCGGTTGTTCGCCGTGTGAAAAAAAATAATACAAATAAGTTTGGTAGCCTTTAAAATGATTGGTATTAGGAAGTGTATAACCTTAAATTTTATGGTATTTTTTAGTAATGGTGTTACGAAGCACTTTTTCGGGTGCTTTTAGCAGCACACTTATTAAAATCTATAGCAAGCTATGGGTTGTGTCTACTAAGGGAAACTAAGTAAATAAAAAATAATAAAAAGAAGAAGCCATAGTCTACCTCTAATTACTATGGGCTCCACCTTTGATTTGTTCCTTTGATGCAAATTTAGTTCCTTGAATGGTGAGATTAGCATAAGCCCAAACATTAAAAGCTGAATCATTGGCTTTTTTATCCTAGTAATGGAACGGAGATGATCAAGCTGCGAGCCTATTTATGCTTCATGATGGGTAGCATTAAATGCAAAAGGATTAAAAACGATGTTCAGTAGTATGTATGGAATTCTGACTTTCGACGATTGATGAATTGGAGGAATCGATGTTCAATTCCGAAACTGAAGATTCAGGACTAAAATACCAGAAGATGAAAATCGCTAGTGTAAAACCAAAAATTATCAAACATAGCATGGGGACTATAACAAAAACGACCTCCTTTGGAGTATCTTCAAAGGACGAGGAGGAGGAGGAGGACGGGAGGTAGCGCGACTTTTTGGATCAGTACTCAATTACTTCATACCATTGTTAAGGTTACGGTTTGAATAAAACGATTTCAGTTTGTCTGTTATTCTTAGTATTCTCATTTTGATATTATCAAACAATATAGTCGACCACTGGCTGGGAAGAAGAAACTAGCCCCTGGCCCCGACATGGAGGAGTACATAGAGTTTTAAGGAGCAACCTCGTTGAACAATTCAAATTGATTCACTCTATGCCAACAAATCAGCAACAGTTAAGATAATGCTATTCCAATCAAGTCCACCTACCTAATCCTTATCTGATGGTGAATATCTACCCCATATATATATATATATATATATATATATATATATATATATATATATATATATATATATATATATATATGGCGAGTGTTCAATGGCACCCTAAATAATGCAGCACCCCTAAATGCCCCCCAATTTCCACCTACCTAATCCTTATCCGATGGTGAATATCTACCCCATATATATATATATATATATATATATGGTGAGTGTTCAATGGCACCATAAATAATGCAGCACCCCTAAATGCCCCCCAATTTCCACCACATATCCCCTTTCTCCCTCCCTCCACTCATTCTCTCACCTTCCACTCACTTATTCTAGTATAAATGCTTGGTTTATATAGGGGGAAAATGGGGTGCTCACTATTTGGGGTGCCATTGAATGCTCCTCTCTCTATATATATTGAAAATTGGTAACTATTATTGCGAATACCAATCATATACTTCATTTATATGTCTCATCAAAACCTTATGTCCCCCCAACCTATATGGGTAGCACATAAGGAAAAAAAGCACATATAAAATTCATATATTAACATTACATCAACAAAACCTCTATAACCAACATTAAAACCAACCCAACATCAACACAACCAGAAAACAAAAAAACAAAATCTTAACCTGTATCTAAAAGTTCAACACCCCACTGCCTCAAGAAATCTTCATTAACCATTGATCTTTTCGTCTTTGTACCATTTTTATTCACCAAGTATTTGATTTCTCTTTTATCATCTGCAGTCTCGTCTCTTTTGCAACTTTCCTGTCATTAAAAACTCTCGCATTTCTCTCTTTCCAAATATGGTAAACAGCCACTGTGTATACTGCACATGCTATGTCAAACAGCTAGTTTTCACACTTGAAAATATTCAGTATCTTCAATGCATCCTCGACCCACATCCATAACATCAAAACCAAGTTTGAACATCAGAGAAGACCATATAAACCAAGAGTACTCACATTGGAAAAAAAGACGACCAACAGTTTCTTCACCATTGTTGCAAAGAAGACATCCAATCTCCTCGACAATACCAAATCTTCTAAGCCTCCTCCTTGTATTCAACTATTGCTTACAGCTAAGAAAGCAATCATAGACATTCTCTTTGAATTCTTTTTATGCCAAATTACTTTGAAAAACTCTTTAACTGGTTGCCTACACCTAACTTTAGCCCATGCATTGTGAAATGAAAATTGACAATCTTCACCCCATTCATAAATGTCTTCAGAAGCATCAGTTTCAACCTTTACTTGATTAATAGTTTCTTGAATTTCAATTGTAGCAGGATGCAAATTTCCTACTAATTTACCTTCAGAAACTATACAAGAAACCAAATAATCATTTCTACCAAGTACTTGTAATCTGGTTAGACCAATAATATCAACTAAGCATCTAGCATTAATCCAATGTTCATACCATAAAGAGGTTGATGCACCATTAACAATAGCTTTATTAAAAAATTGTCTACTAGAATTTCTAGGCCTTAAAATTGTTTTCTAAGAGCTTGAGGCATTATTATCAACATTTAAATTCCAAAATTGCTTCCCCCAACAATACTTTCTCTTCATCCATTGACTCCATAATGTTGAACTTGTTAGATATTTCCATAGCATTTTAATTCCAGCTGCTCTCTTCAAACCTGAAAAAGACTTTAATCCAATACCGCCTTCTAACTTTGGTAAACAAAGCTCTTCCCATTTTATCTTGTGTGCAGTCCCTACCCAAAAAAAAAATCACCACATAACATATGAATTTTATCAATCACATGCTCAGGTAATTGATATACAAACAACCAATACAAGACAGTAAGTGTTATTACTGATTGGATAAGTTCAGCTCTACCTGCAAAGCTTAGAAATTTCACATCCCAACTTTGAATTTTCTTTTGAACACTATTGAGAAGAGATTGACGTTCATTATAATGAACATAATTGGATGACAATGGTACCCCAAGATATCTAACTGGTAGTTAGCCTAACTGAACTCCCAAAACATAAGTGATTTCCTGCACATTCCTAGCATATGCACTAAAAAATACCCTAGTTTTATTTTCACTTACTGTAAGACCAGAAAAATGCTTGAGTTTTTCAAATATACTTCTCAAAGAGAATGCACATACAGGCAAATTTTTACCAAAAATCAATAAATCATCTACATACAAGAGGTGAGAAACTACTGGCTCAAACTGTAAACTGGAAAGAATTTCTTCTAAAGTGTCAACTCATTCAAACTAAAAGTGAAAAATTCCATGGCTATAGCAAATAGATATGGGGATAATGGGTCTCCTTGTCTAATGCCATGATTTGATGAAATATATCCATGCGGAGTCCCTTGAATCATAATTGGAAAGGTAAGCGAGGAGATACACTCATATATGATATTAATGAAATGGACTAGAAATACCATTATCTTCATCAAATGACAAATGAATTCCCTATTTAATATGTCATATGCCTTATGTAAATCCACTTAACACAAAACTTGTTAACTTTGGGTTTCTTAAAATCTCTTAATAACTCATGTACAAGAAGGATGTTGTTTCCAATATATCTAGAGGGGATAAAGGCACTCTGATTTGGAGAAATAAGACGGGGTAGATACCATTTCATTCTATTACATAAAATTTTACTGAAAACTTTATAAAACCTTTTACAACATGCTATAGGTCTAAATTGAGAGATTTCTGATGGTCTGTCTACCTTGGGTATCAAAGTTAGAAATGTATGATTACACCCTTTAGGTAATTTTGCAGAATTAAAAATATCTTGCATAGCTGCCAATAAATCCCACTTAATTGCTTCCCAATGAATCTTAAAAAAAATTTGAATTCATACCATCAGGTCCAGGGCTCGAGTCTTCATGAACTGAAAAAACTGCTGTTTTGATTTCTTCTAGTGAAATGTCTTTAAGTAGAGCCTACTGTCCTATAGAATTAATCACATGTGAAGACTGAAAAAATGGAACCTCACTTACTGTAAGACCAGAAAAATGCTTGAGTTTTTCAAATATACTTCTCAAAGAGAATGCACATACAGGCAAAATTATACCAAAAATCAATAAATCATCTGCATACAAGAGGTGAGAAATTACTGGCTCAAAACTGTAAACTGGAAAGAATTTCTTCTGAACTGTCAATTCATTCAAACTAAAAATGAAAAATTCCATGGCTATAGCAAATAGATATGGGCATAATGGGTCTCCTTGTCTAGTGCCACGATTTGATGAAATATATCCATGAGGAGTCCCTTGAATCATAATTGGAAAGGTAGGCGAGGAGATGCACTCATATATGATATTAATGAAATGGACTAGAAATCCATTAATCTTCATCAAATGACAAATGAATTCCCTATTTAACATGTCATATGCCTTATGTAAATCCACTTAACACAAAACTTGTTAACTTTGGGTTTCTTAAAATCTCTTAATAACTCATGTGCAAGAAGGATGTTGTCTCCAATATATCTAGAGGGGATAAAGGCACTCTAATTTGGAGAAATAAGATGGGGTAGATGCCATTTCATTCTATTACATAAAATTTTACTGAAAACTTTATAAAACCTTTTACAACATGCTATAGGTCTAAATTGAGAGATTTCTGATGGTCTGTCTACCTTGGGTATCAAAGTTAGAAATGTATGATTACACCCTTTAGGTAATTTTGCAGAATTAAAAATATCTTGCATAACTGCCAATAAATCCCACTTAATTGCTTCCCAATGAATCTTAAAAAAAAATTGAATTCATACCATCAGGTCCAGGGCTCGAGTCTTCATGAACTGAAAAAACTGCTGTTTTGATTTCTTCTAGTGAAATGCCTTTAAGTAGAGCCTACTGTCCTATAGAATTAATCACATGTGAAGACTGAAAAAATGGAACCTCACTACTAATACATCCATTGAACATAGCAGAAAAATACTGGATGGCCTCACAAGCTAAATCCTCCTGTTTATACAAAAGCTCACCATTAGACTTAGTCAAGGCCTTTAAATTATTAGTATTCCTCCTTGATGACATTTTAGAATGATTTTTTTTAGAATTTGTGTCACCATCTTGTAACCAGGAAACCTTATCCTTTTGCTTATAGCTCCAAAGTATGACATGTTTTTGAACATTTAAAGCTTGCTTTGCCTCTAGCATTCTTTTATATAAACTCAAATTTTTTAGGATCTAAATCTGAAGCAACCTCCAGCTCATGAAATTTTTCTTCAGCTTCCAACAAAATATCATTATCTTTAACTCTGATTTTATTCCATTTTTTCAATTCGATTTTACATGCCTGTAATTTCCTCTGAAAAGCATAACTAGGGTAACCATTAGCTTCTATATTGTAGCCTCTCAAAAAACGTTCATCATATCCTTATTTCAAATGCCACTAATTTGAATATCTAAATGGAAATCCTTTTGTGCTTGAAGATATGATTAATTCTATCACTAGACATTCGTGAAAGAGAAAGATCTTTCATGTCAGTAAATTTTTGTAAACAATTATGATTTACAAAAAAATTATTTAGATTATTTGCCATATCTCTTCTTCTCCATGTGTAGTTGAATCCAACAGCCTTGATTTTAATTAACCCTGCCTGAGATAAGAAATTGTTGAACATTCTGATTTGCTGAAAAGGTATTGGAAATCCCCCTTTTTTTATGCATGTGTGAAGTGGAATTGTTGAAGTCCCCCATTAGAAGCCATTCTCCTGTTATAATTCCTGATTCTTATATGAGGTTTTGCCAAAGAACCTGTCTATCATAAAAGCTATTACTTGCATAGACCATCATCACAAAAACAACTAAACCACCTCTACTAGTTGCTTGCATAGTAGCATGTTGATTTGAAGAGGACATGGTAATGATAGACCAGACTTCATTATTCCATAAGCATATTATCCTACTAAAGAATGCGGTAGAGATACGAGGAAGGAAATCCCATGATCTAGGTATTAATCTATCAAATTTATCTAAATTAGCAGCACTAATCTTATTTTCTAACAAACCAACAAAAGTTGGCTTGAATTTGGTTAGGAGAGACAATATATCACCCATCCTTTGTGGTGTATTGATACCCCTAACGTTCCAAGATATAAATGTCATTTGATATAAGATTTTGCTCCTAGTTGATCTTTTAGGAGGAGCAATAGGGTTGATTACCTTTTTACCTTTCAAATGAGCTAAATATTCATCATTCTTAGTAATCCCCTTAGAAACATCCTTATTTTCTTCAGTACCTGTACTGTCATTCAATTATTCTGCAACATGTTTTATCACATCATGTAGAGTGTTATTAGGCAAATCAATATTTACGAAACCCAAATCATCAGCATCAGCTTGATTAGCATTCTCATTATTACCATTATCCCCATTAGCATTAGGAATTTCTTCATTAATCTCATCATTTCTACCAGTTAATTCATCTTGATTAATAGAATTCTCCTCATTAACCTTACTATATGAAGTACTTGGTTTATCCAACCTTTTCTTCATCATCCACACTTGTTCATTAGAAAGTTCATGAACAATATTCTTATGCCCAAATCTATTGCATTTCTCACATCTAGGAGGAACAAACTCATACTCTACTGTTATATTCTTTTTGAAACCATTATGGAGTACCAGAGGTATTTTAGATACATTTTTAGACTCTACGTCTATAGACACAAGGATTCTAGCAAATCTAGTGATGATTTTATTAGCAGTTTTCCAATCAACTCTTAATAGTTCACCAATAAAACTAGCAATCTTTGAAAATGCGTCATTGAACCACATCTCCATTTCTAAATCATGTAGCTTAATCCAGATCTGTACTCTCATAGCCTTAAACTTATCAAATTCATACCCCAGATACCATTTATAAACCATTAATAACTTCCCAAAATATGAATATGTCGAAGTCTTTAAAACAGAATTACAATCCAAATCACTATCAGATCTTACAGTATAATGGAACCCAAAAGTTATATGGATCTTAAAATTACCTTTCGGTCTTCAAACTTTTGATATATATTCCCTAAGCTTCTTTACTGATAACCTGAAATCCACCGGATGGAGCACCATGGTATTTACCCATGAATCTACTGATAGCTTGAGAGTACTTTCTGATAGAAAAACATGATCTACCTGAGGTTCTACAAAGTGGAGATTCAGATCTACATCAGCAACTACAGAAAGAGGATTAGGATTTTCAACATCCGTCATTACATCGATTTCATTGAATAGATTTGAGATTTGAAAAAGAGGATTTACCTTACGAAGAGAGGAAAAATCCTCTCGCCGATCCGCCATTTTTAAGAGGATTTTATTATTATTTTCTCTTTCTCTCTCTCTCTCTCTATATATATATATATTATATATGTATAAGGGTTCCAGGGCACCCCTTTTGCCCCTTATTGTGATCTACTCATTTGTATTTAAAAAAGTTAGTGGGGGTGAAAGAGTTAGTGGAAGGAGAGAGAAAGAGGATTGTGTGGTGGAAATTAGAGGGGCTAAAGGGGTGCTACACTATTTGGGGTGCTTTTGATTCTACTTTTTATATATATGTATTCTACTTTATATATATATATATATATATATATATATATATATATATAGTGAGAGAGGAGTTCCGAGGCACCTCTAATTTGTAGCACCCCTTTAGCACGCCTACCGATTGGTGAGCTATGGTAATCCAAATCCAACAAAAATTTGTAAATGTGTTCAATCCACATACATATTATCATCTATCCAAACTTTGAGTTCGTTCCAACATTTGTAGAATAATGTGTTTATATATATATATATATATATATATATATATATGGTGGCTACTGAGACGCAAAACTAGGCACAAATTTAAAGATACTAAATGTGGACCATAAGTTTTGTTTGTCTTTATATGAAAGGTGGAACTCAGAGGGATATCTAATGGTTGAGATTCTTTTTATAAAATTTTGTGTTCGTATAGACTTTCTTATATATACACACACACATACATAAGCAAACGTTCAATTGCACCCGAAACAGTGCAGCACCGCAAAATGCCCCTCGATTTCAACTACATATCATGTTTCTCTCTCCCTCCACTCATTCTCTTACCTTCCACTAACTAAAACTACTAGAAATGCTTGGTTTATATTGAGGGCATTTGTGGTGCTCACTATTTGGGGTGTCATTGAACGCTCTTCATATATATATATATATATATATATATATATATATATGGATAGGATCAGGGAGCCTCCCATAATTTCAGCCCTCCATTTGCACCCCAATTTCAGCCACATATTTATGTTTAAAGAAAGTGAGTGGGAAGTGAGAGAATGAGTAGAAGGAGAGAAAGAGAGAGAGGAAATGTGTGGTGGAAAAGTGGTAGGCTAAAGGGGTGCTAAGTTTTTGGGATGCCATTGAACCTGCCCCTATATATATATGTATGTATGTATATCATATATGTATATGTATATCATATATAGGTATATATAGTCTATATGAACACAAAAAATAGACATAAATGGTGACACAATGAATCTCCACCATTACATTTTGTCTCCTGATTTCCACCCTTCACATAAAAACAAACGACTCAAATTTTGTGTCCCAATAGTCGTTCCCATATATATATATATATATATATATATATATATGTGTGCGTGTGTGTGTGTGTATGTGTGTGCGCGCGCACGCGTGCATGTGTTTTTGTGTGTGTGTATATATATATATGAGAAAGTCTATTTAGACACAAAATTAGACAAATATAATCTCAACCATTAAATATCTCATTGAATTCCATGCACCACAAAACGACAAATGAATACAATGGTTCACAATTTTTGTCTTTAATATTGTCTTTATTTTTGTGTCCTAATAGCTGCACCCTATACATATATATGTATATATATGTATGTATGTATATATATATGTATGTATGTATATTGTATATATATAGGAAATGTTCCGTTACACCTTTTAGGCTACACCTTTATCTCCCCTTGAATTCCAACCACTCATTCCAATTTTAATATTCATTCTCTCTCTCTTTCCACTACACTATATTATTTAATTCAATCGGAGAGAGAAAGAATGAATATTAAAATCAGAATGAGTGATTGGAATTCAGGGGGAGAAAGATTTAGCCTAAGAGGTATAGCGGAACATCTCCATATATATATATATATGCATTCGTCCGCATTAGTGGCTCGGTAGAAGGGCGTTCCCCTTGCCTAGTAAGAGGTCAGGGGTTCGAGGCCTGCCCTGAGCACTATCCCCAAATAAAATTAACCCGGTGTAGTAGATGTCCAATGAGACTGCCTTAACCTGTACTAGGTTGTGGTGTGGACTGGATTGCCCTACATCCCTAGGATGGACGGTCCGCTGTTGTGTTGGATTGGTCGTTCATATATATGAGCATTCTGGAGCACCCCAGTTTTGTAGCATCCCTTTAACATCCTTACTTATTCATGAGCTACACCAATCCAAATCCATAAAAAAATTGTAAATGTTTAATCCACATATATATATATTATCATTTATCCAAAATTTGCGCTCATTTCGACATTCGTGACATTTTCAAAATCTTAGCTCAATTATTCGCCGTTTAGACATTTATTCGAACTGTTAAATTTAAACATCAAATAAATTATTCAATGTCCGAACAGGCTCAAATTTTGGATAGATGATAATATATATGTGGATTAAACATCTATAAATTTTTATTTGGATTGGTGTAGCTAACGAATGGGTAGGGATGCTACAAAACAAGGGTATTTCGGAACGCACCTCTTATATATATATATTAAAATTGGTTCACTTTATTACGAATACCAATCATATACTTGATATGTATGCCTTATCAAAGCCTTGTGCCTCCCTAACCTAAATAGGTGCGACAACAAGGAAAAAGATTACATATATAATCCATATATTCACGATACTATCAAGCAAAATAACTCTGTCTATAAACTGAAATTACAACAAAATACTATGAAACCATTAAAAAAATCCCACACTATCTCCAAACATACGCCAAGCTCATTTTTCAACCAATATCTATCAGCTCCACTCCCCATCTCCGCAAGAATTCTTCATTAAACACTGATCTACATGTTTTAATGCCATTGCCATTAATCAAATAACATATCTCCATTTCAATAATCTTCAACTTAACCTCCTTGGATATAGAGTGACTAGAGAACTGTCGAGCATTTCGTTCTAACCATGAGTGATACACTGCACATGTAATAGCTGCACTTCTAACATCTTTTAGTTGATTCTTCACATGAAAAGCATGCAAAATTAATTAGCTTCCTCCTTCAAAGACCAATCAACTAAGCATACAAGCCCAACTTCGATTTTAAGGAACTCCTTATAAAATTCGCATACTCACAGCTAAAAAATAAATGTCTAGCTGATTCTTCTTCAGTGCCCCATAAACAACATCAATTTTCCTCAATCACACCAAATTTCAATAATCTGTCTTTAATACTTAACCTATCTAACACAGGTAGATAAGTTATAAATGCCATCCTATTCGAATTTTTCAAATGCCATATGACTTTAAAAACCTGCTTGATTGGATGTTTGTCTCTAGCCTTCTGCGTAGCCTTATTAAAAGAAAATTACCCTCCTTCACACAACTCATAAAAATCATGTTGCATGTTCTGATTTATCTCCACACACTTTACTTGCTGTTCAACTTCTCTTGTAGCTGGATGCGGGCTACTACATATTCTACCATCTCGAATTACACAATCAACTAACTCATTTTGCCTACCCAATGCTTGAAATCTAGAATTGCCAATTAAATCTATTAAGCATTTACTGTTGATCCATGGTTTGAACCACAAAAGAGTTGTAGATCCTGAAGTTATAACCTTAAAGAACAGTTTCTTCCCATTTGATCTTAACCTCAGTATTGCTTTCCACGTACAAGAAGAGTTATTGTATATGCTCATATTCCAGAATAATTTGCCTCTACAGTACTTCATTGCCATCCATTTGCTCCATAGTGATGAGTCAACAAGAAATTTCCACATTATTTTCATACTCACAGCTTTCTTAAGATCGTTGAATGATTTAAGACCAATACCCCCTTCATTTTTTGGAGCACTTAAAACTTCCCATTTCACTTTATTCTTAGAACCTCCCAAAAAAATGAACAAATCATATTTAATTTCTCAATTGTGTACTCATGCAATTGATACACAATGATCCAATACAACATTGTTGGATTGATGATTGATTGAATTAATTCATCTTTCCTGACAAAACTAAGAAATTTAACATCCCAACCTTGAAGTTTCCATTGAATTCTATACAAAAGGTCTTGACAATCTTGATAATGGATATAATTTGTAGATAATGGTACACCTAATTACTTTATAGGAAGATTGCCAACATTGAACCCTAGAATATCAACTATCTCATTAGTAAAAGAAGTAGAAGAACTAAAATAAATCTTAGTTTTGAGAGCACTAACAGATAAGCCACTGAATTGCTCTAATTTGTCAAACACCGACTTTAAAAAATTAGCACTCAAAATTGATCATTTACCAAATACCATTAAATCATCCGCATAAAGTAAATGGCTAAAAATTGGTTCGAAAGCATGAACATGCAAGAAACTCTTTTACTGTAACACTTCATTCATATAAAAGGAGAAAACTCCATTGTAATAGAAAATAAATAAGGTGATAGTGGATCACCTTGTCGAATGCCCCTATTAGATGAAATGAAACCCTTAGGTACCCCTTGCATCATGATGGAAAATGTTAGAGTAGAAATGCGCTCATAGATCACATTTATAAAATGTATAGGGAAACTAAAACGACCCGAACTTCCACGGTCTCCGAAGAGAAAAGAAAGAATGGATTGTCTGAGAACACAAAAAATCAGAACACAATCAGAAGAACATTTCATTGCTATTACAACAATTTACATCAGAGTACAAGTCTATATAGAGTATCAACAAATAATATATATTTGATATATCAGAGATTTACAAATTATAATACAGCAGAAAATAATACTAAACATAACTAAAAGAAATATACGGATACAGAGCGTTCTGAATATAGCTCCAGTTGTAAACCAGGATCCTGTGAATATAATATCTGCAAAACCAAAACTACTAGCTGCCCGTGTGGAAAATAGGGGCTCTCAGAGTTTAATTAGGTTAAAACAATAAACTCCAGGTCAGCCATGTGACTGGTGTGAGAACTAAAACAGTTATTTAAAACTTTACTTTAAAATAAAGTAAATCAAGGGACCACGACGTATAACACGGAATGGGTTTTCTCCCAAGAATACTGGTGCATATAACAAATAGCGCAATGCTTTTGGAAAAAATGAAGCTATTATAAGACCCAGGTCCCATCACACAATGCAATGCAAGCCGAAGGATAGGGTTTTTCCTTATAATAGCCAAACGTGCTTGTTACGTTTAAAACAAATCATTTGATACTATTATAAGTGCATAGTGTACAAAACAACTTCAAATATAAATGTATCAGTCATAGATGGCATGGGCACCATATATCATATCTCCATACTAGTTCTACAATTAAAACCGCAAAGTCACGTATTGGAGGTTGGATTTCCATCTGTGAACCAAGGCAAAGGGATCATCCTGTGCCAATTCGAGACTCTCTAGTCCGAGCCTCAGGTCTCAGTCGCAACTGCACCCGGATCGTCAGGGCCTGTCCACATTTAAAGTGGGTTAAAAATCCCTGAACATGCTTCTACCCGCACTATGGGGCGTAAATGAGCCAGATGACTCAAAATCCATCGGCTCCGTAGTAACCAATATATCCGAGGCGCCTCGCTATCCATCAAATAATATGCAACATCCACATGAGTAAAATGTCTAGATACTAGGACACCACTCCTAGCTAGAAGGAAACACATGCCCTCCCTGAGGTCCTTCCCGTTTCTGGTTCACACCAGGGTGTGAGGCTCGCGAATTCACGCTATACACAAAGCTATGCTATATTAAAGCCATGCTTTGATCTTCAACCACAAGACTCTGCTTTTCAACAGAAGCCTTGATCAATTGCATCTCAGCATGCCACACAGGAAATTCACGCCATGCGACTGAGGTCTATCGATATATAACCTCTGAGCTCGTACGTCTCAGAGAAGGGTGTTAAGCAAGAGAATAAATTCTCCGCCATCAAACGGATATATATTTAATAGAGATCAATTAACACGGAACGGAATCCAATGTCAGAAACACGTCCATTTACAAGTCCGTTCTAGGTCTGAACGAAACCGGAGGCACCATATTCCTCGTTCCATTTGTCTAATATGGAAGAGAGGCCCTCGCATATCCGTCAATCTCCAAGTACGTCTGGACGATCACCACTTATTACCTCGTCTTGGGTGTTGCAACAACCCGGAAAATCAGAACCAATTAATTTTTTTATTTTGGCAATTTTAATGAATTTTGAATATTTAAAATAATTCTTTTTAAATAATAACGACTAGAAATTTATTTTGAATAAAATTAGAATGTATATATTTATTTAAATCAAAGTTAGAATATAAAAATTTATTTTAATTATAAAAGGAATTGGAAATGGAGCGGTAGTTCGAAAATTCGATTTTGAATTTCAAATGAATGTACAGGATTCAAAATAAACCGTATTTTAGTAAAACCAAAAATATTTGAATCTGTTTGAAAATATCTTTCCAACGAATCTGAAAAATCAAAATTTCATAGCGGGATATGCCCAGTTGAAGATTCAGAATAGTCGCTATGGAAATATAGCCCTTAAAAATAACGATTTTGCAAAAGACCTCCGTTTTTGACGAGACCACTTTTGTTGGATCCGGAATGTCAAATTATCGCTAGATTCCAATTTTCATAATTTTTGGAATTAATATGTGAGCGTGGTGAATTTAAACGTGTTTGGCAATTTTAGTTTGAATTTAATCGACTGGAAAATGACCGTTTTTCAAACGGTCTCCAAATTCGACGAAATTAGTTTTGTTGGGACCATATCGTTAAAACATAACCAGATTTATTTTTCTGGAATTTTTGGGGTCTGTATATGGCCCCGGTAAATTAAAATGTGCGTTTGAATTTAAAATATATTGATTTATATTTTAAACTTAGTGGAAAATGATCGTAACAGCCGAATTGGGTTACGAAACATAGCCCATTGTATTCAAAATGGGGTAATCAGCTAAGGGCGACAGTCGTTGGGTCTCGTTTGGAGTTCGTGCACGAAAAT
Organism: Allium sativum; assembly: GCA_030737875.1. Classification (NCBI taxonomy): domain Eukaryota; kingdom Viridiplantae; phylum Streptophyta; class Magnoliopsida; order Asparagales; family Amaryllidaceae; genus Allium; species Allium sativum. The sequence goes on along the minus strand of CM060920.1, from coordinate 104,012,234 downwards.
TACTTTTTGAAATATATATATATATATATATATATATAAGTGGTTTGACCCGGGGGTCAATCCTCTCATTTTTCTTTCTCGTGGTCAACGCGAGAAACCGCCCCCCTTTTTCAAAAATCCCGACGTCATCCAGCCCCCCTAACCCACCGTCGACCCCACCGTGTGCCACCCCGTAGCTGCGTCGCCTCCCTCCACCAAGCCCTCTCCTCCAGCAGCCCCCACTTGCTCCTCCTTCCTCTAATCAAAACCCCACCGCCCCTAAACCCTAAAACAGTGCCGCCACCACCAATTAGACCCCACCGCCGCCACCATCTGACCACCGCCACCACCACCAAACCACGCTGCCTCTTCAACGCCCCACCTCCGACCTCGTGGACCCTCTCCTTCCAAAAATCCGATTTTTAATTATTTTAAAATCCAGAAAAACCCTCTTTCTTCGTCGTGAAGCACCACTCGAGGCCACCACCACTTAGTCGTCACCACCCCGCTCCGTCAGCACCGAAGGTGAGCGTTTATTTACATTTTTAGTTATCAAGATAATTAAAAATGAGATTTTTAATTTTAAATATCGTGTATAAAAATATGATTTTTTTATACAAGGAAGATGATATTTTTATATACATGAAAGTGGGATTTTTATACATGAAAGATTTTATTTTTAAATGAATAAAGATTTTATTTTTAATTTAGAGAAAGACATGGTTTTTAAAATAGAAAAGTATGCTTTTTATATATTCAATAGCGATATAAAAATGGAATTTTTACATATGTAGCGAAATAAAAATATGATTTTTATTGTATGTATAGCGACATCAAAATATGATTTTTTTTAAATATAAGCATCAATTGAAAAATATGATTTTTAGTTAGATAAAAATATATAAACACATATTGAGAATGTGTTTTTCAATATGAACAGCGTGGAAAAATTGCGTTGAATTTTGGGCAAATCCAAGCTATTCAGAAATTCAGAAATGAAATGGAGGAGTGGATCCCAAAGGTGAGAAATTCTCACTTTAATTTATTTTCTAGTTAAATATACATACTAGGATGCAGACGGTGCTTAGTAGCACCCGACACCTTTGTTTGAAACCATGTTTGTTTGGTTGTTTTGTTGATTGGTTTATTTGTTTGAATTTGATTTGGGAAGTGAAATGAATTGATTAGAATTGGTATGTACATGGCGCGAGCCATTAGTAGGCGAGGGATAAGGCTAGACCTTATTCCGGTTCTAGTATCGCGTCGTTATGCTGCCGAAATTTTCTAAAAGTACCATAATAATAAAAATATCATTTTTATTGTATAAATGAACTGTATAAAATATTGATGCGTTTAAATAAATATTTTGTAGTTAAAAATATATTTTTTAACATGTATATGAATAAAATAAATATTCATTTACAAATTGGACGATTTGTTTATGGACATACATTTTACTGATATTGACTGGGACGATATATTTTACACATCGCCCAACTGCACAAATAATAATCAGTGTTTGTGTGACGACCCGATTTCCCGTTCTCACGGAAACAAGGTTATCTTTGGAATATAACACAGAAACATATAATAGCAGAACAGAATTAAATAAATACACCAGAATGAACAACAAAATATACTGGATAAAAGTAATCATCAGAGTTACACAGTATACATGATCTTACTTAGTACAAATACAGTTCAGCTATACATAAATGTCTACAGCGGAAATAAACAAAATATGTACAGTAGGAGCTGAACAGCATAAAAAGAAATAAATGATAGAATCCATCTTCAGCTCCAGCTATCCAGAAAGAACCAGCTAAACCTGAATACAAGGCTGCCCGTGTAGAAAAAGGGGCACCCGAGTTTGAGAGTGAAACAAACTACGAGTCAGTCATGGGACTGGTATGAGAAATCCACTCAACACATATATAATTGGCCAATCACAGGACCACGCCACTTTCGTGGAACGGGTTTACTCCATTGGATTGCCAGTGCTTTAAAACAAATCTTTCTTTTAAACATCGCTATGCTTCTTATAAAAATGAAGCCGTTATAAGACTCAGTTCCCATCACACAATGCAACGCAAACCGGAGGATAGAGTTTTTACCTTATAACGGCCAAAATATGCTTGATACGAATAAAACAAAGGCATTTGAGATTATTGCTAGTGTTTATATGTTTTGAAAACAATTTCAAATCATAACTATCAATCATAGGCGGCATTAATGCCCCATACCACTATGTCGCCATATATAGGTATACAATCAAAACCGCACAGTCACGTATTTGGAAATTGGATTTCCGTCATGAACCAAGGCAAAAGATAGTCCTCACCGACTTCGTGACTCTCTAGCCCGAGCCACAGGGTCAGAGCGCATCGACCCTTGGAGCGACAGGGCCGGTCCACCGATGTGGATTAAAATTCCTGAACAATACGTTTCCCCGCCCTTTGGGGCGTAAACGAGCCAACGAATGACTCCATCGGACCCGGATCGTCCGATCAAACCGAGGCGCCTCGCAACAGCAACAACCACATAGGTGAAAAGTATATAAATGTCAGGGCTGGTAGGTCACTGACACCACCCTAGCTAGAAAGAAACGCATGTCCTCCCTGAGGTCCTTCCTCCCGTTTTAGGTTCATACCGGGGTGTGAGGCTCGCGAATTTACGTTATACACAAAGCCACGCCACACAGGCGGTGCTTTGATCATCACCACAAGACTTTGCTTTTCAACAGAAGCCCTGATCACTGCATCTTAGCATGCCACACAGGCAATTCATACCGTGCAACTGATGGCTATCAATCACACAGAACAAATTCCAATGTCGGACACACAGTCCATTTACAAGTCCGTTCTGGGTCTGAACGAAACCGGAGGCACTAAATACCTCGCAAACCCTTCGATCAACACGTACGTCTGGACGATCACCACTCATTATCCATATTTCGGGATGCCTCCCAATCAGGACCTCGGTTACCATCCAAACGAGGTGAAGATCTCCGGTCTTCGACCATCGTCTTCATCTTCGAATTTCAATCGTCGGTCAATTATTCGAAATGAGAATTAACTCGGCCTTTTCAAATAATTCACGTATATTTAGAATTTCAATTCGATTTATTTCAATGGTTAAATTATTCGACCACACCAATTTTTGTTCTTTAATGTAATTTTCACACCAAACACATTCAACCATCAAATATCACATAAATCAAGCAAATTCAGTTTATTTCCATTCCATATCGCTTATGATATTTTATAACTATTTATCGCTATTTTTATTTATTTTAAAATAGCTAATTTATTCAAAACGACGCTTCGGGCCATAAGGCGGCCGTGGCGCTGTTTTTCTTCAGATTTGATTTACACATATCTGAAAATCTAACCGTTGGATCTTCACAAAATTTACATCATTAGAAATGTCTTTTCAAAACGAATCCAACGGTTCCAGTTTCGGGAAAATCCGACGGTCGGATCTCCCGGTACAATCGTTTGAAGTTTCGATTTCAAAATACGAACTGCAGCGTCGTTATTCGATTAAATATAATTATATTTATATATATAAATAAATATAATCGTTTCTGGCACTGTTTTTCTTTAGATTTGAATTAAACATTCCAGACAATCCAACCGTTGGATTTCTACAAGGTTGGTGCCGTTGGAAAGATTATTCCAAGGCGAACCCGACGGTTGAGGTTTCGGGAAAATCCTATGGTCGGATTTCCCGCACTAGTCGTTTGAAATCACGGTTTCAAAATACGAACTGCACGGCTTCGTTTCGTTTTAATTTTATTTATATTTATATATTTATATAAATATAGTTCATTCAACAATTTCAATATCGTTTTCACTTCAAATATTTTTCTAACACCTTAAATTTTGGAAAAATTTCGCCATAACCTCCCCTGCACCGGGAGCATCGGGAAATCGCAAATAGCGTTCCCGGTCCTTCTAATCTCAAAAAGAAAAAGAAAAAACCAAGCGGCTAGCCAACAGGCTCAAAATCATCACCCAAACAAATCAGTAAATGTGTACCTATTTGTCGGGCACAAAATTTTATTCCTCTTCTCTAGCCCCTTTGCTATAACCTGTTCAATGAATATACATGTACATATATATACAGTTCTTATCATTTATCAATTTCTATTCGACTTCATATTTGATTTCTATTTGGTTTAAAAACTCCATTTATCCTAATGTTACATAAATAGGTGCAAATCATTTCATTAGCTAATTAATGAATATTTCAACTCATATATGTTTATTTTGAACAAGTGGCTATTTTTAACACTTCACATTTCAACGATCTATGCATACAATAAAAATGTGATTTTTATTGTAAAACAATTCATTTCAAAACACTATTTTTCTATATAGTTCAAGTTGGTGATAAAAATGGGATTTTTATCATAAAACAATTTATTTCAAAATATGAATACCATTCAACACATGAATTTCTAAACAACGAATGAATATCAATTCAACACATGAATGTTTTCAATAGTTTTTATATATAGATAAAAATGTGATTTTTATTATCGAACAATTTATTTTAAATATTTAAAATCCATTATTTTAGCCAATTTAAAAAATTTAAATTGGTTCAGATTTTCTGGGTCGTTACAATCTCCCCCACTTAAAACTTTTCGTCCCCGAAAAGGAACAAAGTCGAAAGTGGTTTGATAAATCTACCATCACACAACACAACCACCAATCCAATTGTTGTTAACCTTCAAAAATATACTAATCTATTTTTATACTCCTTTTCAAAATCATTCAGCCTATAGAATTTAAAAGTGCACATCCATGAAAAGAAAATTACAACAGATTAGAGAATTAAATGGTAATGCAAAGTATGGTAAATGTACCTTGCACCCGAGTCAATCAGAGATATCTACTCGGCACCTAGGATAAGCTTTCTGAATGCTCTCCTCAGTTTCCCAAGTACAATCTCGCGGATCTCCACTCCATTGCACTTTGACTAAGTGAACCTTCTTGTTTCTCAGCTCTTTGGTTTCTTTGCCGATAATCTTTAGCGGCTCACGCCTCACAGCTAGTTCTGGAGTAATTTCAATATCCTGCTGAGCTGCTTCTTCCACGATCAAGTCTGGATCATGAACGTGCTTTCGAAGTTGAGATATATGAAATACATCATGAACTCCAGGCAACCAGTCTGGCAATTTAACTTTATATGCGAGAGTTCCGATCCGTTCCAGAATAGGAAACGGACCAATGAATTTGGGTGCTAACTTTCCAGTTTTACCGAACCGGATAACTCCTCTCATCGGCGATACTTTCAAATATACATAATCGCCAACTTCAAAGGATATATCTCTCCTTCTTTTATCGGCATAGCTCTTTTGTCGGCTTTGAGCGGCGAGTAATCTCTTCTTAATAAAATCGACTTTGTCGGCAGCTTCTCGAATCATATCAGGACCCAACACAAGTCTATTCCCAGGCTCGACCCAACAAGCAGGAGATCGGCACGGTCTACCATACAATGCTTCGAATGGCGACATTGTCAGACTCGCCTGGTAGCTGTTGTTATAAGAGAACTCAGCCAAATGCAGATGGTCTTCCCATGATCCACCGAAATCTATAATACAAGCCCGCAATAGATCTTCTAAAATGCGATTCACCCTCTCAGTCTGACCGTCTGTCTGAGGATGATAAGCGGTGCTCATGTTCAACTTCGTTCCTAGCTCGACTTGAAATGCTTCCCAGAATTTGCTAGTGAATATTGTATCTCTATCACTGACTATACTGAGCGGCACTCCATGCAGTCTAACTATTTCCCTGAAGTAAATCTGCGCCAGACTCTGAGCGGTTCTATTCGATCTGACAGGTATAAAATGGGCGGTCTTCGTGAAACGATCTACGATCACCCAAATACTGTCATTTCCTTTGCTGGTCCTGGGCAAACCATCGATGAAATCCATAGAAATATGCTCCCACTTCCAACCAGGAACTTCTAGTGGTTGCAATAATCCAGCCAATTTCTGTTGGTCACTCTTGACTAGCTGGCAAGTAGGGCATCGACTAACATATATCGAAACGTCTCTTTTCATAGCCTTCCACCAGAAAGTTCTTTTGAGATCGTTATACATTTTGGCCACACCAGGATGGATACTCAGCTTGGACTTGTGACACTCGTCTAACACTTCCCTTTTTAGCTCAGGAACGTCAGGAACACAAATCCTTCCTTTTAACCTCAAGGTCTCGTCGTTATCTATTTGAAAACACGAGGGTTCGCCTTTCCGAATCCTTTTAATCATATCCTTAATAAAGTTATCCTCCTTCTGAAGAATAGATATTCTGTCAATCAAGGATGTTGTGATAATAAAGCTGGCGATCATTACATTCTTTCTGCTTAACGCATCGGCCACGACATTGGCTTTCCCTGGAGTATATATAATTTCGAAGTCATATGCCGCAAGAAACTCCAGCCAACGTTGCTGCCTCAAATTTAAGTCCTTCTGAGTGAACAGATACTTTAACGACTGGTGATCTGTAAACAGTTCAAATCTCTCGCCCAGAAGATAGTGTCTCCAGATTTTCAAAGAGAATATGATAGCCAATAACTCAAGATCATGAGTTACATAGTTTTTCTCGTGCGGTTTCAGTTGACGGCTAGCATAAGCAATTACTTGACCTCTTTGCATTAACACTGCGCCAAGGCCTTCTCTAGACGCATCAGTCCAGACTTTTAAATCTTGGTTGCCATCTATGATGGTTAACACTGGAGCTGTGGTTAATCTTGACTTTAGCTCTTCGAAAGCCTCCTCACTTTCTTGAGTACATTTGAACTTAGAATGCTTCTTTGTAAGCTTCGTTAAGTGACCAGATATCTTCGAAAAGTCTTTAACGAACTTCCGGTAATAGCTAGCCAATCCAAGAAAACTGCGGACTTCAGTGGGGGTACTGGGTTGTTTCCAATTCTGAATAGCTGTGATTTTGCTTGGATCCACAGCGATTCCATCTTTCGATACGACATGGCCCAGAAATTTTACTTCATCTTGCCAGAATATACATTTGGAAAATTTAGCTTTCAATACATTCCGTCTGAGAATTTCCAAAACCTGTTCCAGATGCTTTTCATGTTCGGCCTTTGATTTAGAGAAGATTAGAATATCGTCAATAAAAACCAAAACAAATTTGTTCAGTACTCCTCTGAATACTCTATTCATCAGATCGACGAAATAAGCTGGAGCGTTACATAAGCCGAACGGCATTACTAACCACTCGTAGAATAAGTCGGGGCCTCTGAACGCTGTCATTGGAACACACTCTTCGGCAATTCGAAGTTGATGGAATCCTGTAGCTAGGTCCATTCGTGAAAATACTTGTGCGCCATTCAGACGATCCAACAAATCATCAATCCGCGGCAATGGATATTTGTTCTTTATTGTCTGTTTGTTCAGATCACGATAATCCACACATAGCCGTAGAGTACCGTCAGATTTTGGGACAAACACCACTGCTGCACCCCAATCAGAGAAACTAGGTCTGATCAGACCTTTCCATACTAGCTGTCGTGTTTGATTGTCTAATTCCTCCTTCTCTTTCAAGGACATTCTTCGAATAGCGTGAACTACCGGCCTTGCATTGGGAATTAAAGCAATCTTGAAATCTATTTCTCTCTGCGGAGGTAAGCGAACAACTTCTTCGAACACATCCGCATAGTTCTTGACAACAGGAATGTCTTTGATGAGGTCAGGAATATTCTCCGTGACTTCAGGAACATTTTCAATTTGGGCTGGAGAAACATCGAGAGCTGACCAGAAATCCTTTCTATTTGATGTTGGGCCTTCACATGGTATGGTTATATAATTTCCTAATTGTGCTTTTGCCTTTACAACTCTCTCGGCGCATTTAACTTCCGCTTCATATTTGGTTAGCCAATCCAATCCCAGAATAAGATCGAATTCATCAAAATTCATGACGACGGAGATAATAGGGAATTTATAGCAAGAAAAAGAGACAGGTACTGCACAAATCCAACTGAGATCAATTGAACCCCCAACTGGATTTCGGACAGTCATTGGCTCTTTGAGCTTCTTCAAATTCAAATCCAACTTCTTGACTGCACTCTTTGCAATAAAGCTTCGTGACGCGCCTGTGTCAAACAGTACTTTAACTGGAATGTTTTTGACATTGAGCATGCCTTCCAAAACATCGGATCTTTCTTGCCTAGCTGAGGGCTCAGAAGTTTCTGCTACTTCATTTACTTGAACCATTTCAGGCTTGTTTAACTGCGGGCAATCCTTTGCAAGATGACCAGCTTCGTGGCACTGTTTGCACTCTCTATTCTCTTGGAACTCCCCGTCAGTTCTGAACCTTTTCTTCCTTTGCTTTCGATTTGCTCTATATCCTTCTTTTCTTTGTTTCTTTAAAGATCTGCAACTTATCGACAAATGTCCTTTCTTATTGCAGTTAGAGCAAGTAGCTGTCGTCACCGGTTCCTTCCCAGACTTAGTCCTTTTTCTCTTAGTACTGGGCTTCTTACTGGCTTCAGGAATATCAGTTTCTGACTCTGCTTCGTCACTAGAACTGACTTCTTCTTCATCTCGCAACATGCCTTTCCTGTCGAGATCTTCGTACTGATAAGCCATGTATATCATTTCTGAAAAAGGAAGCTTCACATGCCCCAATACTTTATTCTGGTATTTCCTTTGAAGCCCGTGAATAAATCTCATATTTTTACTCTTCGGATTTTGAATTAGATGAGGAGCAAAGTGAGAAAGTTCATTGAATTTCCTATGATATTCGGGAATGGTCATGTCTCCTTGTATCAGATAAGAAAATTCATCGCATAATCTCTCGGTTGCTTCGGGAGGAGTAAATCTTTCCAAGAAAATTACTTTGAATCTGTCCCAGGTGATATCACCTTCTGGATTATCTTTAATAACTGAATCCCACCAAAACAAAGCTTCTTCTTTGAGTGCCCAAGACGCTAGTAATCTTTTCTGATCGTCTCTCAGCTTTAAACCCTCGAAGATCTTTTCTGCAGAACGAATCCAAGCTTGTGTTTCCATAATGGACTCCTTGCCTAAGAATGGCGATCCACCAAGATTTCGAAATCTCTTGAATAGAACTTCTATATTGGATTCTGACTGCGGGAGCACAACTGGCTCATTAGCTAGTCGAGCCATACGATTACTTCCTCTGTTCCTGTCACTCATTTTCTAGTACTTCTGCAAATAGCAGATCAAGTGTCAGGTCAACAGAAAAGATATTTCAAAATATAGAGACAAATACTTCAAATGTAAATGTGTCTATCAAGGTGTAATTTCATTCTGCTTTACTCATACTAGGATATTGCTGATCCTATCTGTATAGAGCTACCCGTCCTAGAACACTACTGGTTCTATTTCTGACGAGTTCGTTCAAATGTTATATTCCAGAACTAAGCTTAACCAAAGCTCTGATACCACGTTGTGACGACCCGATTTCCCGTTCTCACGGAAACAAGGTTATCTTTGGAATATAACACAGAAACATATAATAGCAGAACAGAATTAAATAAATACACCAGAATGAACAACAAAATATACTGGATAAAAGTAATCATCAGAGTTACACAGTATACAGGATATTACTTAGTACAAATACAGTTCAGCTATACATAAATGTCTACAGCGGAAATAAACAAAATATGTACAGTAGGAGCTGAACAGCATAAAAAGAAATAAATGATAGAATCCATCTTCAGCTCCAGCTATCCAGAAAGAACCAGCTAAACCTGAATACAAGGCTGCCCGTGTAGAAAAAGGGGCACCCGAGTTTGAGAGTGAAACAAACTACGAGTCAGTCATGGGACTGGTATGAGAAATCCACTCAACACATATATAATTGGCCAATCACAGGACCACGCCACTTTCGTGGAACGGGTTTACTCCATTGGATTGCCAGTGCTTTAAAACAAATCTTTCTTTTAAACATCGCTATGCTTCTTATAAAAATGAAGCCGTTATAAGACTCAGTTCCCATCACACAATGCAACGCAAACCGGAGGATAGAGTTTTAACCTTATAACGGCCAAAATATGCTTGATACGAATAAAACAAAGGCATTTGATATTATTGCTAGTGTTTATATGTTTTGAAAACAATTTCAAATCATAACTATCAATCATAGGCGGCATTAATGCCCCATACCACTATGTCGCCATATATAGGTATACAATCAAAACCGCACAGTCACGTATTTGGAAATTGGATTTCCGTCATGAACCAAGGCAAAAGATAGTCCTCACCGACTTCGTGACTCTCTAGCCCGAGCCACAGGGTCAGAGCGCATCGACCCTTGGAGCGACAGGGCCGGTCCACCGATGTGGATTAAAATTCCTGAACAATACGTTTCCCCGCCCTTTGGGGCGTAAACGAGCCAACGAATGACTCCATCGGACCCGGATCGTCCGATCAAACCGAGGCGCCTCGCAACAGCAACAACCACATAGGTGAAAAGTATATAAATGTCAGGGCTGGTAGGTCACTGACACCACCCTAGCTAGAAAGAAACGCATGTCCTCCCTGAGGTCCTTCCTCCCGTTTTAGGTTCATACCGGGGTGTGAGGCTCGCGAATTTACGTTATACACAAAGCCACGCCACACAGGCGGTGCTTTGATCATCACCACAAGACTTTGCTTTTCAACAGAAGCCCTGATCACTGCATCTTAGCATGCCACACAGGCAATTCATACCGTGCAACTGATGGCTATCAATCACACAGAACAAATTCCAATGTCGGACACACAGTCCATTTACAAGTCCGTTCTGGGTCTGAACGAAACCGGAGGCACTAAATACCTCGCAAACCCTTCGATCAACACGTACGTCTGGACGATCACCACTCATTATCCATATTTCGGGATGCCTCCCAATCAGGACCTCGGTTACCATCCAAACGAGGTGAAGATCTCCGGTCTTCGACCATCGTCTTCATCTTCGAATTTCAATCGTCGGTCAATTATTCGAAATGAGAATTAACTCGGCCTTTTCAAATAATTCACGTATATTTAGAATTTCAATTCGATTTATTTCAATGGTTAAATTATTCGACCACACCAATTTTTGTTCTTTAATGTAATTTTCACACCAAACACATTCAACCATCAAATATCACATAAATCAAGCAAATTCAGTTTATTTCCATTCCATATCGCTTATGATATTTTATAACTATTTATCGCTATTTTTATTTATTTTAAAATAGCTAATTTATTCAAAACGACGCTTCGGGCCATAAGGCGGCCGTGGCGCTGTTTTTCTTCAGATTTGATTTACACATATCTGAAAATCTAACCGTTGGATCTTCACAAAATTTACATCATTAGAAATGTCTTTTCAAAACGAATCCAACGGTTCCAGTTTCGGGAAAATCCGACGGTCGGATCTCCCGGTACAATCGTTTGAAGTTTCGATTTCAAAATACGAACTGCAGCGTCGTTATTCGATTAAATATAATTATATTTATATATATAAATAAATATAATCGTTTCTGGCACTGTTTTTCTTCAGATTTGAATTAAACATTCCAGACAATCCAACCGTTGGATTTCTACAAGGTTGGTGCCGTTGGAAAGATTATTCCAAGGCGAACCCGACGGTTGAGGTTTCGGGAAAATCCTATGGTCGGATTTCCCGCACTAGTCGTTTGAAATCACGGTTTCAAAATACGAACTGCACGGCTTCGTTTCGTTTTAATTTTATTTATATTTATATATTTATATAAATATAGTTCATTCAACAATTTCAATATCGTTTTCACTTCAAATATTTTTCTAACACCTTAAATTTTGGAAAAATTTCGCCATAACCTCCCCTGCACCGGGAGCATCGGGAAATCGCAAATAGCGTTCCCGGTCCTTCTAATCTCAAAAAGAAAAAGAAAAAACCAAGCGGCTAGCCAACAGGCTCAAAATCATCACCCAAACAAATCAGTAAATGTGTACCTATTTGTCGGGCACAAAATTTTATTCCTCTTCTCTAGCCCCTTTGCTATAACCTGTTCAATGAATATACATGTACATATATATACAGTTCTTATCATTTATCAATTTCTATTCGACTTCATATTTGATTTCTATTTGGTTTAAAAACTCCATTTATCCTAATGTTACATAAATAGGTGCAAATCATTTCATTAGCTAATTAATGAATATTTCAACTCATATATGTTTATTTTGAACAAGTGGCTATTTTTAACACTTCACATTTCAACGATCTATGCATACAATAAAAATGTGATTTTTATTGTAAAACAATTCATTTCAAAACACTATTTTTCTATATAGTTCAAGTTGGTGATAAAAATGGGATTTTTATCATAAAACAATTTATTTCAAAATATGAATACCATTCAACACATGAATTTCTAAACAACGAATGAATATCAATTCAACACATGAATGTTTTCAATAGTTTTTATATATAGATAAAAATGTGATTTTTATTATCGAACAATTTATTTTAAATATTTAAAATCCATTATTTTAGCCAATTTAAAAAATTTAAATTGGTTCAGATTTTCTGGGTCGTTACAGTTTGTTTTTTGAAAACCCCACACGGGTATTGGGATGATATTGGACATACACTAATCCCAATATTTAGTTGTATGTCAATCGATGGGTTGACAGGCTGTTGTAAGCATTAATTATTTATATTTAACGCTTATGCAGTTGTGTAATGCACTCTGGATGATGGTTGATTGTTTATCATTGTTGTTCTATACATGTGTTGTATGAAATCCATATAAATAACATTATATGGTAATTGACTGTGTCTGATTCCAGTTTAGAAAGAGGAAATATTTTAAAATAACGAATATTTTAAAATAATATTCAGTAAAAGATCAAAATCTGATTTTGATGTCCGGTTTGGGATGGGCATGAAAATATTTAAATATATAAAGCCGGGTTGATTAGATTAACACCATTTTGGACGTGAACGATAATTATATTGATTTTATTCATTTTTATAATGAATATCGAAAAGGAAGTGATTTCAAAATATAACGTTTGAAAATATTATCATTTATATATTAATGATATGGAATATTCAATTTTGATTTGAAATTGAATATGAAGTTGAAATCGTTTTGAAAACGAATTTAAAACAATTTATAAAATACATTTTAAATGGAAATCGATGAAATATATATATAATATATATATTACACATATTTAATGGCTTGAATAGAACGCGCCGCGTTGCGCCAGTTCGCGAATTTCGACCATTGACTTCGAATTGACATTACGGGTGATCCGACCTTCGAATTCTCCTAAAACTGGCGAAATGAGCTTTCCAACGAATATAAGGAATTTGAAATCTAACGGTTGGATTTGGAATTATGTCCAAATCAAATTTGGAAAAGGTCGCTGTAAGTGCAGTTCGATGGCCGTTTATGAAAATCAACTGTACGGGCCTTGATAAAATTATTAATAATTTGTGTAAAATCATAATAAATGATTTGGAAAGAATTTGGATGAAAAATTCCACGTTTGTAAAGATAAAAATATATTTTTATCAAAATGAACTAGTTATGAACTAGAATTATAATCCAATATTTTTAAATAAATAAATAGGATTTGAAATAGTTTTAATATGACCAGAAATTTCAAATATAAGAATTGGAATGGATTTGAATTGAAAGTATCTTCGAAATACTTCGATATTGGATTCCGTGATTATACGGATATTATGGAAGAATTTGGAAGATATATATATATATATATATATATATATATCGTTATTCCAATACGATATTTGTTGGTTTCAGAATTTGATATTGAATATAAGCGGATATATTTTCTATTCAGAGCCTTGTATTTAATATCGAATGGGATTTTGGGTTTGTCGTGAACGATGTCTTCACTAACACTGTTCTTAAACCCAGTTGAGAGAAGATTAAATCTTTTTATTAAGATTTAATGAAGTTTACCAATTAATTAAAATTAGTTGGAATTGAATTGAATTGAATTTTGGGTTTGTCATGAATGGTATCTTTAAAAATGTTGTTCTTAAAACCAATGGAGTTAAGAAAATTAGAAACTAACTGGAGATTAGCTAAGTTGAATGGTTTCCTGGGTATTGATCTGATGTTGGTTTCGGCCTTCGGGATTAATACTTAGGGAATTGTTCTCTTACTAATTTACGGTTAGAGACTGATGGAATGGTGTCTTCAGTAACACTGTTCTTTAAACCCCGTGTGAAAAGAATAAATCTTTAAATTAAGATTATTAGAATTTCCAATTATATTTAGTAATTGGAATAAAATGGAATGTGATTTTGGGTTTATTGTGATCCGTGTTTTAAATGATATTGGTTCTTTAACCCAGTTAAAGATAAGATTAATTTCTTAGCTTTAAATAATCATTAATATTGATTTTTGGTAAGATTAAAACTAAATGGAGTTTTAATGAATCTTTGATTAGATTGAAAAGTAAATGTGATAATTAAAATTATCAATTCAAAAAAATGATCAAAAGTGGAGTATCACTAGTTTTGCTCCAAGCGATAGTTAAATCTTTAACTAGATTTGAACGTGAAATGGTAATTAATATTTACCGATAACACCATGGTGTTAGATACGGAGTATTACCAGTTTTTTTCCATGGGATGAATAGGTTGGGATTGGAAAAAAATAAATGATTACTTCGGTTAGGTGCGCTAATCCCGACTAGTTTGGAAAACCTTAATATGGTTTGAATGGATATCCAATGGAAGATTAACGAATATATTTAAATAATTTATCTTTGATAAAATTAATGGGAACCTTTCCCAAAGGATATGAATATTTAAATAAAAGAATATTCAGAACTGGAATGAGGCGTATGTTGTGTTTTTATAGCACTTGTTTATTATATACGCGAGTTATTCGGAAAGATAGGGTTTATACCCATTCTGAATAACCGATTCGATGATAAGTCGAGGATAAAGACGGTGGTTGAGGACTATAGGTATTCACATCATTTAGATGATTACTGATGTCTTGGTTGGGCTGTACACCCAAGACGAGGTAATAAGTGGTGATCGTCCAGACATACTTGGAGATCGACGGATATGCGAGGGCGTCTCTCCTGTATCGGAAATATGGGACGAGGAATAAGGTGCCCCCGGTTTCGTTCAGACACAGGACGAACTTGTAAATTGATGTGTGTCTGACATTAGATTTTATTATGTGTTGATTGATTTCTATTAAATATATATCTGTTTGGCGGCGGAGAATTTATTCTCTTGCTTAACGCCCTTCTCTGAGACGTACGAGCTCAGAGGTTATATATCGATAGATATCAGCCGCATGGCATGAATTGCCTGTGTGGCATGCTGAGATGCAAATGATCAAGGATTCTGTTGAAAGCAGAGTCTTGTGGTGGATGATCAAAGCATGGCTTTAATATAGCATAGCTTTGTGTATCGCGTTAATTTGCGAGCCTCACACCTCGGTATGAGCCAAAAACGAGATCGGACCGTTGGGAGAACATGACGTTTCTTTCTAGCTGTGGGTGGTGTCAGGGTTTTGCAAGCCCTGACATTTTTATATTTTTACCTATGTGGTTGTTGGATTGCGAGGCGCCTCAGATATATCGGTCTCTACGGAGCCGATGGATATAGGCCCGATTGGACTGGGAAACATGTGTTCAGGAGTAACTAATCCTCAAACGTAAGGGAGGACCGGCCCAACCGATCCAAGGGTTCTCTGCGGGAAGTCCTGAGGCATTTGCTAGAGTGTCTCGAAGCGGTGAGGAGCCATCCCTGGCCTCGACTCATAGATGGAATCCAATTTCCAATATGTGACATTTCGGTTTTATTTTTAGAGCCTAGTATAGCGACATAGTGGGATGGAGCACTATGCCGTCTATGATTGATACATTTATATTTGAAGTTGTTTTCACACACTTTACACTATAATAGTATCAAAATGATTTGTTTGAAACGTACCAAGCATGTTTGGCTATTATAAGGTGAAACTCTATCCTCCGGCTTGCGTTGCATTGTCTGATGGGACCTGAGTCTTATAATAGCTTCATTTTTTCAAAAAGCATTGCGCTGTTTGTTTTATGCACTAGTATTCTTGGGAGGAAACCCGTTCCGTGTTATACGGCGTGGTCCCTTGATTTACTTTATTTTTAAAGTAAAGATTTAATAACTGTTTTAGTTCTCACACCAGTCACATGATTGACCTGGAGTTTATTATTTTAACCTAAACTCTAGGTGCCCTTATTTTCCACACGGGCAGCTAGTAGCTTTGGTTTTGTAGATGTATATTCACAAGATCCTGGTTTACAGCTAGAACGATATTCGAAAAGCTCTGTATCCATTTATCTCTTTTAGTTGTGTTTTGTATTATTTTCCGTTGCTATGTAATGTATTTTAATCTCTGATATTTTACAATGTGTAAATTATTCATACTCTGTATATTCTTTTACTTTGATGTAAATTGTTGTAATAAGCAATGAAATGTTCTTCTGTTTGCGTTCTAATTCATCTTGTCCTCATAGCAATCTGTTCTTTCTCTTCTCTTCGGAGACCGGGGAAGTTCGGGTCGTGTCCTGATAGACATAGAAATGTGTTTATTTTATGCTCTTATTTCTTATCTTTTGTATATAAATAAATATTACTTGGGTATTGTTTTGTTACTTACAGATATTCCAACCCAACCTGCATGCAACCAGGAAAGTAGAGAAATAGAGATGAAAATGATATATATTTACATTTTGAATAATTGTAGATGAAGATCTCACATCTAGTTGCTGTTGGACAAAAAAAAGGATTGATAAAAAGGCTTTGCACATCACAAATCAATGAAGAAGTAGGAAGCAAGAGGAAAAGAGAAAAGGCCCAAATTTGCTTTATTTATCTAAGGCCCATTTATGTTTCTCATTGTAAACTAATTAGTGATGTAATGACCAGGCCCAGTTATCATTAGGGTTAGGGTTTGGCTATCTACCCTATATATACCCTTGTAATATCATTGTAGCCACCATCCTATATCTCATTCTATTCTCTTCTTCATTAATAAAACTCATTTTTCTTTTTATTTTATGCAATTTTCTATTTCTTATCAATTAGTGTTGTCTACACGATTAGATTCGATAGAACACTATTTGTATTTTGCATTTCTTTTCATTAGTGATTGACCGTCTGATTAGATTCAGCGGTAATCCTAATTTTATTTCCTATTGTTATTTATATTCTGCACTTTTATTTTCTGTATTTTAATCGCGTTCATAGGTTAAATTGGATTTGATTAGATTTGAATCTGATTCATAGTTTCATTGCTTTTCCATTGAAATTGTGATTTGATCGTCGGTTCAGTTAGATCTGTTCTGAATCAAATTACAGTTTTAATTTTGTTTTGTTTTATTTTCAAAATCAACCTCCAAAGTTTTGTCTAACTCGCCCAAGAGATTAGATAAATAATTTGATTTAATACACCTCCCTGTGTTCGACCTGTATGCTACACACCTGTGCGCTTGCAGAATTTTATTACAAATATCGCGCTTTTCTAATTCATAGATTAGCGACGATCAAGTTTTTGGCGCCGTTGCCGGGGAGGTAACGATTAAATTTTATTGTTTATTTAATATCTGATTCGTGTTAGTTTTTTATTTTATTTTTGTTTTTTTTCTTTTGTTTCTTGTATATGTAGAATTTTTTTATTTTTATTTTCGATTGGTTAGATTTGGTATTGTTCAACGATATCGTAATCTACCAAATAAAAAAATAAAAAAAATAAAAACTTGCCAAATTTCTTGATTTTTCTTATTTTATTTCTTTCCCTTTTTTTTCATTTTTCCCCCTTTTTACATTTTACCCTCTTCATCTGTTCCTTCTTTTCATTTTTTACTTTATCTATATTGTCATTGGTACTGTTCATTTCTTTTGCCAAAATTTCCAATTTTTCCTTTGTTTCTCTCCATCTATTCCTTCTTTCTTCCCATTTTACATCTTCTTTATTTAAAAAAATAAATACTATTTTTCTTTATTTCTTTCCATTTTTTTTTACTCATTGCAAAATCCCCCACTTCTATATTTTATTGCCGTGAATTTTCTTCTGCCATCCACTGCAAATTCCAAATCGTCTTCAACCATATCACAGGAAACCAAATCCTCTTCCCCATATTCATCTACCTCTTCTCGCCCCTGTCTTCTTTCATCACCAAAGTTCTCACAAACCATCATCTTCCCCTATGCAAGATCCCCATCACATCTTCAATCTACAATAAAAATCAAAAACTAATCGGTGAAGCCACAAGCAAACTGCAAGTCAACGTTTCATCACGTATCATTTGTTTTTGCCGTAGCCTTCCTACTCACAGCTCTACAATCACCTCTGTTGTTTCACATCATCACCAAACTCAGAAACGTCCAAACCCACAACTTCAAACACTTTCAGATCCACCCTCAACCCAGTCCTGGTCCATTGCGCCACACCCGAAAACAACAGTTCATAACGAATATCAAATCCTCACTATTTTCATCCACAAAATTCCACTGCCAACATCATCGCAACGCCATAGTATCCCAGCACCCTTCTCTGCCCCATCCAAAAGCTTCCGCAACACCATCACCTTCAAAAGTCCCTCTGTGTCCACTAAAGCCGACTCACAAACCACCCCACCTTAAGCAAATCCAACACTGCCTTCATCCGGGCACATAAACAGACCACACATTCACAACATCACCACAAGTCCGCCATCATCAGCCGTCTTCCATCCATCACGCAGCCCTCATCTCCAATCTCCCACCAGCCTTTGTCACAATTTGACATCCTCTGCACCAGATCACAGGTTCAACAAGCACCGAACTCCTTTGCTTTCACCACCGAACTTCCTGTACTGCCTCAGACCATCTCAGTCAACATCCTTCCATACCCAAAATCCACGTTCGAACCCCATAGCCAGCATTGACTTTGTACTTTAATTTTTCCATACGTCTTCTAAACCAGAAATCGTCTTCGATAATTGCAAACCCCGAAAAACCCCAATTCGAACGCCTGCAAAATCCCAATCGCGAT
Organism: Allium sativum; assembly: GCA_030737875.1. Classification (NCBI taxonomy): domain Eukaryota; kingdom Viridiplantae; phylum Streptophyta; class Magnoliopsida; order Asparagales; family Amaryllidaceae; genus Allium; species Allium sativum. The sequence goes on along the minus strand of CM060920.1, from coordinate 103,993,229 downwards.
TCGAAAACAACCCTGTTCGGTTCCTGCAAACGCAACCAAAAGCTGTAGGTAGCCACTTGGATCATCACAGCCGAACCCTAAGTCACAAAGTTCCGAATCAATTGTTTCGATTCGAACCCAATTCAATTCCCCCAAATTCAATTCGAACGCAATCGAACACAAAGAAAAAATACGGAGAGAAGAGAAGGGACTAGGTCTTCTTTCCATTTACTTCGGGTTGAATTTCTTTGGGGTGTGAGAAGTGTTGCATCGTCTTTGTATTCTGATTCGAGCATATTTTTTTTGGTTTTATGAACTCTCTGGTTTCCATGAAAGTTGAAACCGTGACTTGGTGACTTAAGTTGGGTGGGTTATTTAATTCCCTGTTTAAAGTAGGACAGATTATTTGTTTCGAGTTGAGTTCGGTTATATTGGGTATAGACTTCTACGAGCTGCCCTTCCTTTTTAGTGCGTCAGTTCTAATTTTTTTTACTTTTATTTTTTTTATTTTTTATTTTTATTTTTCTGCTTTTGTTTGAGTTAGTTTCTTTGTGTTGAGTTTAGTTTGCTATTTTTGTTTAGTTTAGTTTTGCTCGTCAGTCTCAATGTTTTTAGTCCGATTTTCGTTTTAATTCAAATTTAATCCTTCAGTTTTGTTTGTTTGTCAAAAAAAAAAAGAGGAAAAGAGAAACAAAAGAAATCAAAATCAAGATCAAAGCGAAGGAAAGAAAAGTGTTCAAACAACAAACAAAAAAAGAACCAAAAGCAAGAGCCGAGAGAAAAATTCTAGCAATCGAGAAAGGATTCAAAGGTCAAGGACCATTGTGAAGTCAAGCAAAGCAAACTCGCCATCAAACAAATTGCAACGGTGAAGTCTAATTTTTCTGGATGGACAGCCATACCTCACGGTAATATCTTTCTAAACTCTACAGGTGCTGAAGCTGCTTTGAAAATATAGAAATTGCTTGTAAAAATCTTTTGCAGGGGCAGCGGCTTGCTTGTAAAAAAAAATTAATTCTGCGATTTATTTCTGTGACTGCTCTGCTACTGAAATTTCTGATTCTGTCTGTGAAAAACGAATTTCCATAACCAAAATCATCTCTCGTCGTATTTCAACAATAAATCTGATTAGAGATTTCAAAATAATATAATTGAAAAGTGGTGTTTTGTGAAGTTGACTGTCTCGTATAATTGGATCGCGGACATATAGTAGTTCAATTTATTGAACTATTAGCAAAAGAGGTTGCATACTACCCGTAAAACATTGGTCGTATCCCTTAGTATTTATACTATACGTGAACGGCCATAAGACCCTCTTTCCCCTTCTAATTGAGTTAGTTAATTAATAGAGCACAACTCATTCTTTTATACTATTTTGAAGTAAGAATAATTTCTGTTTTGTCGTAACTTCTTTAAAATGTCTGATTCAAAAAAATCATTGAGAGAAATGTGGGATAATAACAGAAGTAGACGGCCTCTTGAAGAGTATGAGTATGAATTACAACTCATGAGGCAAGATTTTCCAAAATTTCATGAGTCTAATGTCAACAATTTTCAAAATCTTCTAACTGACCAACATTTTCAAAACCATGGATATGATCGAAATTGCGATTTCAATTCAAATTTCAATAATTTCGATTATGGGCCATATCCACATCACAATAGCTTTGAATCCCAATATAGCTTTGATCCACATCAATATGGGGTTGAAAACCAAAATTTTCAAAATTATAGCCCATATCAACATCTTGAAAATGACCAAAATTGCAAGTTTCCCTCCAACTTTAACAGTTTTGGTTACGAATCTAATTTTCAAAATCAAAATGATTTCCAATATCATTGCCATTTTTCTGAAAATTCAAATAACCACCACGTTGGAAATAATTTTGATCGTGAAATTGATGTGGACTATAATTTTGAGAATCAAGAAATCCAAAATGAGAGCTCTCTAATCAACGATTCTGAAGAATGTCATTTTGATGAGACGATCGAAAGGCGAGATAAAAAGCTTGATGAACTTCTTTGTTTACTGACATCTTTGAAAGAACAAAGCGAGAAACAAAATCAAATGAGCGTTGAATCAGAAACTAATCCAATTTCTACTGACATTGAAAATTTTCAAATAACGACTTTGGAAATTGAGAATAATCATCTTGATGAAGTTTTTCAAAATTTAACAAATGATTTGGACTTCGATTCTTTTCAAGAAAAAGATTTAAACTCAGATTTTGATCTTCCTCTTTCAGGCTGTGAAAAACTTGAAATTCTAGAAATTGAACAGAATGAAAATGTTGAATTTTTCAATTCAAATTTGGAAAAGGATTTTAACGAACATGAATTCTTTGGATTGCACGAGGATGAGTTGCCAAATAAGGAAGTAGATTCACGTCACGAGTTCGAAAATTTTAAATTTGAGAAAATTTCAAACGAACTTGAAATTGTCAGTGTTGAAAATATGTTGTCAATTAATGATGAGAAATGTGATCACATAGTCTTGAACAACACTCAGAATTCAAATTTCACTGAATTTATATACGATCACAAATTTTTGAAAAATTACACTGACAAATTTGTTGAATACATGAATTACTTTTGGAATGCTGGCTTGGTTGAAAAACTTCAGGTTAGGACGACCCTAGATATTTATCTCCTGGACTACAAATCGAGGTATAAAGATGAGATGGTTTTCAAAAACTCTTGCTTGTTAGAAAACATGCCTAGACATAGTGGGAACAGAACTCATAGGGCAAGAACGAAGTGTGGGGGAAAAAGATGGTGGTATTCTTTGCATCGCATGCATCGCATGCATCGCAAACACATTTATCATTGTACATATGATCCTTTCTTACATATAGTTAAATTGCATTTCGTTCTACAAATCATTTTACATTTAATCCATCTTTGGGTTCTATCTTTCACATTTAGGAAACGTTCACAGTGTGGACACTGTTTTGTCCAAGTGTGGGGGGAGTCTGCATTTCACTCATTTTCGTTTTTTTTCTTTCTTTTTCAATTTCATCCATTTAAATAGGACCATCATGCATTTAAACTGTAGTAACATGCCAGTTTTTTTTTTTTTTTTTTTTTTTTTTTTTTTTTGAAAATATGACTCATTTTGGATTTGATACAACAAAATAAGTTAAGGATTGTTAATCAGTTGATAGTATTTTTTTCTCTCAGCTTAGATCGAATAAGAAATATAATGAAAAGTTAATTTTGAGGGATAATAGTGTAACCGGTACATAGGGAGATTCTTAGGTGATGGCCATGAAATCTATTCTATATTGTAGACTTTGTTTAAATAAGTGGAGGACTTAAAATACTTATAATGGCTTGTCAAATCTTTAAAACTAAGTTGTGTTAAGTTGAATTCGCATCACTCTCTTTTGTGCTTATAATTTCAATAATAATAGTAATCCAAGGGTATCCAACATTGCTTGTATATCGAGCGTTGGTGTGCAAACCCGCCAAGCTCTATCCGACACGTTGTTGACAAAGTCAGCGTTGGAATATCTTGGTCTCATTTTATGAGATTGGACACCTAAGGATTACCGACACGTTGTTGACAAAGTCAAAGTCGGCCTGCACAATCCGCCAAGCTCTTTACCCACTCTCCGTTAGTCCACGAGGCAGTGCATGGGTGGTAAACCTTGGTCTTTTTAGTTAGGTGTATGTACTTAATCATAAATCTTAAAATTTTATAGAATAAAGAATAAGCGATGATACCCAAACACTTCTTGACCTTATTGATTTGACTAGCCATACATGAGAAAATTAGAATACCACTTTGCAAACTGTGCCAAGCAAACTAAGAATTTATTTCATGGCTGCACTATGTTATCGACCGAACTAACTGGCCAAACTGGAATTTAACATTTGAAAACTTGATTTATATTGAAAATTTGTGACAAGTTGAGGTATCTAAAATAAAATCAACTGATTAGAAATTGTTAACTTAAATTGTTGTACCACTTTCCTGAAATAAGTCGTGTTTTCATTTTTCGTTTTTATCTGCATGTGTCCATTGCACTCATGTAGTTCATTAGAACCATATCATACTGCATTTGGATTTTGTGGGTAGTATCCGCTGAAAACCCTCACGAGACACCACTCGTCCTACTAGGGACACCTAGAGGTTTAACGGCTTGTTGCATACGCTCAATGCAATCGTGTTTCCTACGAAAGTGTGACCTATCTAGTTAGTTTTTCATTTCTTGTTTTACTCGAGGACGAGTAAAAGATAAGTGTGGGGGTATTTGATTGACATAGAAATGTGTTTATTTTATGCTCTTATTTCTTATCTTTTGTATAAAAATATTACTTGGGTATTGTTTTGTTACTTTTACAGATATTCCAACCCAACCTGCATGCAACCAGGAAAGTAGAGAAATAGAGATGAAAATGATATATATTTACATTTTGAAGAATTGTAGATGAAGATCTCACATCTAGTTGCTGTTGGACAAAAAAAAGGATTGATAAAAAGGCTTTGCACATCACAAATCAATGAAGAAGTAGGAAGCAAGAGGAAAAGAGAAAAGGCCCAAATTTGCTTTATTTATCTAAGGCCCATTTATGTTTCTCATTGTAAACTAATTAGTGATGTAATGACCAGGCCCAGTTATCATTAGGGTTAGGGTTAGGGTTTGGCTATCTACCCTATATATATACCCTTGTAATATCATTGTAGCCACCATCCTATATCTCATTCTATTATCTTCTTCATTAATAAAACTCATTTTTCTTTTTATTTTATGCAATTTTCTATTTCTTATCAATTAGTGTTGTCTACACGATTAGATTCGGTAGAACACTATTTGTATTTTGCATTTCTTTTCATTAGTGATTGACCGTCTGATTAGATTCAGCGGTAATCCTAATTTTATTTCCTATTGTTATTTATATTCTGCACTTTTATTTTCTGTATTTTAATCGCGTTCATAGGTTAAATTGGATTTGATTAGATTTGAATCTGATTCATAGTTTCATTGCTTTTCCATTGAAATTGTGATTTGATCGTCGGTTCAGTTAGATCTGTTCTGAATCAAATTACAGTTTTAATTTTGTTTTGTTTTATTTTCAAAATCAACCTCCAAAGTTTTGTCTAACTCGCCCAAGAGATTAGATAAATAATTTGATTTAATACACCTCCCTGTGTTCGACCTGTATGCTACACACCTGTGCGCTTGCAGAATTTTATTACAAATATCGCGCTTTTCTAATTCATAGATTAGCGACGATCATGTCCGGTGTATAGCCCAATCATGACATCAGTAGTCATCCAAACAATGTGAAGACCTCCGGTCTTCAACAGCCGTCTTCATCATCGACATATCGTCGAATCGGTTTTTCAAAATGGGATAAACCCGGTCTTTCTAAATAACTCACGTATATAATCAACAAGTGCTATAAAACACAAAATACGCCTCATTCCAATCCAGAATATTCTTTTATTCAAATATTTTCATTTTTAGGGAGTTGTTCCCATTAATTTTGTAAAGATAAATTCTTTTAAATTTATTCTTTAATCTTCCTTTGGATATCATTTCAAAAGATTTCATTATCTTTTCCATTTTAAACCAAATTAAGGTTTATCCAACTAGTCGGGATTATCAAACCATACCGAAGTAATCATGTGTTTTATTTCCCAATCCCAACCTATTCATCCCATGAAGCAAAACTGGTAATACTTCATATCTAACACCACTGTGTTATCGGTAAAATTGATTACCATTTCATGTTCAAATCTAATTAAAGATTTAACTATTGCTTGGAGCAAAACGGTGATACTCCATTCTCGATCATTTCATGAATTCGGTAAATTTAATTATCCCATTCACATTCCAATCTAATTAAAGATTCATTGAAACTCTAATTCAGTTTTTATCACGAAAATCATTACTTAATGATTATTCAAAGTTAAGAAATTAATCTTATCTTTAACTGGGTTAAAGAACTAATGTCATTTAAAACACAGTTCACGATAAACCCAAAATCCCATTCCATTAATTATTGAATCTTCACGGAAAACAGATCAATATATATAATTGATATCAATTTCTGTATCTGACTAATAATATAAATGGAATAACGACAAAGCCTTTTAAATTCCATATATATTAACAGTCTTCCTCCATAGAAGCTCACTTCGAATATTTTCAAATCGAATTCCATTCCAATTTATTGTATTAAATTGGAAGACTTTACTTTGGAAAATTTCCTTTAAATCTTAATAAAAGATTTACAAATTCCTAATCACATTTCACTGTAAATCGGGTTAAAGAAAAAATGTCGTTAAAAACACAGTTCACGATAAATCCAATTCATATTCCATTTTATTCCAATTACCAAATGTAACTGGAAACTCTAATAATCTTAATTAAAAGATTTATTATGCTCAAACGCGGTTTAAGAACTGTGTTACTAAAGGCACCAACCACGACAACCAGAAATCCAATTCTTTTATTCAATTCCAATTAAATATTAATAAATTGGAAAATTTCACTAAATCTTAATAAAAAGATTTATTCTTTCCTCAACTGGGTTTAAGAACATGTTATTTAAGACATCGTTCACGACAAACCCAAAATCCCATTTGATATTAAATACAAGGCTCTGAATAGAAAATATATCGGCTTATATTCAATATCAAATTCTGCAACCAACAAACATCGTATTGGAAATAACGATATAAATATATCTTTTAAATTTCCATAACAATATCTGTATAATCACGAAATCCAACATCGAAATATTCCAAAGATAATTTCAATTCAAATCCCTTCCAATTCATATATTGGAAATTCTGGTTATTTTTAAAACCATTTCAAGTCCAATTTATTTATTTAAAAATATTGAATTATAATTCTAGTTCATAACTAGTTCATTTTGATAAAATTATATTTTTATGTTTATAAACGTGGAATTTTTCATCCAAATTCTTTCCAAATCATTTATTATGATTTTACACAAATTATTGATATTTTTAATAATTTTATCAAGGCCCGTACAGTCGATTTCCATAAACAGTCATCGAACTGCACTCATTGCGACCTTTTCCAAATTTGATTTGGGCATATTTCCAAATCCAACCATTAGATTTCAAATCTCTTATATTCTTGGAAAGCTCTTTTCGATACAAACCCAACGATTCTAGTTTTAGGAGAATCCGACGGTCGGATCTCCGTATTGTCAATTCAAAGCCAATGGTCGGAATTCGCGAACTACCGCGGCGCAGCGCGTTCTATTCAGGCCATTAAATATATATAATATATATATATATATTATATTTCATCGATTTCCATTTAGATCGTATTTTATAAATCGTTTATAATTCTTTTTATAATGATTCCAACTTCATTTTCAATTTTAAATCAAAATTAAGTTTTCCTTATCATTATAATATATAAATGATAATATTTTCAAAATATCAGATTTTGAAATCATTTCCTTTTCGATATTCATTATAAAAATGAATAAAATCGATATAAATATCTTTCGCGTCAAGATGACGCATAACTAATCAACATGGCTTCATATATTTCAATATTTTCGTGTCCATCCAAAATCGGACATCAAAATCATATTTTGATCTATTACTGAATATTATTTTAAAATATTCATTATTCGTTATTTTAAAATATTTGTTCTTTCCGAATTGGAATCAGACACAGTCAATTACCATATAATTTTATTTATATGGATTTCATACACACATGGACACAACAATAATCAAACACAGTCAACCATCATCCAGAGTGAAATATACAACTATATAAGCGTTAAAAATAAATAATTAACGCTCAACACAACCTGTCAACCCATCGATTGAAATACAACTAAATATCGGGATTAGTGTATGTCAAATATCATCCCAATACCCGTGTGGGGTTTTCAAACAACACATACTGAACATTATTTGTGTAGTTGGGAGATGTGTAAAATTTATCGTCCCAATTAATATCGGTTAAATGGGCGTATATAAACAAATCGTCTGATTTGTAAATGAATATTTATTTTCAACACATGACCATTTTATATGGTTCATATATTCAATAAAAATTATAATTTTATTATTCAAATATTTTATTCCATACATGAATATTTTATATATTATATTCATTCAATAAAAATGATATTTTTATTGTTCAAATATTTTATTCCATACATGAATATTTTATATATTATATTCATTAAATAAAAATGATATTTTTATTGTTCAAATATTTTATTCCATACATGAATATTTTATATATTATATTCATTCAATAAAAATGATATTTTTATTGTTCAAATATTTTATTCCATATATGAATATTTTATACCGTTCATCCATACAATAAAAATGATATTTTTATTATTCAAATATTTTATTCAACACAATACAATCAAACAAGTCGTCCATGGTCTGTGAACGACGCTGTCAGAGGCTACTAAGTCCCAGTAAAATTGGCACTTGGTGCGGTTATTGTGCTTAAATCATTTTTATGATTCCATAGCTTGGAAACCATATGAATAATGGAAAAACTCCATGAAAGGAAGATCAATGATTCGTATAAATTACTTAATGGAAAATGTCTCAAAGAAATCCAACGAATAACTAATAATCCTTTTAGAGAAAAAAAGCGTATGCAACCTAATATATTTAACGGTAAATAATTAGAGTGAGAAGGAGTTCTCACTTTGGTTTCCACTCCATCGGTCTTTAACTGATGATTTTAGCACCGTTCGAGTTTGAATTTGCCTCAAATTCTAACGAGCTCCAAATTGGACCCGGTTAGTCTTGTTATGAAGCTCTCGTCCTCACGATCGCAACGGATCCAGTTTCGCGCGATTTGGACATCATATGAGAAAGTTATTGCATTACGAACATTGATTATTTTAATTGGATAATTAAAATATAATTAACTATAAAATTAACCTTGATTAACAAGGTTTAAAGAGAACTGCTGCTGTTTCTAATATCCTCCTTCATTCTTACCTGTTAAGGAAACCCGTAAGCTCCAAAACTTCATCCACCGTTCGTCGCCACCTTGGACCGCCAGAGCCAGATGGCTCCTTGCCACGACGACGGCCTCCGCACCCCTTTAAGCGCCTGGAGGCGCGACAAGCTCGGAGCCCACACGTCGCCAGAAATCTAACCTGAAGGCGGCGGATTTGAGCCCCAAAATTGACGACTACGGTGATCAATAATTGATCAAACTGGTATCACACCGAAGATCGAAGAAAGTACTTCCATTATCGTTTTAATTAGATCAACTAACTCGAATCAGATGAGGTGAGTTTTGCATTTGAAATCGGGAGCAAGTCAGCCCTAGAGAACGTGGAAGGCAGCTAGGGTTTCTGAGGAGAAAGAGGGTTTTATAAGAAATTTTATTATATATTTTTATTATTTAATTTATTAATTTCCAAAAAGCCAGTTTATTGATACGAACTCCCAATCATACACAACGACTGTCGCCCCTAGCCAAATACCCCCATTCCAAAAACAATGGGGTATGTTCTGTAAGCCAATTCGACTATTTCAGTCAGTTTTTATCTAAAATAAAACATAAATCAATATATACTGAATTTGAACGCACATTTTAATTTACCGAGGCCATATACTGACTACAAAAATTACCGAAAAATAAATCTAGCTATGTTTTGACGATACGGTCCTAACAAAACTAATTTCGTCGAATCTGGAAACCATTTGTAAAACGTCATTTTCCAGTCAATTAAATTCAAACTGAATTGACCAAAAACGTATAAATTCACCGCGCTCACATATTGATTCCAAAAATTATGAAAATTGGAATCCAGCAATAATTTGACATTCCGAATCCAACAAAAGTGGTCTCATCGAAAACGGAGGTCATTTGCAGAATCGCTATTTTTAAGGGCTATATTTTATATAAATTCCATAGCGAATATTATGAATTTTCAACTGAACATAACTTTTTATTCCCATTATGAAATCTGGATTTTTCACATTCATTGGAAAGATATTTTCCAACAGATTCAAATATTTCTGGTTTTACCAAAATCTGGTTTATTTTGAATCATGTACATTCATTTGAAATTTGAAATCAAAATTTTAAATTGCCGCACCATTTCCAATTCCTTTTATAATTAAAATAAATATTTATATTCTAACTTCGATTTAAATAAATTTATATGTTCTAATTCTATTCAAAGTAAATTTCTAGTCGTTATTATTTAAAATAAATCATTTTAAATATTTAAAATACATTAAAATTGCTAAAATAAATTTTTTAAATTGGTTCTGATTTTCCGGGTTGTTACAGAAACTCATGTTCTTCATAATATGACAAATGAATTCTCGATTTATCCTATCATACGCTTTATGAAGGCCCTCTTTCATACAAAACTTATTTACTCTAAGCTTCTTAAAATCTCTAATCAATTCATGTGCAAGAAATATATTATCTCTAATATATCGTGATGGAATAAAAGCACACTGATTAGGTGATATAAGATGAGGTAGAAACCATTTGATCTTAATGCATATAATTTTACTAAAAAATTTGTAGTATAAATTGCAGCATGAAATTGGTTGATAATGGGAAATCTCATTTGGCCTTTCAACATTAGGAATTAATGTAACGACCCGCATTCTACGCAGCATAGGATCGTAGAATATTTATTTCTTTCACATACGAAGTCGTATGGTCATGTAACTTTAGGAGACGACTATTGGGGTCATTTCCCATGTTCATGATTTTTGCCGATTTTTAAATGACCATTTTGCCCCTAGCTGATCTTGTTTTGCCCATAACTTTTGACAGGAAAGGAATTTTGACCTGAAACCATTTCTATTGAATCCAGATGATGGTTTACAATTCCGCAGAGTGGTCACATTAGCCAAACGGACTCACCGTTTGGAAGATATGGCAGAAACAAGTTTCAGATGGTGAAAAACTGCTTAATCGGGCCAAATGAGGTGATTAGTAAATGGGCCCACAACCCATTTCGGGATTAGGGTTATGGGGAGGCTGAAATGAGTTAGGTGTTCATTTCATTTCAGTTTTCTATCTGCCACTTTCATTCTAGGAACCCTAATAATGACCTCCAACGTCTAAAACATCCCCAAATCACTCACTAATTGAAGATTAGGCTTAGCAACATCAAATTAAGGGGGAATAGCACCAAAGCAAGATTAGAGCTGTTGTGTTGCACTGGGAACAGCGCCAAACAGAGAATCATTTCAGATTTGGTATTTTATTTGTGGCCAAGGTGAGTGATTAGCACTGTTTTGACACTAATTACAGTTAATTAGGGGTGATTAGTGATAATTAACGAATTTATACATTAATAAATTCTGAAAAAATATTTATAAATTCTGAAATATTGTTTTATACCTCTGTTAGAGATTTGGGTTGATTTGGTTAAGTTTTGTTTGATTAAACATGCTTAAGGGAAAATATGGGTTTTGGCTGTGTTTGATCCATTTTATATGCTATAGTTGTTGTTTTGGTGTTTATGATTGCTTGTACATGTTGCTATGACCGTATGGTATGATTTCTGATTGCCTAGAAGTGTTAGATTGGTCGAAAACGCCGTCGAATGGCGTAAAACAGTCGCTGGAAAGAAGTGCAGGAAATCTCCCGAACCGGATCAGATCAAATGGGGGACGCACAAACCGACCCGCTCGCCTGGAAGCTCCACGATCCGACCCGCTGGTGAGAAGAAGCTCCGATCCGAACTGATGCCACTCACGAACTGCTTCAGGAGCTAAGGAACCAATGGAAAAGGAGGATCACGAACCGATGCTGGGCCACGACCTGAAGTCCTCCGATCCGAACCGCCTTCCACGTGAGCTGCTCACACCATCCGATTCAGAAGCTCCGACCCGATCCGATGGGTGAACATGATCCGGAGCTCTCCACGATCCGAACCGCTTGGAAAGGTGGACCCTGACCCGAACAGCGGGAGGAGCCCGACCCGACCCGACCCGTATGGGGTATTCCGATCCGAATCGAGGAGCTGATGACCACGACTTGAAGCAGAGAAGTGAAGAAATAGAGACTGATTCGGAGAAGAAGGTGATGACCCAAACCCGAGATGAAAAGGTAGTCCAAGTGGGAAGTTTGTACTCAGGATCCAGTTGGGAACCAAAGAGTTAATTTCTTGAGTTGGGCTTTGCTGCGGGACGTGTGCTAAGGGGTTGTCGATGTCTATAACTTTGGATCACTATGTGTAGGGGGTACGTGAACGGATTCAGGGCCACAGTGGCCTAGGTACGACTAAAGAGCTATAGACCAATGAAGTGGGGTCATTTGTAAAGATTTGGTCATGACTCCATGGGGTAAGCTTGGTAGTAGCAGTAGTTGTACAAGTCGAACTCCGTCACTACTTTGATGGGTCTAGTGATTGACAGTGGTGGACATCGTATGCTTTATGCATTGAGTGAGAGATGTGAGGATGGTTGCTATGGTTGATTTGTTTGCCATCATTATGACATGCACACCCCCACCCCCATTATCTTTACACCACCTGTTTAGTGGCACCTTAGAGTATCGTACGGTATGTAGTGCTAACTCTTTGGTTGCAGGTTCAGGTATGGTTTAGTATACCTGTTATTGTTCTGTTTAGCTGCTTATTGCTCATACCAGACATTTTGTCTGACTCAGAGTTTTATGTCTCTCTTTATTACTCTGGGTGCTCTCACGAGCAGACTAGAGACATGTTAGTTGGTGATGCATGAGTAACTGTACCGGAGACGAGCAGGAGGCTTCCACGTATGATATATATAGATATTCTCCCTGTGTCGCTGCTGGTCACTACTTTCGGCATTAGTAATGCACCCTTCCTTTCTTTCTTTTGTTTAGAGACAGTAATTTGGAAAGTTGTAATAAGCTGTATTTGGATTTCCGCTACTCTGATGATGATGTTGATGTTGGTTTTAATTATCAGCTTATGCACTGTCTCGCCTGTTTTATGTTAAGTATGTTGTTATTATATTTTGTTCCATGTGCTGTGAGACATTCTACAGGTTTTCAATTAGTTCACACTCTTCTTTCCTTTGTTTGGCGACCGTTCCATGCTAGTCGGGCATGTGTACAACGCACTTTCGGAGGGAATGCCGGCTGGTGCAGGGCGGGCCGTCATACTTGGTATCAGAGCTCTAGGTTGCGTAGTTAACCTAGGGAAAGACACCAGGGAGAGATAATACGTATATGAGAGCGCGTATTTGTGATTTATTTGGTTTTCAAAAGATATATATATATATATACTATTAGTATAGTTAAGAATGAAGTCGCACTGCACTGGCACCACTATGGAGATGGTTAATCATTTTCTCTTTACAGATTAAACGATGAGCCGATACGCAAGAGGTGCCGGTAGAGCAGCCAATAATGGGAATGCTGCTGACATGAGAACGATGTTTACTGACCTCATGAGAGAGATGCTTAGAGATGTTCAAGGGGCAGCTCCCAATGCTGGTAATGGTGGTGGTCCAATAGTGCAGGCGCCTAGGGCCAATTTCGCCAAGCTGAACAAGGATTATACTAGTCTTGGTGGGAAGCCGTTCCACGGAACGGAGTCGGCTATGGATGTTCAGGATTGGTTGGATAGCCGCGAGCGTATCTTCGAAGATTTGGGTATCGAGGATGCGATGAAAAGAAGGCTAGCATCCCGTCTTCTGCAAGGACGGGCAATGAATTCGTGGAATGCTATAAAGGCAGCTACTCCCAAGGATTAGATTACTTGGGATGATTTTAAGGTTCGCTTTAGTGATAAGTTCATTCCAGCTGCTCAGAAGTCAGTGTTGTTTAAGAAATTCTTGGAGCTCAAGCAGAATGGCAGAGCTGTCTCGGAGTATATCGCAGAATTCGATACTTTGTCGAAGTATGGACTATCCCTCATTGACACTCCCGAGAAGAAGAATGAGAAGTTCATAACTGGATTGGATCACTACTTGGGGGAAAAGCTTATTAACCACATCGATGAGACGTTTGAATCGATTGTGGGGAAAGCATTGAGGTCAGGGAGTCTTTACCCTAAGTCAAAGATTGAGGTCGCATCTGCAGAGGAGCCAAACCCGCAAGCAAGCGGTGGAGGAAAGAATGGTTCTCAAAATAAGAGAAAGCAGAATCAGACCAAGGATGACCAGAAGAAAAAGAATAAGAAAGATGTTGAGTGCTTCAGCTGTGGTAAGAAGGGCCATTATGCTAGTAATTGTCGGGCTAAGCCAGCGGATAGGAAGTGCTTCAACTGTGGCCAAGTGGGACATCACAAGGACAAGTATCCGCAACCCCCTAAAGAGAAGCAGATCGTGAAAGCATGTGCTATTAGTGTTGTTCCTTCTTCGTCGAATGCCCCAACTGCGACGGAGAAGGGAAAGAATGTTGTTATTCAAGGTATGCTTTCTGTTTATGATGTTCCTGTTAGAGTTTTGTTTGATACCGGGGCTTCCAGTTCTTTCATATCTAGTGACCTGGTAGATAGTTTGGGATTGGAGCCCGAGATTATCGATAGACCTTTAGTAGTGACGAACCCGATTGGTGGTTCGACTAACCTTAGCATGATTTGTCGTAATGTGGTCTTATCGAGTCATGGATGCATGTTTGTTTGTGATTGCTTTGTTTTGGGCTTTACTTGGTTTGGCATTATTTTGGGAGTCGATTGGCTCCAAAGATATGGGGTGGTGGTAGACTGTGAGGGCTTTTTGGTGACAGCTAGAATGGATGATGGGCGGAGGGTAGTGTTTGGTGGTCTACCTAGTGATGGGGTAATGGCTATTTTTCTGAATTCCCTCGACATCCCGCAAGGTGAGTTGTCAGGTTTGCGCGTGGTTGGCCAGTATCCGGACGTCTTCGAGGAAGTGACCGGGCTTCCACCACACCAAGAGATTGAGTTCCGTATTGATTTAGTGAAAGATGCCAGACCTATAGTGATGCCACTTCGTCGTATGGCACCAAGGGAGCAGCGAGAGCTCGGGGTGCAAGTCAGCGATCTTTGAAGAAGGGATTTATCAGAAGGAGTGTTTCTGAATGGGGAGCACCAGTTGTATTTGCTACCAAGGCGGATGGTTCCCTTCGTTTGTATGTAGACTACCGCGAGTTGAATAAAGTGACGAGGAAGAACAAGTATCCTCTACCGCAGATAGATGATTTGTTTGATCAGTTAAGTGGCGCGAGAGTATTCTCTCAGTTGGATCTCGCGACAAGTTTTCATTAGCTTAGAGTGGAAGCTGAGAGTATAGCTAAAACGGCATTTCGGACGCCGTCTGGATTTTATGAATGGTTAGTCATGCCATTTGGGTTGACTAATGCACCAGCATATTTTGTGGATCTTATGAATAGGGTATTCAGAGATCAGTTGAATAAGTTTGTTCTTGTGTTCGTGGACGATATACTTGTTTATTCAAGGACAGAGGAAGAACACAAGGAACATTTAAGAATTTTGATGGAGGTGTTGAGAAAACACCAATTGAAAGCAAAGTTTTCTAAATGTCACTTCTGGAGAAGGGAAGTGAGATTCTTGGGCCATGTTGTTTCAGAGAATGGTATTGTCGTGGATCCTGCAATGGTGGCTACGGCACAAGATTGGTCTACGCCCAAGAATGCAACGGACATAAGAAGTTTCTTGGGATTAGCTGGATATTATCGTAAGTTTATCCAAGACTTCTCCAAGCTAGCATCACCATTGACTCAGTTGACCAAGAAGAATCAAGCCTTCGTCTGGGACGAAAGGTGCGAGAATGCATTCAAGAGCCTAAAGGAAAAGTTGACATGTGCACTAATGTTAGTCATTCCTAAGGGCAATGAAGAGATGACGGTATATAAGGATGCATGTGGTACCGGAGTAGGTGCTGTATTGATGCAAGGAGGTAGGGTTGTAGCTTATGCAAGTCGGCAACTGAAACCGCATGAGAAAAAATACCCTACCCATGACTTGGAATTGGCTGCGATCATATTCGCGTTGAAGATGTGGAGACATTATCTCTTGGGAGAAAGATTCGAGTTGTTTACCGATCATAAATCTTTAAAGTATCTCTTCTCTCAGAAAGATCTAAATCTCCGACATCAAAGATGGTTAGAATTCTTAGCTTCCTATGATTTCGACATCGCATATACACCAGGAAAGGGCAATGCGGTGGCTGATGCATTAAGTAGAAGACATGTCAGTTTAGGGGCTATGTTTCTAGAATGGAAGCAACTAGAGTACATCGCTGGGTATGATTTTAGACCAAAGTGTGAATTCGATCCAGAAATGTTAGCAAGTATGACGATCAGACCCACTTTGATAGAGCGGATTGGTTCCAATCAGAGGAACGATCCTAACCTATTGGAAATCATCTCAAAGTTAGAGATGGGAATCGACGGAGAGATGAACAAGTATGGGCTTGATCGAGATGGATGGCTTAGGAAGAATGGAAGACTAGTTGTACCCAATGTCAATGGATTGAGAGATGAAGTGCTTAGAGAATGTCATCACTCAAAACTGACTATACACCCCGGTGGTAATAAGATGTACTGAGACATGAAGTGGACTTACTATTGGGAAGGGATGAAAAGAGACGTTGGGAAATTTATATCCAAATGCATGAATTGCCAGCTAGTTAAAGCTGAGCAAAAGAAGCCTAGTGGTTTGTTGCAACCATTAGAAATTCTAGAATGGAAATGGGAACAAGTGTCAATGGATTTCATTGATGGGTTACCAAGGACTAGATCGGGCCATGATAGCATTTGGGTGATTGTGGACCGATTGACTAAGAGTGCAAGGTTTATACCCGTCAAGTCAAACAGGACAACAACTAAGTTAGCCGAACTATATGTAAAGTGGGTAGTGAGATTTTATGGAATACCCAAAGGCAATGTGAGTGACCGAGATCCGTTGTTCATTAGTGGATTTTGGAAGAGCTTACAAGAGGCGTTAGGATCAGAACTACATCTCAGTACCGCGTATCATCCTCAAACCGATGGTCAAACAGAGAGGGTGAATCGTATATTAGAAGACCACTTGAGAGCCTGTGTACTGAATTTTGGTGGATCATGGGATGACTATCTGCATTTAGTAGAGTTTGCATATAATAATAGTTATCAATCCAGTATCGGTATGGCTCCATTTGAAGCTTTGTACGGAAGACCGTGCAACTCACCGTCATATTGGTTAGAAACTGGTGAGAAGTTTGTGCTTAAACCAGATGTGATAAGAGAAACTTCAGACAAGATCAAGATCATTCAACAGCGAATGAAGGCTGCCCAGGATAGGCAGAAAAGTTATGCTGATAAGAGGAGAAGAGAATTAAAGTTCTCCATTGGCGACTTGGTGTTTGTCAAGATTTCTCCGTTGAAGAACGTGATACGATTTGGAAGGAGAGGCAAGTTAGCACCAAGATTTGTTGGTCCATTCCCAGTTCTTGAGCAAATTGGAAATTTGGCATACAAAGTTGAATTACCAGAGAAGATGGCAGGAGTTCACAACGTGTTTCATGTTTCCCAGTTAAGGAAGTTCGTACACGACCCAGATGTGACTATTTCACCTGATCAGTTGGATGATATCGAAGTTGAACCCGAGGCGGTTGGAACCGCAAGCCTATGCGTATTGTTGGGAACGATACGAAGCAACTTCGAAGGAAAGCGGTGAATCTAGTCAAAGTTCAGTGGGGCGAGGATGAGAATGACTGTACTTGTGAGACAGAGGAGAGCATTAGGAAGACGTATCCAGAACTCTTCGCCTGGTAAGATTACAGTTTCAATTTTGTCTTTCCGCATGCTAGGATAGGTTTGTTTTGTTTGTTTTGCATGATTGATTGTTGTATATGGCTGGTAGGCATGCGGGATCCTTTGTGTGTTTTGGGTTAAGGAATTTCGGGGACAAAATTTCATAAGGGGGGGGGGAGAGTGTAACGACCCGCATTCTACGTATTATAGGATCGTAGAATATTTATTTCTTTCACATACGTAGTCGTATGGTCATGTAACTTTGGGAGATGACTATTGGGGTCATTTCCCATGTTCATGATTTATGCCGATTTTTAAATAACAGTTTTGCCCCTAGCTGATCTTGTTTTGACCATAACTTTTGACTGGAAAGGAAATTTGACCTGAAACCATTTCCATTGAATCCGGATGATGGTTTACAATTCCGTAGAGTGGTCACATTAGCCAAACGGACTCGCCGTTTGGGAGATATGGCTGAAACAAGTTTTAGATGGTGAAAAACTGCTAAACCGGGCCAAATGAGGTGATTAGTAAATGGGCCCATAACCCATTTCGGGATTAGGGTTATGGGGAGGCTGAAATGAGTTAGGTTTTCATTTCATTTTAGTTTTCCAGCTGCGACTTTCATTCTGGGAACCCTAATGATGGCCTCCAACATCTAAAACATCCCCAAATCACTCACTAATTGAAGATTAGGCTTAGCAACATCAAATTAAGGGGGAATAGCACCAAAGCAAGGTTAGAGCTGCTGTGTTGCATTGGGAACAGCGCCAAACAGTGAATCATTTCAGATTTGGTATTTTATTTGTGGCCAAGGTGAGTGATTAGCATTATTTTGACACTAATTACAGTTAATTAGGGGTGATTAGTGATAATTAGCGAATTTATACATTAATAAATTCTGGAAAAATATTTATAAATTCTGAAATATTGTTTTATACCGCTGTTAGAAATTTGGGTTGATTTGGTTAAGTTTTGTTAATCCTATGATTAGTTTTGCTTAAACATGCTTAAGGGAAAATATGGGGTTTTGGCTATGTTTGATCCATTTTACATGCTATGGTTGTTGTTTTGGTGTTTATGATTGATTGTACATGTTACTATGACTGTATGGTATGATTTGTGATTGCCTAGAAGTATTAGATTGGTCGAAAACGCCGTCGAATGGCGTAAAACAGTCGCTGGAAAGAAGTGCAGGAAATTGCCCAAACCGGATCGGATCGAAAGGGGGAAGCACGAACCGACCCGCTTGCCTGGAAGCTCCACGATCCGACCCGCTGGTGAGAAGGAGCTCCGATCCGAACCGATGCCACTCACGAACTGCTTCAGGAGCTAACGAACCAATGGCCAAGGAGGATCACGAACCGATGCTGGGCCACGACCTGAAGTCCTCCGATCTGAACCGCCTTCCACGTGAGCTGCTCACACCATCCGATTCAGAAGCTCCGACCCGATCCGATGGGTGAACATGATCCAGAGCTCTCCATGATCCGAACCGCTTGGAGAGGTGGACCCCGACCCGAACAGCTGGAGGAGCACGACCCGACCCGTATGGGGTATTCCGATCCGAACCGAGGAGCTGATGACCACGACCTGAAGCAGAGAAGTGAAGAAATAGAGACTGATCCGGAGAAGAAGGTGATGACCCAAACCCGAGATGCAAAGGTAGTCCAAGTGGGAAGTTTGTACTCAGGATCCAGTTGGGAACCAAAGAGTTAACTTCATGAGTTGGGCTTTGCTGCAGGACGTGTGCTAAGGGGTAGTCGATATCTATAACTTTGGATCACTATGTGTAGGGGGTACGTGAACGGATACAGGGCCACAGTGACCTAGGTATGACTAAAGAGCTATAGACCAATGAAGTGGGGTCATTTGTAAAGATTTGGTCATGACTCCATGGGGTAAGCTTGGTAGTAGCAGTAGTTGTACAAGTCGAACTCCGTCACTACATCGATGGGTCTAGTGATTGACAGTGGTGGACATCGTATGCTTTACGCACTGAGTGAGAGATGTGAGGATGGTTGCTATGGTTGATTTATTTTCCATCATTATGACATGCACACCTCCCCGTTATCTTTACACTACCTGTTTAGTGGCACCTTAGAGTATCATATGGTATGTAGTGCTAACTCTTTGGTTGCAGGTCCAGGTTCAGGTATGGTTTAGTATACCTGTTATTGTTCTGTTTAGCTGCTTATCGCTCATACCAGACTTTTTGTCTGACCCAGAGTTTTATGTCTCTTCTTATTACTCTGGGTGCTCTCACGAGCAGACTAGAGACTGGTTAGCTGGTGATGCACGAGTAGCTGTACTGGAGACGAGCAGGAGGCTTCCACGTATGATATATATATATATATTGATACATGCTCTAAAGTTGATATACATTAATGGCGTCCTCTTCAGGGGGATCTCCCAGCGCCTCAAATGTGGAGGACGGTTGGCAACCAGCGCATGGACGTCGTCGACCACTCCCGGCCAAACTCCCCACCGCCTCAGCTGGGCCCCCACGCTCTAAACCACCTGCAATCAAAATCAACTCCTCTCTAGGTGCGCGTACTTGGGCTGAAGCCCTTGGTAATCGGGTTCAGATCAAGGAAAACATGCATTTTCATGTTCCCCTCACCGATGCAGACGGCCACTTTGCTGAAATTGATGACATTGACTATTCATATTCAAACAAAATCTGGAGCAATTCGATATATATCTATATGGCAGGTAAACGCCCTTATTATGTTTACTTTAATGCCTATATCAAAAGGGAATGGAAGCCCAAAGGGACATGGGAAATCTACTCGAGAGACAACGGCTTTTACCTTGTTAAATTCAATCTGGCTGAAGATTTAGAGAAAGTTCTCAATGGGGGGGCATGGTTTATGGATAGTAGACTTATTATCATGAAAAAATGGGAAGCTAACTTCCAGTTTGAGCGTGATATGCTTGCTTCATACCCTGTTTGGGTTAAACTTAAGAAATTACATATTGCGCTCTGGAATGCCAGAGGCATCAGCAAATTAGCAAGTATAATAGGTACTCCTATTGACATGGATGAGAACACAAGAAATGTTAATAGTCTAAACTTTGCCAGAGTTCTCATAGACATAAAAGCAAATACTACGCTTCCTAGAACGATCAGAGCTAAAGACAGCCAAGGAAGAACCTATCTACAAGAGGTGGATTATGAAGCTATCCCACCTGTGTGTGCTGAGTGTAAATGTTTCGGTCACAGTACAGTTCAGTGTCCAATTCCAAAATACAGCACTAAGAACACTACGCCCTCCCATGTTTGGAAACCAGTTGAACCCCCTAGTAATCTTACCTCCTCCGATTCTCTTTTTACAGAAGGTCAGCCGCAAAAAGAAACATCCACCAACCTTGAATCGGAGAGAGAGACCGAACTCCTACCACAAAAACCCAATAATTCACAAACTCCGGCTTCGAGCTTGACTACTGAGGCTGCGCAGGTGGATACTGATCTGCTGGCAGTTCCTGCCAAGCACATGTTGGCATCTCCAGTTTCGGACCATTCGACTCAACCTCCTCATCAGTCTGCTGAAAGGCTTGGCCCACTGGACCCTGAAAATGTTCAAGAGATAAATGCATTAGATGTTAACTTGGAGATTCCATCACCGGACTCAGATAATGATCACAACGAAGAACAAACGCAATCATTAACTAAACAGAACCCAATGTATACCAAGCAGTTTGCTAAGGGTAAACAAAAGATGGGTAGCACAACCGCAGCCACGGCTCCGTGTACCAGGAGCAAATCGGGCGGTATTTAATGTCTGTTCTATGCTGGAATGTTAGAGGTCTAAACGGGGATACCCGACAGCTTGACCTCTTTAAAGTAAGAAATAAATACAATCCTACTATTATCGCTGTTCTAGAAAATAAATTGGCAACCTCTGCGCTGTCAACTTTTGAAAGCCTTCTTGGCCAAGATTGGGGAACACTTAATAACAACTCATCCTTAGCTACTGGTCGTATATTGGTTTTTTGGCACAAGTCTATCTGGCAATTATCAAAAATCAGTGCAGATGAGCAACAGCTTACGGTCATGGCATCTAATGTTGGTGGACTCAGTTTTACATGTACTTTTGTCTATGCGCACAACTGGGCCTCAATTCGTACTCAATTGTGGGATAAACTCTTAAACTTAGCCAGCACTATGTCGAATGAATGGATGGTTCTCGGAGACTTTAATGCAATACTCCAAACTAATGAGAAAAAGGGGGACGTACCATCAGATTAGCACAAGTAGCTGAGTTTAACGCCTGTGTTGCTGCTACAGGATTGGTCGAAGCGTGCCACACGGGCCTGCAATTCACATGGCGAAGTGGTGAAGCTAAGAAAATCAGTTGCCGGTTAGATAGAGTTTTGGTTAACCCGGATATGCTAATCAAAAACACAAATATTAAAGTGCAAATTCTTCCCTGTTCTACCAGTGATCATTGTCCAATCTACGTTACCTTTAACAACTACGTACCACCACCCAAAGGTAGACCTTTCCGCTATGTGAACTCTTGGCATTTAGCGGAAGATTATGACGATATCGTTGATTTCCCTTCCATCCCGCATTTTGTGGGACATGGTTGGTACTCTCTTGTGTGTACTCTCAAAACAGTAAAATCTCGACTCAAAGAATGGAACAATTGCAGACCAAAAATAACATTAGATGATCTAGAATCTCAGTGTGAAAAAGCTCTTTTTGATCTTGACTCAAATCCGCTTGATGAAACTCTGAATACCAATTATTTTAGGCTTCAGTCTCAACTTAAATTGGCCATGGCATCACAAGCCATCGAGTTGAAACAGAAGGCTAAAGTAAACTGGTTGACTCAAGGCGATGATTGCACAAAATTTTTCTATACGAAAATGTCCTATCGGAAGAATTACAATAATTTCTTGAATGCTCTCGATGAACATGGCGAACCAGTCTCTGACTTGGATACTTTTGAAAAGTCTGCTATTGAATATTTCAAAGATATATATAATGGTACATATGTTAGTGTGTTACCCCATGTTAACTGCAGGCGACTGGTAAACGAAGAGGGGGCTACTATGCTGCTGAGTATGGTAACCGAAATGGAAGTCAGGGCTGCCTTGTACTCCATCAAAGACGACTCCAGCCCCGGTCCCGACGGGTGGAACGCTAAGTTCTTTAAACTGCATTGGGAAAAGATGAAACATTTAGTTTTACTGGCAATTCAAGAATCATTCATCACAGGAAAGCTTCTACAAGAAATCAACCATACATTCATCACTCTCATACCAAAAATAAACAAACCAAGCAAAATTGAGGATTACAGACCGATTGCATGCTGCAACCTGATTTACAAGCTACTCAGCAAAGTTATATGCAACAGACTCATTCAATTTCTACCTGATCTAATCTCCTCATGTCAGTCTGCATTCATTAGAGGTAGACATATCTCAGAAAACTCTCTTCTTGCTCATGAATTGGTTCGGCAATTTAACAAAAAAGGAGCTGATAAAATGTGCTTAAAAATAGATTTACATAAAGCATATGACAGATTAAATCGAGAATTCATTATACATATGTTAAATTGTATGGGTTTCCCCACTCAATTCTCGGCGCTTGTTAAGGAATGTATCTCTTCGCCTGCTTTCTCTATCATGATCAATGGAGCTCCTAGGGGGTTCATCTATTCTAACAGAGGAATTAGGCAAGGCGACCCGCTCTCGCCATACCTTTTTGCCATTGCAATGGAGTATTTCTCCCTGCAAATGGAGCTGGCTTGTCACAATGGTTTGTTCCAGCCGATTTATAACCACCAACCAAGTGTGCACCACCTCCTTTATGCTGATGACCTCATCGTGGTTACTAAATCCAATGCTCAGGCTGCCAAGGCAATCAAAGAAATTTTTGCTAATCTGGAATCCTATGCAGGTCTGAAAATCAACAATGGAAAATCCAAATGCTACTTCAACAAATTCTCTAAAGAAAAAGCATCAATTCTGAGTGGCTTGGATATTAATGAAAGTCAACTCCCAGTCAAATACTTAGGCGTTCCTCTCTCGTCTAACACCATCACCGACAGTGAATGTGGTGACTTGATTGCAAAAATCAAAGACCAAATCAATGGCTGGAGTTCAAAATTACTCTCTTTCGCGGGTCGTATGGAACTGATTCACACAGTGATTACAGCCAAGGTTAGGTTTTGGTTGCAAACATTCCAAATCCCAGACTGCTCCATCGAAAAAATAAACTCAATCTGTGCTAATTTCCTTTGGCGAGGAGGAATTCACAAAGTTAGTTTTGATATACTGTGCAGACCCAAGGCCGAAGGGGGTGTGGGGTTAATTAATCTCAAAGAGCTCAAGAAAACATACTGCCTTAAACTAGCATGGAAAATCATTCAAGGCGAGTCTCTTTGGTCAAAGTGGATGAGAAACAGATACATGAAAGACGATTTTTGGATTATGAAATGCGATAACAACGCCTCATCGGTGTGGAAAACTATTATGGACAATAGAGACTCACTGAAAACGTTGATTCATAGAAAATTTGCTGATGGTAAAAATACTTTTCTATGGAAAGACCCTTGGTTCCATGGCAATACACTCATTAAGGTGCTTGGCTGGGACTCTCTCACGGCAGTAGGAGGTTACACTCACAAGGTAGATAAACTTATTACTAATGGCAACTGGTGTACTAACAATCTCAGCTGCATGCAGGCACTACAACCTACAATTCAGACAATCCAAATTGAGCCTAACCTAACTTCAGACATCTGGGCTTGGACTGACTCGGCTGATGGTCATTACTCCACCCTCTCGACTTGGAATAGTATAAGATCAAGACATGAAGTGAAGGACTGGGCAAACTTCGTCTGGAATAAATCTAACTGCCCTAGAATGGCCTTCACGACCTACAAAGCAATAAATTGCAGATTACCAACATCAGATCGCTTGGCCAAATGGAATCTCAATGTCAACCTAACTTGCAATTTATGCAATGTCACGCAGGAATCGCATTCACATCTTTTTTACGAGTGCTGTTACAGCAAAGACATAATCAACGAGACTCGGAACAAGTGCGAAATTTATTTTAATGGCAACCTTGAAGATGAATTACATTACCTGAGTCTGCAAAGCCTCTCGCCATACCGCCTGCAATTGATTCAAATAGCACTGACCACTTCAATACACCACATTTGGAAAGAACGAAACCGCCGTGTGTTTGAGCAGAAAAGAAGAAACAGCAAATTAGTCAATTCACTCAT
Organism: Allium sativum; assembly: GCA_030737875.1. NCBI lineage: Eukaryota > Viridiplantae > Streptophyta > Magnoliopsida > Asparagales > Amaryllidaceae > Allium > Allium sativum. Next base: position 103,968,328 of record CM060920.1, on the reverse strand, counting down.
ACAATCAGATGTCAACATTCTTATCAGACGCATTAAGAGGAAGGCGGATACCAGAAATGCCCAGGAAGAAGATTGCATCGTCGAGAATTGGAGCTTTCGGCCTCCATGACTGATGCCCTATTATTTGCTAAATTAGGAAAAAAGTTTGAGGCCTGTACTACTGTGTTTCACGCCGTTATGGCAATTACTTCTGGTTGGTACACGCAATCATTGCGTTTCGTACAATCATTGGTTGCTGTAGTTTGTATGGGCTGAATCTATATGTGCTTTGGGCTTGGGCTGATTTTGGCCCAATGCATCAATGAAATCTTTAACCTCCTTCAATATATATATATATATATATATATATATATTCTCCCTGTGTCGCTGCTGGTCACTACTTTCGGCATTAGTAGTGCACCCTTCCTTTCTTTCTTTTGTTTAGAAACAGTAATTTGGAAAGTTGTAATAAGCTGTATTTGGATTTCCGCTACTCTGATGATGATGTTGATGTTGGTTTTAATTATCAGCTTATGCACTGTCTCGCCTGTTTTATGTTAAGTATGTTGTTATTATATTTTGTTCCATGTGCTGTGAGACATTCTACAGGTTTTCGAGTAGTTCACTCTCTTCTTTCCTTTCTTTGGAGACCGTTCCGTGCTAGTCGGGCATGTGTACAGCGCACTTTCGGAGGGAATGCCGGCTGGTGCGGGGCGGGCCGTCACAATTAATGTAACAAAAGAATGATTACATCCTTTGGGAAATTTGGAAGAATTGAATATATCCTGCGCAGTTGCTAACATATCCATCTATATTTCCTCCCAATGTAGCTTGAAAATTTTCAAATTAAGGCCATCTGGTCCAAGATTGGTATCCTCATGGATTAAATGACAGCCTTTTTATCTTCCTCTATAGAGATTGGACGAAGCAAGTCATCATGACTCTGTTGGTTTATAACACAAGAAGACTGAAAGAAAGGAATTCTATGTTATTTGATCCGTTGAACATGTTATTTAAATATTTTATAGCTTCAGCCGCCACCTCCTCTTACAGTTCACCTGTGGAGTTGATTATAGCCTTTAAATTATTGCAATGTCTACGAGAAGACATCTTTGAATGAATTTTTTTAGAATTAGTATCTCCTTCTTGAGGCCAAGATGCTTATAATTTTTTCCTATAGCTCCAAAATATGATTTACTTCCGAACCATTAATTGATGCTTAGGTTCAAGCATACTTTCATATAATTCGACATTTTCAGGCTCTAAATCTAAAGCAGCTTCCCTTTCATTAAAACTATTTTCAGCTTCCAAAAGTTGAGCATCATCTTTTGGCCTTACTATGGTCCATAATTTCAGCTCTCTCTTACATGCTTTTAATATCTGCAGAAATGTATAACTGGGGAAGTCCCACACATGATCATTTTATCCTCTCATAATACACTATATATATACTGATTTAAAGCTCCAGTCATTTGAATATCTATAAGGAAATCCCTTAGATATAGAGGTAGGTATGAGATCGAGTAATAATGGATTATGATCACTAGATAATTGTGACAGAGATAAAGCCTTCATGTCATTGAATTTATGCAAACGAGAGTGAAAAATCTTATCTATATGGTTATCAATACTTCTCCTCTAAGTATAGTTGAATCTAATAGCTTTAATTTCAATAAGCCTTGATTGAGATAAACAATTATTCATAACTCTCAAATGTTGAAAAGGAACAGGTAGCCCTCCTTTCCTATCAGTAGGAGAAGTAGAATTATTAAAATTTCCCATTAAGATTCAATCCCCATTAATCACTTCTGCTTCTTTTATAATATGCTTCCATAACCCGTACCTTTTGTAAAAACTATTGCTAGCATATATTATAGAGATGAAGACATTCATACCTCCAGTATTAATTTCCTGAACAGTCACATGTTGCTTTGAAGATGAAAGAATGCTCATAGACCAAATATCAGAATTCCAAATAAGAAGAATCCTACTTGAAAATATGGTTGGTTGATGAGGAATAAGGTCCCAGTTAGTAGGAAGAAGCTTTGTAAACGAACGTATATTATCTACATTAATTTTATTCTCAACCAAACCAACAATTGTTGGTCTGAATTTTGTCAGAAGCGATAAAACTTCACACATACGAAATGAAGAATTCATCCTTCTGACATTCCAGCTCATTATTGTCATTTAATCGTTGCTGAGCTCCTTAAATTTATTTTAGGAGGATCAATATAAGCAGAGGTTGCTTGAGCTTTATCTTTAACATATGCAAGATATTCACTGTTCTTATTAACTCTAGCTGAAACATCATAATTCTCATCTTATGGTGTAGACTCTTTCAAAGTTTCGGCCACATGATTAATATCATCAGGTAGTTCAGGGTTTAGCAAGTTCAAATCCTCTTTATCATTATGATTTACAGAAGAAGATACATTATCTTACAAGTTTGAATCAACAATAATTTTTTGTCGTTTTCTTTAGCTACCCAAGTTGGATCTTCAACTACCTTATGAACCAAGGTTTGATGACCAAACAATTTACATTTCTCACATTTAGGAGGAATAAACTCGTATTCAACCATTATAACCTTTTTATTACCATTATGTAGTTGAATAGGAATTTTATCACACAATTCAGAAGCCAAATCAATTGCCACCAGAACTCTAACATATCTAGTGATTTTCTTATTGATAGTATTATCATCAATACAGATCGGTTCACCTATGAAACTAGCAATTCTTGATAGAGCTTTATTCAACCACAATTCCATATCCAGATTATGGAGCTTAATCTAAATCTAAACTTTATCTACTGTAAAATTGTCAAACTCATAGCTAGGAAACCATTTATCAATCATTAACAAATTTCCGACATAAGAATAAGTAGATGATTTCATAACAGAAGCATAATCCAACGAATCCTCAAATTGAACTGTAAAGTGAAATCCAGCTACTATATGAACAATGAAATTGCTGTTTGGCTTCCAGTCCTTTTGGATATATTCCTTCAATTTCACGACTGATAATTTGAAATTTATAGGATGTAAGGCTATAGTATCGTGCCATACATCTATAGACGAATTGAACACATATTACGGAATAAACACATGATTATCCAGAGGTTTCACATACTGTAAAGAGTTCGAATCAACATCTGAGGTTGAAATCTTGACAGCTTCCGATGAAACAACAGCCAATTTAGATTGAGAGGGATTCCGATTTAGAATTGAAGAATATTTGGGTGGGAATTCGAAGAAGATGATGCTTTCCACGCTTCTACCATTTTCATGTGAAAAAGATGTGAATATATATATATATATATGGAAAGTCTATTTATACATAATAAATTGACACAAATTTAGGGATACAAAATCTCAACTATTGGACTGCCCCCTGATTTCCACCCCTCATATAATGACAGATTGATCCAATAGTTGAGATTTTGTATACCTTAATTTGTGTCAAATTTTGGATAGATGATAATATATATGGACATATATATTGGTGTAGCTCACGAAAAGGAAGGGGTGATAAAAGGGTGCTGCAAAATAGAGGTGTCCCGAGACTTTCCTATTCACACACACACATGCGGGGCCAACCCAAAAGGGTTGATTGCTCTAGTCCATTCTTTAGGGAAGAAAAAAAGTTGCCATTGAACGAACTAAGCTTGCCGAGTGCAAGGATTGAACTTGGCTTGGTTACATGGGAATCTACAACTACACCACTCAGTTACACTAACTTCTTGTGATATGTTACCCTTATATGTAGTTATATTTATATTTACCAAAGTTGTAACACCCCGTAAAAGAAATAAATATTAAATATAAATAAATAAAAACAATTAGGTGAGTAACATATATATGTCCAAAATATATTTAAATAAATGAGGGAGAATTTGACTTTCGAACAGAGGATAAGATTATGGGGATAGAGAATATTTTAAGTAAGGAAAGAGATTAGAAAATAAAGGAATGTATTATTTAATTAGACACCTCAGCACCACACAAATTCATTAGGCGTTTCAGCGACCAGGAGGCTGACCGCCCCCTAGAAGGGGTGTCCAAAGCCCAGGTCGACTGCCTGGCGGTTGAGGAGCCCAATGAATCTATGTTTGGTTAGGGTTTTCTAAGGGAATATATATAAATATATGGCCAAGATTAAATATGAATAATCTAACGTCCTACACTTACACAAGTGACTATATATAGGCCCTCATATCACACAACAAAACCCTATCCACTCTCTTATCTTTACCTCCATGTCATCCTTCTGCCATTACTGAATTCCAGAAAAGGTTAAGAATTTCTCTTCTATTCCTCTAACCTTTATTCTGATCTTTTCTCTACTCTAAATTCATATAGTTTTTAGTATGAATTCTGGAATTTAGTTATATATAAGATTCTATAAGATGTTTCTTTCATATATATTAGGAGGACTGGGGCACATTTTCACGAAGATTGAACACGGGTCTGAATCTACAACAAGAATCCTATTTGTTCTTCCTTAGATCTATGAGTGGAATATTGTGTTCTTAGGAATATTCTATTTTTTTAATAGATTAACATGTTGATAGCTATGCCTAAGAGGATTTGGAAATCGATAACATCAATACAAAAACCCCAAATCCTCTATTTTATACTTGCATAAGAAATGTCATGTTATATGGGTTTGTGGATTTGGATCTTAATATTTGATTGCAAATGAAAGGGTGTTGTTGTTCTACTTTGTGTAATCCAACCTTTTGTAAACATTTGATTATAACCTAAAAGGGTTTGATTTTGGTTATTCCACGATTTAATTAGGTTTGGATTCTATTTTGAATCCAAACGTTTTTTGAAATATATCAAATGTAAATGTTTTTATGTACATAACACCAAAAAGCGGTGAATTAGATAAAGTAGAACTTACAAACGTACATGTATATATTATATGTGTATGTTATACTCTATTCTTGATCCATTATTAAGATCATTCCAACAAGCCTAGGATGCAAGTTCAAATTTGTATGTATGTTGTATTTTTTCATTCACTGCTATATGTTATTATGCTCTTATGCTATCAAGCCTGAATTGTAGCGGTCAAGATATGGAAAAACTAATTTGTATACCTTAATTTAGACAAGTTGACAATTTTTATCTCATTAGAATGTTCTCTCATTCTTGCGAACATTAATCGTTACATGCGTTATAATTATTATATTAATATAGCGTAATCAACGTAGTTAACGTAACATAACGTAATAAATGCGATTAGGAAAGAATTCTAATTTGAAATGTCCCCGCATATATAATTGATTGCTTGTGTGTAAGTATAGAATGGCTTTACATATATTAATAGTCACACACAGACACGAGGTTAGTTGCCATTTGTGGTATAAGCCTGCCCAAAACCGACCGGCAAATCCAGCAACCACAAGTAGGCACAAGTAACGTGAGAGGTATGGGTGCCATGGGTCATTCAAAATTTAGTACACCATGACACAAGGTTAAATCAACTTGTAGTAGAAGCCTTCCCGGAACCGCCCGGCATATCCAACATCAACATGTATATGGTTTAGTGTGAGAGGTCTAGTGTGTGTGTGTGTATATATATATATATATGTCTATTATGTGTGAAATAGTTAGGTTTACTACACCTTGAGAAGGACTTAAGTGGTTGACACTCTTCTTGTCTAACTTGGGTCTTAAGTGGTTAGGACTAGGATCCCTCCCAAGGTTTATTCCTTGGAAAGGAATCAAAGTCATGGGATCCACCCTTATTAGATTTGAAGTAAGTCTATGGGTCCTCATTCTCTAAAAGTGGTTAGGCATAAGCGGTAATGGAGTAGGGTAGTTCACGAGGGAAGTCCACTTCCTCTAAAAGCTTGTAAGGGGTCAATTAGGGACATAATTATTATATAAAAGATATGTGGCCATTGCATGCTCACCAACTGTCTAAGGGAAGTCTTAAGCGACATAGGTGTTCTACCATAATATCAGTTAAGTAGTAACGTTCGCAATACTACTTCTCATATTACAATTGAGAGTATAGACTTAAGAACATTGACGTACTAGGACGGGGTCTTAAGGGGTTAGGGTCCACCTCAGGGTTGTAAGAGATCATAAGAATCCACCTTTAATAGGGCCATAAGTGACCAAGAATGCCCACCTCGTTGGTTTTTTGCCCTAAAAACACCAATGATCGATTGACCTGGATATCCACCTCAATGGTTAGTTACTTGGTGTTTGTGTGAATGTTGTGTGCTGCGTAGACATACCTTGACATATGTAACCTGCTAAAAATATAGTGTATGGACTTTAAGTAAACACCATATTTCAATCACACAGAACTTTATGTTCTGACTACTCCCCTTAGCATATCCAACATGTCAGTGGATGGGGTAGAATTCATGGATGGAATCATGATGGAGGTTGAAGACGGAGACGAAGATGTCATGCTTTTATTAAATATTATTACTATACTTCTTATGGAACATTTGAGAATGAATTTATTGGTGTACCCATGGAACAAATGCAATCTTGACTGTTGTGTTGGAATTCTAATAAGGTTGTACTTCTTATTTCAATATTATATATTCTCTTTCCACTGTGTGAGATTTCCATTCGAAATGCATATGCATGTTATATGTGCAAATGTAATCCTTTACAGGAACCAACAACCCGTTTAGAATGGTTCTAAGTTTCGACGGGTCTTTTCTAGGTCGAAATTTAGGCCTGATTCCGGGCGGCTTGTAACAAAAGTGGATTGAATGATTTTGTTGCCCCCTTTGGCATCACCAGAAGTGTTGCCCTAGGCCGAAGTCTTGGCAGACTACCCCTAGGGCCTGCTCTGCACACATGCATACACATATACAGAAAAATAAAGCACGCTTGTTTGGTTCGTCCATGTACTTCTCGAAACACCCTTATATATTACCTTTTTAATATTAAATTATTATTTTATATGATACCCTCCGTAAAATAGAAGATTATATTTTCCTATATTTATTTTAGATTTATTCAATGGTAGATATCGATTTTAATTATTCATATAGTTGAATTATTCAATTGTTTCTGTATTTGGACTTCAGAGAGCTAGTCAACTATATGGTTGCATTAAAAGAAATATTGCAATTTCTTATTACTAAAGTAAAATAGCCACCAAAGTTTCCATATTTAGACAACTAAACATGTAGACACTTTGATGGCTATATAACATTTGTTTCACTTCATTCCCATCGCCTTTACTATTTAAATAGAAACGTGTGATAGTCAGAGGCCAAAAAACATTTGGAATGCTGCACTGTATGAAGTGACGTTGAACACATATATTATGTGTGTGTATATGTATGTGCATAAAGTTTAGTTTGAACTAATTATAAAATTCCATTAGAATGAGGGAAGAGGTGAAATGAAAATTCGGTATAACATATCTAAAAACAGAACCTTCCAATAATATGGTTTTCTTGCAAGAGGTATATGAATGCTTGAGTATATGTTTTGTGTTTAAAAGTTGTGAGTGGGAAAAGTTGGTTTGCATGTTGCTTATGCGCAACATTTTGTGGATGGTTGATTTGATGGGTGTGCAGAGTAGTGTAGGATATATCTGCATCAATTGGTTCACCAAAGATACTCATAGACTACTTCATTTTTAACTATATCACTTCAGATCTTATCACTGACATTTGTGTTTCCCTCTTAAACTTGACGACTCCGCATTCTAGAAATTATGTTCTTGTGCATTTATCTATGATGTAGTCCTTTGTTGAAGATGTCTCCAAATTAGTTTTCGTTTTTAATGTCTTTCACATTGGAATATACACTTAAACATAAATAGTATAATCAACATTATGTTTTGTTTTGTATTAGTCATTGTACTTGATATTTGGCTATCTTCTTCTTATTAGGTCATTTCCTTTTAGTTATGTAACTTTGTAGTAGGTGGTTTTATGTCATGTCTTTATTTTAATCCCTAATGTGTCTGTTTAAAGCCTTGTATAACATGAGTTTCATTTGAATAAAAACAGTAACATAAATCCCTAGTGAATCGTTACACCAGATGTTGAAGGCTGCCAAAACTTGAGTTGCGGATGAAATTGCAAGGCCAATGTAAGGTTGCGCAGAGATGAATGGAGGCACTTCTAGTGTATTTTTTTCGTTTTCAACCCTATATTCAGAGTTAATTAAAAAGTAGAACTGATATTTACAATGCGCGTCTTGGTGTTTATTTAATCGTGGTAGTCATGGTTGAGCAGTAAAAGTATATGAGACAGTAAGTATGTTTTCGATGATGATGCCAATTTTATTGGTGAATAAGACGTAGAGAAAACCGTAAGTTATTAGACAGAACAATTTTCAAAGTGCTCAAGAGAGATTTGTATGATGTGGTAGACTACTAGTGTAGCAGGTATGGTTTCATGTCACTGAACAAGCAAAGGAAGAACATTCATAGCTCTAGCTAATTGAGATGACTGATGCAATAACATTGAGGGATAGTCCATGTGCAAAGTCCAAAAAAATTCCCTCAGTCGAAACAATAAAGAGTTTGATGATGGCTCAAGAGCAATAAATCAAGCAATGTAAAACAGTTGATCATGTTCAACCATGTAAAAAAATCGAGACCGTTAATGCAAGTCGATAAGACAATGAAGAACCATAGTTCATTAACATAGTCTTTGATAAGTTTTAAATTGAATTTTAATGTATTAAGTTTATCGGAGAGAGGTATAAATTTTAATTTAAAGGAGTTGTTGGAATATGTTAATAATTGGATCAACATTCAAAAGTCCAAATGAAAATAGCAAATCATACAAAAAGTAAAACAAAAAGCAAAAAGCAAGAAAAACGCACATAATTTTTATAATGATTCGGCATACTCCGACCTACATCCACTTCAACATGTTTTAATATTAGTTGCTAGTTGTTATCTTCTCAAATTACAATTAGCTTTTCCCTTAGATCTAAGTTACAATAAGTTCAAAAAAGTTCTGAAGAGACAAAGAAGTGAAGAATATCTAGTAAAATAATAGTAAAGTCGTCTCAGGAAAGATCAGAGGATGATGCATCTTTAATTGCAGTTAACCAGATAATTATAGGAGAATTGGACAACGTAGGGTTAGAGGTCCGATAACAACGAAGTTTAAAAGATATATCGGAGTCCCATTAGAAATTTCAAGCCAAGTCGAGTTATCAATATGACTTGGACCCAACCTATATATATAATTCGGCTCCGAGTTGAAGCACTTAGTGAACTTTGGCCATTCTATTGCATACCTCTTCTAGCCTCTGGTTGAGTTATTCGGGCCATTTTTGAAACGTTTTCGAGTCAAATTTTGGAATCCTTTGGATACACATCTCCTTAGCTCTCCATATTTACCTAATTAATCCCTATAAAAAGCTATCAATTCTTCTTACCATCGCCAAAAGTGTTTAAATTAGAACATAGTGAGCCACACATGAAATTTGAGAGGTCGCTAGGTGAGCCAATTTAGGTTGGATCCAACATAACTGGATGACTCCAGTCCAAGTCTAGATGGTTGACCCAATCTAATTGCAATATTTTCTAAGTCATTTCTTAAGCTTATAAGTCATTTTGGTTCCATTTAAATTCTCTAAATCCAACGAAGGCTGTTTTAGTCAACAGTTTAACAAAATATAAACTCAAAGACAAATAGTAAGTAACTTTGTTTTTTGTTTTGAATAAGTCATTATACTCAGTCTTCAACTTGTTGGAATAGGAGGTATATAAAAGTATAAATAAGAGATGGATGGAGAACAATTTTTTTATTTCAATGCTTAATTGTTTGCTTGCATTCTTACTTGCTTACAATACAACAAAATGACCACATATTTATAGTGGACTGCATATCCTTACAAATAGAATGGATACGACTTTTCATTGAATGGACACGACTCTTCACTAAATGGACATGTCTTTTTATTGAATGGACAAAACTCTTCACTGAATGGACACGACTTTTCACTTTGACTATTAAACTTATCATCTAATTTTGGTTTACTCCAACAATGCCTCCCATAAACCAAAATTCCTTCGAACTCCAAATCCAACAATATTTCTTGAACATGAAATCACTTGTGCTCTTTCATATTACTATCCATTCTTTAAATTTTACATGTTTCGGTAAAAATAAATATATTATCCAGACATTCTTTATTGTCTTCTTCTTCTGTGGAGACATCAACTTGTCATGCAGCGCACCCAAACATACTGTACATTTTCTAGCTACACCTAGTGCATATAAGAGCCAGGTAGAACTACGCATCGAAGATCTTACCATGTCTTCATCTTTTATAGTTTTTTTGGCATCGCTCTCGTGAACTTCAACCACCTTGGAACTATCTTCATTGGAATCCTTGTCTTCTTTAGCTCGTTTCTTCTTATTTTTCCTCTTTTGTTTAACACTGGCATCCTCAGCAGGTGTAGGTTTGTTTCTTTGGTATCTGTAGCATTATTTGATTATTTGATGTCGTTAGCATCATTTGCTTCTTTCATTATCTCCATTGATCCACCCACAACAACTTCATTCACCATGGCCTTTTTCTTCTTCTTCTTCTTTTTTTTCTTCTTCTTTTTATCCTTCTCACCAGAATCATCAGTGGTGGTTTTTTTCTGCTACATCATTCTCCTTTTCATCCTTGTTAGATTCTATATATTTTTTTTCTGGTATTTTTCCATAGAATTTTTCATCCTTCCATGCCTCTTCCTTCTCCTTTTTAGTGCTAAGTGAAGATACTGGTATACCATCTTCATCTTCACTTTCAGGTACTGCATTGCCATTAGATACCACAAGTTGCTTTTCATTAGCATCATCGTAAATGCCATCTTGATTCTTCTTGTTCTGCATCACAGTCTTACCATAAACCTCCTTCAGTAAGTCCCATGAATCTTTTGCAGATTTTTCTCCAGTGATATTATCCCATCCTACTTCATCGATGTTCTCAATCATAACAACACGAGCACAATGATCTTTCCATCTCAAACTTGTAAATTCTTTACTTTCTTTCTCTGTCATATTTTAATATCTTTTGGCTATTCATAGCCAATTTCAACGATCTCCTGTAGTCCTTTGGAAATCAACAATTCTTTCTTTTTATTACTCCATTTTCAAAATTTTCTTTTGTGAGAACCAACGACATAAGAAATAAAAATGCCATAATTTCAATCAGACGCCAATACCAATTGTTGGAATAGGAGGTGTATAAAAATATAAATAAGAGATAGATGGATAACAATTTTTTATTTTAATGCTTAATTGTTTGCTTGCATTCTTACTTGCTTACAATACAACTAAATGACCACATATTTATAGTGGACTACATACCCTTATAAATGGAATGAACACGACTTTTCACTGAACAAACACGACTCTTCACTGAATAGATACGACTCTTCATTGAGCGGATACAACTCTTCAGTGAAAGGACATGACTTTTCACTTTGACTCTTAAACTTATCATCTAATTTCGGTTTAGTCCAACACAGCTATCTCCTATGTAGCAAGTCATTTACTTTCAGTTAGGTTACTTTGTCGTAACTGGTTATGTGCCATGTTTTTGTTTTTGTCCCTTTTGTGTCTATTTAAAGCTTGTAATTACTCAACAAAAAATTGAAAGGAGTAGAACAAAAAGGCTATAACCCCAAGAAAAGGCAACTCCAACTCTCAGCACAGGACTAGTCGCTCCCATATCGGATATAGATTGGGTCTTGTAACATCTGTTGTTCCTTTTTATGAGTTTAAAAAACCTTTTTAACAGCATGAACACTATTTTCTCTACCTTACAAAGTACGAATACATGATAAAAATGATGATTTATGACCGGAGAATTTCTATATATGGTAATGGGTTTTATGTTGCCTCTTAAATGTTCTAGATCCATCATAATAGTGAGATATTCCATATCTATTACAAATGCAAAATCATAAAATTTGCACATACATAGATATCATAATTAATAAATCAGTTAAAACAATTAAATGAATATTTGGTGATTAAAAAGTAAAATAAAATAACATGACATAATAAATAAAGTAGCTTATATGTCCAAAGATTTTCATGTAAATCTAAAATCCAGCAAGATGTTCGAGATGATGCTATAACCAGCATAATAAGTTGGCATAAATAAAAATATAATTCATTTGTAAACCTCAGCCTAGTAAGCAAGTATGTAGTTGTCGATTCAGGTTCCCTACATTTTGCGAGTAAAAATCATGGTCCATATTTTGCATCATTTAAAAAAACTAACACTTCAGTGCATTTATGTTAGATCAGTATATGTAACACCTCGTAATTTTAACAACACTAAAGAGGATAAATTAATTAATAATTAATTTAATATTCAGAACTAAGGGAAACAGACTGAGCCATTGCGTCCGTCTCGAAATTATGGCCAAGATAGACATTGGTTTGCATAAAACGGACACAGTGTGAAGAAGTTATGAAGGAGGTGGAAAAATTCATGCTGGAGGGGTGTCGACCCCCTAAGGGGGTGTCGATCCCTGGGTCGACTCCTCATGGGGGGGAGGGGATCGACCCCCACAGGGAAGACGTGGCAGTTAGGGTTTGGGGGCTGGTGGCAATAAATATAGCTCCATTTCTCTTGTTTTCTACACTGAAAAATAATGGAGGTCTAGATGCTGTCGGTGCCTAAAGTGAATCAAACCTTTTTCCTTCTTCTGCAGTCAAGTTAATCAAGTGTAGATCTGTGATTCAACCTATGATATTCTTCTTCTATCTTTCTAGATCCAAACACTATGAGTTTAAGTTACTTTTAGGTTTAAATAATTAAAAAATAAAACATGATATGACTGTAATTTGGATCTATGCCTGTGACTGCTTGAATCATATCTGATCTGTTATAACTTGTGAATCTATGATATTCTGACATGACTATGACTTGAACCTTAACCTTTATCATATCAGATCTACCTTTGATTTTAGATCTAATTCACTATTTAGATCACTTTTACTAGTTGGACATCAAAATTACTGTTTAGATCTTTTCATGCCTATTATGACATCCCTATTATGTTAGAATCAGTTCTATTATCTCATGTCCACCAGATCTGTTCCTATATGCCCATCTTATCAATATGCCACTATATGTTTATGTCAATTTTGTTAGTATAATCATTTCTGTCATCTTCCCTTCATCTTTTCCTTTTTTTATTTTATATAGCCTGGCTACCTTCGAGCCTAGGCATGCTACTGAAATATGCGAACACGTTAAACGGGGAGCGAAGGGGAAACATTGAAATTGGGCATAACTTGTAAATGAGGGAATTTGGCATAACTTGAATAATGATTATGAATATGAATTTAGGGCATATATATCACTATGAACATAGTTGGGAAAAGGGGCATGAAAACCTATAACGACATAGGTAAAATTGTCTAATAATGAAACGCCTAGGATTACAGTAATTAGAAACTGTAACTACACCTAGACACAAGGTTAGATTACACTTGTGGTGGAAGTCTGCTCGGAACCGCTTGGCATATCCAGCGACCACATGTGGTGAATCTAATGTGAGGGGTCTAGTGGTACAAATACGAGACGTGCTGAGATATGAGGGTGAGCCCGACTTGTGGAAGAAGTCTGCCCAGAACCAACCGGCATTTCCAACATCCACAAGTGTCAGGCTTAATGTGAGGGGTCCAACACATTATCACCATAAATGGACATGGTAATGAATTGGAATACTTAACCTAGTTGAATCCATAGAGATTGTATGAACATGAACTTGAATAGGGGTTAAGTAAATTTGTTTGAACAGTGGGTGGGTTAAGTAAAACTGAGGGGATGGGTAGTATTAATGTATATAGGCCCACAAACTTAACCTGAGGGCTTTATGTAATTAAAGACACCGTTGGGTAAACATAACCTATGGAAATAATGGGGTTATGTAATTAAATACACCGTTAGATATACATAGCCTGTGGAAATCCTAGTTGGGATACAAGACAAGGGGAGAGCTTTTATCATCTTGTGTGTGGGATCCGTTTCAGTCAGTAACCCATCTAGACTCTAGTAACCAACTGGGACATGTGCGTGCATGTCCGTGCAGAGGAGGATAAGACGACTGTGACACCAATAGATACGGTTTTGCACATCAACGAAGGGTTTCCACTTTAGGAAGTGATACCTCCTATTATGGGGCTGGCATAGTGTATCTATGGAGTAGGGAGCCGATCGATTAGGGTGGTGGTTAAGGTATATCTAGACTCTAGTAAAGTTTAGGAACCTGTTTGGATTGGGCTTCCTTGGATTGTATGGGGTTAAAACCTCTCACTAGAAGTATGCCTAAGTCTACCATCTTATAGTTGTTGGGATCATCTCATTATGGTTATACTAGTATTGGTGCAGAGAATCAGAGTAATCTATGGAGAAGCGTATACACTTTATCATGTTTACCTTGTCATAGTTGCCTTTTATGGTGTTATCTTTCTTATCCACTTTATATGCCTGTCATGATACTTTTACTCATTTATTTGCTAAAAGTAACTGGACTCGCCAGACTTTATGTCTGTTCCTTTTTGTTTCCTCTTCTTTCTTCCATTTCCCCCCAGTTCTTAGGGTGGGAATACTCAATCTTGACCAGGATTCTGCTATCATTTGCTAGTGCTGCTTATATGTATTGCTCAAGTTCCTGTCTTTAATACTATGGCTATGTTTCTTTTGGGGAATTATGCTTCTTTTATTTTGTACTCTGATATTATAAGTGCATGACAAAAGTTTTTATGATGTACTGGTTTTTATGTAATTCAGACATATGATATTTTGAACCATGATGCTTTATGATTAATAAAGTTTTTTTTATTCCGCTGCTATTTTATTTTTTTCTTGTAGTGTTTTTGTTTACTTATAACGCTTCACGAAACTTAATGCATTCTCTTAATGAGTGACATTAACGGACTGGGGTGTCACACTTGGTACTAGAGCTGAAGGTTACCAGATTAGATAAAAGTTTTTGAAAGTTATTTTCAAAAAGGTTTTAAAAAAAGCATTTTCAAAAGAAAAGTCTATTTTGAAAAACATATTCCCCAAAGCCATATGTACTATCTTTCTATCCTTTGTCTGAATCTCTTCCCTTTTCTTTTTAGCATGTCTGGGGAACCTAATATTCCAGAGGGCGTTATGATACCAGGATGGTTCCATAGGTATCTAGAGGCCACGGCGCCTGCCAGTGGTCAGGCTGACGCTCCTCCCCCAGCTGCACCCGTTGTTCCTCCTCCACCTCCTCCGCGTGCAGACAAATTCTCTAAGATATGCAAATATTTCCGTGCAATGGGAGGAAGGCCATTCCATGGAACCAAGACGTTCATAGAGCTGAGGAAATGGCTCAAGGAGACAGAGGACTTGTTTGAAATTTTCTATGTGGATGATCTTAGGAAGATTCAGCTAGCCGCCTGGCTACTGAAAGATGAATCTTTATTCTGGTGGGAAGTAACCTAAGCGGGGCGTCCAGTGGAGACATATGATGATTTTAGACAGAGGTATGAAATGAAGTTTCTTTCTATAGCTAAGAAAGGCATGCAAATGGAGAGGTTCTTGGCGCTCAAACAAGGAAACATGGCTGTTAAAGAATATGTGAACAAATTCAACCAGCTACCAAGGTTTGGATTGGAACTAGTGGATACTCCGCATAAGAAAGCTTTGCGGTTTGCTAAAGGGCTGAATGAACCCCTTTATCGGTTAGTTATGTCCCATATTCCAATGGGAGAAACTTTTGAAAAGCTTGTTGATATGGCCTTGATGCATGAGGAAGACAAAGGAGAAAAGAAGGAAGTTAAGGCTGAGGAAACAACGCAAAACAAGAAAGCATGGCCCAAGAAAGGACAACAACAACAACAGCAAAAGAAGGGAGGAAAGAATGAAAAGGCTAGGGATAAGAGGAAGTGCCATAGTTGTGGACGAGAGGGTCACTTGGTGAAGGATTGTAAATGAAGGAAGAGTTCTTGCTTCAATTGTGGAGAGGTCGAAAACTTTGCTAAGGAGTGCCCGAAGAAACAGGGACAAGGTTAAAGGCAGGAGATTCTGGAGGACAGGTGCATGCTCTTGCGACCAATGCTCTGGATAGAGGTAGGAAAATTTTCGTGGAAGGTTTGATTTCTCTTTCCAGTCATCCTATTATAACTCTTTTTAATTCTGGCGCTTCACATTCATTTATATCTAGTTCTATGGTTGAATCTCTACACTTAGATACTTGTATGATAGTGGATCCCATAGTTGTCTCAAACCCCATTATTGGTTCGGCTCATTTGTCTATGATTTGTCGGGGTTTGAGAATATTTATGTTAGGCATCGAATTTGAGTGCGACGCATATGTGCTCGGTTTATGGGCTACGGTTTGATTTTATGGATGGATTGGTCAACCATGTATGGTGCCATTCTAGATTGTGAGAAGAGGGTCGTTAGACTTTCGACTTACATGGGAGGACCCTCGAGATTTCTTGTGACTACAAGGGTCGGTTATTCTTAGTTTCCTAGAGTATCTTGATGCATCTATCGATGATCTACAATCTGTTCCAGTAGTCCGAGATTATTCTGATGTTTTTGATGAGGTATGGGGCTTACCTCCGAGGCGCGAAATCGATTTTCATATATATTTGGTGGACAATGCAAAGTAGTTGCATTACCTGTGCGCCATATGGCTCCAAGGGAAAGGAGGGAGCTTAGCAAGCAAGTAGGGGAGCCACTTGAGAAAGGGTTTATTAGGCGAAGCATATCTGAATGGGTGCTCCAGTAGTATTCACGACTAAGGAGGATGGTTCGCTTCGCTTATGCGTGGACTATAGAGAGTTGAATAAGCTCACTAAGAGAACATGCACCCACTTCCGAGGATAGATGACTTGTTTGACTAGCTTGTTGGTGCCTCGGTATTTTCTCAGTTAGACTTGGCTACTGGGTTTCATCAGTTGAGGGTGGTTGAGGACAATATAGATAAGACATCATT
The DNA here is from genome assembly GCA_030737875.1 of Allium sativum. Taxonomy (NCBI): domain Eukaryota; kingdom Viridiplantae; phylum Streptophyta; class Magnoliopsida; order Asparagales; family Amaryllidaceae; genus Allium; species Allium sativum. The sequence continues at coordinate 103,951,394 of CM060920.1, read as the reverse complement.
TATGACTCTAGATGGTTTCTTTGAATGGCTAGTTATGCCCTTTGGGTTGATGTGACACCCCACGCCTGTTAATGTCACTCAATAAGAGAATGCATTAAGTTTTGTGCAGCCTCATAGGTAAACAGAGATAGAACATTACAAGACAGATATAAAAGATAACAACGGAATTTAATTTTTTTATTTTAAAGATAATTCATAACATCGTGGTCCAAAATATCACAAGTCTGGAACTACATAAAAATCATTACAATAACATAAAACTTCTGTCTTGTACCATTAGAGTATAGAAATACATAAAAAACATAATTCCCCAAAAGAGACAAAGCCATAGTAGTAAAGACGAGAACTTGAGCAATACTTCAAAAGCAGTTCCTAGCAAGATGATAACCGAGTCCTGACTAAGCCTGAGTATTCCCACCCTGCGAACCGGGAAGGGGAGAGGGGAGGGGAAGAGGATGGAAATGGAAGAGAGAAGAGGAAACAAAAAGGGTCATACATAAAGTCTAGCGAGTCTAGTTACTTTTAGCCAGTAAATAAATAAAAGTATTATGACAGACATATAAGGTGGATAAGAAAGATATCATCATAAAGGGTAAGCGTTACAAGGTAAACATGATGGGGGTGTATACGCTTCTCTAATGATTACTCTGCACTGATACCAGTATAACCAGAATGAGATGATCCCAACAACTGTCAAATGGTAGACTTAGGCATACATCCAGATGTACCCTAATCGATCAGCTTCCTACTCCGTAGATACCTTGTGCCGGCCCCACAATAGGTATCACTTCCTAAAGTGGCAACCCTTCGTTGATGTGTACAACCATACCTACTGGTGTCATGATCGTCTTAGCCCCCTCTACTCGGCCCATGCACGCACATGTCCCTGGTCGGTTTGCGCCGCCCACACCGTCCTCCTCATTTGGATCTCTTACAATAAGCCCAGTAAGCTTGCCCTAACTCCGACTTTGTTCGGAGTACTCGTTTGATACCTATTAAGGGATACTGACTGAAATGGGTCCCACACAATATGATACAAGCTCTCCCCTTTGTCTTGTATCCCCTCTAGGATTTCCATCGGTTTTGCTTACCACTAGGTGTCTTTAATTACATAACCCTATTATTTCTATAAGTTATGCTTAGCTAAAAAGGTGTCTTTAATTACATAACTCCAACATTTCCACAGGTTATGCTTACCACTAGGTGTCTTTAATTACATAACCCTATCAGGTTAAGGTTGTGGTCCTATATGTAAATATTACCTACCCCCGCAGATTTACTTAACCTACCCACTGTTCAACCAAATTTATTTAACCCCAATTTAAGTTTATGTTCATACAATCCCTGTGGATTCAACTAGGTTAAGTATTCAAGGTTTATTACCATATTTTCCTTTAAGGTTACAGTATGCTAGACCTCCCACATTAAACCTACCATTTGTGGATGCTGGACATGCCGGGCAGACTTATTCCACAAATCGGGCTTGACCTCGTGTCTAAGCATGCCTCATATTTGTGCACCTAGACCTCTCACATTAGATTCACCACTTGTGGTTGCTGGATATGCCAGGCGGTTCCGGGTAAACTTCCATCACAAGTGTAATCTAACCTCGTGTCTAGGTGCTGTTACAATTTCTAATTACCATAATCCTAGGCATGTCATTGTTAGTCAATTTTTATGTATGTCGTTATAGGTTTCATGCCCATTTTCCCCAAATATGTTCATAATGAATTATATGCCCAAATTCATGTTCATAAACATTATTCAAGTTATGCCAAATTTCCCCTTTTTCAAGTTATGTCCAATTCTATCATTTTTTTCCCCTCGTTCCCAAACTAACGCATTCACATAATTTTAGCGGCATGCCTAAGCTCGAGAATAGCCTGGCTATATAAAATAAAAGGGAAAGGCGAAGGGAAGATGACAGGAATGATTGTTTTAACAAAACTAACATAAGCATATGATGGCATAATGTTAAGACGAACATAGAAGAACATCGGTGAACTTGTGATAATAAAACAGGTTCTAACATAGTTGGGATGTCATAATAGGCTTGATTAGATCTAAACAAGGATTTAGATGTCCAACTAATGACATATCTAAATTAACCACAATATGATAGGTACAAGATGATCTAAATAGTAAATTAGATCAATAATAAAAAGTAGAACTGACATAATCAGAATATCATAGAATCATCAATTTCAATAGATCTGATAAGATAAAGGTTGAGATCCAAATTACAGTCATATCATGTTTTACTTTTAGTTATTTAAATCTAAAAATAAATTAAACTTACTGTGTTCAGAACTAAAACAATAGAAGGAGAAGAGCAGTTGATGAATCACAGATCTACACCTGTATATCTAAACTTTGATTGTAGAAGAAGAAAAAGATTTGATTCAATCCATTGATTTTTAGTGAAGAAAACAAGAGAAATAAGCCTCTATTTATAGCTGCCAGCCCCAGAAACCGACCTGCCACGTCAGCCCTAGGGGGGTCGACCCAAGGGTCGACTCCCCTAGGGCGGGAAATTTGACGCCTCCTTATTTTCGGATTTCAAACTGTTTTCTGATTTTCTAATATATATATATATATATATATATATATAATTCTCTTGCGCATATACAAACTTCAAACCTTCATAACTTCTTCATACGGTGTCCGTTTTACGCAAACCAAATGTCTATCTTGACCAGAATTTCGGGACGGACGCAATAGCGCATTCTGTTTCCATTAGTTCTGATTATTAAATTAATTATTATTTAATTTATCCTCTCTTAGTGTTGTTAAATATTGAGTGTTACATTCTCCCATACTCAAAGGATTTCGTCCCCGAAATCTCCAAGTTAAGAAGAATGTATATCCTACCATCCATAATCCATCTACTCATTCACGAATCACAGGCATCCATTGTCCTTAAAGACTTCTAATGCTTTTTTGAACATAAGCAAATGTGTGTGTATATGTCCCAATACTAATGTGAAGATCAGGTGGTCTACTGATCCAGTCGACCTCCTTAATGCAATGTATGTTAGTGCCATGTATGCTATAATCCTATTACAACATGTAAGTTCTACCAAATGCAATATCCATATGGTAATACATCCATTTCCATCCATTAAAAGAAGAAAAATGTACACACATCCATATGCAGTATGAGAGTGATTGAGCTGATCTAGTGCCTAATGTGTGTGTATATGCATCCACAAGCAACCACTAACAAACACTTGCATCCACTTGCATCCATCAAACATAACATGTCTCAAACACATGTCTACATCCATGAGATTCCTACCTAAAGGTCGAAGATTCGATCGATAGGATATACTCAAATGATAGAAACAAGTATAGATAAAAACTTTAGAAAAGGGGTCAAGAACATACCCTCTAAAAGGAAAGGGTACGAAGCACGAATCTTATCTTCGGTCTCCTAAGTCGCATCCTCTAGGTTTTCTTCCCACTGAACTTTCACCAACTTGAATTCTTTATTGCGTAGCTTCTTAACTTCTGGTCCAAGAATATGGGTAGGAACCCGTCTAGCTGTTGCCTCCTGTTCCACTTCCACTTCCTCTAATATACTTGGCTTAACCACTTTTGTGGTATCATGTAAGCACTTCCGCAAATGAGAAACATGGAAAACATCATGTACGTCGGATAATCTCTCGGGTAGCTTCACTCTATAGGCCATTTGGCCAATCCTTTCTGTTATGGGAAATGGCCTTACAAATCTTGGAGCCAGTTTCCCTATAGATCCGAAGCGAACCACGTTCCTCAGAGGTGACACTTTAATGAAAATCATATCTCCTACTTCAAATTCAACGTCAATTCTTCTCTTGTCAGCGTAGTATTTCTGCCTATCTTGAGCGGTTTTCATTCGCTGTCTAATAAGATCAATCTTCTCGGGCGTTTCTCTAACCATATCTGGTCCAAGTAATAGTCTTTCTGTAGATTCCCACCAACAAGTCGGTGATCTACACGGTTGTCCGTATAAGGCTTCAGAAGGTGCCATGCCAATGCTTGCTTGAAAACTATTGTTGTAGGTGAACTCCACTAAAGGAAGATGTTCTTCCCAAGTACCTCCGAAGTCTAGAATACACAGCCTCAAAAGATCCTTTAGAACTCTGTTCACCCTCTCCGTTTGTCCATCGGTCTGAGGATGATAAGCGGTGTTTAAATGTAATTATGTACCTTATGCTTCTGGCAAGCTCCTCCAAAATTCACTAGTGAAAATGGGGTCACGGTCGCTTACGATACTGGAGGGTAGACGGACTATCTCTCGGACATAAACTGTTGCCAACCATGCTGTCGTCCTCTTACTCTTAACCAGAATGAAATGTGCTCTCTTCGTAAGTCTATCCACTACAACCCAAATACTGGTGTTGCCTTTCTTTGATCTAGGCAAACCATCTATAAAGTCCATAGAGATGCTCTCCCATTTACACTACGGAACCTCCAAATGACGAAGCAAACCATTGGGCTTCTTTTGCTCAACTTTAACTTGCTGGCAGATCAAACATTGATAAACAACCTCTGCCACATCTCTCTTCATCCCAGCCCAAAAAGAAAACCCGCTTCATATCCCTATACATCTTATCGCCACCTGGATGAATAGTCATCTTAGAATGATGGGTTTCTTCTGGGACTGTTTTTATCAAGCTCCCAATTCGAGGAACACAGAGCAATCTATCTCGTCGCAACCACCTTTTATCATCTATGGAGTATCTACTGAGGTAACTAGAAGTCTCCCCTTTATTGAGGATATCCAAGATGTCTGAAATCTATGGATCACTTCGCTGCGAAGCTCCTATTTGATCCATAAGAGTAGGTCGTATCTCTAGCGATTCAAACAAACTAGGCAAAAGCTCGGTGAAGGGTCTAAAGTCAAAAGCCGATATAAAATCCAAGCTTTTCCTTTCTACAAACAAAGGACTTAAGACCATCCTCTATCTGCTCAGTGCGTCTGCCACTACATTACCCTTGCTAGGGGTATAAGCAATCTCGAAGTCATAAGATGCTAAGAATTCCATCCACCTTTGCTGCCTTAGATTAAGATCCTTTTGCGAAAATAAGCACTTGAGAGATTTATGATCAGTGTACAACTCGAACTTCTCTCCAAGCAAGTAATAACGCCACATCTTAAGTGTGAATACTATGGCAGCTACCTCTAAATCATGGGTAGGGTAGTTCTTCTCATGAACACTTAGCTGTCTTTCTCCATAACATACTACCCTTCCCTCTTGCATTTGAACCGCACCAAGCCCTGTACCACATGCATCAGTGTATACTGTAAATACTTTATTCCCATCGAGCAAAGGTCAAGACTGAGGCTGTTGTCAGAGCCCTCTTCAGTCGTTGGAAAGCAACATCACAATCTATATCCCATGAAAACGTCAAGTTCTTCTTCATCAGCCTGGTGAGTGGGGCTGATATCTTTGCAAAGTCCTTAATGAACTTCCTATAATAGCCTGTTAACCCCAAAAACTTCTCACCTCCGTTGCATTCTTTGGAATCTGCCTGTCCTGAACTGCAACCAACTTTGTGGGATTTGCTGCTATCCCTTCTTTAGAAACCATATGCCCTAGGAATCTCACCTCTTTTCTCCGAAAATGGCATTTGGAGAACTTTGCCTTAAGCTGATGCGCACGGAGTGTTTTCAAAACTTCCCTAAAATGTTGGGCATGATCTTCTTCGCCCTTTGAGAAGATCAAGATATCATCAATAAAGACCATTGCAAATTTATTAAGAAACTCCCGAAAGACCCTACTCATCAGATCAACAAAATAGGCGGGTGCATTCGTCAACCCAAAAGGCATAATGCGCCATTCAAAGAAAACATCTGGAGTCCTAAAAGCGGTATTATATATACTGTCCTCAGCCACCCTCAACTGATGGAACCCTGTGGCCAAGTCTAATTGAGAAAATACTGATGCACCAACAAGCTGATCAAACAAGTCATCTATCCTCGGAAGTGGGTGCCTGTTCGTCTTTGTGAGTTTATTCAATTCCCTATAGTCCACACATAGGCAAAGCGAACCATCCACCTTAGTTGCGAATACCAGTAGAGCACCCCATTCAGATATGCTTCACCTAATAAACCCTTTTTCAAATAACTCCCCTACTTGTTTGCTAAGCTCCCTTCTTTCTCTTTGAGCCATATGGCGCACTGGTAATGCAGCTAGCTTTGCATTATCTACCAAATATATGCGAAAATCTATCTTGCGCCTTCGGGGTAAACCCCGAACCTCATCAAAGACATCAGAATATTCACGGACTATGGTACCAATTGCAAATTATCGATAGACATATCAAGAGACTCTAGGAAACTAAGCATGACAGACCCTTACGGGTCACAAGAAATCTCGAGGTTCTTCCCATGACAAGTCAGAAGCCTAATGACCCTCCTCTCACAATCCAGAATGGCACCATACATGGTTAGCCAATCCATCCCATAGCCCATAAACCTGAGCACATACGCATCTCATTCAAATTAGACGCTTAACACGGATATTCTCAAACCCCGACAAATCATGGATAAATGAGCCGAATCACCAATGGGTTTCGAGACAATAACGAGATCCACTACCATACTAGTATTTAAGTGCAGAGATTCAACCACAGAACTAGATATAAATGTATGTGAAGCACTAGAATCAAAAAGAATTCTAATAGGGTGACTGGAAAGAGATATCAAACCTTCCACAGAAGTTTTCCTACCTCTATCCGGAGCACTGGTCACGAGATCATTCATCTGCCCTCCAGAAGCTCATGCCCTTTGACCTTGTCCCTGTTTCTTCGAGCACTCCTTAGCAAAGTGTCCGACCTCTCCACAATTGAAGCAAGTATTCTTCCTTCCTTTACAATCTTTGACCAAGTGACCCTCTTGTCTACAACTGTGACACTTCCTCTTATCCTTACCCTTGTCATTCTTTCCACCTTTGTTTTGTTGTTGCTGTTTTTGTCCTTTCTTGGCCCATACCTTCTTGTTCTGCGTCAGTTCCTCAACTTTAACTTCCTTTTTCCCTCCTTTGTCTTCCTCATGCATCAAGGCCATATCGACAAGCCTTTCAAAAGTAGCTCCCATTGGAATATGGGACATAGCTAACCCATGAAGGGTTCATTCAGCCCTTTAACAAACCGCATAGCTTTCTTATGCGGAGTGTCTACTAGTTCCAATCCAAATCTCGCCAGCTGGTTGAATTTGTTCACATATTCTTTAACAATCACGTTTCCTTGTTTGAGCGCCAAGAACCTCTCCATTTGCATGCTTTTCTCAACTTGAGAAAGAAACTTCATTTCAAACCTGATTCTAAAATCATCCCATTTCCCCATCGGACGTCCAGCTTGGGTTACTTCCCACCAGAACGAAGCTTCATCTTTCAGTAACCAGGCAGCTAACTGAATCTTCCTTCGATCTTCCTATTCAAAGATTACGAACAAGTCCTCAGTCTCCTTGAGCCAATTCCTTGCCTCTACGAATGTTTCGGTTCCACGAAATGGCTTCCCTCCCATGGCACAGAAATCTTTACAGATCTTAGCGAAATTATCTGCTCTTGGAGGAGGAGGAATGACGGGTGCAGCTGGGGGAGGAACGTCAGCTTGACCTCCGGCAGGCGTCGTGGCCTCTAGATACCTACGGAACTAGCCTGGTATCGTAACGCCCTAAGGGATATTAGGTTCCCCAGACATGATAAAAAGAAAAGGAAAGAGATTTAGACAAAGGATCGAAGGATATTACATATGGCTTTAGGGAATATGTTTTTCAAAACAGACTTTTCTTTTTGAACAATGCTATCTTAAAACCTTTTCGAAAATAATTTTCAAAAACTTTTGTCTAATCTGGTAACCTTCAGCTCTGATACCAAGTGTGACACCCCACATCCGTTAATGTCACTCATTAAGAGAATACATTAAGTTTCGTGAAGCGTTATAGGTAAACAGACACAGAACATTACAAGACAGATATAAAAGATAGCAACGGAATTTAAATTTTTATTTAAAACATAATTCATAACATCGTGGTCCAAAATATCACAAGTCCAGAACTACATAAAAACCATTACAATAACATAAAACTTCTGTCTTGTACCATCACAATACAAAAATACATAAAAAGCATAATTCCCCAAAAGAGACATAGACATAGTAGTAAAGACGAGAACTTGAGAAATACTTCAAAAGCAGTTCCTAGCAAGATGGTAACCGAGTCCTGACTAAGCCTGATTATTCCCACCCTGCGAACTTAGGGGGGAACGGAAGAGAGAAGAGGAAACATAAAGGGTCAAACATAAAGCCTGGTGAGTCTAGTAACTTTTAGCAAGTAAATAAATAAGTATCATGATAGGCATATAAGGTGGATAAGAAAGATAACATCATAAAGGGTAAGTGTGACAAGGTAAAAATGATTAGGTGTATACGCTTCTCTAATGATTACTCTGCACTGATACCAGTATAACCAGAATGAGATGATCTCAACAACTATCAAATGGTAGACTTAGTGTAACAATCCAGAATTTTTAACCAATTTAAAATTGGAATTTTAATTACTTAATTTGAATTCAAATTCGACATACATATGTATGGTTAGAATATTTAATAATTTTGATAAGTTATATGATAGATTTTACTTAAATTATAAATGAGAATGATTATTAATAAGTTTGGATTTATTGATAATATTTGTCGTTTGATCTGATTTGTCAAACCATAACATGAATTAGTAGCATTAGAGCTAAGTGTTGTCCTTAGTTTTCATAGCATTTTAAAGGAAATGCTACCAAAAGATCACTTTCCCTCCTTAAGACAATTGTAAGGACACTTGTATTTTTGCATGCCTCCTTTCATGCATGTTTTACACCTTCCCCCTTATGTGTCATTACCTCCTTAACCCTCCATTCCTATATAAGAGGCCTTTCTTCCATTTTTTAACCATTCCACTCCATTTTCTTCTTTTCATCTTCTTCTTAAAGCTTATGGCCATGGTTTACATGGCATAAGTCTTCTTCTTTTCTACCACCACCTTGCCAAAGTTCGCCATCCTCCTCCTCCTCTTATAATATGTATATATATATATAAAGATCTGTATATATTATATAATATATATTTTGGTGAAGTAGATGGTGTGCTGAAATACTGTCCGATGGTTCGATCAACTAGGCTCGCCTACCGTGAAGATTTGGAAAGTTGTTTGGTGAGATCTCTTTAACCACAATTTATATATTTAATTAGTGGTTAGACTAATTTAAATATAGTGATGAATTATATGTGGTTAATGATGATTGATGTTTATTGTGATGGATGATGGATGGATGCATAGTTTGGACCACACACACTATTAAGCGTTAGTGTTATACGCTTGTGCACAGTTATGATTTATTTAATTATGTTGATGATGGTTTCTATGGATGTTTAAATGGTTGTTGATGTTGTTTTGCACACACTATGACACAACAATTGTGGTATCACATTGATGATCGACAAATCTCCTTCCTAATTAGAAGCAATATCATTATTGAATTTGAACGTTAACAATTTGGAAAGACCATATGTATGAATTCATATATGTTGATAAAGACCTTTAAATGAATAAATAAATACCGGAATATTCTAGGATGACAGAGAGGATAGTGTCTAGGTTTGGGTTTGGAAATAAAGTTTCCTTCTCTCAATGGCTATCCCTAACTGATCCGACAAATGGGACGGTTAATTTGAAGTTATTTGAATTTAGAAATGAATTGGAATTTGATTTATTAAGTAAAAAAAAAAGTTGAATTTTAGATCCAAAATAATTTGGAAAGTAAATTAAAATGACTTTAAAAGGGTTATATAAGGATATAATGGTTTACTAAGATATTTTAAAGTACCGTAGAATAATGGTTATTATGATCAAAATAGAGCTTCATAACGACAATTTACGTATTTTAGATGCAAACTTTAAACGCTTATATCTTTTGCAATCTAAATCGGATTTCCATAAAATGAAAAACGTTTGATTTCCATTAACAAGAACTTTCAAATGAGTGAAAGCAGATTTTAAATTCGAGTTATAATTTTCAAGTTATGTTTGAAACCGTTTTGGAAAAGGTCGATGTAAGAACAATTGTTGACCATAACTATAAACAACAATTTTTAAATGTTTTAAAAATATGGAAAAAAATTGTAAAATCATTACAAATTATGAAAAGGTGATTTGAATTATAAAGTTTAAGTTTTGGCTAAGATAAAAGATATTTTAATCAAAATAGTTAAGATAACTGTTTTGTAACGCTTTTGCAACACTTTTGAAATGCTATTGTAACGCGTCCTTCGAAAACAATCTATTTTGAAGTTTAAAACTGTAAATTATTTTCTGAACTATAAGTAATGATTTGTGGAATGTTTTCAAAGTTTTAAAAGTATTAGAAATATTTTATATGGAATTTAAATTGATATTAATATGGGTTTTCAATTTTAAAAAATCGGAGATGGTTGGAGATAAAACTTTGGATGTTTGATATTAATTCGGTAGACGATGACTCTTACTATTTGAGGAATTTAAAAGGTAGTTCACTGTTATTCCGCTTTAGTGTGAGTTGGATACGGAGATTAATATTGAGGATAAGTTGATGGTATTTCTATCCAGATCTAATGTCAAAGAGTTGGATAAATCTTTTAATTAAGATATGAGTTTCCCAATTTGATTGGGATAAGTTGGATACAAATAATCTTCGGATATTGGATATGAAAATTCTTTGGTGTAAACGTATACTATATGAGGAATTTGGAAGACGTTATTATTATGTCGTTATTCCACTTATAGTATTCGTTGATTATGAGAATTGATATCGAATATAAGTAGATGCAATTTCTGTGTAACTTATGTTCAATATTGATTGATCAGGGTTTTATCGTGAATCATATCTTCAACAATATCATTCTTGAAGCCCAATGAGATTGAGTTGTGGAAATTCATATCTAAATTGGGATTTAATCAAACCTTTGATTTGAGAAAAATAAAAATAAAAAATTGGGAACCAAGTATAATCTTTTAGTTAAGAATAAAAAATTGAATGTTGGAAAATCGATTTAATTGGAAACTATGGTTGAAATATGGATTAAAGGATTTTCAAAGGAAACTGGGTTTTGATAACGAGATATCAAATGGAAAGTTAATTAAGGCTTTGAGGCTAAATTATCTTTGATTTAAGGGATGTGTTGTAAAAGAGAAAGGTTAAATATGGATTTGTTATAATTCGAGAATGGATTTAAAGAAATTTAATTTAACAAAATCCAAGATGGAAGGAGATTAGTTGAAAGCCTGTATGTTTTTTAAATTGCGCTTATTATTTGGAAAGACCGGGATCAGATGTATGTCCGAAAACCATTCCATGTAATAATACGTCGTTATGGAGCAATTGAAAACGATATTGAAGACCGAGACCCTTCATATCGTAAGGACGACTTGCTGAATGTCTCAAATGGGTAGCTCCCATTTGCAAATGGATTTTATATCAACTAAGTGGCAAGAAGCTCAAACGTATGTGAAGGAATTTCGGATTGTTGTTTCGTTCAGACTCAGAATAAACATTTATGGATTGTGTGTCTGACATTGTAATTGACTGCGTAGCACTGATCTCTATTAAATATATATCTGTTTGGTGGCGGAGAATTTATTCTCTTACTTAACACCCTTCTCTAAGACGTATGAGCTTAGAGGTTATATATTGATGGAAACCATTGATATATTATGAATGGACAATGTGGCTTACTTAAGTTATGTGGTGAGCTATGGATGATCAAAGCATGGCTTATTTAAGCATAGCTTTGTGTATATCGTGACCTCGGCAAGCCTCACTCCCCGGTAAATAGCCAAAACAGGAAGAAATGCAACAGTGTTATGTGGTGTTGTCTCCTTCTAGATAAAAGGTGTACTATGGTATGGAGCCCAGGTATTAACCTATGTGGTAAAAGCATCTACTTTTGTGGTTGTTGTTGGCGCACGCTCGGAAAAGTCGTTAACGACCGGGAGATGACATACTCAGGCGTACTCTAAGTTACCCAGTTAAGGGGTAACTCGTCCCTGTGTTGGCATGAGGACCACCACTGTTGATCCTTGGACATCCCTCTAGAGGTGTTCAAAATTCGGTTTGGAAGAAAGTTCCTTTGCCTGGTTGTTGTTGGAAACCCAATCTTCGCTACGAGCCCATACAATTTTGATTGTATACCATACGCCAGTATAGTATATGGTACCTATATTGGCTAAGATTGATACATTTACTTTTGAAAGGATTTTTCACACTGTATTACAGTATTAAAAGAGGATTTTCACGTATCAAGCATTTTTGACTGCATAAGGAGAAACCTCTCCCATGTGTACATTTACATTGTGTATGTGCCACGAGACCTTATGTTAGTTTCATTTTTCAAAAAATCATTGTGAATTTCTATGCACTAGTATTCATGTGGAGTAAACCCGTTCCGCATTAGCGGCGTGGTCCGGTGAATTACCTAACATTAAAATAAACCTAAAAACAATTGTTTTGAGTTCTCACACCAGTACCATGACTGACCTAGAATTTATTTTTCCCACACCTAAACTATGGGTGCCCATAATTTTTACACGGGAAACTTAGTAGTTTGGTTTGCAGTTTAGACTTGGAGTGGTTGGAGCAGGATGCTGGTTTAGCTAGAGCTATTATATCTTGGAGCATGCATATTCTTCTGCTGAGTTTAGTATCTTTTCCGCTGTGTAATCGATGTACTCTAATGTTTCTCTGGTAACTCTGATGTAATATTATTGTAATGATAATGGAAAACTTCTTTTTATTTTGTGCAAATGTGTAAACACCCCTAACAATCCGTCTTTATGAACGGTTTAAGTTGGTTTAATTACCGGCAAAAACTAAGCAAAAAGCCGGGTCGTTACACTTAGGCATACGTCCAGATGTACCCTAACTACTACCTCAATCGATCGGCTCCTTACTCCGTAGATACCCTGTTCCGGCCCCACAGTAGGAGGTATCACTTCCTAAAGTGACAACCCTTAGTTGATGTGCATAGCCATATCTACTAGTGTCACGGTCGTCTTATCCCCATCTACCCGGCCCATGCACGCACATGTCCCCGGTCGGTTTGTTCCGCCCACACCGTCCTCTTCGTTTGGATCTCTTACAATCAGCCCAGTAAGTGTGCCCCAACTCTGACCTAGTTCAGAGTACTCATTTGATACCTATTAAGGGTTACTGACTAAAACGGGTCCCACACAATATGATACAAGCTCTCCCCTTTGTCTTGTATCCCCTCTAGGATTTCCACCGGTTATGCTTACTACTAGGTGTCTTTAATTACATAACCCTATTATTTCCACAAGTTATGCTTACCTAAAAAGGTGTCTTTAATTACATAACTCCAAAATTTCCACATGTTATGCATACCACTAGGCGTCTTTAATTACATAACCCTATCGGGTTAAGTTTGTGGGCTTATATGTAAATATTACCCACCCCCTCAGATTTACTTAACCCACCCACTTTTCAACCAAATTTACTTAACCCCAATTTAAGTTTATGTTCGTACCATCTCTATGGATTCAACTAGGTTAAGTATTCAAGGTTTATTACATATTTTCCATTATGGTTACAGTATGCTAGACCTTCCACATTAAGCCTACCATTTATGGATGCTGGACATGCCGGGTGGGTCCGAGCAGACTTATTCCACAATTTGGGCTTAACCTCATGTCTTAGCACGTCTCATATTTGTGCACCAAGGCCTCTCACATTAGATTCACCACTTGTGGTCGCTGGATATGCCAGGCGGTTCCGGGCAGACTTCCACCACAAGTGTAATCTAACCTCGTGTCTAGGCGCAGTTACAGTTTTTAATTACTACAATCCTGGGCATTTCATTGTTAGTCAATTTTTACGTATGTCATTATAGGTTTCATGCCCCTTTTCCCCAAATATGTTCATAATGAATTATATGCCCAAATTCGTGTTCATAAACATTATTCAAGTTATGCCAAATTTCCCTTTTTTTCAAGTTATGTCCAATTTTAACATTTATTCCCTCGTTCCCAAACTAACGCATTCGCATAATTTTAGCGGCATGCCTAGGCTCAAGAATAGCCTGGCTATATAAAATAAAAGGGAAAGGCAAAGGGAAGATGTCAGGGATGATTATTCTAACAAAACTGACATAAGAATATGATGGCATAATTGTTAAGATGAAAATATAAGAACAGATCGGTGAATTTGTGATAATAAAACAGGTTCTCACACAGTAAGGATGTCATAATAGGCATGATTAGATCTATACAAGGATTTAGATGTCCAACTAATGACAGATCTAAATTAACCACAACATGATAGGTACAAGATGATCTAAATAGTAAATTAGATCTATAATAAAAAGTAGATCTGACATAATCAGAATATCATAGATTCACCAATTTCAATAAATCTGATATGATAATGGTTGAGATCCAAATTATAGTCATATCATGTTTTACTTTTAGTTATTTAAATCTAAAAATAACTTAAACTCACTATGTTTAGATCTAGAACAATAGAAGGAGAAGAGCAGTTAATGAATCACAGATCTACACTTGAACCTCTACACTTGAGTCTCTACACTTTGATTGCAGAAGAAGAAAGTGATTTTATTCCATCAAGGCACCGACAACATTTAAGCCTCCATTGATTTTCAATGAAGAAAACAAGAGAAATGAGCCTGTATTTATGGCTGCCAGCCCCCAGAAACTAACCAGCCACGTCAGCCGTAAGGGGGTTGACACCCCCTTTGAGGGGTCGACCCAGGGGTCGACACCCCCCTTAAGGGGTCAACTCCCCGAGGGCGGGAAATTTGCTGCCTCCTTATTTTCGGATTTCAAACTGTTTTCTGATTTTCTGATTTATTATATATATAATTGTCTTGCGCGTATACAAAATTCAAACCTTCGTAACTTCTTCATGCGGTGTCCGTTTTACACAAACAAAATGTCTATCTTGACCAGAATTTCGAGACGGATGCAATGGTGTTATCTGTTTCCCTTAATTCTAATTATTAAATTAATTATTATTTAATTTATCCTCTTTTAGTGTTGTTAAAATATGGGGTGTTACAGTTGACGAATGCACCCGCCTATTTTGTTGATCTGATGAGTAGGGAGTTTCTAAATAAAATTTTCATGGTCATTGTTGATGATATCTTGATCTTTTCAAAGAGCGAAGAAGAGCATACCCAACATTTGAGAGAAGTTTTGAAAACTCTCCGTGCGCGTCAGCTTCAGGCAAAGTTCTCCAAATGCCATTTTTGGAGAAAAGAGGTGAGATTTTGAAGGGAATGTGGTTTCTAAAGATGTGATAGCTGTAGATCCTGCAAAGGTAGTTGCAGTCCAAGATTGGAAAATTCCCAGGAATGTAACGGAAGTGAGAAGCTTTCTTGGATTGGCAGGCTATTATAGGAAGTTTACTAAGGACTTCGCAAAGATATTAGCCCCACTCACCAGGCTGGCGTAGAAGAATTTGGCGTTTTCATAGGATATAGATTGTGATGTTGCTTTCCAACAATTGAAGAGGGACCTAACAACAACCCCAGTCTTGACCTTACCTGGTGGGAATAAAGTGTTTAAGTGTACACCGATGCATGTGGTATAGGGCTTGGTGGAGTTCTGACGCAAAAGGGAAAGGTAGTGTGTTATGGGGGTAGATAGCTAAGGGTTCATGAGAAGAACTACCCTACCCATGATTTAGATCTGGCTGCTATAGTATTCGCGCTTAAGATGTGGCGTCATTATTTGCTTGGAGAGAAGTTAGAATTGTACACTGATCATAAATCGCTCAAGTACTTGTTCTCGTAGAAGGATCTTAATTTAAGGCAACAAAGGTGGACGGAGTTCCTAGCTTCTTATTATTTTGAGATTGCTTATACCCCGGACAAGGGTAATGTGATGGCAGATGCACTGAGCAGGCAGAGGATGGCCTTAAGTCCTCTGTTTATGGAGAGAAAAAGCTTGGAGTTCATATCGGCTTTTGACTTTAGACCCTCCACCGAGTTTTTGCCTGGTTTATTTGCATCGCTAGAGATACAACCTACTCTTATGGATCAGATAGGAGCTTCACAACGAGGTGATCCACAGATTTCATACATCTTGGATAGGCTCAGTAAAGGGGAGACTTCTAGTCACCTCGATAGATATTCCATTGACGATAAAGGGTGGTTGTGACGAGATGAAGGCTTTGCGTTCCCCAAACTAGAAGTTTGTTAAAGGCGGTCCTAGAAGAAGCCCATCATTCTAAAATTACTATTCATCCAGGCAGTGATAAGATGTATAGGGATATGAAGAGGGTTTTCTTTTGGGCTGGGAAGAAGAAGAATGTGGCAGATTTTGTTTCTCAATGTTTAGTTTGTCAGCTAGTCAAAGCCGAGCAAAAGAAGCCTAGTGATTTACTTCATCCTTTGGAGGTTCCACAGTGGAAGTGGGAGAGCATCTCTATGGATTTCATAGATGGTTTGCCTAGATCAAAGAAAGGCAACACCAGTATTTGGATTGTGGTGGACAGACTTACAAAGAGTGCTCATTTCATTCCAGTTAAGAGTAAGAGGACGACAGCTTGGTTAGCAGCAATTTAAGTTCGTGAGATAGTTCTTCTTCATGGAATACCTTCCAGCGTCGTAAGCGATCGTGACCCCATCTTCACCAGTGAATTTTGGAGGTGCTTGCAAGAAGAATTAAGTATACAGTTATGTTTGAGCACCGCTTATCATCCTCAGACCGATGGACAGATGGAGAGGGTGAACAGAGTTCTAGAGGATCTTTTGATGCTGTATATCCTAGACTTCGGAGGGACTTGGGAAAACCATCTTCCTTTAGTAGAGTTTACCTACAACAATAGTTATCAAGCTAGCATTAGCATGACACCCTTTGAAGCATTATACGACCGACCTTGTAGATCACCAACTTGTTGTTGGGAATCTATAGAAAGGCTATTACTTGGAAAAGATATGGTTAGGGAAACGTCCGAGAAGATTGATCTTATTAGATGACGAATGAAGAACACTCAAGATAGGCAGAATCCCTACGCTGACAAGAGAAGGACAGTGATTGAATTTGAAGTAGGAGACATGGTTTTCATTAAAGTTCCTCCTTTGAGGAACGAGGTTTGCTTTGGATCTATAGGGATATTGGCACCAAGATTTGTAGGGCCATTTCCCATAACAGAAAGGATTGGCCAAATGGCCTATAGAGTGAAGCTACCCGAGAGATTATCCGGCGTTCCTGATGTTTTCCACGTTTCTCATTTGCAAAAGTGCTTACATGATACCACAGTTGTTGATTCGAGTATGTTGGAGGAAATAGAAGTAGAAAAGAGGAGACAGTCAGACGAGTTCCCACCCGTGTTCTTGGATCAGAAGTTAAGAAGCTACGCAATAAAGAATTCAAGTCAATGAAAGTTCAGTGGGAAGATAACCCAGTGGATGCGACTTGGGAGACCGAAGACAAGATTCGTGCTTCGTACCCTTTTCTTTTAGAGGGTATGTTCTTGACCCCTTTTCCAAAGTTTTTATCTATACTTGTTTCTATCATTTGAGTATATCCTATCGATCGAATCTTCGACCTTTAGGTAGGAATCTCATGGATGTAGACATGTGTTTGAGACATGTTATGTTTGATGGATGCAAGTGTTTGCTAGTGGTTGCTCGTGGATGCATGTACACACACATTAGGCACTAGAACGGCTCAATAACTCTCATACCGCATATGGATGTGTGTACATTTTTCTTCTTTTAATGGATGGAAATGGATGTATTACCATATGGATATTGCATTTGGACGGATGATTGTGCACACATATAGAACTTACATGTTATAATAAGATCATTGCATACATGATACTAACATACATTGCATTAAGGAGGTCAACTGGATCAGTAGGCTGCCCGATCTTCGCATTAGTATTGGGACACATACACACACATTTGCATATGTTTATAAAAGCATTAGAAGTCTTTAAGGACAATGGATGCCTATGATTGGTGAATGAGTAGATGGGTTACGGATGATAGGATATACATTCTTCTTAACTTGGAGATTTCGGGGACGAAATCCTTTGAGTATGGGAGAATGCAACACCCCATATTTTAACAATACTAAAAGAGGATAAGTTAAATAATAATTACTTTAGTAATCAGAATTAAGGGAAAATGACTAGGCCATTGCATCCGTCTCAAAATTCTGGTCAAGATAGACATTTGGTTTCCATAAAACGGACACTGTATGAAGAAGTTGTGAAGGTTTAAAGTTTGTATACTCGCAATAGAATTATATGTATATAATATTCCGAAAAATCAGAAAATAGTTCGAAATTCAAAATTCCAGAGACGGCAAAATTCCCGCTTGAGGGGTGTCGAAGGTGGGTGTACCCCCCTAGGGCAGACGTGGCGTTTAGGGTTTGAGGGCTGGCGGCTATAAATATGGATCCATTTCTCTTGTTTTCTACACTGAAAAATAATGGAGGTCTAGATGCTGTTGGTTCCCAGACTGAATCAAACCTTTTTCCTTCTTCTGCAATCGAGTTATTCAAGTGTAAATCTATGATTCAACCTCTGCTATTCTTTTTCTATCTTTCTAGGTCCAAACACTGTGATTTTAAGTTACTTTTAGTTTTAAATAATTAAAAAGTAAAACATGATATGACTTTAATTTGGATCTATGCCTTGACTGCTTGAATCATATAATATCTGTTATAACTTGTGAATCTATGATATTCTGACATGACTATGACATGAATCTTAACCTTTATCATGTCAGATCTACCTTTGATTTTAGATCTAATTCACTATTTAGATCACCTTGTACCTATTGTGTTTGTGGTTAAATTGGATCTGTTACTAGTTGGACATCTAAATTATTGTTTAGATTTTATCGTGCCTATTATGGCATCCCTATTATGTTAAAATCAGTTCTATTATCTCATGTTCACCAGATTTGTTTTATATGCCCAACTTATCAATATGCCACTATATGTTTATGTAAATTTTGTTAGTATAATCATTTCTGTCATCTTCCCTTCATCTTTCCCTTTTTTATTTTATATAGCCTGGCTACCTTTGAGCCTAGGCATGCCCTTGAAATATACGAATACGTTAAACGGGGAACTAAGGGAAAAACATTGAAATTGGGCATAACTCATAAATAGGGGAATTTGGCATAACTTGAATAATGATTATGAATATGAATTTAGGGCATATAATTCACTATGAACATAATTGGGAAAAAGGGGCATGAAAACCTATAACGACATAGGTAAAATTGGCTAATAATAAACTGCCTAGGATTATAGTAATTAGAAACTGTAATTGCGCCTAGGCATGAGGTTAGATTACACTTGTGGTGGAAGTCTGCCCGGAATCGCCCGGCATATCCAGCGACCACAAGTAGTGAATCTAATGTGAAGGGTCTAGGTGCACAAATACGAGAAGTGATGAGAAACGAGGTTGAGCCCGATTTGTGGAAGAAGTCTGCCCGAAACCGACGGCATATCCAGCATCCACAAGTGGTCGGCGTAAATTGAGGGGTCCAATACATTATAACCTTAAATGGACATGGTAATGAATTGGAATACTTAACATAATCGAATCCATAGGGATTGTATGAACATGAACTTGAATAGGGGTTAAGCAAATTTGTTTGAACAGTGGGTGTGTTAATTAAAATTGAGGGGATGGGTAATATTTATATATATAGGCCCACAAACTTAACTTGAGGTGGTTATGTAATTAAAGACACCGTTAGGTAAGCATAACCAGTGGAAATAACGTGGTTATGTAATTAAAGACACCGTTGGTATACATAGCCTGTGGAGATCCTAGTGGGGATACAAGACAAGGGCGAGAGCTTGTATCATCTTGTGTGTGGGACCCGTTTCAGCCAATAACCCATATAACGGTATCGAATGACTACTCCGCCCTAGGTCGGAATAGGGACACGCTTATTGGGCTGACTGTAAGAGATCCAAACATGGAGGACAGTGTGGGCGGCGCAAAACGATCGTGACATGTGCATGCAGTCCGGGCAGAGGGAGATAAGACGACTGTGACACCAATAGATATGGTTGTGCACATCAACGAAGGGTTGCTACTTTAGGAAGTGATACCTCATACTGTGGGGGCAGGAACAAGGTATCTACGGAGTAGGGAGCCAATCGATTAGGGTAGTGGTTGGGGTACATCAAGACTCTGGTAAAGTTTAGGAGCCTGTTAGGATTGGGATACCTGTGGATTGTATGGGGTTAAAACCTCTCACTAGAAGTACGCCTAAGTCTACCATCTTATAGTTGTTGGGATCATCTCATTATGGTTATACTAGTATTGGTGCAGAGAATCAGAGTAATCCTTAGAGAAGCGTATACACTCTATCATGTTTACCTTGTCATACTTGCCTTTTATGGTGTTATCTTTCTTATCCACTTTATATGCCTGTCATGATACTTTTACTTATTTATTTGCTAAAAGTAACTAGACTCGCCAGACATTATGTCTGATCCTTTTTGTTTCCTCTTCTTTCTTCTGTTTCCCCCCTAGGTTCTCAGGGTGGGAATACTCAAGCTTGACCAGGATTCTGTTATCATTTGCTGGAGCTGCTTAGATGTATTACTCAAGCTCTTATCTTTGTTACTATGGCTATGTTTCTTTTAGGGAATCATGCTTCTTTTATTTTGTACTCTGATATTATAAGTGCCAGATAGAAGTTTTTATGATGTACTGGTTCTTATGTAATTCAGACATATGATATTTTGAACCATGATGCTTTATGATTAATAAAGTTTGTTTTTTTATTTCGCTGTATTTTATATTTGTCTTATAATGTTTTTGTTTCTGTTTACCTGTAACGCTTCACGAAACTTAATGCATTTTCTTAATGAGTGACATTAACAGACGTGGGGTTCCATAGTATAATATCGGCGTGATCAGATGTTCTGTACTATTGCGCAACTTAAGTGATATTGTAAGCAAGCACCATGCTCAAGTTCATGATTTCAATCAAAAAGCATACACAGAATCAAAATGTATTAGCATTTGAGCATAAAATCAAGAAGACAGATGCTTATAGTTCTTTATTAATTAATTTGTCTTGAACTATGTTTATTATTTTTTCAAAAACCAAAAATAAGATCAAAGGATTTTTTCCCCTTCTTTTCTTCAGGTTATGTTTAGAAGAGGAAGGTGGTTAAATTCGATAATGAGTACTCTAAATATACGTTGTTGAGTTTAAAAGGTTAATATGCAGATGCACTTTCAGAGATACATAGCAAACTTTCATAAGGAAATGGAGCCATCAGAGGTGACACGTAAACGATCATTAAAAAGGGAAAATATGATAGGAGGATGAGATAAGAATTCACCTACACGAATGCAAAAGCTTGAGCAATATAGATCAACGCGTCTGAGTTTTTTGTCCCTAGGTATTGAAAGGCGATGAACTGCCCGAATGTTTGAGATGCACTGGTTAGTATTGTAAGTAGATTTCATATAATATGATGATACTAAGTGCTAGAAAGGGATAAGAATTATAATATAAGACTGATGGAAATTTTAGAAGAAGAAGAAATTTGAGAGATAATATTGTATGAGGAGGAAATAATAAACTTATTTTATTATTTTTCTTCAAACTTAATTGCTTTCTTACATAAAGGAGATACATCATCCTTTTATATTGCAATACATTCTCTAGAATGTTTTAGGCAAAGCATTATCTAAATTCTCTAAAATTACATATATAAGAATTCTAGATTTTTCTTTATTCTTAATTTAATCCTTTCATTAATACAAATACTAATATGTCAAAACAATTAGTTCTTTCCTAAAAACCAAGATTATTTCCAACATCTCGCATAAACTTAATTTTTTAACTCAAAAAATGTCTCGCAATCTTTAAAAATCATCCTACTTCAATGCTTTTGTGAAGATATATGAAACTTGGTCCTTTGAATTGATGAACTTTGCTTGTATCTCCTTTTTCACAATCTTTTCTCAAATAATATGGTATCATGTGTCAATATGTAAACTTCGATTATGGAAAATAGGATTCTTGGCAAGTGCTATGGTTGACTTGTTATCCTTAAATATCTCCGTTTCATTATGATGTGACTTGTGCAACTCCTTTAATAATCCCCGAAGCCAAACTGCATGACGTACACAATCTGATTTAGCAACATACTCAGCTTCACAAGTTAACAATGTAACAATTGGTTGCTTTTTTGGGCTCCAAGTTAATGTCGTATCTCCCATGAAGAAAACAAATTCGGTTGTACTTTTACAATCATCAACATCTCCAGCCCAATCACTATTACTGTAACCAATTAACTTGAAACTATTAGAATGTAAATACAACAACTCAAAATTAGTGGTACCTTTAATATGTCGAAGAATTCTTTTTGTCGTCTTCAAGTGCGATGTAGTAGGAGCTTCCATGTAACGGCTAATAAGGCCCACACCATAAAGTATATTTAGCCTTGTGCATGTTAAGTATCTAAAACAACCAATCATGCTCTTGAATATGGTAGGATCCACCATCTCTTCTTGCATACATTTTGAGAGTTTGTACCACATTCTACTGGTGTGTTTACAGGTTTGCATCCATCCATATTGAATTTCTTCAATATTTTATATGCATATGATTCTTGAGAAATAAATATACCATGCTCATTTTTAATCACTTGGATTCCAAGATAGTATGACATGAGTCCAACGTCCGTTATCTCAAATTCTAAACTCATTTTCTTCTTGAAGTCATCAAAATATTTTGGATTATTTCCAATAAAGATCAAGTCATCCACATACAAACATACAATTAAATATCTCCAATAATGTTGCAAAATGCCTAAAATCATGCTATAAAGATTTATCATGGCTTTGGCACTTAAGGTTTGGACACCTTAATTATGGAAGTTTAAAATTGTTAAAAAAATTAAAAACATGGTGAAAAGTTTAGCATCAATAAATCATGAAAACAAATTGTGTGAAGGTTTCTTATTTGGAAAACAATCAAGAAAATCTTTTCCAAAATAATCAACTACAAGAGCCAAAGAACCATTAAAATTGATTCACACAGATATTTGTGGCCCCATAAAACCAACTCACTTGGAAAAAGTAATTATTTTGCACTTTTTATTGATGATTTTAGTAGAAAAACATAGGCTTATTATCTCAAACAAAAATCAGACGTATTTGATATTTTTAAAAAATTTATGGCTTTAGTCGACAGTGATTGTGGTTATAAGATCAAAGCCATGAGATCTGATCGAGGTGGAGAATTTACATTAGAGGAATTTGAGAGGTTTTGTGAAGAAAATGAAATTCATCTTCCATTGACAGTCCCTTACACTCCTTTTTTTTAATGAAAGTATATCTATATAACAAAAGTGGAGAAAAAAAACCCTTCTCCGATGGCATACAAAAACATATTTATTGTTTATAAGCGACTAAAAATCTGAAATAAACAAATAGATAAGTGCTAAAGCACTAGTCCCATACACTCCACAACAAAATGGCTTTTCCTTTCTTCTTTATGATGATCTCTTCTTCTATAACTATGATCACGACCTCTTCCGTTTTTGCTTCGATCTCTTCCATCTTTAAATGTTTCATTTTATTATAAGATGAGCTTTGTTTGAAGAGCTTGCTCCAATAGCTCTTCTTTGACCTTTTTCTTTAGTTTCTCTTCATAGGCATAAAGTGAACCCAAAAGTTGATCAACATTCATGGATTTTAGATCTTTAGATTCTTCAATTTCCACAACTATGCCACCAAATTTTAAGTCTAAAGATCGTAGAATTTTGTCGACAATTCAAGAATCTTCAATTTTTTTTCTCCGTATCTTTTCATTTGATTTACAACAGATAGAACTCGAAAAAAATACTCATCAACTGATTCTGATGATTTCACATGTAAAGCTTCAAACTTACCTCACATAGTTTGTAGTCTAATTTTCTTCACCTTATCGATTCCTTTAAAGGCATTCTCCAAAATCTCTCATTCTTCCTTACTATTTTTGCATTAGCTATCTTCTCGAGTATAGCGTCATCCAAACTTTGATAAATGAGCATAAGAGCCTTTTGATCATTCTTCTTCAATTTCTTTTTTAAGTTATCCCTTTCAATTTGGAATAAGACGGAAATATCAGCGGGTTCCTCATACCCATTTTCTACGATATCCTATGCATTTTGCGATCCAAGCAGGGCCTTTATGCAGATGCTTCAAACGTCGTAATCATCATTCTTCGATAAGGGAACTTGAAAAGGTGACATTGCATTAGCCATTTTCCTTAATTATCGAACCTGGCTCTGATACCACTGTCAAAAATTTTACAAGAAGAAGAAATTTGAGAGAAAATATTGTATGAGGAGGAAATAAACTTGTTTTATTATTTTTCTTCAAACTCAATTGTTTGCTTACATAGAGGAGATACAACATCCTTTTATATTGCAATACATTCTCTACATTGTTCTAGGCAAAGCATTATCTTGAATTATCTAAAATTACACATATAGGAATTCTAGATTTTTCTTTATTCTTCATTTAATTCTTCCATTAATAAAGATACTAATTTGTCAACATAATTAATTCTTTTATAAAAACCAAGTTTAATTCCAGCAAAGACAACATTAAGTCATTTGATAGGTTTGTAGTTCTTGTTTTTCCTTTAGTACTAAAACTATATCAAGTTTAACGGGTAGAAAGAACACAATCTACTTGAAAGTCTAATAGTTATGCTTCATGATACAAGTATAAATGTAACTACAACAATAATGTTTAATCTTAATTTCACTTAGATTTTTTTTCTAACTCTTGTGTGGGTGGTTCTTATACAACAAGCACCAATTTCAGAGGAAGGGAGAACTTTTATATTGCAAACAATAGTAAGCAAACACATTTATGCCCCCCTGACCTCTCATATCCAAATTCCATGTTTTACCACCAAGGTAAACTAGTTTGTGTCTAATAAATAGTTTTGTTAATTAATTAATCCATTTAAAAAAAATCCAAAGTTGAAACAAAAACTAAATAAATAGAATCATGAACGTGAACTTAAAATGTCGACCAACCGGATATAATTTCATGAACATCAATGCTCCAACAATGAATTTTGGTAACTAAGACTAAATTTGTTCATCTTTAATTTGAATTATTATGTACCCTGTTACTATAAGTTTGATAGATTATCCTTAGGATCTCTTGTCAAATTCCACATTTTTAGGATAATTAACTTTAAATAGCAAACAGAGATAGATATTCTTTTGGACTATAAATGGCTTTTAGGGTAGAGGAAGTTAGAGAAGAAAAACCCCTGTTCGATAGTTTTGTTCACTTTGATCTACTGGGATTTTCCGCATATAAATAAAATTTATTGTTTTTATTTTACATTTTTATGGTTTATTTATTATGCATCCTTCATATATTTAATTGCTTTGAAAATTTAAAATATGATTTATGCATTTGGTTTTTTAGTTAGATTCGTTTTTTAATACATATTATGTTTAAAAGCATAATTTGTCGAGATGAAAATTACATATAAATTACCAGCAATTTAAGATTTTTATTAGCATAATTCATGCTTATTCAAATATTTTGAATCGCAGTTGCACTTTGAGCACATAGCAAAAAATAAAACAACAAAGAAATGAATAAATAGCGGCGGCTTACCCCATTGTTTTATTTAATATATTGTAACTTGGGCTTAGGCCAATTGTATTTTACTTATCAAAGCCCACTACTGTATATTATAATTTCCTGTTTCGATTGTAAAATTCACTATTCGAGAATACAAATCATTTCAAACTTTCTACGTCAAATCTCTCTGTGTTTTACATAATACATTATTCATTTCATTATCTCGAACACAATATCATCAAAATTTAATTTGGTATCAGAGTCTGATCTTACTCAACAGCATTTAGATCTCGCTTATCTAGAACTTATTAGAGTATTCTCTTCATATAAGTTGTGTTTCTTTCTTCTCCTCAGAGTAATATCATCATCAGAGAGGAAGAAGGCATTTCCTAATCAATAGTGCCTTGCCATCAGTCTTACACATAGCTACAACTTCATCTTGCTCGCTATGTGTAAGAGTGTGACTGCATCTGTCAGTTCAATGCATGCTCTCTAGTTTGGAATCAAGAAATAATTAAGAAACCACACTATGCCATACCAGAAACACTATCAGAATAAAAGCTTCATCACTTTGGTTAGTTTGTTGCTGCAGTTAGTTCTTGAGGATACCTTTGATCACCTGATTAATCCTCTTAATTATGTCATTATCAGATCTCTGTTTGTCCATCATGGCTAATGATTATACTTCATCAACATCTGTGAATGTATCCCCACCTCAAGATGGAGAAACTACTACAGACAGATTAATAAAAATTGTTGTAAGTACACAATCACAACTTATCATAGTTCAATTAGATGAGAATGACTGTCTACTGTGGAAATTACAAATTGAAACTGTGATTCAAGGCTATGGCTTAAAAGATTCTTTTAGGTACAATGGATGTTCCATCCAAACTTATGGCAGATCAGAATAACAGGTTATCAGCAATGATGAGTACATAAAGTTTCACAGACATGATAGACTAATTAGTTTTTGGCTTCTATCATCTATAAGCCAAAGTATTTTTCCATAAGTAATTGGATGTAAAACCTCTGATGATATTTGGAAAACTATTAAAAGAGCGTTCAACAACTAATCTTATGCAAAGGCTTTGCATTACAAGAGGCAATTACAAAAAAAGTCAAAAAACAAATATTACCATGAGAGTGTATTTGATCAAGACTAAATCTGCATGTGATATATGTTAGAGGCAGCTGGTCACAAAATATCAGAACCTAAGCAAATTCTGGTTATACTTAATTGGTTTGGTGAAGAATATAAGGTTGTTGAAGCAATTATAGTATCACAAAAGAATTTTCATCTATGGATGGCATTCGTTTAATCCTACTATCTCAAAAGGCTAGAATTGGCAGTAAAAGAACACAAGAAAGTGATTACAACATCAACTATGCAGCAAACAAAAATAGAAATCAAAATTATAATTCTAGATCAGACCTTTCAAAGAGGTGGTCCATCCGCTTATGGTCGAGGAAGAGGCAGATGGAGTAATAGCAACAACAAACCAAAATGTCAGATATGTGAAAGAACTGAACACATTGCACATATTTGTAATGGCAGTGTCAAAGGTAAAAGACAACTATTTTTACATAATTTATTAAAGGTACCCAAATTCAAGAAGATTTTGATTAGTGTATCCAGCTTGCTAATGCTAACAATGTATACTTTGAACTTTATCCCAAGTATTGTTTGGTCAGAGATATAGTAACTATAGAAATACTTTTGGAGGGTGATGTTGTGAAGAGGTTACATAAATTCAATCTTGATTGTTGCAACAATACTGCTAAAGTTCATTTATGCTGCAATACGTTTGATGATAGTATAAGCTGTGATAAAAATAATTTCTGTCACGTTAATGATTTAAGTAGTGATAGTAGTAAAAAGTTTACATACTGTTTTTTTGGCACTATAAACTGGGTCACCTTAGTGTTAGAATTGTAAAGAAATTTCTTCTACTTTTGGTAGAGCCAACCGGTTTTTAAAATGACCACAACACTTATTATTATAACAAATAATAATTACAAATAATACAGGAGATTGACTGGATATCAACCTATTATAGACTTGACTAAGCACCACCATCCTATCTAGGTTGTAACATAGGAGCTAGACACTAAATTTAGACTACTAGTTACATGCTCCTCATAGGGAGGAAATTGCATGTACTGTTACAAAATATAACAGAAAATGACACAGCTACACATGACAACAGTGCAGTAACATAACATGGTACAATTCCAGAAATTGTGCTGTACAAGACAACTAACATAGATGGGACCACACAGTGATCTCTCAAGCACCACACCAAACACGTCCACAAGGAAGAACATGCACCACAGAAGCACCATCACTAGCCAACAGTGCAAGGAAGAATCCATATCTAATGACATATTACCTGTGACAAGGCATTGACCAGGCCATAAGCCCAGACCACCACAAAAACGTGTTGGTCAAAATGGTAAGAGAACAAGGACCTCCAACCATACCCAGCAATGTCGAGAGCTGAGGCTTCACCTTGTATGCCGAGATAGTTGGAAATCTAGGAACTCTCACCTCCCAAAACTAGCATCACAACACTAAAACAACTCCAAACTTCAAAGGAAGATGACCCTCAGACTCCTCAAGCTACTTACAACATCCCAGAACAACACTACAACGCAGAAACCTACAAGACGACATCCTAAACAATCATTGAATATCTGGCCTTACCTTTGCACCATCACGACCAAATAAATGGTGAGACGCGAAGCAAAATTGCTTGCCTAGGAAGCTCCACATAGGAACCAAAACATCCACTACCTACGTAAGACGAAATCCCTCCTGAACAAAACTTGCCAACTAGCAACCAACAACATGTGACCCAACAACCCCCGGAGCCGAACCCATCGTTCTTAATTAGCCAGACTAAGCCCAAAAAATAAACACGTAGCAATGTATAGATCAGAATCACTTGGACTCCTGGTGCAGCACATTACAGGAATCGTTTGGTTGGTGGTAGAGGAAACACGTTGTAGAGGCACCACAGAAAGCACTAGATATTTAGGAGAAGAACACCACACACAGGAAGAAAAGGGGAGGTTGAAGCGAGTTAGGGATTTTGAAGGCAGTCGAGAAGCGGATCAGGAAGAAAGCGGAAATTTGGAGCTGAGGTGTTAGATATAAACAGAAAAATGGGGATCTGACTCTAAGCCACGCAGGCAAAAGCAGGGATTTGAGGAGAAGAAAGTGGGATGAGAAGATAAGTGGATCTAAGAGTGAAGGAGGAAGGGTGTGAGATAGCGAAGAAGAGAAGAAAATAGGAAAATCCCTATCACCATTAATGACCTCTAGTCAGATTTGAACCTCAATTTTAAAGGAAATCTTTCTTATAATAAGATACCTTTTATTGATGCGAATTTACCATATGTATGTATTTATTTCCAAATGGGGAACAACCATAAATTAGCATTTTCTAATTCATGTACATGCTACACCAAACCAATTGATCTTATTGCTGCCGACCTATCGGGTCCAACACCAATAAGTTCAGACTTTGGATGTAATTATTATATATCCTTAGTTTATGCATGTACTAGGTATAAATGGTTATATCTATTGAAGTCAAAGTCCTAAGCTTATAATACTGTTATAAAATTTATGAGAATGATTGAATCAGTTTAACTGTACCATTAAAACTTTTCAATCAGTTGGGGGTACATAATTTAAACCTCCAACCGGTTTCTTTCAAAAAAAAAGGTATAGTTCATCGAAACACATGTCCTTACACCTCTAAACAAAATGGGTTACTAGAGAGAAAACATAGGCACATAGTAGAATCTGATTTAACATTACTGGCACATGCATCTTTACCTTTAAAATTCTGGACAGAATCATTCAACTCAGCTATTTATCTAATACACAGAATGCCAACTAAAGTGTTGAATGATACCACTCCATTAGAGAAATTTTATAATATTAAACTAGGTTATACAAAATTAAAGACCTTTGGATGCCAATGTTTCCCTTATTTAAGACCATATAATTTAAATAAACTTGAATATAGGTCTAGGCCATATACTTTCATTGGTTACTATGCCAATTAGAAAGGGCACAAATGCATTGACACCAACGGCAGAATATATATAAGCATACATGTAATATTTGATGAAACCATCTTTTCATACAAGAGTATGATATGAAAACATCAAAGAAAGTATTCATTCCAAATGTATATATATCTGAACTACCAACTGTAGCTAAAATGTGGCCTGAAAATGATGATACTGAGGTTGCTGATGCTCAACCTGACACTTAGAATGTAGTTGAATAGCAAAATTCAGATCAAGGTGAACCTTCCAACCATGCTCAATAGTATCCTGCAGCAAGTGACAATGATACCAGAATGTCAGGTGGAAGCAACAATTCAAACAATAATAGCAGAGAAACAACATCAGACAATAGTGATTTAAAAACAGGTCAAAGAGAGTTATCATCAAACTCACCACACAATCAGACTGGCCACCATATGATAACAAGAAGCAAAAGAGGAATTTTCAAACCAAAAACATACATTTCTATTGTAAATATGGATGAACTAGAAATCTATAGTGAGGCTGCAGATGACAAAAGTTGGATAGTTGTAATGACTGATGAATACAATGCACTCATAAAAAACAACACTTGGGAACTGGTTTATCCTCCAGACAATAAAAACATAATTGGATGCAAATGGACATACAGACTAAAGAGAAATTCAGATGGTCCAATTAATAGATATAAAACAAGATTGGTTGCAAAAGGGTTTACACAGGAATATGGCTGCAATTTTAATGAAACCTTTTCTCTAGTAGTAAACCATCTACCATCAGACTTATATTCACCATTTCTTTAAGCAGTGGATGGAAAGTCAAACATCTAGATGTCAAAAATGCATTCCTAAATGGAATACTGGTGGAATAAATCTAATATGCATCAGCCAACCACATGGATTCAGACAAAATCCATAATATGTATGCAAACTGGATAAAGCTATCTATGGTCTAAAGCAAGCTCCACGTGTGTGGTTTGAAAGATTGAAAGCTGCTTTATCAACAATGGGTTATCACCTAACTTAATCTGACTTATCTTTATTAATTAAAATTAACAACTCATCTACTACATACATACTAATATATGTTGATGATCTTATTATTGCAGGAAGAAATGAAGTAGAAATTATACAATTGACTGAATGCTTAGACAAACAATTCTCAATTAAATATCTTGGTGACATTTCATATTTCCTAGGAATTGAAGTAAAAAAACATCAAATTCAAAAATACATCTTTGCCAAAAGAAATATATTTCTAAGTTACCGATCAAGTCAAAGATGTATGAAGCCAAATCTCATCCCATACCAATGATATCAAAGAACATGGGAGAAGCCATAAGTAACATTAAACGATATAGAAGCATTGTAGGAGCATTGCAGTATGCAACTATAACATGACCAGATACTACTTTTAGTATTAACAAAGTGTTTCAATTTCTATAGAATTCACTTGACGAGCACTAAAGGCTGCAAAAAGGATCCTTAGATATTTAAAAGGGACAATCATCACGATCTAACATTGAAAGCAGCAAACAACAAAACATAACAAATTACTCTTACTCAGACTGGGCTGCAGATGTTGATGATAGAAAATAAGTAACAGGATACTTCATATATATAGGAGACAACTTAATCTCTTGGTGCTTAAAGAAACAAACTACTATTTCAAGGTCAAGTGATGAAGCAGAATATCGAAGTGCGACAAGTGCAACATCAGAAATTTTATGGCTTCATTATATTCTAAGGGAGCTAAAGCTAAACACTGGCATACAGTCGATAATAGGGTGTAGTAACCAGAGTACCATTTGCATGACAACAAACCCAATTCAACATGCAAGGACAAAGCATATAGAGATTGACATCTATTTTGTGTGTGAACAAGTATAAAAATAAAATCTATAGGTTAATCACATACCATCATTTTATCAAAAGGCAGATATATTTACTAAATCATTATCAGCAAAGAATTTTACTCAACTGAGAGAGGATTTAACGATAAAAGATTGATACGACCTGATTTCGTGTTCGATGATAAAGGATAGTTGCTATAATACAATGATTTTCCATCAACCTTGAGGCTTCTTGCCTTGTCTAGCTATGAATGATCAGATCTATAGATTGATTTAGGTTTCATCAATTTTTCTTCTGTCGATTTTGAGAAATTTAGGGTTTGAGTTCGGAAACCTTAAACCTAAACTGAGGGAGGCAAATAAAACAATGAAGAAATAGCTGATGCTTACCCCTTCGTTTTTTTGTATAATGTAACTTGGGATTAGACCAATTGTCTTTTATTTATCAAAGCCTGCCATTATATATATTATATATTGTCTGTTTCAGTTGTATAATTAACTATTCGAGAATACAAATCACTTTAAACTTTCTGCATCAATCTCTCTTTATGTTTTACTTAATACAATATTCATTTTATCATCTCGAATATATTATCATCAAAATTTAACTAGAAAAAAAAGGAAGAGCGGTGTCTCTACGGTTCAAGATCCAGAGTATCTTCAGTAGTAGAAATATAAATGAGATGGTCATCCCACAAAATGTAGATGTTCCTACTTTCATTTTTTTTTTGAAAAAGGAAAAGTTGCCACTTTTATTTTACATTACCTGCTTTTTTGGAAAATAAGTGTGTAACTTAGGTGTTTGGCTTAGCTGCATTGATCCCGAGTTTAATTATGGTTATACCTAGAAATGTGAATGTTGACTCTATACCAAATTCCAAGTCTATTTTCTTTGTTACGGTCGCTTCAATGGTTATTGTTGAGAGCGTTATATGACAATATCTTGTGTCGTCACTTATTCGAAGTCTTGCATTGCGTTGTTTTGACCTTAAGGTTTTCGAGGGAAAAATTATTTAAGGAGGATAGAAAATAATGACACATATTTTAGCATTAAACATTTATACATTTTATTTAAATATTGATCGTTAATTATTCAATTGGCAATTTTAAAATGGTATTTTCCACGAATGATCGAATCAGGACTTGAGACAAGTTCTATTGAGTCCAGATTATTCGTAACAAGGTAAATGAGTACATGGATCACTATATTTCGAGTTCGGACCATTTGGTGGTCAAATCAATCTTGAAATACATGGAAATAGTCATTCCGGGAGTATATTGTCGGAATATGATGAAATTTATATTTCTGGAATCATCATAGTGAGTTATGCACCATCAAATTTTGTAGCGATCGGACTTATTATGTGACCATGCATAAATTAAACGTGTACGATTTCTCTAAAAAACCAACATTGTAGTTTGAGTTTTAAAGGATAACTTCTGTATACGATCGATTTAAGTCTCGAGACTAGACTCATTGTTCTCAAAAGGCGTTATTACATATAAAACAACGGGCGGCATATGCCGATTGGAGTTCGCGAGTTTTAGGCCGTATTTGTTAATTAAAAATTATAATTATCCAAATCTGAGAGATTTGATTGGCCCATTCACTGTTCATTTCTCTTTCCTCTCTTTTTGTTTTACTGTTGCATTACCGTGAATGAGAATCATGGCTGCAACTTAATATTTGATTTAAAAAATCAAAATCACCACATCGACTCAATGAAATATTCCATTTAATGGGATCTTATCAAAATTTTCTCCAAGCCATGTGCATAAAATGGTGCGATCATTTTCCTATGGCCAAGCATTGAGGCACCTGGCCTTGGTCCAAGTTATTGATGGCTATAAGGAAGATTCTCAAATTGGAGAAAATCGTTGCATTTCTCTCGAGGGGGAGCACCTCCTCGCAACATTTGAACACGAGTGGCTGATGGAAGAAAAAAGCATTGAAAGGGGATGTGTGGGCTCCCAGGTTGCAACTTCGAGGGGAGGGGGGAGGGGAGGGGTGCGAGTTCATAATGGTGGTGGTGGTTGCGGAGGTGTCGCTTGTGTGGCTCAACGGTGAATTTGGCTCACCGTTTCGTTGAGAGATGGAGGAACTAGGAGGAGAGAGAAGAC
Organism: Allium sativum; assembly: GCA_030737875.1. Classification (NCBI taxonomy): domain Eukaryota; kingdom Viridiplantae; phylum Streptophyta; class Magnoliopsida; order Asparagales; family Amaryllidaceae; genus Allium; species Allium sativum. Next base: position 103,917,706 of record CM060920.1, on the reverse strand, counting down.
GTGAGGAGTGGGTTTGGATATCATGTATGGTTCATTATGTTTAGGGAAGAACGATTAAAGTAATAGGTAATTAATCTATGTATTAATGACATTTGGCAACTATTGGCCTACTTTGTGAACTAGGCTACACAAAGTTAAAAGGGGAATTGATGAATTAGAAAAGCGTACAATGCGGGCTCGGATCGGATTGGGGGTCTCGAGCCAAAGTAAATGGAAATGAAGAAGAAATCAGAAGAAGCTGGGACAAATCCAGATCGGATTGAGGTAGCCCGATCCGCTCATCTTTTTTCTCCGTACCTCCGAACCGAGACTAGGCGAATGAAAGACGGTTACATCCCACCACTCCTTAAAATACGGAGCAGTTAGTTACCCATTGTCCCACGTTCGCCCACAACTGCTATGTGTTGGCATCATCTCCAAAGCCCCCATCACCGAGCCGAGTGGGATGGCCGCCACGTGTCCTCGATCCGAAGCCACTCCAGGGAGATTTTTCACCTATAAATACACCTCCAAGGGTTATTTGAAGGGGCCTTTTGGCAAATTCAGAACTCAAAGCCTCTTGTCAACCGAATTTCATCACTATATTCCGGTCATAATCATTTTTCAAACTATATTTTTGAGAGAATTGAGTGGATCTATGAATGGTATGAGTGGATTTGAGTGAGAATCATTAGTGTACTTGTATCCAAATTATCAATTCAAAAAATAGAAAGTGGACGTAGGCTCTTTAACGCCGAAACACTATGAATCGTATGTTTCCCTTTTGCTTTTTGATTTCATTTTATTAGAACTATTGCTAATTTGGGAGTTGAGCAATTTTTGGATCTAAAATTTTGGTGTTTCGTTGAGAGCTCTTCGAATTCTCCGTTTTTTAGGATTATCGTTCGACTTTTTGGACCTTCAAGTTCAAAGAAGTTAATCCTTTGTTTCCAACATTTTCAAATATTTGCTGATTAATCACTGAAGAATTAGATATTATGGCTGGAGGAAAAGGAAAATAAGTGCAAGGCGCTCGGGAGAATGAAGCTAATGAAGATTCGCAAGCCATCGTGACGAGATCGCGGGGACAGAGCACCGATGCAAGCCGATCCGAACCAGTTGCTTCGAATAGAATAGGCGGCTCGACCCTAACCGAAATGGAAATGAAGAAGCTGCTCATCCCCCCCCGAACCGAGCCGGTTCCACTTCCCTACTCCGATCCGACCCAAATGTGGCTGAAGTTGGTACATCTACTCGAGCACCCACCAATGCTCCGATACCGGCCACGACGACTAGTGAACAACTCGTTCCATCTGCACCAGTTACACACGGATACTTTTCACGCCTCCTTGATATGCTTGAAAGTACTAGGGATGCTTCGGAAGCTCACAAACGTGACAGTCTTCATATGCAGGAGAACATGATCACTATGAGTAGGGAAATCAACGAGCTTCGTAGGTAGAAGACACCCTCTCCAACTCGCCGCCTTACAGCAGACCAATCATCCTCTTCGGATGAAGAGCACCCTCGTGAAAGACGGCCACTTGAATGGCCTGAAAATCTTGATCAGTTGACCTTTGGATCTTTGGGATCCCGTGGAGATGCTGCTCGTGTGCTAGGACCTGACGAATCGAGCCTAAGAGAACCTATATTGCTGCCCATGCGTGGATCTCACGTTATACCCAGGGATCCTAATTTTATTAATCCCACACAAAGGAAACTCCTACAGCCCCTTCCTCCCGTGATTGACCGGGAACGTAGGGAACATAGTAGAGCAGCTGCCGCTAGAAATAGGAGGACATCCCCTAATCAGGAGCATAGGGGTAATCCGAACATTAGGGCCAGAGAGCCTGAGCCTACATTAACGAATGCTGATGTATGTGCAATGGTGCGCCAAATCATGTCTGAAAGCCGACGCAACACCAATGAGGAGTGGGGCATTGAACAAAGTCACACTCCCTTTACAGATGACATATTGGACTTCCAATTCCCTCGATGATTTAATTTGCCACATATGGATTGGTATTCAGGGAGAACCAACCCTGGACAACATCTGATGTGATATGCATGGTTCATGAATGCCGCAGCAGCTCCAGACGTAGTAAAATGCAAGACCTTCCCGATTTATCTAGAATATGTGGCGTTGATGTGGTTCACCTGACTCCCTCCACAGTCAATATCAACCTTTAAAGAACTAAGTGAACGCTTTATGAACCAGTTTCGACTTCATGCTCGAAAATCTAAAAGCATCATTGAATTGTCAAGGATTAAACAAGCTCAAGGTGAATTTTTGAAGTCGTACTTAGACCATTTCAACCTTGCTGTTATCGAAGCCAGGGACCCTCACGAACCTACTATTTTGATGGCCTTGATAGAAGGAGTCGACCCTAACATAGAATTCGGGGATTACTTGTCTGGAAAACCGCCTCCTACTAGGGAATCGTTCTACGAAAAAGCCAACATTCGCTTGAGATGAGAGGAAGCCCATGCGAATAGAAAGAGAAAATCGGAAGAGGCTTCTAAGGATGATATTCAAAGCAATGTCGCAATAAAGCAGTCCGGCGACAGCTTAGGAAGGGTTGAGGTGAACATCGGCAACAAGAACGAAGGTAATAACAATAGAAATGGCAGTAGCAATAAGAGGAATAGGAATCGAGGGAATAACGCCAGCAAAAGACCTCGATTCTAAACTTTTGAGAACTATTGGCTATTGAGTGACACATTGGAAAACATCTATCTAGATACTTACAACGTATTGCAATATAAAAAGCCACCACCCAGACACTCAACCGAAAAAGAGATCGCTACGGGAAAGTTTTGTTTGTTCCATGGAACTCACAGTCATTCTACCAACGAATGCCGCCATTTGAGAGATGTAGTTGAGAAATTGCCGCGGAAGGGGAAGCTAGACGAGTACAAGGTTGCCCTACGGGACAGGGGCAAGGAGGGCAAGCCCCGAACCAAAACCAACCTACTTCCAAACACATAGCCCAACAGTAGGGTAAATGGATTGTCATCAATACCATTATAGGCGGGCCTCATCTAGCTAGCCATAGTTACAAAGCAATGGATCAGTACGTTATTGCCGCCAAGCACATTGAGGTAGGAGAGTGCAGTAACCACGAAGATATCACTCCAGTGAAGCAACAAAAGACGATGTCAGATGACGTCATATTCCATAGTTGAGATGATGCTAGGATTCAATCACCCACTGAAGACCCGCTGGTAATTACTACAGCCATCAACCCCGCTATAGTCCATAAGGTGTTGGTGGATAACGGAAGCTCGGTTAATATCCTCTTTAAGAAAGCCTTTTAACAAATGAGACTCGAAGCAAAAGACTTGAAGCCCTGCGAAGGATGGATACGAGGCTTCAATGGCCCGTCTACGGCTCCGATGGGATATGTAGATTTACTAATGAGGTTAAGACAGGGGGATCGCCAGAGAGTAAGAATCCTACCATTTGTAGTTTTGGATGTTGAATCACCCTACAATGCCTTCTTGGGTCGACCGGCCTTCATAGAGTTTAGGGCATGTATTGCATCTTGGTGCCTACTGCTTAAATTCCTAACTGACGCAGGAGTAGGAGTGATGAGAGGTAATCAAGCTACAGGAAGGGCTTGCTACATGATAGAGTTGAAGATGCTAATGAAAGGGTTGAGTATAGAACCCAAGGACACTTCTCCCCTTTCGAAGGAAAATTCAGCATAGCAATTAAAGGGTCCAGCCTCATGAGAGTCGCCCAGAGATGCGCTCGAGGATACAGACCCCAGAGAGGATAAAGAACCTGAGGACCGAAAGGAGACTCTCAATGAAACGACAGTGGACATCTCCATAGACGATGCGGATTTGACAAAAGTATTGAAGATTGGATTACAGCTAGACCCAATTCGAGCAAAGAGTTGGCTGACTTTTTGAAGGAAAATCTGGATGTGTTTGCCTGGACTCACGCTGACATGTGTGGGATATCGCCTGCTATTATGAGCCACTCTTTGAGTGTCAACCCAAAACACCCGCCGGTCAAGCAAAAGAGGCGGATGCTAGGCCCGAAGCGGTCAGCAGCTTTAAAAGAAGTAGTGGAGAAATTGAAGGAAAATGGATTCATCAAGGACTCAAAATATACCGACTGGATATCGAATCCTGTCCTAGTCAAACGGGAAGTGGCGAACGTGCATTGACTTCCCTGACTTGAACAAGGCTTGTCCGAAAGATAGCTTTCCTCTTCCTAGGATTGATCAACTGGTGGATTCAACGGCCAGACACGAGCTCCTGTCCTTTATGGATGCCTATTCTAGATACAATCAAATTCCCATGCATATACCAGATCAGGAGCATACAAGTTTCATCACAGACTTGGGGTTATATTGTTATATGGTAATGCCACTTGGATTAAAGGATGCAGGAGCCACATATCAACGCTTGGTCAAACACATGTTCTATAATCAAATCGTAAAAACCATGGAAGTCTATGTGGACGACATGCATGTGAAGTCTAGACAATCTCCTGATCATACAAATGACTTGGCAGAGATGTTTGGCATTCTGCGAAGGTATGGGATAAAGTTGAACCCTTTAAAATGCTCGTTTGGGATCGCATCAGGGAAATTCCATGGGTTCATTATAAGTTCTCGAGGGATTGAGATTAATCGTAGCCAGATAGTGGAAATAAAGAACATTGAAGAACCACGAAAGATTAAAGACGTTCAAAGCCTGGCAGGGAAGGTTGCCGCATTAAGTAGGTTTATCTCCAAAGCTACGGACAAGTGTGTCCCTTTCTTTGATTTGATAAAACGAGGGAAAGGTAACTTCGAGTGAACTCCCGATTGTGTGGAGGCTTTCCAAAATCTATTGGACTTACTAGAAAAGCCCCCAATATTGTCAAAACCTATGGACCATGAGGATTTGTTCGTCTATTTGGCAGTGTCGTCTCATGCTGTCAGCACAACGTTGGTGCGTGAAGAAGACAAGGTCCAGAGGCCTGTATACTACGTAAGAAAGAAACTAGCCGCTGCAGAACGTAATTATCCAAGAATATAAAAGCTTACTTATAGCCTCCTGATTGCCTCCCGAAAGCTCTGTCATTACTTTCAAGCTCATCCGATAGTTGTGTACACTGATCAACCTCTAAGACAAGTGTTGCAAAGACCAGAAGCATCGGGGCGATTACTTAAGTGGAATATCGAGTTGAGCCAATTTGATTTGAATTTTCAACCGCGGAGATCAATAAAGGGGCAGGCCTTAGCCGAGTTCACAGTAGAATTCACGACCCCCGAAGAAGAAACAGTGGATGACAAGGTTGTTGCTTTGGAACACGTGTTAAAGCTTAGTACGTGGAAGTTATATACAGACGGGGCCAAGAATGATCGAAGTTCCGGCGCCGGAGTTGTTTTAATCACTCCAGAACGACGATCCATTTACTATTCCCCACGATTGGAATTTCCTGCCACCAATAATGATTTCGAGTATGAGGCCCTGATTGCTAGGCTAAAACTCGCTAAGGAATTAGGAGTATGGACACTGGATATATTCTGTGACTCCACGATACTTGTCTGCCATGTTCGGAAGGAATTTGTGACCAAGGAACCTCGGCTTGTTACTTATCTTGGAAAAGTCTTAGAGCTTCTAGGCAACTTGGAACATTACAATATAACTAACATTCTAAGAGCAGAAAATCAGAAGGTAGATCAACTGGCTAGCTAGCGAGTTCTGACAACCCAGAAGAAACCGAAATGGTTCCGATAGAGATACTGGAACCACCAAGCTTCGACCTAATGGAAATTGAACTAGTCTTAGAAACTGAGCCAGAGAGGGAGTCATGGATGACATCAATAAAGAACTTCCTCAAGAGTGGAATTCTCCCATCAAAGAAGAGCGAGAGATGAGCTGTAATACATAAAGCTACAAGATACGTTTTACAGGACGACATCCTTTATCGCCAAGGGTTTTCCATGCCCCTGCTACGGTGTATAGCACACGACGACATCAAGCGTGTACTGCAAGAAGTACATGAAGGTGGTGTGGGGACCACACCGGGGATCAAACCTTAGCAAAGAAAGTATTGCGGTACGGGTATTTTTGGCTTACCGTGAATAAAGATGCAACTGATTATTCACAATGCTGCGACAAATGTCAAAGATTCACAAAAATTCCCAGAGCACCTCCAACTCAGCTTAAGTCAATGGTAAGCCCATGGCCATTTTCCATGTGGGGAATTGATATTATTGGAGTTTTACCCATCGCCAAAGGAGGAGCGAAGTACGCAATTGTCGCTGTAGATTATTTCACGAAGTGGGTGGAAGCTGAACCCTTAACCACGATCACGGCAAGGAAAGTGATAAGTTTTGTGGTCAGAAATATTATTTGCCGATTTGGGATACCGAAAGCCATTGTAACTGATAATGGAACCCAATTCGACAGTGCCGAATTTAGGAACTTCTGTTAGAAATACAAGATTGATAAAAGGTATATCACTGTAGCCCACCCGTAGTCGAATGGACAGGTTGAAGCGATAGACAAAATCATTGAATTTATTCTTAAGAAGCGATTGGAGCGGGCCAAAGCCAAGTGGGTGGATGACTTGCCGTTAGCTTTGTGGGCCTACAAAACAACCTTCAAGACGGCAACTGGCCATACTCCCTTTTCACTCTCCTTCGGATCGGAGGCAGTGATCCCGGTGGAGCTCGAAGTCCCCTCTCATAGGGTGACATACTATGACCCAATGACGAATAGAGCACTCCTCCTAGAGTCCCTCGAGATGGTTGAAGAAAAAAGAGATGAATCAGACTTGCATGCTTCAAGGCATCGAACCCAAGTATCACGTTATTATGACAGAATGGTTCACAATAGGACCTTCGAACCAGGGGACTTAGTGTTGAAATGAGTCTTCCCACCTCCAACCCAATTGGGTCCAAAGTAGGAAGGACCATATGCCATCCAACGGAAGCTTGATACAGGAGCCTTCAAGCTAACGACCGTGGATGGTAAAGAGATTCCTAGAGCTTGGATTGCTCAACATTTGCGGCGATATTTGAGTTAAACATGTACTACTTTTTTTTATGAACAATGTAAAGAGATACGACTTCCCTTGAAAAGTCTGTTTATATGAACAAAGGATTATAAAGTAGATGTAGGCTACGACTTAGCTGAACCACTATAAAAACATCGTGTGTCATTTATTTTCCTGCACTATTCTTATGTTCTGTGACTATTATGTTCTAATTATGTGATACTAAACATCAAATAAAGCTTAAAAGATTAAGAACAATTCACGTGCAAGAGCAAACAAAAAACCGTGTGCATAACAGGATTGAAGGAATGAGAAGACGACATTCCTAACTCTAACTCTCATGAAATGAGAAGAGAGTATAAAAGAAGGGAAGACAACATCCACCGAGGTGTGATGGTGCACCCGAAAAGAAACCGCCTCGATGATACTCTAACCTGATCACAAGACAAGAGAGTATAAAGATGCTCGAAAGAATAACCATCCTCGGTAAAGGGAACTTGACCCTACTAGAGAGTTAGGGGCAACTAAGTATTAAAGCTAATCAATCTTGAACAAAGCTTTAGATAGGCTACTTATTAAAGATTGATAGGGGGCATACACATGCACATCCCCCGCATATATTGTCTATTGTCTAAATAGTAGTGATTTTAAATAGGTTCTGTTGTTTATTTACATTCTTGCTTAAGTAATGAATTCACAAACATTTGACATTGCAGGAAATAAACTATTTTATTTACAAATACGTGGATTTACGCAGGAAAATTAAAACAAAAGATGCGAGGGCCGCGCTCGCTACAACAACGGCGGACCAAGAGAGATAAAACAAAGCAAAGTACAAAGCCACTCTTCATTTGGACTTCGGAGTAAACTTTGACTTCTTGGCAGCCTTAAGCTTTTCTTTCTCCTCTTTATCAACTTCACTAATGATACGCTTTGATTCTTCTTCTCTGGAATTGGAGTGCTAGAGTCCACGGATTTCTTCTTAGGAATTGGAGCACTGGGATCAGTAAAAGATTTTTTAGCAAGCTCCTCTGTAATTGACCGAGTTGAAAGTTTGATAACTAACCTTGATCAGGGAGTTACCACTGTAAGAGGCTTAAGACTTTTGGGGTCTGTTTCCTCAATTTTTAGCTGCATGCGCTTGTCTTGTTTGACCTTTATCTCAGCCAAAGTCATGTCATCGACATTCCCGGAATCTCCATTTACAACAACATCATCCTCCTCTTCATGTCCCTCATCACCATCATCTTCTATCAGAGCATCTATCATCTCCCCATGGTGAGAAGTTTCGGCGATGGGTGGCACATGATCTTTATCAGCAGCCTCCTCTTTCTTGTCCTCGGTTCCTCCTCCAGATTTGGGGACAGTGACTTCATCTCGTTTCTCCCGAGTTTCTCCAGTAGACCTTTCACCTGGAGTTGTCTTCTGTGAGTCATCAATTTTATCAGTTGACTGGGTACCTACAGGATGAGAAGTAACAGTTATCAACTTAGGAGAAAACACTGAATTTTAAAGTGTTTGTCTAATAATGTGATGAAAGGTTGAGATAGCCTTGGCAAATTGAGGTGAAAAAGTAGAAATACCCTCAGCAGATTTCTCAACTTGAGCAGCAGGAACTTCGGGAGACAGTCTGGCAATAGAAGGTAAGGAAGAAGCTCCGGGGATCTCTGGCCTTTCTGGATCATACCCTTCTACTACTGCAGTATTGGTTATGGAAGAAGAAGAACCAATTTCAATGACATCCTTTCCCTTGGCTTGACGCCTTTCCTCCTCCGTAGCGGCTAAGTTTTCGCCCTTCAGCTAAGCGGGCTATCTCTTCACCTCTCAAGTACTTCTCCATCAGCTTGTCCTCATCGACCAAGTCAACCCCAAGTTCTGATTTTTCCCCCTCGACAATTGGTCCTATGCATAAACGAGGGGAAGAGGATAGTCCTTAAGCCAAGCAAGATTTCGGTGACGAATCACCTGAGCAAAAAATCCAACCAAAGTTTCAAACTCTCGTTCAACTCCCTTTGAGTGTCTTTAAGTTGTTCATTGACTTCCTCAACTTGCTGCAAACCCGTATTTGCATTACCTTCGGCAAGAACTGCCCTTGCTTCAGCCTATAGTAATTTAGCCTCAAGCTCTATGTTCTTTTTGGCTAAGCCCGCTCTCTCTTGGGCGAGACGAGTGCTCTCGGACTTAGCATCTTCGGCCTGCTTTTTTAAATCTGTTCATTGCTGACTGTGGGATTCAAGCTCGGAATGATAACGCTTTTGTAATTCTTCGAGCTACTTATTATAATTATCTACGTCGCGTTGTGAAAGAGCGAGCTTAGGTTGGGCATCCTCCAGATCTTTTTCAGAGTTTTCGATAGCCCTTGCATCATACTCAACAGCATCGGCCATGGTTTTCACATCTTCCATCAGGTCACTAATGAGTTTAGAAAGAATCTTTGCATACTTCTTCATTTTCTTATATTGTTCATCCAAGAAATCTATAGTAGCCTTGACATCGGTGGCCCAATCATCTTTTACCAGTTTGAGTTTTGGGACAATGTGCATGTGCCTGAAATGGTGATCAGGAAATTGCTGCCTCAGAACTTCTAGTCTAGCCTGGTTCTCGTCATTGAGAATAACCAGTCTTGTGGTAGTCATGTCAACAGTGTGACGAGATAGTTTCGTGATACGTTGGTTCTTTCCTGCATCTTTCCCCGGTTTCGGTTGCTTCTCTTTTGGATCAGGAACCCTTTTTGAAGTACTGTCTTGAGGAGTCTTTCCCTTAGATGGAGCAGGAGGCTTAGGCTATACTTATCCTTCTCATGATGTGAATGCCGACTCTTGCGTTTGTCTGAATCTTTGTGGTGTGGGGATCGAGAACGGGAAGACCGACGAGGCCCTAGGTGGTCGATCCCTCCTGTCATCATTGCCCCTACTTTCACGCTGGTTATGCCTCTCATCAAGATCCATTGGGGGCATACTCGAACGAACATCTCGCATTTCGTCTCGCTGCCTCACCATATGTCTTATAAGAAGAAATAAAGGAATGTTAAAGTTAACATTAACATAAATCTCACAGTTCTATGACGTGCAGTACTAGAGTGCAGTGTGTTTCCTAAAGTGGTGACCCCCCCAAACAAACCAGCGCCTGGGCTGAGGCTGGTATGTGTAGTCTCCATGGACTTCATGGGAGTAACTTCTTCCTCAGAAGTTAGATTAAGAGGATTAGTTGCAAAATCATCTGCGTTATAAAAGGTCTCGGGCAAGGGAGAATCTCCTAAATCTCGATATATAGGGTCATCAACTATAGTCTTATCTCCTAAAGGAATGACAGATGGCAACTCTTTTGGAGAAATTGGCCTCTCAGGGGTAGCTACGTCTTCAGGAGTGATATATTTATCTCTATCCTTCTCAGCTATATTCGCTAGTTCATCATCCCGAGTCGAAGATGGAGAAGGAGGGTCCCTGAGGGGTACTGTTGGACTTTTCGAGCTATATCCTGTCTCAGGAATAATATCAACTGGGGGTATGTACACGTAAGGCCTTCTCCATGTCCTATGCTACGAGTTATGGCAAGTAGACGGTGTCGATGTAGATATTCAATCCACCAAACAATCCTTAATGGTTAAGAACTTTTGGTCATCATTAAGTGATCAATTCAAGCGATCAAATTGTACGGGAAGCTTCTCTTGTGGAGGATTAAGAACTGTAAAGAGAAAACAAGCAACGCTTAATCAATGTAAGATAAAGGTTGGAACCGAAACTCGAAAAAAATCCAAGTCCCTACTTGATTTGATCCATCCTCTAGCACACCCGGGCTGTTGCTTGATATAAAACCATTCGGGTTTTGGATCCCTAACATTACTACTAAACGGGACGGTGATAATTTTTCTATTCGGCACCGATTCAAAATATACGAAAGATGTGGTGTCATTGTTTCGATGCTTGAAGTTGTAAAAGAAATGTACATCTTCGAAAGTCAACTCTTCACCAAGAATTTCTTTATAGGCCGTATACAGAGTATACAAATAGGCGTAAGAGTAAGGAATAAGCTGCATTGGGGGCAATCCTTAATTGTCTTAGAAAATCGACGATAAATGGTGGGAATGGAGGTATTGCTCCAACAAGACACATTAGTCTGGTGATGGCCATATACCCTTCCGGTGGATTATGAGGACGATATGTTTTGGATGGCATCTCCGCATCTCTTCGGAGAATCCGGTGTTTTAAGCATATCCTAGCAAGTATGTCATTATCAATTGTCGATTCAACCGAGTCTTTAGGCGATTCCAAGATAACTGCATCCCTAAATTCGTTAGGGGCACGGCTATCTCCTACCCCTCCTTCTTCTTCCTCACCAAAAGAGACATCACCTCCAGAAGATACTTCACTATTGTGGGCTTCCATCTCGTAATCTGGGCCTCTACTATTCCAACCTGAATCGGAGATAGAAGATACATCTTCAAGGACAGGATTTCCAGATGTTCCTACAGCTTCTCTTCTTTTTTCTAGTCTAGATGAGCGTCTCTCGGTCATGTCTGATATACTATTGAAGAAACAATAGCAAGGGTTAGAGTAAAGTAGCCCGTGTCCCCCCGTGCAAGTTCGTGAGCTAAAGCGTGCAAGTGTGTACAATAACATAAAATAAGCATATAAAAGCACGAACAAAAAATTGACAAAACATTCGAGTGTTCACAATAGCCTTGAAAGCTTGATCATGATTAAAAGGCTCTATCCTAACTGCCCACAAAGTCATAGACCAAAGTCAGTGTTATTTGAATTAGTTGGGCAGTCCTTGCGCATTAAGTTGAATGTCTTCAGATCGGTTCGGGTGTGCATGTTATAATTGGTTCGATGTTCACGTAGTAATCAAGCCGGTTTGGGTGCTTCACATAAGCAGACCGATTTGGAACGAAGATATGGGATGGGGTTAGATGGGAGGAGTCAAGAGGGAAATAAATCCATCAAGATCGGTTGACCCCGGCCCGAATAGCATCAGCGTCACGAGATCTATCTACTCATCTCAACCTCCTACCACAACATTAATTCCTCCCTCCGACCGGAACCAGTCCAACCCACTGTCCTTGATAGCCACTCCTTATCTTCGTGGAGCATTCGACCCGAATCGACCCTTCCTCTCCGTCCTATCCCTCTGGAGCATCCAACCCGAACCTACCCCATTTTTCGCTTCTTCTTCCTCTCCGCCCCTTCGTCCCCTACCCAGCCTCTTGCCAAGAAGCCAAATCAAAGCTAAGTGCCTATGAGTTGGTGTGGCCAATGCTAATTTCAAGCTTCCTCCGTAAACGCCTTGAGGTGGCTACGAGGCCATCATTGACGATAGCGAGGAGGAGGAAGGCACGTCGTCGAGATCAACTAAATACCATGCTGAAATCGCTCAAATTATTCATGAATTCGAAACGAAATCAAGTAAAACGAAGTTAATCGGAGTTGTTAACCCACCTATGTGTTCGACTCGAAGATTAAAGGAGAATTCTAGAGTTTTGGGAATTAGGGTTTTGTTCTTCACTTTTGTGCGAACTCTGGAAAAAGATAGAAACGAAAGGAAGAAGAGAGGAACGGAGAAAATGGTAAAATTATATATGAGTGTGGAGTGGCCCTTTGTATTCCTGCCAACGTGATTCCGCTCGGACCGGAAGACTGACCCATGGACATTTGGCCCGTTCGCTTAATGGTGTTGAGATGCAGGAAAGGCCATACGAATCGGACCCGAATGATTGTCACTTTCTATTGAATTAGAAAAGCGCAAATTTTAAAATAAATACTGCAAGCGCACAGATCATGTAGTTATGCAGGTCGAATCATAGGGAGGCAAATTAAAAATTATTATTTATACAATTTCTTGGGCGAGCTAGACGAAATTTGGAGGTTGTGTTGAAAAAAACAAAATTTGAAACTGTAATTTGATTCAGAACAAATCTAATTGAACCGACGATCAAATCACAATTTTCAATTGAGAAGAAAATAGAACTATGAATCAGATCTGAATCTAATGAAATCCAATTTAACCTAGAAAAGCAATTAAAAGCAGAAATTCAATTTGCAGAAATAAAAATAACAAACAGGAAATAGAATTAGGATTACCGCTGAATCTAATCAGACGGTCAGTCGCTAATAACAATAAGTGCAAAATACAAATAGTGTTCTACCAAATCTAATTGTGTATACAACACTAATTGCTAAGAAAAAAAGTGCAGAAAAGAGAAAAGGAAGAAAACTTTACTAATTTGAGGATGATCTTTCCAATGAGATTACATGGATATTTGTAGGAGATAGATAGCCAACCCTAACCCTAACCCTAATATAATGACAAATGTGCCTTAGGGAAATTACAAAAGAGTTTACAATGAGAATTGCAAATGGGCCTTAGTGAAATCTAGTAAATTTGGGCCTTTCCTCTTTTCCTCTTGCTTCCTTGGCAATTCTTCATTGATTTGTGATATACATAGCCTTTCTACTAGTTATCTTCTTGTCCACAAAGCAACTAGATGTGAGATCTTCATCAGCAAGTCGTAAATATATAGCACTTTGATCTCTATTTTTATATTTTATGACTACATGTGGCTAAGTCGGCATATCTGTAAAAAGTGACAAAATAATACCAAAGCAATATTTATTTATATACAAAAGATAAGATATAAAAGCATAAAATAAACACATTTCTATGTTAATCACCGAACCTCAGACATTAATTCAGCATATAAAGTAGACTTAAAGAGAAGCATATAAAATCTTACCTGGAGGAGCTGTTGGACATCAAGCAAATTTCTCGAAATAATTTGAAACAATGGAAGCAATTTGTGCATTCTATGGTGTATATATAGACGATAAATGTTGTAACTTTACGAAGCGACATAACCCTATGAACGAATGGGAGTGACTATTCAACGATCCAATTTCAGAAACCAATACATAGACAATTTTGAAGCACACTCCATCTTCAACAGAAGTGCACTTCGAGGGGGAAAAATGTTGGCCTAATTTGTGAACTAGGCTACACAAAGTTATAAGGGGAATTGATGAAGAGTATTGATCAGAAAAACGTACACTGCGGGCTCGGATCGGATGGGGGGACTCAAGCCAAAGTAAAAGGAAACGAAGCAGAAATCATAAGAAGCTGGGACAAATCCGGATCGGATCGAGGTAACCCGATCCGCTTCTCTTTTTTCTCCGTATCTCCGAACCGAGACGAGGCGAATGAAAGACGGTTACATCCCACCACTCCTTAAAATACGGAGTGGTTAGATACCCATTATCCCACGTTCGCCCACAACTGCTATGTGTTGGCATCATCTCCAAAGCCCCCATCACCGAACCGAGTGGGATGGCCGCCACGTGTCCTCAATCCAGAGCCACTCCAGGGAGATTTTTCACCTATAAATACACCTCCGAGGGTCATTTGAAGGGATCTTTTGGCAAATTCAGAACTCAAATCCTCTTGTCAACCGAATTTCATCACTATATTCCAATCATAATCATCTTTCAAACTATATTTTTGAGAGAATTGAGTGGATCTATGTATGGTATGAGTGGATTTGAGTGAGAATCATTAGTGTACTTATATCCAAATCATCAATTCAAAAAATAGAAAGTGGATGTAGGCTCTTTAATGCCGAACCACTATAAATCGTGTGTTTCCCTTTGCTTTTTTGATTTCATTTTATTAGAATTGCTAATTTGGGTGTTATAGCCATTTTTGGATCTAATAGCAACTTAAACAATGTGAAAACTTATAACATGTGTAACTTTTGGTTATGAGGTCAGATTTGGTCACTGTTTCTTCCGTTGGACTCATATTGACGTGCTCTTCATTGTGGAGCTTGTCTGGGATGATTTGGCTAAGATGAGTGGTATTGTCTCTCACTGAACTATGTCTGCCCGTATCGTATAAATTTGACATTTTAAATTATTTCTGACTTTAAATTATAATACTAGGATAGTTGAGCCTAGAAATAATTAATAAAATGATTAATAAGCGACTTAGATAATTTTAATCATGATTATCGCATTTTATCTTGTTGTGCGCTATTCACACATTTAAGAGCTATTGCGCACTGTTTTGACCATATTGATAAATTTAGGTTATTTGGATATTTACATCACTTTAATTGTTATAAATAGGTTCGATTGGTTTTATTATTATATTATAGATGTTCATGTGCTATTTAGGAATTTGCACGATACTTGTATGCATGGTTGAACTGTTTTCTTAGTTTATCTTAAAACACCATTCTTAGGCGATATAATATTAGGAAATATTTCGTTCATTAGAGTTTGGAGTGATTATCGATCTAATGCGCATGTTGGTGCATCTTGATTGAACGCACAAGGATGATTGACTCGAACGGACGAGATAAATTCTCGAAGGAGGTTTAGAGAGCATGATTGAATTTGACGACGGAGCAACATTGGAGCTCAACGACAGATTTAAAGATAGAGCAACACTGGAGCTTTGTGATCAATCTGAAGATGGAGGATGGAATTGGTGATCTAGGTAGTCATTATCGATTAAAATGAGTGGTCAATATCAACTGCCATTGTTATTGGCCATTTAGTCAATTTGACATGGACGATGGTGCAATTTCGAGCAGCAGGACATGATGGTTCATTTGATAACAATTTCGACAATGGCTCTTAGATCAGTGGCTTTGGCATGAAGCAATGATCTGGTGCTTCTATATGGTGAGTTGTCATTCGACAACGATTCCAAGATGGGGAGCAAGGTTGCTGCGATGGATAGTTTTTCTCAGAGATGCAGAAAATACGACATTAAATCGTACTGAGTTGACTGTCATGTGAGGATGGGATGACACATAGTTATCATGACGTGGAGGGAAATCGATGAGGTCTCACAGCATTATTGTCTGCCACGGATAGCAACCTTTTGAATTACTTCAGATGGTAGACTTGTGGACAGTCTAAATATGGATTTTACTACGGAGAATATATGAAAAGGGGTTACTAATATTCATGACTTTGGTACACCTTTGAGAGAGTTGCATAAGGACATATCAGAGCCAATTTAGTATAGACTGATCGCCCCAGACCCCTGAGCTAATCGATGTTTTGGACTGGGTAGTGTTATCTACTATAGTCTTTCGATGTAGGACGTCGTGATTATTTGGTGGAGTCAGTCGATATGTTAGACCCGTCAGTGCCTTGATGGATTTGGTGACTGGAGTACTGGATATCATATACTTTACCCGCTAAGTGAGTGAATATGAGGATGGTTGATGGACCCTCTGTTTATTTACTTGTTTATCACCATTTAGTAAAATCTTATTACACCTTCTTTACATGATGTCTATCACAGTGTGACATATATCGATTGTTATGTGCTAACTCTATGGATGTAGAGGCGGGACAAGCATGATTCTCCATACCCTCCGTGCCATATATACTATTATGACTTTTACAGTTTCATGAGATTTGTTTATCGCTCACACAAGACTATTGTCCGACCCAAGGTTTTATTTCCCTCTTATTACCTTGAGTGCTCATCGGTGATGCTAATGAGCAAACCAGGTAACCGGTACAGATATTATCTAGAGATTCAAAGATGGATTCATAGGAGGTGATATTTTTCATATTTACACTTGTACTGTACTTGTTTATTTCACTGTGTAGCACTGCGGAGCCATGACAGTGTTATGTATTTTTTTTTGAGACAGTGTACCAGTTTGGGTTTATTTATCTCTTGTATAAACTCTATTACTATTACATATAACTATACAGGCATGTATGCTCTGATTATATGGTCTGTACAGTTATTACTTCCCGCTTGTTTTATATCTATGATTTGATTATTTTATGTTATCTAGTGTGCTCTGAGATATATGACAGATTTTGTGATTGAGTATTATATTCCTTTCTTGCTCTTATATTTTCTACTTTTCTTTCCCTTCTCTCATCTTTTCTATTATTTCTTTCTCATGACAATCGCTTTACATCAATCGGGTCCTTGTATAACGCAAATTTTTAAATTTAAGCACCAATGATGTATAACGGGTCGTCACACAACCGTTCTTTGACCAATAAAACCGCCCTTGAAAAAATGAGCTAAAAATCTATGGAGCTCTCATTAGACATCAAGATTGATTTTTTTGTTATTAAACTAAGTTGGATTGGTGGAACCTTTTTAGAGCTATAGAGCTACGAGAGTCCTTCGTTTTGATTGGTTATGGCTCCACTAACTCAAAACGGATCAAAAGTTATTGTTAATAGAAAAGACTATGTCCTTAGGGTGCAACATATATTTAAAAAACCAAAATGGCACCGTATGACTTTTAGAAATCTGTTTATTGGGGATGAAATAGAAATATAACATGGTGCATCATATTTCAGCAATAGTATATCTAACTCCGACCTCGGTCAACCCCTCTTTGGCCAATGAAATTGCACATGAAAAAATTGAGTTAAAAAATACTTCAACTCCAAAAGTGATTAAGATTGATTTTCTTGGTTATTATACTAATTTTTAATGGGGGGACCTATCAGAGCTATAAACCTATGAGATATCTTTCTTTTGACTGATTATGGCTCCAGTAACTCAAAATAGATCAAAAGTTATGGCTGACGGAACAACCATTGTCCGTTGGATGCAACATCGACATTTTGAGGTGCAACATCAGTTCGATTAACCGAAAAAGCACTATATGATTTCTAAAAAGTAGTTTATTGAATAAGATATATAAATACAACATAGTGCATTATGAAATTGATTATCTCAAGGGTTTGATCGCTTATATAGACTTGTAATGGAACTGATATCAAAAGAGGTTGCATATTAATACCCATAATACGTTAGTGGTATCCCTTTGTGAATAACCATAAGATCCTCTTCCTTTTCAAATTGAGATTATCAACTAATAAAATACCCATTAGTACGTTATTTTATTTTGAATAAGAGCTATTTTCGTCAACAGAAGTCTAGAATTTTCTTTGTTTGCACTTGATAACATCTTGTGAGAAAAGTTTTAGAAACCATGTTTCTTCGAAGGGGTTTCAAGTAAACCAAAATTTACTAAATCAGTTAAATCGACTCAATCGAATAAATCAAAACTTTGTAAATTAGAACATAAGGTAGAATAGATCCTTTTCTTTTCGGGATTGATGCTACCCAACTAGGACTGTTTACCCTTCTGCATTGTCTTTCCACTAGCTAAAGGAAATAACTTCGAGCTAAAACCCTTTTTTATTCATGGTGTGCCAGTGTTCACTGGTTCCAAAAATTCCTATGAGTTTTTTTAATGATTTTGAATTGTATGCATCCACAAATAGAATGCAACTAATAATTAGCAAATTCATGAATCTAAGGCTGGTTCCATTCATACTTCTTGAAGGCACTAAAAGATGGCTAAGTTCTCTTTAAAACATTCAATAAGAGGTTAGAATGAATTTATCACAATATTCTTGAAAACGTTTTTCTCTTTCCATAAAATTTAAAAACTAGAGCTGAAACAAATTAGTTCTCTTGAAATGAGGGGAACATTGCAACAACTGGGAAAATACGAGCCAATTTAAAATTTTTAAATTGGTTATTTTAAAGAAATTTGAACAATTGAAATAGAATATTTCAACAAAATAAAGAGTTAGAAATGGTGCGGCAGTTTGAAAATTTGAATTCAAACTTTGACTGACTGTACCGGGTGCAAAATAAAATGGATTTTAGTGAAACCAAAAATATTTAAATCTGTTTATGAATATCTTTCTAACGAATCTGAAAAATCGAAGTTTCATAGCGGGAATCAAAAGTTGTGGCCAAATGAATTTTCAGAAAGGTCACTATAGAGAATATATAGCCCTTGAAAATAGACATTTTGCAAACGACCTCGAAATTCGACGAAACCACTTTTGTTGGATCCGGGATGTTAGATTATTGCTAGGTTTCAAATTTCATAATTTTTGAAGCTAATATGTGAGCGTGGCAAAAGAAAATGTGTTTGGATGATTTTTGTTAAATTGGGTCGACTAGAAAATGGCCATTTTCAAACGACCTCGGGATTCGACGAAACTAGTTTTGGTGGGACCGTAGCATCAAAACATAGCTAGATTTATTTTTCTGGAATTTTTCGAATCAGTTTGTGGCCCTGACAAATTGAAATGTAAGTTCAAATCGAATATTGAATGTTTTATATTTTAATTTTAAGAATAACTGAATGTAACAGTCGAATTGGCCTAAGAAACATATCCCATTGTGTTCGGGACGGGGGTATTTAGCTAGGGACGATAGTCATTGGGACTGGATTGGTGTTCGTATGAAGAAACACTATTTTAAAAATTAAATAAAGCACCAGCCAATTAAAAAATTCCATTCATAATTTAAAATAAAAAAATCCTCTAAAAAACCCTTGCCGCCCTCTCGCTCTCGACGGAAACGATTTTCCCACCTTCCCGACCCTTTTTCGACCGCCACAACCACCTAACGCCTCCGCCACCACCCGATCTTCAAAGCCCACCTCCTCCTCTTTAAATCAATACCGCCCTCACTCCCCATCATCGCTCCATCGCAAAGAACCATGCCTCCAAAGTCTTCAAATTTCCACTGCTGCCACGCACGACTCAGATCACCGAACTGGCTGTGACCCCCCTGCGCCTGAAGCCCTCTCCAACCTCTTCGTCGTGGTACAGGTCGATTTCAACATCATGCAATGGTTTGGTCGTTAGATCAAAACCTAGTTTTGAACCAACGTTGAAAGGTAACAGCTTTGTTTTTTTGAACTGAAAAATAACACTTTTAAGTGTTGCAAACTTTGAAAAATCGTATCTTTATCGCGTGTTAACGAAATTTGATGAAACAGGAGACATCGTGACCGCAAGGACGCTCTCTACATACTAGAAGTGTCCGGGGATTTTTCTGAGCTTGTTAGGATTTTTAGAAAAACGACAAACCAATGTGAGATTTCTAAACTGAAATGTGAATGGACATGTGTTGTATAAGTTATATAAGCGAAATATAAATTATATACGTGTTGTATACCTCATGTACATGCATTGTATAAGTTATATGAGCAAAGTATGAATTATACATGCATTGTATAAATCGTATGTGTGTGGGAGTGGAAATAAAATATATTTATATACGAATATATATATATATATACTCCCCTCGTCCACAAACCATGGGCGATATTTATTGATTGTGAATTGGTGTGAAAAATTAGGTGAATAATGTGAATGGTTGATAGGATTGTTTGTGGTTGATATTGTTTGGATTGTGGTTGAAAAATACCATTGTGGTTGAAAAATACCCATTTGTGATTGAAACAAAATTTGAATAAATTGTGGAAAAGAAAAACATACTCTCCTGCGTGCGAAATAGATGTATGAAATCCCCATTGCCAAAAACCGCGAGATTTTAAGGTATAGCGAGGAGCCGTACTCGGGACGGTGCTGGTTTTAAATACCCTGCCGTTATGCTACCGAAATTTTCAATAATATTCATGTGTTAGAATTATTTTCATATGTCGAAACTATATTCATGTGTTGAAATTATATTCATGTGTTGAAACCATATTTATGCGTTGAAAAGAAATTCATGTGTTGAAACCGTATTCATGTGTTGAACAGAAATTCATGTGTTGAATAGAAATTCATGTGATGAATAAAATTCTTTGAAAAATAAAAACAACGTCTTATCACATATCTAAACTATATAAACTATTCGTGTTTTAAATAAATTTTTTTAACATTAAAAATCACATTTCTATTATATATATATACACTATAGAAATTATTCATGTGTTGAATAAAAGATTGGAACGATAAAAATCATATTTTTATCATATATGTGAAGTGGAAAATATTCATGTGTCGAATATATAGATTGAACAATAAAAATTACATTTTATTGTGAATATGAAGTGCTAAAAATGTTCATGTGTTGAATAAATATTTTAGACGATAAAAATATCATTCTTATCATGTAAACGAATCGTTAAAAATATAGAAGTGTTGAAACAAACATTTGTTCGCTAGAAATATTATTTTTAGCTTAGTTTTGCACATATATATATGCATGTGTTGAACAGGAAAGTGGATTAGCTGTTGAGTAAAGAATTTAATTGCGTGCCCGACAAATAGGTGAACATTAATGAGTTGGATGGGCAATTTTATTATTATATCAACTCCTGTGAATGCCATTGGATGTCGAGTGCTGGTTGTTCTGTGTGTAATAATAAACGTCGCCATAGGATAGTAACAATTAATTTTGAACTACACTACATGGCATACTTCGAGACGATAGGCATACTTCATCATATACCACATAAACATCTGGAGCCTGTGTGACGAGGTTGAAGACTTACCATGCGAGCGAGAGGCTTGTATGGCGATGACTATATATTACAGGTTGAACTGATGACGGATCTGGACTATATAAATTGTAACGGTAAATTGCAAGATTAATAAAAAAAACCCCACACGGGTCTGGAGGTGACAATAAACACGTCTCTCTGGTCATTAAGGCACAAAACCCATTTATAGGGTGACAAGAATTTATTCTCTGGAGTTACGATCTATACACACTCCCTTATGGACAACGGAATATATCACTATAAATATGTGCATGCTTATTAGGATATATTGGGTACCTAACACGGTCCAATAAATTTCCAAACCCCTTCCCGTACAAAGGAGGTTATGGCGAAATTTTTCGAAATATAAAGGTGCTAGTGAAATATTTGAAGTGAAAACGATATTGAAATCGCCGAATGAATTATATTTATATATACATATATAAATTAAATTAAAACGAATCGAGGCCGTGCAGTTCGCGTTTTGAAATCGTAATTTTAAACGATTATATCGAAAGATCCGACCATCGGATTTTGACGAAACTAGAACCATTGGGTCCGCTTTGGGAATATCTTCCCAATGATATAAACTTTGTTGAAATCCAACGGTTAGATTTTCTGATATGTGTAAAACAAATTTAGGGAAAAACAACGCCAGTGCCTCGGCACGATCTGAAACATCTTTTAATTAAATAGGGCCGTTTTAAATAAATTAAAATGACGATATATCGTTATAAAATATTATAGACGATATAGGATGGGAATAAACCGATTCTTCTTGGTTTGCTTGATATTTAGTGGTTGAATGTGTTTGACATGAAAATTATACTAAAGAACAGAAATGTGAATGTCGAATGATTTAACCAGGTGAAGAATTGATTTGAAAATCTAAATATACGTGGATTATTTGAAAAGCCCGAGTTAACTCTCATTTCAAATAATCGATCGACGGTTAGAAGTTGAAGAGTTGAAGACGGTTCAAGACCGATGATCTTCACATTTGGTGGATGGGCGCTACTGTTGCTCATGATTGGAGTAGCTACCTTGAAGGAGCTGAAGTGGTAGCCGTCTGGACGTATTGTTGATTGTACGGATACGCGAGGAATATGGTGCCTCCGGCTTTGTTCAAACCCAGAACGACATTGTAAATGGGCCATGTGTCTGAAATTGGATTTTGTTCTGTGCTGATTGATCTCGATTAAATATATATCTGTTTGGCAGCGGAGAATTTATTCTCTTTCTTAACGCCCTTCTCTGAGACGTACGAGCTCAGAGGTTATATATCGATAGAAATCAGTCACATGGAGTGAATTTCCTGTGTGGCACGCCTAAGTGGCAGATGATCAAGGCTTCTGTTGAAAAGCAGAGTATTGTGGTTGATGATCAAAGCATGGCCTATGTGGCATAGCTTTGTGTATAGCGTGGATTCGCGAGCCTCACACCTCGGTATGAGTCAAAAACGGGGTAAGGACCCAAGGAGTCCACGACGTTTCTTTCTAGCTATAGGTGATGTCAGTGACCTACCAGCCCTGACATTTATATATACTTTTTACCTGTGTGGTTGTTGGAATGCGAGGCGCCTCGATTATAGGTCCTATAGGACCGGGGAACGTGTGTTCAGGAATTGCTAATCCTCAAAAGTAAGAGAGGACTGGCCTTGGAGGTTCCAAGGATCGCTGTGTGTGGTCCTAAGGCATTTGCTAGAGTGTCTTGAACAGAGAGGAGCTTGCCCCTTGCCTCGAATCATGATGGAATCCAATTTCCAATACGAAATTGCGGATTTGATTATATTACTAGTATGGCGACATAGTGGTTGGATCACTTATGCCGTCTATGATTGATATTTATGATTGAATTCGCTTTTGAAACATATATGCACTAGTAATAATATCAAACACTTTTGTTTTATACATATGAAGCATTTCTTGGCCATTATAAGGTAAAAACTCTATCCTCTGGCTTGCGTTGCATTGTGTGATGGGACTTGAGTCTTATAATGGCTTCATTTTTATAAAAAGCATTGCGATGATTTAATAATTTACTTTATTTCATGCACTAGCAATCATTGGAGTAAACCCGTTCCGCGAAAGTGGCGTGGTCCTTTGATTTGCCTTATTATTGTTGTTTAATTAGTTAAGTAGATTTCTCATACCAGTCCCATGACTGACTCGTAGTTTGTTTCACCTTGCAAACTCGGGTGCCCTTATTTTCACACGGGCAGCCTAGTATCAGGTGGCTGGACCTATTTTGGCTTTGCACTGCAGCAGAAGTGCACCTTATGGATCATGGCGAGGCTTGACCTCACAGTGTTGACTATTGATTTTTCCACCATTGTTCTTATATTTATATGATTCTGCCTCTGGCGATGTTGACTGATGTTTCTTTATGTACTCTCTGTGTACATGTACCGCTTATGGCAATGTAGACTGATCATGTATCTTTATGCACTAAGTTGTATCCTACACTGTGCTCTCTGATGTTGTGATATGTATGATTCCGCTGTCATTTTTGTGTAAATTATTCTATTTCCTGCTTATGCTATTATCTGTAATCTGCTAATGATGATTAATGTGTTATATTCCAATGATTATCCTTAACACCGTAGCACGGGGTTTTGGGATCGTCACAGGTGGTATCAGAACTTTGGTTAACCTTAGTTCTGGAATTTAACACATTAAACACCTCATCATAATAGAATCAGTAGTATTCTAAGGCGAGTAGCTCATTATAGATAGGACTAGTAATGTCCTAGAATGAACTAAGCAGATGGAAAAAATAATCTGATCAGTACATCATTGTCTTTCCTTAAGTTCTTCTACTGTACCATATAATAGAATTATCGTTTCTAAGGGCTGACTCTTTTCTTGCTTATACAGAACTTGATAAATGGCTACCAGAGCTGCAGCAGCTAGAGGAGGCCGTGGAGACCAAGGAGGCCGAGGTAGAGGCCGAGGAGATGTTCCCGCTGCAGAAGGACCATTAATGCAACCATCAGCCGCCCAGCCATTCGATCTTGACCGAGTGGCCATAAGATATAAGAATCTAGGAGGAAAACCTTCTCAGGAACCGGAACTGTGATTAAGGCTTGGCATGGTTGAAAACATGCGAAAAGATCTTGGGAGGCCTGAGGCTCGGAGATCAGGACAAGGCATTCATGGGTGCCCGGCTTTTGCAAGACGAAGACGAATTATGGTGGGAAGCCATCACTGCTGAGAATCAAAATGCAGGAAGGAAATGGGATGACTTCAAAGAAATGTTCAAAGAGAAGTTCATCCTAGAACAAACAACTAAGCGCATGCATGACGAATTTGCAAATCTCCAGCAAGGAGACCTCTCTGTGCAAGACTATCTAATAAGTTTACACAGTTATCTCGCTACGGCCCCATAGCTCATCGCGACAGCTACGTCCAAGAACAAGAGGTTCATCCACAGGCTAAAGCATAAATATCAAGACAGGGCCATGAGCCACATCAAACTGGCATTTTCAGACTTAGTGGAGATGACATGCAATTATGAGGACCTTGACCAAAGAAACCTTGATCTGGACCGCGCTAAGAGTCAAGCGGGGAGAAAACGCAAGCCCTCTACGAACCAGGCTGAGTCAAGCACTGCGGCATCTACAAATCAGCAAACTAGCAGGGGGCCAAAGGGAAGTTGCTTCAGTTGTGGGAAGATGGGGCACTATTCTAATGTGTGCACAACCCCAAAATGGCAGAGGACCAATTCGCAGGGCTCAAGCCAGAACTCTCGTTTATGCTTCAAATGCCGCAGAACCGGACATCTCGTCAAAGATTGTCCATTGCTTAAGAAGGCAAAAGTTGCACATGTGTACGACGGGGCGAACCCGCCGGCTGCTTCCGATGGAGAAGGTAAACCCGATGTTTTGGTAGGTACCCTTACAATTAAAAATATTATTGTTTCTGTATTATTTGACACGGGTGCATCACGTAGTTTTATTGCAAGTAATACTGTTAACAAGTTAAAGTTAAATCAGAAAAAGCTTACAGAATCGGTTAGGGTTCATAATCCAATAGGGGGTTCTATTATCCTCAGTTCATATTGTAGAGTGCCAGTCTCTTATTCTTTATTCAAGTTTCCTTTTAATCTAGTCGTTATGGATTTTCCTGAGTTTGATACATTCTCAGACTAAATTGGTTAACGCAATACGAGGCCAAAGTAAATTGTGCGGAAAGAATAGTAAACATTAAAACGAAACTTGGATATATTACTGTACCATGCCATGGTTCAAATCCGGATAGAAAGGAATTTTGGTCTGCGCTAGAAGTTATTCCCACTTCCTTAGAAAAGATTCCTGTTTTTAAAAACTATGCAGATGTGTTTGAAGAAGTCGAAAACTTACCCCTGCAAAGAGAAATTGAATTCAGAATCGATCTAATTCCGAATGCCAGACCAGTGGTACATCCAATTCGAAGAATGACTCCAAAAGAAAAAGAAGAATTAGGCGAACAAACTCGTCAACTGCTATGGAAGGGTCTAATCAGACCTAGCTTTTATAGTTGGGGGTGCAGGTGTAGTGTTTGTCCCTAAGTCAGACGGTACTCTTTGATTGTGTGTTGATTACCGTGACCTCAACAAACAGACGCTCAAAAACTAATACCCGTCACCCCGCGTCGATGATCTGTTAGACCAATTAAATGGGGCGAGAGTATTTTCCAGAATGGACCTAGCTACAGGTTTCCATCAACTGAGAATTGCCTAGGAGTGTGTTCCTTTGATAGCTTTTAGAGGTCCAGTCATATTTTATGAATGGTTAGTAATGCCGTTCGGCTTATGCAACGCTCCAGCCTACTTCGTGGATCTAATAAATAGAGTGTTCCGGGAAGTTCTAAATAAATTTGTCTTGGTATTCATCGATGATATTTTAATCTACTCTAAGTCAGAAGCCGAGCAGGAAAGACATCTAGAACAAGTATTGGGGATTCTGAGAAAGAACGTCTTCAAAGCCAAATTCTCTAAATGTATTTTCTGGCAGGAAGAGATGAAGTTCCTTGGCAATGTCGTGTTAAAGGAAGGAATTTCTGTAGATCCAAGCAAAATTACAGCAATCCAAGACTGGAAACAGCCCACTACACCCACAGAGGTCATAAGTTTTATGGGGTTGGCTAGTTATTATCGAAAATTCATCAAGGATTTTTTGAAGATATCCGGTCCATTAACAAAGCTTACAAAGAAGCACGAGAAATTTAAGTGGACTTCCGACTATGAGGAAGCTTTCCAGGAATTGAAATCAAAATTGACAACCGCTCCAGTATTAACCATTATCGATGGCAATCAGGATTTGACGGTTTGGACGGATGCTTCTATTAGAGGTCTGGGTGCAGTGTTAATGAAAAGAGGCCAAGTACTCGCTTATGCAAGCCGCCAACTGAAACCGCATGAGAAGAATTATGTAACTCATGATCTTGAGTTGCTAGCCATCACTTTTGCTTTGAAAATCTGGAGGCATTACTTATTGGGTGAGAAATTCGAATTGTTTACAGACCATCAATCATTGAAGTATTTGTTCACCCAGAAAGATCTGAACTTGAGACAGCAGCGTTGGCTAGAATTTCTCGCAGCGTATGATCTGGATATCATGTATACGTCGGGAAAGGCTAATGTAGTGGCTGATGCACTCAGTAGAAAGAATGAAATCATCGCCAGTTTTATCGTTACGTCTTCATTGAATGACAAGATATATGCTCTTCAGAAAGAACACAATTTTGTTAAAGAGATGATCAGAAGAATTCAAAAAGGCGAAGACTCCAGTTTCCAAGTGGATAGTGAGGGGGTTCTGAGACTAAATGGAAGAATTTGTGTTCCCGACATCCCTGAGCTCAAAAGAGAGGTGCTCGATGAATGCCATAAGTCCAAACTTTGCACTCATCCTGGAGTGAGTAAAATGTACAACGATATCAAGCGCACTTTCTGGTAGAAGGCGATGAAGAGGGACATTTTTTGTATGTTAGCAGGTGCCCTACTTGACAACTGGTCAAGAGCGACCGACAAAAGCTGGCCGGATTGTTGCAACCATTGGAGGTCCTAGGTTGGAAATGGGAATAGATTTCCATGGATTTCATATATCGTTTGCCCCGAACCAAGAAAGGTAATGATGGTATTTGGGTGATCGTAGATCGCTTCACGAAGACCGCCCATGTCATACCTGTCAGATCCAATAGAACTGCCCAAAGTCTAGATAGAATTATTTCAAAGAAATTGTTAAGCTGCATGGAGTTCCCATCAGCATAATCAGTGATAGAGACCCAATATTTGCTAGCAAATTCTGGGAGGCATTCCAGATGGAATTGGGAACAAAAACTGAACCTGAGCATCGCTTATCACCCTCAGACAGATGGCCAAACTAAGAGGGTGAACAAAATTTTAGAAGATTTACTACGGGCTTGTATTATTGATTTTGGCAGGTCATGGGAAGATCACTTGCATTTGGCAGAATTCTCATATAACAACAGCTATCAAGCAAGTTTGAAAATGTCGCCATTTGAAGCATTATACGGTAGACCGTGCAGATCTCCCGCATGTTGGGTAGAACCTGGCAACAGACTTGTGTTGGGACCCGATATGATTAGAGAAGCATCTGATAAAGTCGATTTCATCAAGAAACGATTGAAAACCGCACAAAGCCAACAGAAAAGTTATGCGGATTCTAGAAGAAGAGATGTGGCATTCGCTGTTGGTGATTATGTTTATTTGAAAGTTTCTCCGATGAGAGGAGTAATCTGATTCGGTAAAACTGGGAAGTTGGCACCCAGATTTATTAGTCCCTTTCCTATACTTGAACGAATTGGAACTCTTGCTTATAGGGTTCAATTACCTGATTGGTTGCCTGGAGCGCATAATGTGTTTCACGTATCTCAACTTAGAAGACATGTGCATGACCCAGATCTTGTTGTAGAAGAAGCAGCGCAACAGGACTTGGAAATTACTCCAGAATTAACAGTCAGAAGAGAGCCGTTAAAAATAGTTGGCAAGGAAACTAAAGAGCTAAGGAGCAAGAAGGTTCATTTGGTTAAAGTGCAGTGGAGTAGTGATCCTAGAGACTGTACTTGGGAGTCTGAGGAAATCATTAAGCAAGCTTGCCCCAAATGCAGAGTGGACATCTCTGACTAACTCCGGTGCAAGGTACCATTACAATACTTTGCATTTCCATTTTTGTTTCCTATTGTACTGCTGTTTCCTTTTCGGGGACGAAAAGTTTTAAATGGGGGAGATTGTAACAACTCGGAAAATACGAGCCAATTTAAAATTTTTAAATTGGTTATTTTAAAGAAATTTGAACAATTGAAATAGAATATTTCAATAAAATAAAGAGTTTGAAATGGTGCGGCAGTTTGAAAATTTGAATTCAAACTTTGACTGACTGTACCGGGTGCAAAATAAAACGGATTTTAGTGAAACCAAAAATATTTAAATCTGTTTATGAATATCTTTCTAACAAATCTGAAAAATCAAAGTTTCATAGCGGGAATCAAAAGTTATGGCCAAATGAATTTTCAGAAAGGTCGCTATAGAGAATATATAGCCCTTGAAAATAGACATTTTGCAAACGACATCGGAATTCGACGAAACCACTTTTGTTGGATGTGGGATGTTAGATTATTGCTAGATTTCAAATTTCATAATTTTTGAAGCTAATATGTGAGCGTAGAAAAAGAAAACGTGTTTGGTTGATTTCTATTAAATTGGATCGACCAGAAAATGGCCATTTTTCAAACGACCTTGGAATTCGACGAAACTAGTTTTGTTGGGACCGTAGCATCAAAACATAGCTAGATTTATTTTTCTGGAATTTTTCGAATCAGTTTATGGTCCTGGAAAATTGGAATGTTCGTTCAAATTGAATATTGAATGTTCTATATTTTAATTTGAAGAATAACTGAATGTAACAGTCGAATTGGCCTACGAAACATATCCCATTGTGTTCGGGATGGGGGTATTTAGCTACGCATGATAGTCGTTGGGTTTGGATTGGTGTTCGTATGAAGAAACATTATTTTAAAAATTAAATAAAGCACCGGCCAATTAAAAAATTCCATTCATAATTTAAAATAAAAAAATCCTCTCAAAAACCCTCGCCGCCCTCTCGCTCTCGACGGAAACGATTTTCCCACCTTCCCGACTCTTTTTCGACCGCCACAACCACCTGACGCCTCCGCCACCACCCGATCTTCAAAGCCCTCCTCCTCCTCTTTAAATCAATACCGCCCTCACACCCCATCGTCGCTCCATCGCAAAGAACCGCGCCTCCAAAGTCTTCAACTTCCCACCGCCGCCACGCACGACTCAGACCACCGAACTGGCCATGACCCCCCGGTGCCTGAAGCCCTCTCCAACCTCTTCGTCGTGGTACAGGTCGATTTCAACATCGTGCAACGGTTTGGTCGTTAGATCAAAACCTAGTTTTGAACCAACGCTGAAAGGTAACGGCTTTGTTTTTCTGAACTGAAAAATAACACTTTTAAGAGTTGCAAACTTCGAAAAATTGTATCTTTATCGTGTGTTAACGAAATTTGATGAAATAGGAGACATCGTGACCGCAAGGACGCTCTCTACATGTAGAAGTGTCTAGGGATTTTTCTGAGCTTGCTAGGATTTTTAGAAAAGCGACAAACCAATGTGAGATTTCTAAACTGAAATGTGAATGAACATGTGTTGTATAAGTTATATAAGCGAAATATAAATTATATACGTGTTGTATACCTCATGTACATGCGTTGTATAAGTTATATGAGTGAAGTATGAATTATACATGCATTGTATAAATCATATGTGTGTTGGAATGGAAATAAAATATATTTATATACGAATATATATATATATATACACACTCCCCTCGTCCACAAACCATGGGCGATATTTATTGATTGTGAATTGGTGTGAAAAATTGGTGAATAATGCGAATGGTTGATAGGATTGTTTGTGGTTGATATTGTTTGGATTCTGGTTGAAAAATACCATTGTGCTTGAAAAATACCCATTTGTGATTGAAACAAAATTTGAATAAATTGTGGAAAAGAAAAACATACTCGTCTGCGTGCGAATTAGATGTATGAAATCCCCATTGTCAAAAACCGCGAGGTTTTAAGGTAGAGCGAGGAGCCGTACTCAGGGCGGTGCCGGTTTTAAATACCATACCATTATGCTGCCGAAATTTTCAATAATATTCATGTGTTAGAATTATTTTCATATGTTGAAACTATATTCATGTGTTGAAATTATATTCACGTATTGGAAACCATATTCATGTGTTGAATAGAAATTCATGTGTTGAAACCGTATTCATGTGTTGAACAGAAATTCATGTGATGAATAAAATTCTTTGAAAAATAAAAACAACGTCTTATCACATATCTATACTGTATAAACTATTCATGTTTTAAATAAATTGTTTTAACATTAAAAATCACATTTCTATTATATATATACTATATATAGAAATTATTCATGAAATCATATTTTTATCATATGTGTGAAGTGGAAAATATTCATGTGTTGAATAAATATTTTAGATGATAAAAATATCATTTTTATCATGTAAACGACTCGCTAAAAATATAGAAGTGTTGAAACAAACATTTGTTCGCTAGAAATAGTATTTTTTATCTTAGTTTTGCACATACACACACACACACATATATATATATATGCATGTGTTGAACAGGAAAGTGGATTAGCTGTTGAGTAAAGAATTTAATTACGTGCCCGACAAATAGGTGAACCTTAATGAGTTGGATGGGCAATTTTGTTATTATATCAACTCCTGTGAATGCCATTGGATGCGGAGTGCTGGTTGTTGTGTGTGTAATAATAAACGTCGCCATAGGATAGTAACAATTAATTTTGAACTACACTACATGGCATACTTCGAGATGATAGGCATACTTCATCATATACCACATAAGCATATGGAGCTTGTGTGACGAGGTTGAAGATTTACCATGCGAGCGAGAGGCTTGTATGGCGATGACTATATATTATAGGATGAACTGATGACGGATCTGGACTATATAAATTGTAACGGTAAATTGCAAGATTAATAAAAAAACCCACACGGGTCTGGAGATGACAATAAACACGTCTCTTAAGGCACAAAAACCATTTATAGGGTGATCAGAATTTATTCTCTGGAGTTATGATCTATACACATTCCCCTGTGGGCACCGAAATATATCACTATAAATATGTGCATGCTTATTAGGATTTATTGGGTACCTAATACGGCCCAATAAATTTTCAAACTCCTTCCCGTACAAAGGAGGTTATGGCGAAATTTTTCGAAATATAAAGGTGTTAGTGAAATATTTGAAGTGAAAACTATATTGAAATCGCTGAATGAATTATATATATATATATATATATATTAAGTTAAAACGAATCGAGGGCGTGCAGTTCGCGTTTTGAAATCGTAATAAACGATTATACCGAAAGATCCGACCATCGGATTTTGACGAAACTGGAACCGTTGGGTTCGCTTTGGGAATTTCTTCCCAATGATAGAAACTTTGTTGAAATCCAACGGTTAGATTTTCTGATATGTGTAAAACAAATTTAGGGAAAAACAGCACCAGTGCCTCGGCATGACCTGAAACGTCGTTTAATTAAATAGGGTCGTTTTTAAATAAATTAAAATGGCGATATATCGTTATAAAATATTATTGACGATATAGGATGGGTATAAACCGATTCTGCTTAGTTTGCTTGATATTTAGTGGTTGAATGTGTTTGACATGAAAATTATACTAAAGAACTGAAATGTGAATGTCGAATGATTTAACCAGGTAAAGAATTGATTTGAAAATCTAAATATACGTGGATTATTTGAAAAGGCTGAGTTAACTCTCATTTCAAATAATCGATCGACGGTTAGAAGTCGAAGAGTTGAAGACGGTTCAAGACCGACGATCTTCACGTTTGATGGATAGGCGCTACTGATGCTCATGATTGGAGTAGCTACCTTGAAGGAGCTGAAGTGGTAGCCGTCCGGACGTATTGTCGATTGTACGGATACGCGAGGAATATGGTGCCTCCAGCTTCGTTCAAACCCAGAACGAACTTAAATGGACTGTGTGTATGACATTGGATTTTGTTCTATGCTGATTGATCTCTATTAAATATATATCTGTTTGGCAGCGGAGAATTTATTCTCTGGCTTAACGCCTTTCTCTGAGACGTATAAGCTCAGAGGTTATATATCGATAGAAATCAGTCGCATGGAGTGAATTGCCTGTGTCGCACGCCTAAGTGGCAGATGATCAAGGCTTCTGTTGAAAAGCAAAGTCTTGTGGTTGATGATCAAAGCATGGCCTATGTGGCGTAGCTTTGTGTATAGCGTGGATTCGCGAGCCTCACACCTCGGTATGAGTCAAAAACGGGATAAGGACCCAAAGAGTGCATGACGTTTTTTTTCTAGCTATGGGTGATGTCAATGACCTACCAACCCTGATATTTATATATACTTTTTACCTGTATGGTTGTTGGAATGCAAGGCGCCTCGATTATAGGTCCTATAGGACCGGGAAACGAGTGTTCAGGAATTGCTAATCCTCAAAAGTAAGAGAGGACCGGCGTTGGAGGTTCCAAGGATCGCTGTGTGTTGTCCTGAGGCATTTGCTAGAGTGTCTCGAATGGAGAGGAGCTTGCCCCTTGCCTCGACTCATGATGGAATCCAATTTCCAATACAAAATTGCGGATTTGATTGTATTACTAGTATGGCGACATAGTGGTATGTGTCACTTATGCCGTCTGTGATTGATATTTATGATTGAATTCGCTTTTGAAACATATATGCACTAGTAATAATATCAAACACTTTTGTTTTATACATATGAAGCATTTCTTGGCCATTATAAGGTAAAAAATCTATCCTCCGGCTTGCGTTGCATTGTGTGATGGGACCTGAGTCTTATAATGGATTCATTTTTATAAAAAGCATTGCGATGATTCAATAATTTACTTTATTTCATGCACTGGCAATCATTGGAGTAAACCTGTTCCGCGAAAGTGGCGTGGTCCTTTGATTTGCCTTATTGTTGTTGTTTAATTAGTTATGTAGATTTCTCATACCAGTCCCATGACTGACTCGTAGTTTGTTTCACCTTGCAAACTCGGGCGCCCTTATTTTCACACGGGCAGCCTAATATCAGGTGGCTGGACATATTTTGGCTTTGCACTGCAGCAGAAGTGCACCTTTTGGATCATGGCGAGGCTTGACTTCACAGTGTTGACTATTGATTTTCCACCATTGTTATTATATGTATATGATTCCGCCTCTGGCGATGTAGACTGATGCTTC
Organism: Allium sativum; assembly: GCA_030737875.1. Taxonomy (NCBI): domain Eukaryota; kingdom Viridiplantae; phylum Streptophyta; class Magnoliopsida; order Asparagales; family Amaryllidaceae; genus Allium; species Allium sativum. The sequence continues at coordinate 103,884,121 of CM060920.1, read as the reverse complement.
TTTATGTACTCTCTATGTGTATGTACCGCTTATGGCGATGTAGCCGGTCATGTATCTTTATGCACTAAGTTGTATCCTGCACTATGCTCTATGATGTTGTGATATGTATGATTCCGCTGTCATACTTGTGTAAATTATTCTATTTCCTGCTTATGCTATTATCTGTACTCTGCTAATGATGATTAATGTGTTATATTCCAATGATTATCCTTAACACCGTAGCACGGGGTTTTGGGATCGTCACAAACTTTTTCAAAATACTTTGTGATATTTAACCAATTACTATTTAGTTGTCCTCATCATGCAATTCGTAAACATCACTTGTGCCATACATATGAAGGGATACACTATCAAATTAGGACATAGCTAGAATCAATATGTGGAGAAGAGTTTATGCCCAAAATCTTCAATGAAGCTTGGGAGATCTTTGAGAACTATTCTAAAAAGGACATGCAATGGAAGTAGATTTTTGTCCACATATATGCTTCTACCAGAGGAGTACATGTCGTAGATCAAAATCATCTTCCTTTATAAACTAAAACCTATAAAATAGGAGAAGGAATACCCTATTATTACTCTCGAGACCAAGTCAATACTATAACTCAAAGTAGTCCTTACTCATCCATGTATAATCTCAATTGGAAACATTATTCAAAATTTCTTTTGGTCAAATCCTAATAATTTAGCTAACCATCTCACATGCAACCCATGATATCAAATCCAAATTACAAAGCTCCATTTCCTAGTTCACAATTTACACCTGAATCCAAACCTCTAAGTCAATCATATGGGAATCCCAGTTACCATTCATCGACTCATTCTTCTAAGTCATGTCAACTTTCACAACAAATTATTCGATTAGAAAAATAACAAACAATCTAGATGATAGGATTGAATAAGTGATGAAGATGATGAAGCAACTAATGAAAAGTAATGAGAAAGGGAAATAGCCTAGTCACCTCGAGGTAAATCCAAAATATAATTCTCATGATGTGAGTTCTTGTGAGGATTAAAATTACAATACAGTCAAAGTTGTCACTACAGTTTGGTTTGGAAAGTGGACTAATAGCAAAGTCGGAAATCTCGAGAACTATTCAAAGTCCACCCTAATTCAAAAGCATGAAACTCATCCAATGCCTATTCTTCTAAATCTCCCAAATCTTCATCTTATTTAAATGTTGGTAGTTCCAACATCTCTTCCTCTAATGTTGGAATACCCGACACATCATTGACAACTGAAGTTGGCAATGCTAAAATCTCTCCTTTTACATCCTTACCACCTTCACTTTCCATGGTGAAAACGTGTATTTCAAATGATGTACTTGTTGAAAGATTCCATAAATTGGTAGCTCTATATCCTTATAGACTCAACAATGAAAAGAAGAATGTAGATTTTGAAAAAAAATCTTGAAATCTTCAAAAAGGTTCTTGTTAATATTCCACTCATTGATATCATTAAATAAATTCTTTTATATGCCAAATGTCTCAAAGTGCTTTGCATTGGAAAATAATTCACTAGCATTCCTAAAGCTGCATTCTTGACTGTAACTATTAGCTTTGTTTTTTTAAATATAATCCTTCACCGATCAAGCGTAAGGACCCCGATTGCCTTACAACTGGTTGTAAAGTAGGTGACACTCATATCAATCATTCCTTACTTATTCTAGGTGCACGTATCTATATACTTCTCTACATTTTATATTGTCAACTTGGACTAGGATTGACAGAACTAATAAACATCGCAATTTCACTAGCCAGTCGATCCATTAAAAAGCCATCAGACGCAACTTAAGAAGTCTTAATACAAATCGAACAATTTCATATACCTTTCGATTTCATAGCCCTTAAAACCAAACCTATGTCGAATCCTAACATCCAAATTCCATTGATATTAGGTTATCCTTTATTAGCTAGCTCAAATACTATCATAAATTGTAGGGGTGGTCGATTTTGATTATCTTTTAGGAACCTAACCATTGAATTAAATATTTTTAGTCTAAAAAACAATCAAAAGATTCTAAAATAGGAGAAGTCATCATTTTTATTTTTTCAAAAAGCTTCACTTACTTCAATAAACGTATATTATACCTTTCGAAGAACTATTTGAATGTAATCTTAATTTCATAAAATATGAGAATGAATTTGGGGAATGCCTCAAAGATGATCTTAATTCCATACCAGCAAAAGCAATAGTACTTAAACACTCAAGTTTATATGATTCCAGTAATCCCCTGATCGACGCTAGAAAAGCGCGATATTTAATTTAAATTCTGCAAGCATACAGGTGTGTAGCATACAGGTCGAACACAGGGAGGTGTAATTAAAAATTAATATTTATTTATTCTTGGGCGAGTTAGACGAATTCTGGAGGGCGATTAAAATTGAAATTGCGACTTGGTTCAAAAAAAAACTAATTGCATCAACGACCAAATTACAATTAACAATAAAGCAAATAAATACTGCGATTGAATTCACAACAGATTCGAATCTAATCGAATCTATTATCAATTCAATGATTAGGAAATAAACAGATTGCTGGAATTAGACTTGCAGAATATAAATAAATTAACAGGAAAATAAAATTGCAATAACAGTTGGGTTCTAGTAAATCTAATTACTAGACAACACCACTTGTCATGAGAATAAAAATGCAGAAAAAGAGAAAATAGAGAGAACTTTATTGATTCCCAGATTATTTTTTACAATGAGATTACAACAGTATTTATAGGATAAAATGCCAACCTCAAACCTCATCCAATATATGCATATATGGCCCCTTTTAATAGCAATTATTTCTCTTATATTAATCAGCACTTATTCCTCCAATCAGCATTTATTCTTCCAATCAACAATTAATCTTCCCATCAGCAATTAATCCTCCCATCAAGGACATTTATTGGATTCCAAAGGTATCATAGGAAAAGAATATAAAAATTGATCTTTTCTTGGCAGCAATTCAATCAGAAATTCTTCTAATTGGCAGTTGAAAAAATGCTCGATTTGAATTGATTTCCATGATAAGAATATGACTTCCTGAAATGCTTATTAGTGTATATCATATATACATACATATGAATGCATATATATATACATATAATATAACACTTATCCATATTTTCTTCAGAGCAAAGGGGCAGTGTGAACGTTCCTTTCTTTGGAAAAAAGTAAGCTTGATGGGGATCGAACTCAGGTCTCTCAGTACAAATATCTATGCATTTACCAGTGAGCTACAACTCCTTTTGGGATTGAGAAAGTGTTGACTTAAGGAAGTAGCTTTTGGCCTTTAATTTGAAATGAAAGAGGCATCACTTGACAATCTGTAAATACACATAAAAATTACCCAAAGTATCATTTATTTATTTACAAAAGATAAAATATAAGAGCATAAAATAAACACATTTCTATGTTAATCAAATACCCCCACACTTATCTTTTACTCGTCCTCGAGTAAAAAGAAAATAAAATGAAAAACTAACTAGATAGGTCACACTTTCGTAGGAAACACGATTGCATTGAGCGTATGCAACAAGCCGTTAAACCTCTAGGTGTCCCTAGTAGGACGAGTGGTGTCTCGTGAGGGTTTTCAGCGGATACTGCCCACAAAATCCAAATGCAGTATGCTATGATTCTAATGAAACTACATGAATGCAATGGACATATGCAAATAAAAACGAAAGATGAAAACACGACTTATTTCGGGAAAGTGGTACAACAAATTAAGTTAATAATTTCTAATCAGTTGATTTTATTTTAGATACCTCGACTTGTCACAAATTTTCAATATAAATCAAGTTTTCAAATGTTAAATTCCAGTTTGGCCAGTTAGTTCGGTTGATAACATAGTGCAGCCATGAAATAAATTCTTAGTTTGCTTGGCACAGTTTGCAAAGTGGTATTCTAATTTTCTCATGTATGGCTAGTCAAATCAATAAGGTCAAGAAGTGTTTGGGTATCATCGCTTATTCTTTATTCTATAAAATTTTAAGATTTATGATTAAGTACATACACCTAACTAAAAAGACCAAGGTTTACCACCCATGCACTGCCTCACGGACTAACGGAGAGTGGGTAAAGAGCTTGGCGGATTGTGCAGGCCGACTTTGACTTTGTCAACAACGTGTCGGTAATCCTTAGGTGTCCAATCTCATAAAATGAGACCAAGATATTCCAATGCTGACTTTGTCAACAACGTGTCGGATAGAGCTTGGCGGGTTTGCACACCAACGCTCGATATACAAGCAATGTTGGATACCCTTGGATTACTATTATTATTGAAATTATAAGCATAAAAGAGAGTGATGCGAATTCAACTTAACACAACTTAGTTTTAAAGATTTGACAAGCCAATATAAGTATTTTAAGTCCTCCACTTTTTTAAACAAAGTCTACAATATAGAATATATTTCATGGCCATCACCTAAGAATCTCCCTATGTACCGGTTACACTATTATCCCTCAAAATTAAACTTTTCATTATATTTCTTATTCGATCTAAGTTGAGAGAGGAAAAAAAATACTATCAACTGGCTAAAAATTGTAAACTTATTTTGTTGTATCAATTGAAAATGAGTCGTATAAAATTTTTTTTTATGGTATGTTACTACGATATGAAATGTATGATGGTCCTACATGAAAAGAAAGAAAAAATTAAAGAAAAATCAAAAGAATGCAATGCAGACTCCCCCCACACTTGATTGAGACAGTGTCCCAACTGTCTAAGGCAGAAAAAAAAATAAAAGAAAAAAAAATGAAAAAGAAAAATAAAAGAAAAAGAACGTGTACCACCTGATTTCATGGTGGATGATCAGGCTCATGCAGATCGATAGGGTCATCTTCGTCATATTGCTCGAATTCCAAAAATGGTTTCAGTCGTTGACCGTTTACTCTGAAGACTTTTCCATTCCTAGGATTTTCAATTTCAACCGCTCCATGAGGGTATACTGTTTTCACAACATAAGGTCCAGTCCATCGAGATCTGAGTTTTCCTGGAAACAAGTGAAGTCTAGAGTCGTATAAAAGAACTTTTTGACCTACGTTGAATTCCTTACGAAGTATGTTTTTGTCGTGTTGGGCTTTGGTTCTTTCTTTGTAGATTTTCGCATTTTCATACGCCTCATTTCTTAATTCCTCTAATTCCGAAATTTGTAACTTCCTATGTGAGCCGGCTTTTTCTAAGTCAAAGTTCAAAAATTTTATGGCCCAAAGAGCACGATGTTCTAATTCCAGAGGTAAGTGACATGCCTTTCCAAAGACTAATCGATATGGTGACATCCCTAGATTGGTTTTATAAGTAGTGCGAAAAGCCCAAAGTGCATCAATCAGTTTTACTGACCAATCTTTTCTATTGGAATTCACGGTTTTCTCAAGAATTTGTTTGATTTGTCTATTGGAGACTTCTACTTGCCCGCTAGTTTGTGGATGGTAGGGGGTCGACAGCTTGTGTGTGATTGAGTATTTCTTGAGCAAGGACTCAAAAGCACGATTACAGAAGTGAGTGCCATTATCGCTAATGATAGCTCGAGGTGTGCCAAAGCGTGAAAAGATGTTTTCTTTGAGGAATTTGACAACAACCTTGTTGTCGTTGGTTTTGGTCGGAATGGCTTCAACCCATTCTGAGACATAATCTACCGCAAGTAAGATGTAAAGATTCCCAAATGAATTAGGGAATGGTCCCATGAAATCGATGCCCCAAACATCGAATAACTCAATCACTAAAATGGGGTTGAGAGGCATCATGTTTCGCTTAGAGATTCGACCCGTTCTTTGACATCGCTCACATTTAGAGCAAAATTCGAAAGCGTCACAGAAGAGTGTGGGCCAATAAAAACCACTTCGCAAAACTTTTGCAGCAGTTTTTCTTGCTCCAAAATGACCGCCACAAGCATGGTCATGTGAGAAGGAGAGAATACTTTGGTGTTCATGATCGGGCACACACCTTCGGATGATTTGGTCTGGACAGTATTTGAAAAGATATGGGTCGTCCCAATAGAAGTTTCGAACTTTCGAGAGAAATTTTTGTTTATCTTGTTTCGATCATTCAGCGGGCATTTGTTGTGTGACAAGATAATTCACAATGTCAGCGTACCAAGGGGTGTTAGAGATCGAAAGGAGTTGTTCGTCAGGAAAATAGTCATCGATTTGGGTGTCGTTATCATTTTCGTGCACAATTCGAGAGAGATGATCAGCTACGACATTTTTAGAACCCTTTTTATCTCGTATTTCTATATCGAATTCTTGAAGAAGAAGGATCCAACGAATCAAGCGGGCCTTGGCATCCTTTTTAGAAAGCAAATATCGTAGGGCAGCATGGTCAGTGTAAACTATGACTTTGGATCCTATGAGATATGGTCTGAATTTCTCAAGAGCGAAAACAACTGCCAAAAATTCCTTTTCAGTAGTTGAGTAATTCAACTGGGCCTCGTTTAAGGTTTTGCTAGCGTAGTAAATGACTCGAGGGAGTTTATCAATTCGCTGACCCAAGATGGCTCCAATTGCAAAGTCAGAAGCGTCGCACATAAGTTCGAAGGGTTGAGTCCAATCAGGAGGTTGAATGATGGGAGTTGTGGTCAAAATTGACTTAAGAGTTTCAAAAGATGTTTTGCAATCATTGGAAAATTCAAACTTGACGTCTTTGGCAAGTAAATTCGAGAGAGGTTTTGAAATTTTCGAGAAATCCTTAATGAATCTTCTATAGAATCCCGCATGGCCAAGAAATGAACGAACATCTTTGACAGACTTGGGAGGAGGTAAATTAGCAATCAAATCGATTTTGGATTTATCGACTTCTAGGCCATCTTTGGAGACGACATGACCTAGAACTATCCCCCTTTTTACCATAAAGTGACATTTTTCCCAATTAAGCACGAGTGATTTCTCCTTACAACGCTTAAGGACGAGTTCTAAATGAATGAGACATTGGGAAAAAGAAGATCCATATATTGAAAAATCGTCCATGAATATTTCCAAGAATTCTTCCACCATATCAGAGAAAATACTCATCATACACCTTTGGAAAGTCGCGGGGGCATTACAAAGACCAAAAGGCATGCGACGATAAGCAAAGGTTCCAAAGGGACAAGTAAAGGTGGTCTTATGTTGATCTTCTAAAGCAACAGGAATTTGGTTATAGCCAGAGTATCCATCGAGAAAACAGTAGTACTCATGTCCTGCTAAACGTTCGAGCATTTGGTCAATAAAAGGCAAGGGAAAATGGTCTTTTCGTGTGGCTGAGTTAAGCTTTCGATAGTCGATACACACACGCCATTTGGTTTTGATTTTTGTTGGGACGAGTTCATTACTGTCATTTTTGATCACTGTGACTCCCGACTTCTTTGGTACAACTTGTACCGGACTCACCCAAGTACTATCAGAGATGGGATAGATGATGTTATTATCTAGACATTTGATTATCTCCTCCTTGACCACTTCTCTCATGTTTGGGTTTAATCGCCTTTGAGCCTCACGGGTGGGTTTAGCCTCATCAACTAAATGTATGCGATGTTCCACAATTGATGGGCTAATTCCTTTTATATCGCTAATTTCCCACCCCAAGGCGTCCTTATTTTCCCGCAAGATATCCAAAAGTTTTTCTTCTTGGTCCTCGGTAAGATCGGAGGCCAAGATTACGGGAAAAGTTTTTGAAGAGTCTAGGTTGGCATACTTAAGGTCGTGTGGCAATGGTTTGAGGTCTAACTTAGGAAGTTCTTGTGTATCCACATTGGTCAACATTCCTTGGTTAGATTCAGGTGATGAAGTGTCGGAGTCAAGAATTTTGTTTAGTTCAGAAATGTATTCGAGTTCATCGAAATCAGAGTCGAAATGGTCAAGACACATTTTCAAGGCTTCAGAAGTGTCACTAGAGGTTTCATCAACTGTGGTTTGAATCATGTCAATTTCATCGATCTCAAAATCCCTAGGTTGCTTGTTGAGATTAAAGATGTTTAGCTCAATGGTTAGGTGCCCGAAGAAAAGTCGAAGTTGACCATTCCTACAATTAATGACAGCATTAGAGGTTGCTAAGAAAGGGCGTCCTAAGATCAATGGTATTTGAACGTTGGGATTTGAGACAGGCTCTGTTTCTAGAACTATAAAATCGACAGGGAAGTAAAACTGTTCGATCTGTATCAAGACGTCTTCGATAATTCCCAATGGCTTTTTGACAGATCGATCGGCTAGTTGAAGTGTGATGTTTGTTGGTTTAATCTCCCCTAGTCCAAGTTGACGATAGACAGTATAAGGGAGAAGGTTGACACTGGCACCAAGGTCGAGTAGGGCACGAGAGATATGGGTGTTTCCTATTTTGCAATCAATCGTAGGGCAGCCAGGGTCTTTATACTTGACTGGGGCAAGATTCGAAAGAACAGAGCTTGTATTTGCAGTTGGAAAGGCGGTTTTTGGAACATTAGTTGCACGTTTTTGTGTGCACAATTCCTTAAGACATTTGGCATATTGAGGAATTTATTCGATTGTGTCTAAAAGAGGAATGTTCACACGGACTTGTTTGAAAATTTCCAGAATTTTATCGAAATTTGCCGCTTTCTTCTTATTATTGAGTCTATGGGGAAATGGAGCTATAGGTTTTTCGACTCTACGATCAGTTTCATCGTTCGACGATGAAGATTTGGCCATGGAAGAAGAAGGTGGTAAGTGTGTAGAAGATGAAATATTGGTATTGCCAACATCGATTTCAGAAGGTGAGTTGCGTTTGTCGACACTAGGAGAAGAACTGTTGGGATTGCCAACATTTAAGGGAGATGGAAGTTTAGAAGAACTGGCATTTGTAGCCATTAAGTGATCATCAAGCTTTTGTATTTGGGTTGAGTTCGAAGGTTTGCCAGGGTTCCCAACATTATTATCAATCCCCTTTTCAGATCGAAGGGTTGTAACAACGTTGACCGGATTATGGTTTTCATCCTCACAAGAATTTAGAGCACGAGAGTTATATTTTGGATTCACCTCGGGTTGACTAGGCAACTTTCCTTTCTCATTATTTTTCATTAGTTCTTTCATCATATTGAACATTTGGTCAAGTTTAGCGTCTTGTGAGTTCATTTTAGCTTCGTGAGAGTTCAACTGTTTCTCTAAACGCACGATATCTTGTGGTGGTTGAGAAGATTGAGAGGATTGATTTGATGATTGAAAGTTGGGGTGCTTATAAGGTTGTTTCGTTTGAGGTGCAGGTTGAGAGATTTGAGAATTGGAAGAAGGAGCTTGGTAATTCGGATTGGGAATAAAGGGTTGCATGTGAGATGGGTTAGCCGAATTATTGGGGTTTGACCAAGAAAAATTTGGGTGGTTCCTCCAACCAGGGTTGTACGTGGATGAGTAAGGATTATTTTGAGCTATGGCATTGGCTTGGTCTTGAGAGTAATAGTGGGGTAACCCTTCTCCGGCTTGAGGAGTTTGATTTTCTAAGGGAATTTGACTTGGGTCCACGACATGCACTCCTCTAGTAGAAGTACGAATGGGAACACGAATCGATTCCCACTGCATGTCCTTTTCAGAATAATCTTCTAAGAATTGCCAGGCTTCATCGGCTGTTTTAGACATAAAGTCTCCTCCACACATTGATTCTAGTTGAGTTCTAGTCTGATAGTTTAGCCCTTCATATGCAATTTGACATAAGTGATCTTTTAGAATTCCATGATGGGGGCAACTATATAATAGCTGGTTGAATCTCTCAAAGTATTTTGAAAAAGTTTCCCCCTCATTTTGACAAAATTGATTTATCTCGGTTCGGATTTTTAGAGTTTTATGGAAAGGGAAAAACTTTTTCAAGAATGCAGTGACAAATTCATCCCAACTTCTTATGGAATGTCGTGGAAGAGAATTTAGCCATCTTTTAGCGCTTTCAAGTAGTGCAAATGGAATTAGCCTTAGCTTGATCGATTCGTTAGATAGTTGTTGCATTTTTGTTGTGGAGGCATACAATTCAAATTCACTCAGAAATTCATAAGCATTTTCAGACCCAGTAAATTTTGGCACCCCTTGGATAAAAGAATGTTTTAGCTCAAAATTGTTTCCTTCAGCTGGTGGGAACACAATGACAGATGGTTGAACGGTCCTAGTAGGATAACATCGATCACGAAGAGACAAGGGTTTATCCATTTGGATATTGAGATTTTGAAAATTTTGATTCATTTGATTTTGATCCCCAAAGTTTGGAAAATTTTGGTTGATTCGAGAACCCCTAGGAGAATTTTGTTGGCTAACACTTTTTTCACTCATTGTTGTTAAATGCAAGAACAGAAATTAGCTACAATGAAGTTTTCTGTCCTTATTGGCTCTTAACCCAAAATTATAAAGTGATGCGTTTGATTACTTAGATCAAAAGATTTCTTAGCCAGTTAACGGACAGGAGTTATCGGTGCACCAGGAATCACCCTAGCAATGCAGCCGAAGGTTTAAGTACCTTCAGAGTAACAACCGATATAATATTTACGAATCACCGTAATATTTATAAACGGTTATTTCTCTGCCGTAGTCTAGACACCAAGAAATAATTCATTCCAAATGAATCAATTATCACAATATAATTAAGCCCTAGATGAGCCCGTGACTCCCTTAAGTCCAATGTCTAACCGTTATTATTAGTCAGATTCTACGATGAAATGCAATTTGTGGGCCAAGGAAAGGGTGATGAAATCCCTCACCTTATGTGAATTGGGGTATTGCCCTTAACAGAATGAATAAAAATGCAGAAATAACAACAATCACACAAAATAATTGCAAAAATTAAAAATTGTACATTCAAAGCCGCTGCCCCTACAGAATTTTTTTACAACAATTGTCTATATATTTTTTTCTTTGCAGCAGAGCACCTGTAGTGTTTTAAAAATTTCTTACCTTGATCGGCAGTCCGTCCAGTGAATTTGGGAAGCACTAGCGCGTTCACACCCCACTTGGTGTGCAACCGCTCCAACAATTCAACTTGCAAATCTCTGAGTCCCTTGTTCGTTTGTTTGAATCCGTTTCTTCTTTTGGCTTCTAATTTGTTTTGAGCTTTTTCCTTTTTCCTTTCTTTTTTTTTCCTTTTTTTTTTTGCAAAAAAATAAAACAAGAAATAAAATAAAATAAAAAGATAAACTAAGTTGAAAGGAAAACAAAAACTAGGCTAAGCTAAAATAAAACAACAGGACTCAAACGAAAAAAAAATAATGGATCTAAAGCTCAACTAAGATAACGATGTGGACCCCTTTAGACTAAACACAAACAAAGCAGGGATTCACAATACAAAGCAGCAAATCACAATTTCACTTTTAAGGACTTACACGTCCCTGTTTAATAGGAAAAAAAATTCGTACCAACAAAATGTCTTAGAAACAAATCACTCTCAGGTCTCAATACAGAATACAACTTAAATCAGAAGAGTTGAATAAAACGAAAACTCTCGCCCCGTTTCCTTTTTTTAGTTCTATTTCTTTCTGTCTGTGAAATGATACCACAATTTAGCTTCCCAAAAACAATCGAACTACAAAGATATGGCCTTGCGTTATCAAGCAAATCAACCCGGTCCCCAATATACTCACCCCAAAACACAGCAGCAAAAATAAATACTCCCCACTCCTGCTAAACAAATAACCCACGCCAGCTATTATTCCTCAGAGAACACAAAAGAAAAAGAAAAAGAAAAAAAAAATCGAACAAACAGACTAACGCTTCCCCCTTTTTTATGTATTCGGTTCTTCAATTCGATACTGGGTTCGGAGTTTTGGTATGAGATGGTATGGGTTTGGATTGTCTGGTGGTTGAATGGCTTGTGAATGAGGGAAGCTGGTGAGATAATGATCGGTTACAGATGTGTGTGAGGTATTGAGGGTGGAGTTGGAGTGATTGTGGAAGATGATGGTCAGTATGTTTGGCAGAACAAATATGTAGAGAAAAGAAAGAAAATATGGAAAGAAATAAATTCTTTATATATATATATATATATTTTGAAAGAAATCAGATTGTAGATGAAAGTTAAGGAGGGAAAGAAATAAAAGAAAGGAAAAGAACTAAATGAAAATTGGCAAGTTTTTTTTTTTTTTTAAATGAAGAGAGAGAGGAACTTGTAAAAAGGAATAGACTGAGGGGGAAAAAAAGGAAAGAAATAAAAGAAAAATTAGCACGATTTTTTTTTCTACTAAACAAGAAGAAAATAAAACAAGAAGAAAGCTAACACGAATCAAAATTAAATAAATAATAAAATTTAACGTTACCTCCCCGGCAACGGTGCCAAAAACTTGATCGACGCTAGAAAAGCGCGATATTTAAATTAAATTCTGCAAGCATACAGGTGTGTAGCATACAGGTCGAACACAGGGAGGTGTAATTAAAAATTAATATTTATTTATTCTTGGGCGAGTTAGACGAATTCTGGAGGGCGATTAAAATTGAAATTGCGACTTGGTTCAAAACAAAACTAATTGCATCAACGACCAAATTACAATTAACAATAAAACAAATAATAACTGCGATTGAATTCACAACAGATTCGAATCTAATCGAATCTATTATCAATTCAATGATTTGGAAATAAACAGATTGCTGGAATTAGACTTGCAGAATATAAATAAATTAACAGGAAAATAAAATTGCAATAACAGTTGGGTTCTAGTAAATCTAATTACTAGACAACACCACTTGTCATGAGAATAAAAATGCAGAAAAAGAGAAAATAGAGAGAACTTTATTGATTCCTAGATTATTTTTTACAATGAGATTACAACAGTATTTATAGGATAAAATGCCAACCTCAAACCTCATCCAATATATGCATATATGGCCCCTTTTAATAGCAATTATTTCTCTTATATTAATCGGCACTTATTCCTCCAATCAGCATTTATTCTTCCAATCAACAATTAATCTTCCCATCAGCAATTAATCCTCCCATCAAGGACATTTATTGGATTCCAAAGGTATCATAGGAAAAGAATATAAAAATTGATCTTTTCTTGGCAGCAATTCAATCAGAAATTCTTCTAATTGGCAGTTGAAAAAATGCTCGATTTGAATTGATTTCCATGATAAGAATATGACTTCCTGAAATGCTTATTAGTGTATATCATATATACATACATATGAATGCATATATATATATACATATAATATAACACTTATCCATATTTTCTTCAGAGCAAAAGGGGCAGTGTGAACGTTCCTTTCTTTGGCAAAAAGTAAGCTTGATGGGGATCGAACTCAGGTCTCTCAGTACAAATCTCTATGCATTTACCAGTGAGCTACAACGCCTTTTGGGATTGAGAAAGTGTTGACATAAGGAAGTAGCTTTTGGCCTTTAATTTGAAATGAAAGAGGCATCACTTGACAATCTGTAAATACACATAAAAATTACCCAAAGTATCATTTATTTATTTACAAAAGATAAAATATAAGAGCATAAAATAAACACATTTCTATGTTAATCATCCCCATCTGAACATCATAAATCACTACTACGATGAAGTTTTCATAAAAGGGTTTTACATTTTAGAATTCACTGACTTGTCTATTGTACCTCACAAACCTGAAGATAAGAAATCATCATGCATTAATTTTTTTAGAAATAAGGATGTAGGAAAAAAGATTATCATTCCTTACAATACAAACATCATATTAATAGACCTCATTTTGTACATGATCTGTGTTTGCATACATTTGTTAAAATACAATTTGTTTTAAAAATCAATTTACATTTCATTCATCATTGGGCACTCTCATTCACATTCTGGGAACATATTTGTAATCTGGACACTATTTCAACCTAGTGCGGGGAAGAGGGAGTCTACATTGCATTAATTTTTTTCCCATTTTCTTGCCCTTGAAATAGGAGCCTCATGCATTTTAGATCATAGTAACATGAATTTTTTAGATAAAAAATGCAAAAATATTTTGTTGTTTTGTGTGTGCCATAATCAACTATCGAAACACAGGTAAGTTGAAAATATTGAATCACGAATTAATTCATTTCAGTGCATATCAAGTATTGGGTGCTAGGTATGAATATAAACTACTTTTTGTAATATACTATGTTTTTGAAGTTATTATTTCAAGACTAGTGCAAGAGCTAAGTTGTATTTCGATAAGAGGTATATTAGAAGCAAAGTTTCAAATATGTTTAGATATGTAAGCAAAAATGATTGAAAAGAAAAACAAAGAAATAAAAGAAAAATGGAAATTTTGAAATGAACATGTTAGAAATGTCAATAATGAGTTGCTACTATGCACATTATTTTCTTTTAGCGACATCAAGTTCAAAATCCACTTGGCTTAAAAGTAAAAATGACTCAAATAGATTTTTATTCAGTTTACCCTATGTTAGTCTTCTCCAAGTGAAGTTGATTACATTCATGTTTCGACTGGAGAAAATCTGACATTGGTATAATTTCATAACCTTGTTACTTATAACATGATTTTAAAGCTATGTGCTTACGAAAAGTACCCATATTACCTATCCCATCTTCGTACTTGCAGTTAAAATAAAAACCATATACGCACTTTTTAATCCTATGAGTTATTTGTCTTACTAAAATATTACGTATCTTTTAGTTCGTCCCTTTTATTATGCAATTCTAGACTTGTGAGATATTGGATAGCAAAATTATTAAAGCAAGAGTACTGAGGAGAAATAAAGAATTCCTTCCATGATATTTGATATTGACCCAGTAAGAAGAGGGGAGACCACATATCACCATTACCACCACCGCTGTTCTATTCCACTTTTCATTATTGAAAAAATGCATGAAAAATTGATGCACAAAATAAAAATAAAAAATGCATATAAAATTGATGCACAAAAGAACTAAGAAAAAACAAGTAAATGAAAAATCGATGCATAAAAAATAGCATTTAAAATTGTTACAAGAAAAAAACCATTCCAATGATCATTCACCATTCCATGAAGCGTTGCCTCATAAAGAGAGGAATGAAAGGAAAACAATAGCTATAACACCAACCTAGTATTTCTTATTTTTCGAAGGTTCAATGTCCACACTTGCCCTCTCATTTAATATATTTGAAACTTGGAAATTTTCCTTTACCTATGCATAACTCATTTTTCTTATATATATTTGTGCAGCAGAATAATGGATTAAAAAAATGATGATAAAAATTGTGTATTTGCTCTTGAGTATGGAAATGTGGTTGACATGAATACCTAATCTTCCAGTGATTATAGTTATTTAGAAATTATATTCTAGCTAGATTTATTTTATTATTCTTGAACAAACATAGGTTGAAAACAACTGACCTTAACAACTGATTATTTTAACAGGTTGAGTTCTTGTAAAATTAAGAAATTACGTACATAATTTTCCTGTATCTTCTTAGTTCATTTATATAGCTGCAGTTGTTCATAACATCATCATTTGGATTTTGGGAGTAGTATCTGCTGATAACCTTCAGGAGACACCAACCATACTATTAGGGGCACCTGGAGGTTTAACAGCTAGTTGCGTATGCTCAGTATAATCGTGTTTCCTATAATAAGTGACTTATCTAGTTTAGTTTGTATTTGTTTACTTGAGGACAAGTAAAATATACGTGTTAGGGAATTTGATTAAAATACAGAAGTTTTTAGTTTTATTCTCATATCTTATCTTTAACATATATAGATAAATTTTCCATTGGGAATTTTTAGCATTTTTACCAATTGTTGAATAAATATCTCCTTCACTTCAATAAAAGACAAATTTCAAAGAAAATGCTACTTCTTTATATCAACACTAGTAAAGACTAATGATTAGAGATTCAATCTTAAAGAAAGATGCAGCTCACAGGTAAACGCTAAATATTTAGACAAAGTGTGTTTAGTTCGGTCCTTGTTATTGTCTTATTTTTATTGAAGAAAACAAAGTTAGAAATTGCATACCTTCCTTCTATGACCCGAAAAATATATGGAGATAAGTGATATGTTATATATACATATATGTTTATTCATATGTAGATGTATGTACGCACCAAAAAAGATAATTGGAATTGGACATATACTGATTTTCTCATGGGAAAGAACTTGAATTATTCACACATACACATGACCACTCATTTAACTTGCTATTACATGAAGATTTGATAGGATATCATTTTCAATGAAGATTCAATCCTTGATCTCAATCAGAGACGTACCGATCAACATATCATCTCTTGATCTACATCATAACTGTTGCCATATGTCAAAATCTAGAGAATGAAATATTAATTTAAAATCCCAAATCCACCATCATTAAGAGAGGATTTTTTTTTTGTATATATGTGTGCATATATATATTATATATTATATATATATATATAAGGATTTGATCAGGGTTATTTATTTATATGGAGAGCATACTTTACCCCTTATATAAATCAATCGCATTCACTGTAAAAAATGTAACTTCTTCTTTCCTAAAGTTCGATCCTTCTTCTTTATTTTCTTCTTACATTTTTTAATGGGTAATTGTATTATCTAGTCAATTAGATTTTCTTGAACACAATTGCTATTCTATTTTAGTTTCTAGTTGATAATCGATAGTTTAATTAGTTTCGACAGTAATCTTAATTTTTAATTTATTTTTGGCTTTTCTGCTTTTGTTATGCAATTTTTAGCTTTCAATTCCAGTATTTGTTTCTAACGTTCATCTTCTGTTCTTTGAATTTTCAATTTGTTTGTTTTTACCTTTAGATTGATATGTGTAATTTCGTTGTTGATTCAGCTAGTTTTGTTTCAAACTAAAATCTAATTTCCCCATCGCCATCTAAAGATCTTTTATGACTCATCTTAATTTTTAGGATCAAAATTTTACCAATTTTAAACTAAATCCTTGTGTTTGACCTGCATACTACACATATGAACACTTGTGGTAAATTATAATCATTTGCACTTTTTAATTCATAGAAATGACCAAACAAGTACATATTTCTCTTCAAATATTTAGCAATGTATTACTTATAACTTCTGAGAGTATAAGTGATTACATAGTAAGGTTTATTGGATAATAACGGGATGACTAACTTAATAGTTTCCTATGGGTTTATATAACAAGGATCAAATAGAAAATACCGACATGAGTTATTTACATTTTTCGCTCAATCTGACGATACTATCATCTTCAATATGAAAGCTCTGTTTTGATTATAGTCAAATCGTGACACGTCAATCATCAAGTCGCTGTAGTTTAATCTCGCGGAATTATTGAAAGTGAAACACTACTCAAGAGAGGATTTGTCTTGTCAATTATATAGGATTAGAATGTTCAAATCTAGTCAACTCGAAGTATAATTCTCTGGCTAGAGCAATTTAGTTAATAATAATTGTTATTATTGAACCTAGAACTTTACGCTTGGACTATAGAGTTGGGCATGGACGTATTGGAATTTTGGCCTTCTCCAAATTCGAAAAGTCTAGATTGATACAATTAAAAAAAAGGAAAATTGTGTAAATAAATGTCAAAATTTGGAAATTCTTAATAATATAAAGCTGGATTAATCGAGACTAAGTATGCAACAAATTTCACGTGACATGGAACATTAGCTTTTAAATAGTTTGATGTTAATCTTCAATTGATTTTACACAAAATCGAATCACACAACCGGAATGATGTACTCATTTTGAACCAAAAAATTTAATTATTTTATAGTTGTTATAAATTTATTAATTTAACTAATATTTATGCAATGTTAGTTATAAAATTTTAAATGTGACTTGAGAAATGAATATTGTGGTATAAATGTTTATAATGGAAATAAATATATCGATAGATATGCGATATTGACAGGCAATTAAATTAGATTTAATTAATATTATTTGTTTGGATATAAATTTATGTTAACCAATGATGTTATTTTATCCATCAACTTGGCATATATGGTGCGGTTGGAAATGTTGGAGTATTTTGGAGATGGATAGCTTATATTTGATGTAAAAAGTTATAGATTGCTGAAATGATCTTAAGCTGCTACCGTTTTCCCATTTGCGGCAGATTTCATCATCAAGAACTCTAACAAGTTCAACTCAAATCATTTAAAAGACAATGTCCACTAGATAGCTATATATATATGCTTTAAGAATTAAAAATTTATTGAATTGGGAAGATTTCAAAAAATGGAAGAATTCATCATTACAAGGTGTATTCTAAATTAATAGTATTAGGTAGGTATTTACTTTATTATATGATTTATAATATTTGGATAAAATTATAGTATTCATATATATTATTAGTTTATTGCCAGTTAGTTGCGATTCTTATACGTATCATCAGTGTAGTCGCATAGTAGATTGGTTATATGTGTGTGTGCAACGAAAGTGAATCTTAAGGCAAACCTAACAATAGAGAGGAGTGAATAGTGTTTGTGGGATTTCTATGAATCTATTTTAAATTACTTCAATTATTCTTGTATATAAGAGAATTATCACAAAAATCACTACAGAATCAAAAACAATAAAAAAAAGTAAAGGAAGGAACACACCAGATTTTATACTAGTTCGAAGTTACCCTATATCTAGTCCTGCACCAAAACCTATATGGATTTTCAATCACTTCAAAATTTATTACACTCCTCGATTTCAAGGCTATAAGGAGACAACCTCTATAATTTCGGCCTATAGGAAAAACTAACTTGATTTCCGGGCCAACAAGTCACACCCAATTGCTTTCGAAGTACAATCGAACCTAACTTGATTTACAGGCCAATATGTCACTCCCTTTGAGTATATTTGTGCAGATTTTACAAAGCAATATAGACCTGATCTTGCGATTGTGATTACAATAGCCTTATAGCTCTAATTTGCACCCTGATCTTGATAGATTGTGGAGAGAATGATGGAGAATCAAAAATCAAATAGAACTAGATTGATTTACTTGAAAATTGGGTAGAAAAGATAGAGAAGAAAATGGGTGAAGAAGAAGATAAAAAAACATATAAATTTTGAAAATTGGAACCCCTTATTTGTAAAAGAGAAGAGAAATGTCCATTCACGAAAGGGTACAATGTAAAGACACTTCAATTCAAATTCAAATTTTATAAAATCAGCTTATATGTCGAGATACTCAAAGTGCCTATCCTATGTTGACATGCCCTTAGCATAAATTTTGAAAATCTTATTTCATAAATTGTTTTAAAAATATAAACTTTTATAATTTATTCTGAAACTTTAGGAAACTATTATACATAGTAACAGAGAGTTTTAAGCATAAAAATAGTTAAAAAAATTAATAATTTAAACATAAATATATACTATATAATTATTCTTAATTTACGAAGTAAATTTTAAAGTCCAGAACTAAATATTGAAACAATAAAGATTAAAATAGTAATACATATAGCACAAATACCTATATTAAACAAAAAAAATAAAGTTCATATTATCAAAAATTAAAATATAATATCAAATATCAAAAGTATCAAATATAATTGAAATTGAAATAGTAAATATATTTAAAACTTGAAATATAAACTATCTAAATTAATTTAAATCTTAAATACGGTTATAATATATGTTTTGAAATTTACTTTAAAATTTTATTTTAATAAAAAAACTATTTTGAAAACCATTTGAAAAGGGATTAGATGAGTGCAATCGAGTTATAACATATATAACTAAGACTCGAATATTTACCTTAATCATTCTTGAACTCTTGATAACTACTAAGACTTGTTTTGCATCAGCACTCTTGATTAGCATCTCCTTAAATCATCACTGGCAGTCTTGTTATTATACGATCTTGATTATTAACATCTGTTATAAAGCCTACATTGTATGCTATATATATATATAATTGTTAGTAATAATTCCAAATTTATTTTATACTAATACCGATTATACATGTTGTTGTTATCATCAAACCATCCTTCTATTGCACTAGCAATCTCTCCCCTTTTGATGATGGAGACCTTTTACAAAATATATTTCCTGTCTCCCTATAACAACCAGGAAAATGCGAGCCAATTTAAAAATTTTATTTTGGCAATTTTAGTGAATTTTGAATATTTAAAATGAATTATTTTAAATAATATCGACGAGAAATTTATTTTGAATAGAATTAGAATGTATATATTATATATATCGTCGTTAGAATATAAAATATTTATTTATATATATAAAAGGAATTGAAAATGGCGCAGTAGTTCGATAATTTGATTTCAAAATTCAAATGAATGTACCGGGTGCAAAATAAACCGGATTTTAGCGAAATCAAAAATATTTGAATCTAATTGAGAATATATTTCCAACGAATCCGGAAAATCGAAATTTCATAGCAGGGATCAAAAGATATGTCCAGTTGAAAATTCTGAATAGTCGCTATGGAATTCGGGCCCTTAAAAATGGAAATTTTGCAAACGACCCCGGATTTCGACGAAACCACTTTTGTTGGATCCGCGATGTCAAATTATGGCTAGGTTTCAAATTTCATAATTTTTTGAATCGATATGTGAGCGTGGCAAAGGAAAACGCGTTTAACCAGTTTTAATTGAATTTAATCGACTGGAAAATGGCCATTTTTCCAATGGTCTCAGAATTTGACAAAATTAGTTTTGTTAGGACCGTATGGTCAATACGAAGCTAGAAATATTTTTTTGGGAATTTTTAGAGTTAATATGTAGTCCTGGTTAATTGAAATGTGCGTTTAAAATCCAATATAATGATTTATATTTTAATTTCAATGAAAACTGATTGTAACGGTCGAATTGGCCAACGAAACATATCCCATTGCGTTCGGAATGGGGTAACTAGCTAGAGGCGACAGTTGTTGGGTTGGATTTGGTGTTAGTATTAAAAAACTGGTAATTTTGAAAATAAAGGAAATTAAAATAATAAAAATATAATATAATTTTCTATAAAACCCTTCTCTAACCCTAGAAATCGTTCAGCTACCGTTCATTCTTTCGATGGCCCAAATTGCTCCAAAATAAATCCCAACCAATCTCCCAACTCGTTCAACGTTTTTGAAAAATACAAAACGAAAATGGTAGAGGATTTAAAGGGCTTTAAATCTGTACTCGTTTGATCACCTCTAGTGGCGTATTGGGCTCGATTACGGGCACCAAAGTGCCGCCGATTGTCTTCAAATTCTAACACGGCGGAGCCACCGAGTCGCAAGGGGTTGGTGGCGCAGAGACGGGGTGTGGCGGCGCTTCGAGGGGGACGGTCAGATCTTGGCCAAGGCCATAGTGGTGGCGGTGAATCCTAACCCTAGGATGGAACGATGGTGCGGCTTGAAGCCTGAAGCGTGTAAACAAGCCCAACGAAGAAGACACAATAAACAAAGGGATTAAAGATGAATTAAAGTGTGTTTTTTTTCTATGGACTTAGTTCAGTAATTTAGTAAGTAAATTTTAAAATGAAATTTGCATTGTGAAAAAAAGAAAAGATAAAAAATACATATAGGATTGTTCTTATATAATATATATGATATTGTTTAAAAAAAATAATTTTGTCATATGAAAAGCAAAATATAAAACTGGTATTGTTTTCAAAATAAAACTTGTATTGGTTACAAAAATAAAATTTCCTTTGTTTTGAAAATAAAATTATCTTTGTTTTGAAAATATAAAATAGAATTGACTTTTATTTATATCAAAACTGTTTAAAATGTGATTTTTATTTATATCTGAACAGTATAAAAATGTGATATTTATCCGTTTAGCGTTGAAATAAAAATGTGATGTTTAATATAAAAATCGTTTGAAACAGACTGCGCTGTAATCGACTGGAAACAAATACAAATTCAAACCGTTTAGAAAGAAAGACTAACGGAGTGGAACCCCAAGCTGAGAACTTCTCACTTTAAAATTTTCTTTTCTAGTTAAAAATATATAATAGGATGCAGACGGTGTTGTAACAACCCGGAAAATCTGGGCCAGTTTAAAATTTTATTTTTGGCAATTTTAGCGAATTTTGATTATTTAAAATGAATTATTTTAAATAATATCGATGAGAAATTTATTTTGAATATAATTCGAGCGTATATATTATACGCGTCGTCGTTAGAATATAAATATTTATATATAATTATAAATAGAATTGAAAATGGCGCGGTAGTTCGATAATTCGATTTCAAACTTCAATTGAATGTACCGGGTGCAAAACAATCCGGATTTTAGTGAAACCAAAAACATTAGGATCTAATAGTGAATATCTTTCCAACAAATCCGAAAAATCAAAAGTTCGTAGCGGGAATCAAAAGTTATGTCCAGTTGAAAATTCTGAATAGTCGCTATGGAATTCAGGCCCTTAAAAATGGACATTTTGCAAATGACCTCGGATTTCGACGAAACCACTTTTGTTGGGTCCGTGATGTAAAGTTATTGCTAGATTCCAAGTTTCATAATTTTTCGAATCAATATGTGAGCGTGGCAAAAGGAAAACGCGTTTGACCAGTTTCAGTTGATTTTAATCGACTGGAAATTGGCCATTTTTCTAACGGTCTCAGAATTCAACGAAACTAGTTTTGTTAGGACCGTATCGTCAATACGAAGCTAGAAAATATTTTTCTGCCATTTTAAGAATTCGTATGTGGCCCCGGTAATTTGAAATGTACGTTTAAAATTCAATATAGTGATTTAAATGTAAATTAAAAGGAAACTGATCGAAACGGTCGATTCGGCTTGCGGTACATATCCCATTGTGTTCGGAATGGGGGTATTACCCTAGAGACGACAGTCGGTGGGCTCAAAAAGGAGTTCGAATTTCTAAAGTAACTTTTTGAAGATAAAATTAAATTAAAAATATAAATTAATATATCCTTCTTTATAATAGGCCCCCCCCCCCCGTTCGTTTATTTCCAAATCAAAATCAAGAAGAAAAAAAAAAAAAACCTAACTAAAATCGCTCAGGCGATTAACGCCGATCGCCCCCCCCCCCCGTAGCCATCACCGCCGATCCTTCCGCCACCCCCTCCCCAGGCCTGCGCGCCTCCGCCCCACATCACCGACGCCTCCCCCCTCCTCGGAAGTCGATCGACGAGAAGCACCGCATCCCCCTCCCCCTCGTCAGTCGATCCCCGTCCTCTTCTTTCCTCCACCTACCTCGCTCCAAAACCCGACGCACCCCCCCCACCTCGCTCCAAAATCCGACGCAGCCCTAGCCGAGCCCCCTCCGACCTTCTGAAACCCGATGCCTCACCCTCCTTAACCTCCTCCGCTGCCACCCCTGCCGACTCCACCTTCGACGCGCGCCACCTCGAGCGAGATCCCCCCCCCTCTTTGACGAACACGGTAAGTTCTTTTTCTTTTTTTAATTTATTTTATTTATTTATATTATTTTTAGTTTAAATACTGTTTGTTTTTTTTAGGTTTTAAAAACTGAATTTTATAAAGATTTAAAAAAAACTGAATTTTATAAAGTTTAAAAACTGATTTATATATTAAGTATAAAAAACTGAATTTTATTTTAAGATAAAACTGAATTTTAATTTTAAGTTAAAAGCAAAAAGGTTTAATCTTTTAATAGAAAAAGATTGTTTAGAAAACATATATGAAATTGTTTTGAAAATATATGTTGTTTTAAAAATAAAGATAACAACTTTGTTTTTATAAAGATAACAACTTGGTTTTTAGAAAGATGAAAACTTTAAATTGAAAAGTTGAAAACTTTATTTTTATAAAGGCGGAATTTTTAAATATATGATAGCGATATAAAAATATGATTTTTATATATCACATCGAACTGAAAATTCGATTTTTATATATTGAACTTCGAACTAAAAATTCGATTTTTATATATTGAACTTCGAACTAAAAATTCGATTTTTATATATTGAACTTCGAACTAAAAATTCGATTTTTATATATTGAACTTCGAACTAAAAATTCGATTTTTATATATTGAACTTTGAAGTAAAAATTCGATTTTTATATATATAGTGGCTACGGGCAACGAAGATGACGAAGAGGCGATAACGAGGAAGATTTCTATTAGGAAGTGCCGTGGAGCTAGGATAGCTATAGGTGAGAATTTCTCACCTTTCAATTTATTTTTCTAGTTATATATATATACTAGGATGCAGACGGTGCTTAGTAGCACCCGACACAATCGTCCACAGACCATGGACTTGTTTGTTTGGTTGCATAGATTAGTTGAATTATTTGTTTGAATTGAATTGTTTGGTGAGATGAAATTGATTTGATTGATGTGTGAATGGCGTGGGCCTTCACTAGACCGGGGATAAGGCTAGGCCTTGTCCCGTTTCTAGTATCGTGCCGTTATGCCGCCGAAATTTTCTAAAATATGTTAGAAAAATAAAAATATCATTTTATAGAATAAATGAATTGAATAGAAATTCATAGATTTAAATAAAATGTTTTATCGTTAAAAATATAATTTTTAACGTGAAGTGAATAAAATAAAATATTCATTTATAAACCGGACGGTTTGTTTAAGTACACCTATTTGAATGACATTGATTGAGACGATAAATTTTACACATCGCCCAACAGCACAAATAAAATAGGTGTTTGATTGTTTGAAACCCCACACGGGTGTTAGGATGAAATTTGAAGTTCACTCATCCTGATTGATTAAATATGTCGATCGATTGATTGACAGGCTGTTATAAGCGTTGAATATCTATATTTGATGCTTATACAGTGTAGTGCACTTTGGTTGATGGTTGATTATTTTCAATGCTATTATATACATGTGTTGTATGAAAATCCATATAATTAATTTTATATGGTAATTGATTGGGCCTCATTCCAGTTTTGAAAAAGAAATATTTGAAATAGAATATTTGAAAATAAAGGAATATATGAAGCCGTGTTGATTAGATTGACGCCATTTTGACGTGAACGATATTTATATCGATTTTATTCATTTCGAAATGAATTGAATTGAAAACGATTTCGAAATGAATTGAATTGAAAACGATTTCGAAATGAATTGAATTGAAAACGATTTCGAAATGAATTGAATTGAAAACGATTTCGAAATGAATTGAATTGAAAACGAATTCAAATGGAATTGAAAGTGAATTGAAATGAATTCAAATTGAATTGAAATTTGAATTGAATAGAAATGAATTTTAAAACGAATTTATAAAGAAGAATTCAATTTTGATTTGAATTGAAAAGGAAGTTGAAATTGCTTTTGAAACGAATTTAAAACTATTTATATAATTCGTTTTAAATAGGAATCGACGAAATATATTATATATATAATATAATGGCCTGAATAGAACGCGCCGCGCCGCGGCAGTTCGTGAATTTCGACCATTTATTTCAAACGGACATTACGGGAGATCCGACCGTCGGATTCTCCTAAAACCGGAACCGTTGGGTTCGTATCGAAAAGAGCTTTCTAACGAATGTTTGAAATTTGAAATCTAACGGTTGGATTTGGAGATATGTCCAAATCAAATTCGAAAAAGGTCGCTGTAAGTGCAGTTCGATGGCCATTGTTGGAAATCGACTGTACGGGCCTTGATAAAATTATTAAAAATAGTAATAATTTGTGTAAAATCATAAGAAATGATTTAGAAAGATTTGGGATGAAAAACTCCATATTTGAAAGGATAAAAATAGATTTTTATCGAAATGAACTAGTTTTGAACTAGAAATATAATTCTATTTATTTTTAAATAAATAAATTGAATTTGAAAAGGGTTTTGAAAATAACCAAAATTTCCAATGATTGCATTGGAGTGGATTTGAATCGAAATTGTCTTCGGAATATTTCGATGTTGGAATTCGGGATTATGCAGATGTTATGGAAATTTGAAAGATATATATATTTATACCGTTATTTCCAATACGACATTTGTTAATCGTAGAATTTGATATTGAATATAAGCCGGGATATTTTCTATTCAGAGCCTTGTTTTTAATATCAAATGTGATTTGGGTTTGTCGTGAATGGTGTCTTCACTAACACTGTTCTTGAACCCAGTTGAGAAAAGATTAAATCTTTTTATTTAGATTTAATGAAGTGTACCAATTAAATAATATTTAATTGGAATTGAATTGATATTGATTTTTGGGTTTATCGTGAACAGTGTTTTAAATAACACTTATTCTTTAACCCGATAATTAATGAATGTGACTTTGGGTTTATCGTGAACCGTGTTTTTAAATGACACGGATTCTTTAACCCAGTTAACGATTAAAACTAAGTGGAGTTTTAATGAATCTTTAATTAGATTGAAATGATCGAAAATGGAGTATCACCAGTTTTGCTCCAGGCGATAGTTAAATCTTTAATTAGATTTGAACGTGAAATGGTAATTGAATTTACCGATAACACTGTGGTGTTAGATATGAAGTATTACCAGTTTTACTTCATGGGATGAATAGGTTGGGATTGGGAAATTAAAACAAATGATTACTTCGGTAAGGTTCGCTAATCCCGACTAGTTTGAATTGATATTCAAAAGTAGATTAAAGAATAAATTCAAGAATTTATCTTTGATAAAATTAATGGGAACCTTTCCCTATGAATGTGAAATTTAGAAACTAACTGTCGGTTAGCCAAGCAGAATGGTTTTCTGGATATTGATCTGATGTTGGTTTCGGCCTTCGGGGTTAATATTTGGGGAATTATTCTCTTGATTAATTTACGGTTAGTGACTAATGAATTGGAATGAGGCGTATGTTGTGTTTGTGTAACACTTTTATAATATATACGCGAGTTATTCGGAAAGACCGGGTTTATCCCATTCTGAATAACTGATACGACGGTAAGTCGAAGATGAAGACGATGGTCGAAGACCGGAGGTCTTCACGTCGTTTGGGTAATTACTGATGATCTTGATTGGGCTGTACACCCAAGAAGATGGAAACAGTTAGTGATCGTCCAGACGTACTTGGAGATCGATGGATATGCGGGGTACTAGGTGCCTCCGGTTTCGTTCAGACCCAGAACGGACTTGTAAATGGACTGTGTGTCTGACATCGGATTTCATTCTGTGTGACTGATATCGGTTGCATAGGATGGTTTGCCTGTGTGGCATGCTAAGATGCAAATGATCAAGGCTTCTGTTGAAAAGCAAAGTCTTGTGGTGATGATCAAAGCACGGCCTTTGTGGCGTAGCTTTGTGTAACGTTTACCTCGCGTGTTTCACACCAGGTATGAACCAAAACGGGAGACGGACCTCAGGGAGGACTTGCGTTTCTTTCTAGCTAGAAGTGGCGTCAGTGGTTTTACACGCCCTGACGAGTTTGACTTATGTGGTTGTTGCTGTTGCGAGGCGCCTCGGATTGATCGGTCGTTCTCGAACCGATGGAGTCATTTAGTGGCTCATTTACGCCCCAAAGGGTGGGGAGACGTATTGTTCAGGCATAATAATCCACTCCGTGTGGACCGGCCCTGACGATCCAAGGCTTGCCTGCGCGCTTGCCTGAGACATGGGCTAGGTTGTCTCGAATCGGTTGAGGATCTTGCCCCTAGCCTCGGTTCATAGACGGAAATCCAATTTCCAAATACGTGACTTTGCGGTTTTATTTGTAAACCTATATATGGCGACATGATATATGGTATTCATGCCGCCTATGATTGATACTTATGATTTGAAGTTGTTTTATACTCTATGCACTTATAATAGTATCAAATGGTTTGTTTTAAACGTATCAAGCATTCTTTAGCTGTTATAAGGGAAAACCCTATCCCCCGGCTTGCGATTGCATTGTGTGATAGGACCTGGGTCTTATAACAGCTTCATCTTTCTTTATTTAGCATTGCGCTGTTTGTTTTATGCACTGGTATTCTTGGGAGGAAACCCGTTCCGTGTTATACGGCGTGGTCCCTTGATTTACCTTTGAAAATAAAGATTAAAAACTGTTTTAGTTCTCACACCAGTCACATGACTGACCTGGAGTTTATTGTTTTAACCTAAACTCTGGGTGCCCTTATTTTCGACACGGGCAGCTAGTAGTTTCGGTTTTGCAGATTTATATTCACAGGATCCTGGTTTACAGCTGGAACGATATCCGGAAAGCTTTGTATCCGTATATCTCCTTCTAGTTGTGTATTGTATTATTTTCCGCTGCTATGTATTTAAATGTAATTTAAATCTCTGATATTTCTGTGTAATATTTATTCATACTCTGTATATTCTTGTAATCTGGTGCATTGTTGTAATATACAATGAAACGTTCTTTTATATGCGTACTGTTGTGGCTTGTTCTCGAACTATCCGACGCTTTCCTTTACGGGGAAGTTACGGGTCTTCACAGTTGGTATCAGAGCTTTGGTTTACAAAGCTTAGAGAACAAGGCACATTAGAACCGTACGAAAGAATTCATCAGATATTGGATTAGTAAAATCCAATGAGAATGACTCGTTAGAGATAGGATCAGTAGTATCCTAGAACGAGTGTGAAGAGTATATTTTTAAAATGAAAACAAAATTTTGTTTTGAAAATTTAAATCAATTATTCGTAGTTGATTATTTATTTATATTGATTTGGACAATCCAGTATATATAGATTTTGCGTATACGTCTGATCCGCGTATATTCGAAGTTTTAATATACCGGGTAGATATAGAACCGCACTCTAGTAGCCCGACAAGGTTCTGATGGTGGTTCGAAACATCATCAGCATTTATTTTCGAGTGACGAAGGTGTGATTTCTATATATTTCCATTAGACTGGTGTGAGAACCAAAACTAATATAGTTAGAATACATTGTTGTGAATTGGCATCAAAAACAAGATTTTCGGTATATATATCAAAATTATGAATTTGAAACTCTAATTCACTAATTGATTGATGTTTGTGTTGTTTGTTTATTTGTTTGGTAATTTTTAACCATTTAGCCTAATTGAACCAAATATTGAACTCTATTGAAAATTGGTCGCATCTGCTTGCATATACATGTATATCATTGAACAGGTCATAGCAAGGAGGCTAGAGCCAGAGAATAAAATTTGTTTGCCCGACAAATAGGTACATGTTTACTACATAATTTCCTGTTTTGTTTGGGTGATGATGATTTTGTGAGCCTATTGGCTAGCCGCTTGGCTTTTTCTTTTTCTTTTTGAGATCTGAAGGACCGGGGAAGCTATTTGAAATTCCCCGATGCTCCCGGTGCAGGGGAGGTTATGGCGAAATTTTTCAAAAATTTAGGGTGTTAGCCAAATTTTTGAAATTTTGAAAATTCTCAGAAACTAAAGAGTTGGAGAATGGAAGCCAGATCGAACATAGAGTTGATTAATCAAACCACTTTCGACTTTGTTCCTTTTCGGGGACGAAAAGTTTTAAGTGGGGGAGATTGTAACAACCCGGAAAATCTGGGCCAGTTTAAAATTTTATTTTTGGCAATTTTAGCGAATTTTGATTATTTAAAATGAATTATTTTAAATAATATCGATGAGAAATTTATTTTGAATATAATTCGAGCGTATATATTATACGCGTCGTCGTTAGAATATAAATATTTATATATAATTATAAATAGAATTGAAAATGGCGCGGTAGTTCGATAATTCGATTTCAAACTTCAATTGAATGTACCGGGTGTAAAACAATCCGGATTTTAGTGAAACCAAAAACATTAGGATCTAATAGTGAATATCTTTCCAACAAATCCGAAAAATCAAAAGTTCGTAGCGGGAATCAAAAGTTATGTCCAGTTGAAAATTCTGAATAGTCGCTATGGAATTCAGGCCCTTAAAAATGGACATTTTGCAAATGACCTCGGATTTCGACGAAACCACTTTTGTTGGGTCCGTGATGTAAAGTTATTGCTAGATTCCAAGTTTCATAATTTTTCGAATCAATATGTGAGCGTGGCAAAAGGAAAACGCGTTTGACCAGTTTCAGTTGATTTTAATCGACTGGAAATTGGCCATTTTTCTAACGGTCTCAGAATTCAACGAAACTAGTTTTGTTAGGACCGTATCGTCAATACGAAGCTAGAAAATATTTTTCTGCCATTTTTAGAATTCGTGTGTGGCCCCGGTAATTTGAAATGTACGTTTAAAATTCAATATAGTGATTTAAATGTAAATTAAAAGGAAACTGATCGAAACGGTCGATTCAGCTTGCGGTACATATCCCATTGTGTTCGGAATGGGGGTATTACCCTAGAGACGACAGTCGGTGGGCTCAAAAAGGAGTTCGAATTTCTAAAGTAACTTTTTGAAGATAAAATTAAATTAAAAATATAAATTAATATATCCTTCTTTATAATAGGCCCCCCCCCCCCCGTTCGTTTATTTCCAAATCAAAATCAAGAAGAAAAAAAAAAAAAAACCTAACTAAAATCGCTCAGGCGATTAACGCCGATCGCCCCCCCCATAGCCATCACCGCCGATCCTTCCGCCACCCCCTCCCCAGGCCTGCGCGCCTCCGCCCCACATCACCGACGCCTCCCCCCTCCTCGGAAGTCGATCGACGAGAAGCACCGCATCCCCCTCCCCCTCGTCAGTCGATCCCCGTCCTCTTCTTTCCTCCACCTACCTCGCTCCAAAACCCGACGCACCCCCCCCACCTCGCTCCAAAATCCGACGCAGCCCTAGCCGAGCCCCCTCCGACCTTCTGAAACCCGATGCCTCACCCTCCTTAACCTCCTCCGCTGCCACCCCTGCCGACTCCACCTTCGACGCGCGCCACCTCGAGCGAGATCCCCCCCCCTCTTTGACGAACACGGTAAGTTCTTTTTCTTTTTTTAATTTATTTTATTTATTTATATTATTTTTAGTTTAAATACTGTTTGTTTTTTTTAGGTTTTAAAAACTGAATTTTATAAAGATTAAAAAAAAACTGAATTTTATAAAGTTTAAAAACTGATTTATATATTAAGTATAAAAAACTGAATTTTATTTTAAGATAAAACTGAATTTTAATTTTAAGTTAAAAGCAAAAAGGTTTAATCTTTTAATAGAAAAAGATTGTTTAGAAAACATATATGAAATTGTTTTGAAAATATATGTTGTTTTAAAAATAAAGATAACAACTTTGTTTTTATAAAGATAACAACTTGGTTTTTAGAAAGATGAAAACTTTAAATTGAAAAGTTGAAAACTTTATTTTTATAAAGGCGGAATTTTTAAATATATGATAGCGATATAAAAATATGATTTTTAT
Source organism: Allium sativum (assembly GCA_030737875.1). Classification (NCBI taxonomy): domain Eukaryota; kingdom Viridiplantae; phylum Streptophyta; class Magnoliopsida; order Asparagales; family Amaryllidaceae; genus Allium; species Allium sativum. The sequence goes on along the minus strand of CM060920.1, from coordinate 103,853,142 downwards.
ATATCACATCGAACTGAAAATTCGATTTTTATATATTGAACTTCGAACTAAAAATTCGATTTTTATATATTGAACTTCGAACTAAAAATTCGATTTTTATATATTGAACTTCGAACTAAAAATTCGATTTTTATATATTGAACTTCGAACTAAAAATTCGATTTTTATATATTGAACTTTGAAGTAAAAATTCGATTTTTATATATATAGTGGCTACGGGCAACGAAGATGACGAAGAGGCGATAACGAGGAAGATTTCTATTAGGAAGTGCCGTGGAGCTAGGATAGCTATAGGTGAGAATTTCTCACCTTTCAATTTATTTTTCTAGTTATATATATATACTAGGATGCAGACGGTGCTTAGTAGCACCCGACACAATCGTCCACAGACCATGGACTTGTTTGTTTGGTTGCATAGATTAGTTGAATTATTTGTCTGAATTGAATTGTTTGGTGAGATGAAATTGATTTGATTGATGTGTGAATGGCGTGGGCCTTCACTAGACCGGGGATAAGGCTAGGCCTTGTCCCGTTTCTAGTATCGTGCCGTTATGCCGCCGAAATTTTCTAAAATATGTTAGAAAAATAAAAATATCATTTTATAGAATAAATGAATTGAATAGAAATTCATAGATTTAAATAAAATGTTTTATCGTTAAAAATATAATTTTTAACGTGAAGTGAATAAAATAAAATATTCATTTATAAACCGGACGGTTTGTTTAAGTACACCTATTTGAATGACATTGATTGAGACGATAAATTTTACACATCGCCCAACAGCACAAATAAAATAGGTGTTTGATTGTTTGAAACCCCACACGGGTGTTAGGATGAAATTTGAAGTTCACTCATCCTGATTGATTAAATATGTCGATCGATTGATTGACAGGCTGTTATAAGCGTTGAATATCTATATTTGATGCTTATACAGTGTAGTGCACTTTGGTTGATGGTTGATTATTTTCAATGCTATTATATACATGTGTTGTATGAAAATCCATATAATTAATTTTATATGGTAATTGATTGGGCCTCATTCCAGTTTTGAAAAAGAAATATTTGAAAAAGAAATATTTGAAATAGAATATTTGAAAATAAAGGAATATATGAAGCCGTGTTGATTAGATTGACGCCATTTTGACGTGAACGATATTTATATCGATTTTATTCATTTCGAAATGAATTGAATTGAAAACGATTTCGAAATGAATTGAATTGAAAACGATTTCGAAATGAATTGAATTGAAAACGATTTCGAAATGAATTGAATTGAAAACGATTTCGAAATGAATTGAATTGAAAACGATTTCGAAATGAATTGAATTGAAAACGATTTCGAAATGAATTGAATTGAAAACGAATTCAAATGGAATTGAAAGTGAATTGAAATGAATTCAAATTGAATTGAAATTTGAATTGAATAGAAATGAATTTTAAAACGAATTTATAAAGAAGAATTCAATTTTGATTTGAATTGAAAAGGAAGTTGAAATTGCTTTTGAAACGAATTTAAAACTATTTATATAATTCGTTTTAAATAGGAATCGACGAAATATATTATATATATAATATAATGGCCTGAATAGAACGCGCCGCGCCGCGGCAGTTCGTGAATTTCGACCATTTATTTCAAACGGACATTACGGGAGATCCGACCGTCGGATTCTCCTAAAACCGGAACCGTTGGGTTCGTATCGAAAAGAGCTTTCTAACGAATGTTTGAAATTTGAAATCTAACGGTTGGATTTGGAGATATGTCCAAATCAAATTCGAAAAAGGTCGCTGTAAGTGCAGTTCGATGGCCATTGTTGGAAATCGACTGTACGGGCCTTGATAAAATTATTAAAAATAGTAATAATTTGTGTAAAATCATAAGAAATGATTTAGAAAGATTTGGGATGAAAAACTCCATATTTGAAAGGATAAAAATAGATTTTTATCGAAATGAACTAGTTTTGAACTAGAAATATAATTCTATTTATTTTTAAATAAATAAATTGAATTTGAAAAGGGTTTTGAAAATAACCAAAATTTCCAATGATTGCATTGGAGTGGATTTGAATCGAAATTGTCTTCGGAATATTTCGATGTTGGAATTCGGGATTATGCAGATGTTATGGAAATTTGAAAGATATATATATTTATACCGTTATTTCCAATACGACATTTGTTAATCGTAGAATTTGATATTGAATATAAGCCGGGATATTTTCTATTCAGAGCCTTGTTTTTAATATCAAATGTGATTTGGGTTTGTCGTGAATGGTGTCTTCACTAACACTGTTCTTGAACCCAGTTGAGAAAAGATTAAATCTTTTTATTTAGATTTAATGAAGTGTACCAATTAAATAATATTTAATTGGAATTGAATTGATATTGATTTTTGGGTTTATCGTGAACAGTGTTTTAAATAACACTTATTCTTTAACCCGATAATTAATGAATGTGACTTTGGGTTTATCGTGAACCGTGTTTTTAAATGACACGGATTCTTTAACCCAGTTAACGATTAAAACTAAGTGGAGTTTTAATGAATCTTTAATTAGATTGAAATGATCGAAAATGGAGTATCACTAGTTTTGCTCCAGGCGATAGTTAAATCTTTAATTAGATTTGAACGTGAAATGGTAATTGAATTTACCGATAACACTGTGGTGTTAGATATGAAGTATTACCAGTTTTACTTCATGGGATGAATAGGTTGGGATTGGGAAATTAAAACAAATGATTACTTCGGTAAGGTTCGCTAATCCCGACTAGTTTGAATTGATATTCAAAAGTAGATTAAAGAATAAATTCAAGAATTTATCTTTGATAAAATTAATGGGAACCTTTCCCTATGAATGTGAAATTTAGAAACTAACTGTCGGTTAGCCAAGCAGAATGGTTTTCTGGATATTGATCTGATGTTGGTTTCGGCCTTCGGGGTTAATATTTGGGGAATTATTCTCTTGATTAATTTACGGTTAGTGACTAATGAATTGGAATGAGGCGTATGTTGTGTTTGTGTAACACTTTTATAATATATACGCGAGTTATTCGGAAAGACCGGGTTTATCCCATTCTGAATAACTGATACGACGGTAAGTCGAAGATGAAGACGATGGTCGAAGACCGGAGGTCTTCACGTCGTTTGGGTAATTACTGATGATCTTGATTGGGCTGTACACCCAAGAAGATGGAAACAGTTAGTGATCGTCCAGACGTACTTGGAGATCGATGGATATGCGGGGTACTAGGTGCCTCCGGTTTCGTTCAGACCCAGAACGGACTTGTAAATGGACTGTGTGTCTGACATCGGATTTCATTCTGTGTGACTGATATCGGTTGCATAGGATGGTTTGCCTGTGTGGCATGCTAAGATGCAAATGATCAAGGCTTCTGTTGAAAAGCAAAGTCTTGTGGTGATGATCAAAGCACGGCCTTTGTGGCGTAGCTTTGTGTAACGTTTACCTCGCGTGTTTCACACCAGGTATGAACCAAAACGGGAGACGGACCTCAGGGAGGACTTGCGTTTCTTTCTAGCTAGAAGTGGCGTCAGTGGTTTTACACGCCCTGACGAGTTTGACTTATGTGGTTGTTGCTGTTGCGAGGCGCCTCGGATTGATCGGTCGTTCTCGAACCGATGGAGTCATTTAGTGGCTCATTTACGCCCCAAAGGGTGGGGAGACGTATTGTTCAGGCATAATAATCCACTCCGTGTGGACCGGCCCTGACGATCCAAGGCTTGCCTGCGCGCTTGCCTGAGACATGGGCTAGATTGTCTCGAATCGGTTGAGGATCTTGCCCCTAGCCTCGGTTCATAGACGGAAATCCAATTTCCAAATACGTGACTTTGCGGTTTTATTTGTAAACCTATATATGGCGACATGATATATGGTATTCATGCCGCCTATGATTGATACTTATGATTTGAAGTTGTTTTATACTCTATGCACTTATAATAGTATCAAATGGTTTGTTTTAAACGTATCAAGCATTCTTTAGCTGTTATAAGGGAAAACCCTATCCCCCGGCTTGCGATTGCATTGTGTGATAGGACCTGGGTCTTATAACAGCTTCATCTTTCTTTATTTAGCATTGCGCTGTTTGTTTTATGCACTGGTATTCTTGGGAGGAAACCCGTTCCGTGTTATACGGCGTGGTCCCTTGATTTACCTTTGAAAATAAAGATTAAAAACTGTTTTAGTTCTCACACCAGTCACATGACTGACCTGGAGTTTATTGTTTTAACCTAAACTCTGGGTGCCCTTATTTTCGACACGGGCAGCTAGTAGTTTCGGTTTTGCAGATTTATATTCACAGGATCCTGGTTTACAGCTGGAACGATATCCGGAAAGCTTTGTATCCGTATATCTCCTTCTAGTTGTGTATTGTATTATTTTCCGCTGCTATGTATTTAAATGTAATTTAAATCTCTGATATTTCTGTGTAATATTTATTCATACTCTGTATATTCTTGTAATCTGGTGCATTGTTGTAATATACAATGAAATGTTCTTTTATATGCGTTCTGTTGTGGCTTGTTCTCGAACTATCCGACGCTTTCCTTTACGGGGAAGTTACGGGTCTTCACAGGTGTTTAGTAGCACCCGACACCCGTCGTCCACAGACCATGGACGGCTTGTATGCTAGTTTGATGTGTTGTGAAATTTGTTTGTGATGTTGGTGTGAAATCGATAATAAAATGTAGATAGTTAAAAATATTTTATCGTTAAAAATATAATTTTTAACGTGAATGTGAATAAATAAATATTCATTTACAAACCGGACGGTTTGTTCATGTACACCTATTTGAAGGACATTGATTGGGACGATAAATTTTACACATCGCCCAACTGCACAAATAATATTCAGTGTTGTAGATTGAAACCCCACACGGGTGTTGGGATGATATTTGGCGTACACTAATCCCAATTATTTAATTGTATGTCGATCGATTGGTCGACAGACTGTATGAGCGTTAATTATTTATATTTGGTGCTTATGCAGTTGTGTAGTGCACTTTGGATGATGGTTGATTATTTATCGTTGCTATTTTATACATGTGTAGTATGGAATCCATATAACTAACATTATATGGTAATTGATTGGGCCTCATTCCAATTTAGGAAATAAAGAATATTATAAAATATCGATTCATGTGTTGACAGTACTTATTCGTTGAGATTAGTCATGTGTTGAACGAAATATTTTAATAATAAAATTTACATCTTTATCATATATAAAATTAGAAACTAACTGGAAAATAGATAAGATGAGTGGTCTCCTGGATATTGATCTGATGTTGGTTTCGGCCTTTGGGGTTAATATTTAGGGAATCGTTCTCTTACTAATTTACGGTTGGAGTCTGATTTGAAATCAAACGATAGATACCATAATTTTTATAAAATATATTAAATAACAAAAATAGTCGCGTGTTGACAGTACTCATCCGTTGAGATTAGTCATGTATTGAAAGAAATATAGATTCATTTGTTGAATAGAATAACGAAGTTATTGAAAAATGTAAAGCCGTGTTGATTAGAGATGCGCAAATTTGACGCGAATGATATTTGTATCGATTATATTCATTTTTATAATGAATATTGAAAAGAGATTTAAAACAAATTCGAATTGAATTGAATAGAAAACGAATTCGAATTGAATTGAATAGAAAACGAATTCGAATTGAATTGAATAGAAAACGAATTCGAATTGAATTAAATAGGAAACGAATTCGAATTGAATTGAATAGAAAACGAATTCAGAATTGAAATGAATTCAATTGAAAACGAACTGAAATAGAATTGAAATCGATTTGAATTGAAATCAAATAGAAATGAATGTAAAAAGAATTTATAAGGGAAAATTCAATTTTGATTTGAATTTGAAATGAAGGTTGAAATTGTTTTTGAAACAAATTTGAAACGATTTATAAAATTCGCTTTAAAAAGGAAATAGACAAAATATATAATATATATATATATATATTATATATATAATGGCCTGAATAGAACGCGCCGCGCCGCGACAGTTCGTAAATTTCGACCATTGACTTCGAACGTACATTACGGGAGATCCGACCATCAGATTCTCCTAAAACCGGAACCGTTGGGTTCGTATCATAAAGAGCTTTCTAACGAATATTAGCAATTTGAAATCTAACGGTTGGATTTGGAGATACATCCAAATCAAATTTGGAAAAGGTCGTTGTAAGTGCAGTTTGATGGCCGTTGTTGGAAATCGACTGTACGGGTCTGGATAAAATTATTAAAAATAGTAATAATTTGTGTAAAATCATAAGAAATGATTTGTGAAGAATTGGGATGAAAAATCCCACATTTGTAAAGGTAAAAATGGATTTTTATCGAAATGAACTAGTTTTGAACTAAATTTAAAACCCAATTATTTTTAAATAAATAAATTGGATTTGAAAGGGGTTTTAAATAATCGTAATTTCTAATATATTTGATTGGAATTGAATTAGAATTGATTTGTGGGTTTATCGTGAACAATGTTTTAAATAACACTTGTTCTTTAACCCGATAATAAATAGAATGTGATTTGGGTTTATCGTGAACTGTGTTTTAAATGACATTAGTTCTTTAACCCAGTAAATGGAGTTTTAATGAATCTGTAAGTAAATTGAAATGTGAATTGATAATGAAAATTATCAAATTTGGAAAGTGAGCGAGAATGGAGTATCACCAGTTTTGCTCCGAAGCGATAGTTAAATCTTTAATTAGATTTGAACGTGAAATGGTAATTAATTTTACCAATAACACCGTGGTGTTAGATATGGAGTATTACCAGTTTTGCTTCATGGGATGAATAGGTTGGGATGGGGAAATAAAATAAAATAATTACTTCGGTGTGGTTCGCTAATCCCAACTAGTTTGGAAAACCATAATTTGGTTTGAAATGATATCCAAAGGAAGATTAAAGAATAAATTTAAAAGAATTTATCTTTGATAAAATTAATGGGAACCTTTCCCTAAGAGTGTGAAATTTAGAAACTAATTGTAGGTTAGCTAAGAAGTATGGTTTCCTGGGTATTGATCTGATGTTGGTTTCGGCCTTCGGGGTTAATATTTGGGGAATTGTTCTCTTGCTAATCTACGGTTAGTGACTGATGAATTGGAATGAGGCATATGTTGTGTTTTTGTAACATTTGTTTATCATATACGCGGGTCATTCAGAAAGGCTGGGTTTTATACCCATTCTGAATAACCGATTCGACGATAAGTCGAAGATGAAGATGGTGGTTGAAGACCGGAAGTCTTCACATCGTTTGGGTGATTACTAATGATCTTGATTGGGATGTACACCCAAGATGAGGGAATCAGTTGGTGATCGTCCAGACGTACTTGGAGATCGATGGATATGCGAGGAAAGTGCCTCCGGTTTTGTTCAGACCCAGAACGAACTTGTAAATGGACTGTGTCTCTGACATTGAATTTTATTCTATGTCGATTGATCTCTATTAAATATACATCTGTTTGGCGGCGGAGAATTTATTCTCTTGCTTAACGCCCTTCTCTGAGACGTACGAGCTCAGAGGTTGTATATCGATGGACATCAGTCGCATGGCATGAATTGCCTGTGTGGCACGCCTAAGTGGCAAATGATCAAGGCTTTTGTTGAAAAGCAAAGTCTTGTGGTTGATGATCAAAGCACGGCCATTGTGGCATCGCTTTGTGTAGCGTTGATTCGCGAGCCTCACACACCGGTATGGTGGTAAACTAATGGTTTGATCAGTATACTTTTTAGAGGATAGACGCCTTAGTGGTGTCGTGGATTCGGTCAACCGAGATGAGCTTAGTGCTTAGAGGGATAGAGTAAGCGGTGTTTTCTCTCGCTGGGACGTAAGCCGCGGTGATACTCGAGTCCCAAAAGTGCGAATGTGCATTACGGTGTTTTCTCTTGCTGGGACGTAAGCCGTGGGGAATTGCACTACGCGATCGATCTTTCGAATCAGGAGCCACCTTGATGGAAATCCATCTTTCCAATACGTGTATTTCGGTTTTATTTGTAGAGCCTAGTATGGCGACATAGTGGGATGGGGCACTTATGTCGTCTATGATTGATATTTATGATTGAAATTGGTTTGACACTATACACTTATAATAGTATCAAATGATTTGTTTTAAACGTACCAAGCATGTTTGGCTGTTATAAGGTAAAAACCCTATGCTCTGGCTTGTGTTGCATTGTGTGATGGGACCTAGGTCTTATAATAGCTTCATTTTTCTTTATTTAGCATTGCACTGTTGTTTTATGCACTGGTGTTCTTGGGAGGAAACCCGTTCCGTGTTACACGGCGTGGTCCCTTGATTTACCTAACTTTGAAAATAAAGATAAATAACTGTTTTAGTTCTCACACCAGTCCCATGACTGACCTGGAGTTTATTTTTTTAACCTAAACTCTGGGTGCCCTTATTTTGACACGGGCAGCTAGTAGTTTTGGTTTTGCAGATTTATATTCACAGGATCCTGATTTACAGCTGGAACGATGCTCGGAAAGCTCTGTATCCGTGTATTACTTTCAGTTGTATTTTATATTGTTTTTCCGCTGCTATATAATTTATTGTAATCTCTGATATTTTTCTGTTGTATAATATTCATTTATACTCTGTATATTCTTATATCTGATGGAATTGTTGAAAATAACAGTGAAATGTTCTTCTGTTTGCGTTTAGATTTGTCCTGTTCTCAAAACGATTAGGGGTTTCGAACGGTCTAGATCAGTTTAACGACTGATTCGGATCGAGCGAGATTCCTTGCCGTTACATTTGGTATCAGAGCTCTGGTTTACAGAGCTAGAGAACAAGACACATTAGAACCATATGAAAGAATTCATCCGAGATTGGATTAGTAATATCCAATAAGAATTACTCGTTAGAGATAGGATCAGTAGTATCCTAGAACGAGTGTGAAGAGTATGTCTTTAAATAAAACAAATTTTGTTTTGAAAATTAAAATCAAGTTTACGTATTTGAATATTTTATTTGTATTGAATTTGGACAATCGAGTATATAAAGATTTTGCATATATGCGTCATGAACGTATATTCGAAGTTTTAATATACTGGATAGATATAGAATCGCATTCTAGACACCCGGAGATGATTGATATATCATCATCAGAATTTGTGTTTGTGTTTCGAAAGTGAGATATCTATATATTTCCATAGACTGGTGTGAGAACCAAAATTTACATAGTGTTATTTGTTGTGATTTGGCATCAAAAACATGACTTTTTGTATATATCAAATTTATGGATTTGAAACGTTAATTCACTAATTGATGGTTGTGTTGTTTGTCTATTTGTTTAAAATTTTGAACCATTAGGCCTAATAGAACCAAATATTGAATTGTATTGAAAATTGGTCGCATTTGCTTGCATATACATGTACTTACATTGAACATGTCATAGCAAGGAGGCTATAGCAGAGAAATAAAATTTGTTTGCCCGACAAATAGGTACATGTTTACTATAATTTACTGTTTTGTTTGGGTGATGATGATTTTATGAGCCGATTGGCTAGCCGCTTGGCTTTTTCTTTTTCTTTTTGAGATCAGAGGGCCTATATGGCAATTTCAGGATTTTCCCGGTGCTCCCGGTGCAGGGGAGGTTATGGCGAAATTTTTCGGAAATTTAGGGTGTTAGCCAAATTTTTGAAAAATTTGAAAAGTTCTTAGAAACTGAAAAGTTGAAGAACTTAAGCCGTAGTCAAAATACTGGAAGTTGAGTTGATTTGTTAAACAACTTTCAGCTTCGTTCCTTTTCGGGGACGAAAAGTTTTAAGTGGGGGAGATTGTAACAACCCGGAAAATACGAGCCAATTTAAAAATTTTATTTTGGCAATTTTAGTGAATTTTGAATATTTAAAATGAATTATTTTAAATAATATCGACGAGAAATTTATTTTGAATAGAATTAGAATGTATATATTATATAGATCGTCGTTAGAATATAAAATATTTATTTATATATATAAAAGGAATTGAAAATGGCGCGGTAGTTCGATTTCAAAATTAAAATGAATGTACCGGGTGCAAAATAAACCGGATTTTAGCGAAACCAAATTTTTTTGAATCTAATTGAGAATATCTTTCCAACGAATCTGGAAAATCGAAATTTCATAGCGGGGATCAAAAGATATGTCCAGTTGAAAATTCTGAATAGTCGCTATGGAGTTCGGGCCATTAAAAATGGAAATTTTGCAAACGACCTCGGATTTCGATGAAACCTCTTTTGTTGGATCCGCGATGTCAAATTATCGCTAGGTTTCAAATTTCATAATTTTTCGAATCGATATGTGAGCGTGGCAAAGGAAAACGCGTTTGACCAGTTTCAGTTGAATTTAATCGACTGGAAAATGGCCATTTTTCCAACGGTCTCAGAATTCGACAAAATTAGTTTTGTTAGGACCATATCGTCAATACGAAGCTAGAAATAATTTTTTGGGAATTTTTAGAGTTAATATGTAGTCCCGGTAAATTGAAATGTGCGTTTAAAATTCAATATAATGATTTATATTTTAATTTTAATGAAAACTGATCGTAACGGTCGAATTGGCCAACGAAACATATCCCATTGCGTTCGGAATGGGGGTAACTAGCTAGAGGTGACAGTCGTTGGGTTGGATTTGGTGATAGTATTAACAAACTGGTATTTTTGAAAATAAAGGAAATTAAAATAATAAAAATATAATATAATTTTCTATAAAACCCTTCTCTAACCCTAGAAATCGTTCAGCTGCCGTTCATTCTTTCGATGGCCCAAATTGCTCCAAAATAAATCCCAACCGATCGCCCAACTCGTTCAACGTTTTTGAAAAATACAAAACGAAAATGGTAGAGGATTTAAAGGGCTTTAAATATGTACTCGTTTGATCACCTCTAGTGGTGTATTGGGCTCGATTACTGGCACCAAAGTGCCACCGATTGTCTTCAAATTCTGACACGGCGGAGCCACCGAGTCGCAAGGGGTTGGTGGCGCAGAGACAGGGTGTGGCGGCGCTTCGAGGGGGACGGTCAGATCTTGGCCAAGGCGATCGTGGCGGCGGTGAATCCTAACCCTAGTATGGAACGATGGTGCGGCTTGAAGCCTGAAGCGTGTAAACAAGCCCAACGAAGAAGACACAGTAAACAAAGGTATTAAAGATGAATTAAAGTGAGTTGTTTTTTTTCTTTGGACTTAGTTCAATAATTTAGTAAGTAAATTTTAAAATGAAATTTGCATTGTGAAAAAAAGAAAAGAAAAAAAAGAAAAAAAATACATATAGGATTGTTCTTTTATAATATATATAATATTGTTTTAAAAATATAATTTTGTCATATGAAAAGCAAAATATAAAACTGGTATTGTTTTCAAAATAAAACTTGTATTGGTTACAAAAATAAAATTTCCTTTGTTTTGAAAATAAAATTATCTTTGTTTTGAAAATATAAAATAGAATTGATTTTTATTTATATCAAAACAATTAAAAATGTGATTTTTATTTATATCTGAACAGTATAAAAATGTGATATTTATCCGTTTAGCGTTGAAATAAAAATGTGATGTTTAATATAAAAATCGTTTGAAACAGACTGCGCTGGAATTGACTGGAAACAAATACAAATTCAAACCGTTTAGAAAGAAGGACTAAGGGAGTGGAACCCCAAGGTGAGAACTTCTCACTTTAAAATTTCCTTTTCTAGTTAAAAATATATAATAGGATGCAGACGGTGTTTAGTAGCACCCGACACCCGTCGTCCACAGACCATGGACGGCTTGTATGCTTGTTTGATGTGTTGTGAAATTTGTTTGTGATGTTGTTGTGAAATCGATAATAAAATGTAGATAGTTAAAAATATTTTATCGTTAAAAATATAATTTTTAATGTGAATGTGAATAAATAAATATTCATTTACAAACCGGACGGTTTGTTCATGTACACCTATTTGAAGGACATTGATTGGGACGATAAATTTTACACATCGCCCAACTGCACAAATAATATTCAGTGTTATAGATTGAAACCCCACACGGGTGTTGGCATGATATTTGGCGTACACTAATCCCAATTATTTAATTGTATATCGATCGATTGGTCGACAGACTGTATGAGCGTTAATTATTTATATTTGGTGCTTATGTAGTTGTGTAGTGCACTTTGGATGATGGTTGATTATTTACCGTTGCTATTTTATACATGTGTTGTATGGAATCCATATAACTAACATTATGTGGTAATTGATTGGGCCTCATTCCAATTTAGAAAATAAAGAATATTATAAAATATCGATTCATGTGTTGACAGTACTCATTCGTTGAGACTAGTCATGTGTTGAACGAAATATTTTAACAATAAAATTTACATCTTTATCATATATAAAATTAGAAACTAACTGGAAAATAGATAAGATGAGTGGTCTCCTGGATATTGATATGATGTTGGTTTCGGCCTTCGGGTTAATATTTAGGGAATCGTTCTCTAACTAATTTACGGTTGGAGTCTGATTTGAAATCAAACGATAGATACCATAATTTTTATAAAATATATTAAATAACAAAAGTAGTCGCGTGTTGACAGTACTCATCCGTTGAGATTAGTCATGTATTAAAAGAAATATAGATTCATTTGTTGAATAGAATAACGAAGTTATTGAAAAATGTAAAGCCGTGTTGATTAAAGATGCGCTATTTTGACGCGAACGATATTTGTATTGATTATATTCGTTTTTATAATGAATATTGAAAAGAGATTTAAAATGAATTCGAATTGAATTGAATAGAAAACGAATTCGAATTGAATTGAACAGAAAACGAATTCGAATTGAATACAAAACGAATTCGAATTGAATTGAATAGGAAACGAATTCGAATTGAATTGAATAGAAAACGAATTCAGAATTGAATTGAATTCAATTGAAAACGAACTGAAATAGAATTGAAATCGATTTGAATTGAAATCAAATAGAAATGAATGTAAAAAGAATTTATAAGGGAAAATTCAATTTTGATTTGAATTTGAAATGAAGGCTGAAATTGTTTTTGAAACAAATTTGAAACGATTTATAAAATTCTCTTTAAAAAGGAAATAGACGAAATATATATAATATATATATTATATATATATAATGGCCTGAATAGAACGCGCCGCGCCGCGGCAGTTCGAAAATTTCGACCATTGACTTCGAACGGACATTACGGGAGATCCGACCATTGGATTCTCCTAAAACCGGAACCGTTGGGTTCGTATCGTAAAGGGCTTTCTAACGAATATTAGAAATTTGAAATCTAATGGTTGGATTTGGAGATACGTCCAAATCAAATTTGGAAAAGGTTGTTGTAAGTGTAGTTCGATGGCCGTTGTTGGAAATCGACTGTACGGGCCTCGATAAAATTATTAAAATAGTAATAATTTGTGTAAAATCATAAGAAATGATTTGTGAAGAACTGGGATGAAAAATCCCATATTTGTAAAGGTAAAAATGGATTTTTATCGAAATGAACTAGTTTTGAACTAAATTTAAAACCCAATTATTTTTAAATAAATAAATTGGATTTGAAAGGGGTTTTAAATAATCGGAATTTCTAATATATTTGATTGGAATTGAATTAGAATTGATTTGTGGGTTTATCGTGAACAGTGTTTTAAATAACACTTGTTCTTTAACCCGATAATAAATAGAATGTGATTTGGGTTTATCGTGAACTGTGTTTTAAATGACATTAGTTCTTTAACCCAAGCAAAGGAGTTTTAATGAATCTGTAAGTAGATTGAAATGTGAATTGATAATGAAAATTATCAAATTTGGAAAGTGAGCGAGAATGGAGTATCATTAGTTTTGCTCCAAAGCGATAGTTAAATCTTTAATTAGATTTGAATGTGAAATGGTAATTAATTTTACCAATAACACCGTGGTGTTAGATATGGAGTATTACCAGTTTTGCTTCATGGGATGAATAGGTTGGGATGGGGAAATAAAATAAAATAATTACTTCGGTGTGGTTCGCTAATCCCAACTAGTTTGGAAAACCATAATTTGGTTTGAAATGATATCCAAAGGAAGATTAAAGAATAAATTTAAAAGAATTTATCTTTGATAAAATTAATGGGAACCTTTCCCGAAGAGTGTGAAATTTAGAAACTAATTGTAGGTTAGCTAAGAAGGATGGTTTCCTGGGTATTGATCTGATATTGGTTTTGGCCTTCGAGGTTAATATTTGGGGAATTGTTCTCTTGCTAATCTACGGTTAGTGACTGATGAATTGGAATGAGGCGTATGTTGTGTTTTTGTAACATTTGTTTATTATATACGCGGATCATTCAGAAAGGCCGGGTTTTATACCCATTCTGAATAACCGATTCGACGATAAGTCGAAGATGAAGACGGTGGTTGAAGACCAGAAGTCTTCTCATCGTTTGGGTGATTACTAATGATCTTGATTGGGCTGTACACCCAAGATGAGGGAATCAGTTGGTGATCGCCCCGACGTACTTGGAGATCGATGGATATGCGAGGAAAGTGCCTCCGGTTTTGTTCAGACCCAGAACGAACTTGTAAATGGACTGTGTGTTTGACATTGGAATTTATTCTATGTCGATTGATCTCTATTAAATATACATCTGTTTGGCGGTGGAGAATTTATTCTCTTGCTTAACTCCCTTCTCTGAGACGTACGAGCTCAGAGGTTGTATATCGATGGACATCAGTCGCATGGCATGAATTGCCTGTGTGGCACGCCTAAGTGGCAAATGATCAAGGCTTTTGTTGAAAAGCAAAGTCTTGTGGTTGATGATTAAAGCACGACCTTTGTGGCATCGCTTTGTGTAGCGTTGATTCGCGAGTCTCACACACCGGTATGGTGGTAAACTGATGGTTTGATCAGTATACATTTTTAGAGGATAGACGCCTTAGTGGTGTCGTGGATTCGGTCGACCGAGATGAGCTTAGTGCTCATAGGGATAGAGTAAGTGGTGTTTTCTCTCGCTGGGACGTAAGCCGCGGTGATACTCGAGTCCCAAAAGTGCGGATGTGCATTACGGTGTTTTCTCTTGCTGGGACGTAAGCCGTGGGGAATTGTACTACGCGATCGATCTTTCGAATCAGGAGCCACCATGATGGAAATCCAACTTTCCAATACGTGTATTTCGGTTTTATTTGTAGAGCCTAGTATGGCGACATAGTGGGATGGGGCACTTATGACGTCTATGATTGATATTTATGATTGAAATTGGTTTGACACTATACACTTATAATAGTATCAAATGATTTGTTTTAAACGTACCAAGCATGTTTGGCTGTTATAAGGTAAAAACCCTATCCTCTGGCTTGCGTTGCATTGTGTGATGGGACCTGGGTCTTATAATAGCTTCATTTTTCTTTACTTAGCATTGCGCTATTGTTTTATGCACTGTAGTTCTTGGGAGGAAACCCATTCCGTGTTACACGGCGTGGTCCCTTGATTTACCTAAATTTGAAAATATAGATAAATAACTGTTTTAGTTCTCACACCAGTCCCATGACTGACATGGAGTTTATTGTTTTAACCTAAACTCTGGGTGCCCTTATTTTGACACGGGCAGCTAGTAGTTTTGGTTTTGCAGATTTATATTCATAGGATCTTGATTTACAGCTGGAACGATGCTCGGAAAGCTCCGTATCCGTGTATTACTTTCAGTTGTGTTTTATATTGTTTTTCCGCTGCTATATAATTTATTGTAATCTCTGATATTTTTCTGTTGTGTAATATTCATTTATACTATGTATATTCTTATATCTGATGGAATTGTTGTAAATAACAGTGAAATGTTCTTCTGTTTGCGTTCCGATTTGTCCTGTTCTCAAAACGATCAGGGGTTTCGAACGGTCTACATCAGTTTAACGACTGATTCGGATCAAGCGAGATTCCTTACCGTTACACTCCCCTTTACTTCGATAACTCTCCTTACTACAGCAACCCTCCTTACTACAACATCATATTATATTTCTCCCCTTTTGTCATTCAACAAAAACTCAAATAAATATGAGTAATACTAATTCCAAATGGTAACTCACCTCGACTTATTATACTCTAATACTATTAGACTTAAATCATATCTAAGTATCACAGTTCGAGCATTTCAATCCAATAAAAATAAGTATTATATTCTATCAAATCAAACTTTTTTTATATGTTCAAACCATACATTCATACGATCCAAGTTATATATATACAATTAAACCTTTCAAATCAAATCAATCCAAACTAACCATACATTCAAATCCAAGTACTTCAAACCATGTACAATCGAACAATTTAAAATTCAAATCACAGACGATTAATCAAAAACTTAATTACCTAAATACACACCAATTTAAATATTTCTAGAAACTTCAACCCATCCATCTTTGCCAAAATTCGAAACTGCTCTAATTGCATCACGTACTTTGTCATCCTCGTTTAAAGTGCATTCTGGGTTTTGATTTGGTTTTTCTTTTATTTAGGAGGATATCATCCATCGAATTGCATCAAAATTATTTTCTTGCTCCTTGATCCTCTGCATTGGTTTAATTCTAAATGCCTACGATTTCAGAGGATGAATTATATAATATTTTTGAAAGATTCGAGGGGTTATTCTAAGTTTTCAGTTAAACTATGGATTAGATTTTCCATAACTTTTGTTTTTGGATAAGAGCCGAGAAGGAAGAAGATAATGGAGTTTTAGGTCAAATTTCTGGTTAAAAAGGGGCATAAATAGGGGTTTAAAACTATTTGAATTGAAAAGACAAAAGGTACTTATCAAAATTTCAAATTTCAAAATTTGGTCGTTTTATGTCGACATGGCATGTTTGGGTATGTAGACATACTTAGTGCAATTTTTATGATTTTGATTTGAAATTTTGAGTTGTTTTGAATGGTTTTGATGATTTCCAGAGACTATACTGATGAAAATAAACATAATAAACTGGGAAATCTATTTAATAGTTGATAAATGCAGAAAACAAAGAATACAATGCATGGAAACTAGAAATAACTAGAAATTATGACTTGATACAATATATACAACTCTAGAAAGTGGTGGATGAAGAGGATAATGATGAAGGGCCAAATTTTCGACTAATCTTCCTAAAGAATTTATCCATTTTGCTTGAATCTTTTTTGAATTTCTCGCTTATTTTCTTTAGTTTTCTAAGGAGAGTTTTATTGTTTGGATTTGCTAAAAATTCAATACTTTCCAAAGATATATCCACCTCTTCCTCATTCCCCTCTTCTGTTTTCATCCCTTCTCCATCTTCCTCCTCTTTATCCATATCCGCCCCTTCCTCAAAATCCAATCTCGCGGCTTTTCGATAAGTGATTCATAAGTAACAAATATTAGAGGAATTTGCATTAAAGCGATATTGGCTTGAGAAAAAAAAATTCTCTGAAATTTTTTCTCTCCACTGAAATTGAATCCAACATAAGTAAAAATTCTTGTAAGATAAACACCGTGAAAAAGAGAATTTTCACGATTTGCAAGATTTTCATGATGAAATTCATCCAAAACGACACGTGGCCATTCTATGTTGTATTGACCAAAAAGAGCGAAAAGAGCTTTGCGTAGTTTAGAAGTTGGTTGTTGTAATTTCCCGATCTATATGTGATGGATTATTGCAAAAGAAGATTAATTATTCTCGCCTTTGGACGAAAATTACAATTGATAAAATCTCGGTATTCATCATTGTCAAAAAGGTGGTGAAGGGTCTCCCTATTATGTTCATCAATTTGAAACGTAGTGAGATCAAGATCGGTAAATTTGCTACTAAGAATAATACCTAATATTTCACAATTTAAAACGATTTATGTCCCTTTGACACTACTCCAAATTTCACTTTTGTTTCCTTTATAAAAATTTCCTTGCAAATTTTAATTTTAACAAGATCGGGATATCAAATAAAATCATTTTGAAGAGAATCAACTAAATTAAGAACACTGCTATTTCCAAAATTTGAGTTAATTTCATAAGAAGGGAAAATAGGAGAAAACTGCATCTTCTAGTATGAACTTTGCCAAAGTTCAAATATGTAATATTGGATTACCTAGCTTTTGATCATGAAAAAGAAACGCTTTATGTTTTTGGGAAGCCTCATGGTTTTTGTAGTGCAAGATGATGAAGCCATCGATGAAAGTTTTGAAGAGATAAGAGCAAATAATAAGAGTTTTGGAATTTGTGCCGAAGTGAAATGGACGTATAAATATGAAGTGAATACACACAAATTGATTGGATAGGTTCTCTAGTCAAAAAGGTACTCATTGATATCATACAAGTTCGTGAAAAGTTGCATGGAAAATTTGATTTGAATTCAAATTTAAGCACATTGATTCTGTATATTATGTCGACATAGGGAAAGTGCATATATTGACATGCCTATTTGAATTAGGAGACGTGACTTTTTTTTGTCTACCTAATTATGTATGCATATATTTATTTTATTATTCCTATATTGTACATAAATTGACATATATATATATATATATAGACAGAGAGAGTCAAAATTCAAAGATTTCAAGGTTAGAATAATATTATATTATTATTTTGAAATTTGAAAATTCAAAATCATTTTATCTTAAAAACAACCAAAAAAGGCATACGAAAAAATAATAATATAAATGCGTACTTTTTTAGATCCTTTGGTTCTTATCTAATTGATATATTACCGTTAAATGCATATTTGTCATTTCAGTGTCTGAATCATTATCACTTGGCATCGTTTCTAAATCTGAATCATCCAATGCTACTGCATATGCTCTCTTTCTTTTTCTACATGCATCATTATAAGGAGACACATTTTATTTATCTAGATATGGGTAGAATCATTTCATATGCCCTGATTTTTTACAATTATAACATCTGATATATATTCGATCATCTTTTCCACTTCCCTTGTAATGACCCCGATTTTTGGTTGATTAATTTTGAACATTTAATATTTTTTTAAATGTAGAGTTGATAATATAAATGGATTTTATATGGAATTTATCAATTAATAATTGAATACGATTTAATTTCAAATATATTTAATTACCATAATACGAAAAATGAAAATAATTGAATTCAAAGTTAAAACTGTATCGAGACAATTATGTTGATCAACATAAATTTTATTTGAATATAAACGATAGCAACAATAATTTATAATCGAGGAGTTAACGTTTTGAATTTAAATTAAATTTTTCTCGATTTAATTTGATACGTGAAAATAGTAAATTTTCAGATGACCTCGGTATTTGAAAAAACCAATTTTATTGGGTTTGGAACGTCAAACCATAGCAGTGTGTCAAGTTTCATTGCGATTGGAACTCGTACGTGGTCGTTTAAACATGAAACTTCAGGCGTAAGTTTAGTGAAAATATTATAATAAATCATACTGAAATCAAATCGATATTTATTTAAATAAAATAAAAATCTGTTCATATTGAATTGAATTAAATTAAATTTAAAATTAAATCACATTAAAATAAAAATCGAATCAAAATTAAAATCTATGTTCCTTAGGCCGACATTCTTTAAATTAACATGTACTAGTGTTCCCTCTTTCGTTTATATATATTGCGATAGCCCCTCTATTCTATTTCTTTTCCTCCTCGTTCGCTATTTTCGTTTGAATGAAAAAATTGAAATCTAATTTCCCTCTTCTTCCTTTTTTTTCATATCGTTCCCGTGGAAAAAACTACGAATCGAAATTCGATTTGATGACTAGAGGGAGAGACAAAATGAAGCGACCCGAACTTCCCCGGTCTCCGAAGAGATGAGAAAGAACGAATTACTGTGAGGACAAGACAAAACAGAACGCAGACGGAAGAACATTTCATTGTTATTACAACAATTCCATCAGATACAAGAATATACAGAGTATAATTGAATAAATTACATTCGATAAATATCAGAGATTACAATAAATTACATAGCAGCGGAAAAAATAAAAATACAAAGCACAACTGAAGGTGATATACGGATACAGAGCTTTCCGGATATCCTTCCAGCTGTAAACCAGGATCCTGTGAATATAAATCTGCAAAACCAAAACTACTAGCTGCCCGTGCGGAAAATAGGGGCACCCAGAGTTTAGGTTAAAACAATAAACTCCAGGTTAGTCATGTGACTGGTGTGAGAACTAAAACAGTTATTAATATTGGTTTTAAAGTTAGGCAAATCAAGGGACCACGCCGTATAACACGGAACGGGTTTCCTCCCAAGAATACCAGTGCATATCAATAAACAACGCAATGTTTTTTTTGAAAAACGAAGCTATTATAAGACCCAGGCCCCATCACACAATGCAACGCAAGCCGGAGGATAGGGTTTTCCCTTATAATAGCCAAACATGCTTGGTACATTTAAAACAAATCATTTGATACTATAATAAGTGTATAGTGTCAAAACAATTTCAATCATAAATATCAATCATAGGCGGCATAGCTACCATCTACTATGTCGCCATACTAGTTCTACAATTAAAACCGCAATATCACGTATGGGAAATTGGATTCCGTCATGAGTCGAGGCAAGGGGCAAGCTCCTCTCCGCGTTCGAGACACTCTAGCAAATGTCTCAGGACTACACACTCTGGGCAATCCTGGATCTTCAGGACCGGTCCTCACTTACGTTAGAGGATTAGTTATGCCTGAACACACGTTTCCCGGTCCTTACAGACCTAAAACCGAGGCGCCTCATCCAACAACCACATAGGTGAAAAGTATATAAATGTCAGGGCTGGTAAGTCACTGACACCACCAAAGCTAGAAAGAAACGTCGTGCTCTCCCTACAGTCCGTATCCCGTTTTTAACTCATACCGAGGTGTGAGGCTCGCGAATTCACGTTATACACAAAGCTGCCACGTAGGCCGTGCTTTGATCATCAACCACAAGACTTTGCTTTTCAACAGAAGCCTTGATCCATGCAACTCAGCATGCCACACAGGCAATTCATGCCATGCGATTGATATCTATCGATATATAACCTCTAAGCTCGTACGTCTCAGAGAAGGGCGTTAAGCAAGAGAATAAATTCTCCGCCGCCAAACAGATATATATTTATCAGAAATCAATCAACACAGAATAAAATCCAATGTCAGACACACAATCCATTTACAAGTTCGTTCTGGGTCTGATCGAAACCAGAGGCACTTTCCTCGCATATCCATCCGTCTCCCAGTACGTCTGGACGACCACCAACTATTTCCATCCTCTTGGGTGTACAGCCCAATCAGGATCGTCAGTAATTATCCAAACGATGTGAAGACTTCCGGTCTTCGACCACCGTCTTCATCTTCGACTTATCGTCGAATCGATTATTCAGAATGGGTATAAACCCGGACTTTCCGAACAACCCACGTATATTTAAAACAAATGTTACACAAACACAACATACGCCTCATTCCAATTCATTAGTCACTAACCGCAAATTAGCAAGAGAACATTTTCCCAAATATTAACCCCGAAGTCCGAAACCAACATCAGATCAATATCCAGGAAACCATTCGTCTTAACTAACCTACAGCTAGTTTCTAAATTTCATATCCTTAGGGAAAGGTTCCCATTAATTTTATCCAAGATAAATTATTTAAAATTTATCCTTTAATCTTCCTTTGGGTGTCATTTCAAACCAAATTATGGTTTTTCAAACTAGTCGAGATTAGCGAATCACACCGAAGTAATTATTTATTTTATTTCCCAATCCCAACCTATTCATCCCATGAAGCAAAACTGGTAATACTCCATATCTAACACCGCGGTGTTATCGGTAAAATTAATTACCATTTCACGTTCAAATCTAATTAAAGATTTAACTATCGCTTTGGAGCAAAACTGGCGATACTCCATTCTCGATCCTTTTCTAGATTTGATAATTTAAATTATCAATTCACATTTCAACCTAATTGCAGATTCTTTAAATCTCCTTTTACTGGGTTAAAGAACTAATGTCATTTAAAACACAGTTCACGACAAACCCAAATCACATTCTATTTATTATCTGGTTAAAGAACTGGTGTTATTTAAAACATAGTTCACGATAAACCCATGAATCAATTCTATTTAAACTCATTTCAAATCCAATTTATTTATTTAAAAATAAATGGGTTTTAATTTCAGTTCAAAACTAGTTCATTTCGATAAAAATCTATTTTTATCTTTTCAAATATGGAGTTTTTCATCCTAATTTTTCCCAAATCATTTCTTATGATTTTACACTAATTATTACAATTTTTAATAATTTTATCAAGGCCCGTACAGTCGATTTCCAACAATGGCCATCGAACTGCACTTACAGCGACTTTTTCCAAATTTGATTTGGACGTATCTCCAAATCCAACCGTTAGATTTCAAATTTCTATTATTCGTTAGAAAGCTCTTTTCGATACGAACCCAACGGTTCCGGTTTTAGGAGAATCCGACGGTCAGATCTCCCGTAATGCCCGTTTGAAATAAATGGTCGAAATTCACGAACTACCGCGACGCGGCGCGTTCTATTCAGGCTATTATATATATATATATTATATATTTCGTCGATTACTATTTAAAACGAATTTTATAAATAGTTTTGAATTCGTTTCAAAAACAATTTCAACTTCCATTTCAACTCAAATCAAAATTGAATTTTTCCTTATAAATTCATTTCAATTCAATTCAAATTTCACTTCAATTTGAATTCGTTTTCTATTCAATTCAATTCAAATTCGTTTTCTATTCAATTCAAATCACAATCGTTTTCTATTCAATTCAATTCGAAATCGTTTTATATTTAATTCATTTCGAAATCATTCTATATTCAATTCATTTCGAAATCGTTTTATATTCGATTCATTTCGAAATCGTTTTATATTCAATTCATTTCGAAATCGTTTTATATTCAATTCATTTCGAAATCGTTCTATATTCAATTCATTTCGAAATCGTTTTATATTCAATTCATTTCGAAATCGTTTTATATTCAATTCAAATTTGTTTTAAATTCAAAAACGAATATAATCGATATAAATATCGTTCACGTCAAAATAGCGCATCACTAATCAACACGGCTTTATATTCAACAAATGGATCTATATCTCTTTCAATACACGACTCTATATCTTTGCAACACACGACTAATCTCAGCGAATGAGTACTGTCCACGTGTGACTATTTTGTTATTTAATATATTTTATGAAAATTAAGGTATCTATCGTTTGATATTGAATCAGAATCCAACCTTAAATTAGTAAGAGAACGATTTCCTGAATATTAACCCCGAAGGCCGAAACCAACATCAGATTAATATCCAGGAGACCACTCATCTCATCTATTTTCCAGTTGATTTCTAATTCTATATATGATAAAGATGTAAATTTTATTGTTAAAATATTTCGTTCAACACATGACTAATCTCAACGGATGAGTACAGTCAACACATGAACTTTTATATTATAATATTCTTTATTTTCTAAATTGGAATGAGGCCCAATCAATTACCATATAATATTAATTATATGGATTTTCATACATCACACGTATATAATAGCATTGAAAAATAATCAACCATCAACCAAAGTGCACTACACTTTATAAGCATCAAATATATATATCTAACGCTTATAACAGCCTGTCAATCAATCGATCGACATATTTAATCAATCAGGATGAGTGAACTTCAAATTTCATCCCAACACCCGTGTGGGGTTTCAAATCAACAAACACAGATTTTATTTGTGCAGTTGGGCGATGTGTAAAATTTATCGTCCCAATCAATGTCCTTCAAATAGGTGTACATAAACAAACCGTCCGGTTTGTAAATGAATATTTATTTACTCACATTCACGTTAAAAATTATATTTTTAACGATAAAATATTTTATTCAACCAATGAATATTCTATTCAGTTCATTTATTCAATAAAATGATATTTTTATTTTTCTATATTTTAGAAAATTTCGGCGGCATAACGGCACGATACTAGAAACGGGACAAGGCCTAGCCTTATCCCCGGTCTGGTGAAGGCCCACGCCATTCACACATCAATCAATCCATTCCATTTCACCAAACAATTCAATTCAAACCAAATAATCTAATCAACTACACAACCAAACAATTAAACAAACAAGTCATCCATGGTCTGTGGATGACGGGTGTCGGGTGCTACTAAACACCGTCTGCATCCTAGTATATATATATAACTAGAAAAAGAAATTGAAGAGTGAGAAGTTCTCACCGATAGCTATCTCAATTCCACGAATCTTCTAGTGTAGAAGTCTTCGTTATCCTCGCCTTTTGTCGCTTTCGTTGCCCGTAGCCACTACATATATAAAAATCACACATTCTTATACTGCTCTCTTTTTAAAATAAAAATCACATTTTTATTTGTTTACTTTAAATTTTAAAAATCATATTTTTATAATCACTTCATATTTTAAAAAATCGAATTTTTACTTCGCTATTCAATATATAAAAATCGAATTTTTACTTTGTTATTCAATATATAAAAATCGAATTTTTACTTAGCTATTCAATATATAAAAATCGAATTTTTACTTTGTTATTCAATATATAAAAATCGAATTTTTACTTCGCTATTCAATATATAAAAATCGAATTTTTACTATAGTATATAATCAAAATCATATTTTCTCTTCGCTCTTCACCATATAAAGATTTCCCCCTTTCCAATATAAAGATTTCGCCTTTTCATTTTTAAAAATCTAATCTTTTGCATTTTAAAAATCTAATCTTTTACATTTTAAAAATCTAATCTTTTCTATTTTAAAAATCTGATCTTTCCTATTTTAAAAAATATCGTCTTTTCTATTTTAAAAATATATTGTCTTTTCTATTTTAAAAATATCGTCTTTTCAAATTTAAAGATTTAATTTTGATTTTGCTTCTCCTATAATAAAAATTATATTTTTATTATGTTATTCATATACAAATCAAAATTTTCTCCTCATGAACACATTATAAAAATCATACTTTTATTATTAAAAATCACTTCTTTTTCCTAGCTAATGAACGAATAAAAATCTTTCTTTTACTTCGATAAAAATCATAGCTTTGCTTTAAAATAATAATCATGTTTTTATTTTCACTTCTATATAGAAATCACGCCTTCTTCTATATAAAAATCTAATCTTTTCTTCTTTAACCACTTATACAAAAGCTGATTTTCTCTATTTGCTAATCATATATAAAAGGAATAAATAAATTAAATTAAAACAAATAAAAACTTACTGTGGTTGATCGGACGGGGAGAAGAGTGTCGCTGGGGGGGGGGGTCTTCGGTCAGCAGTAGGAGGAAAAAGGGTGGGGGGGAGTTCAGCGCGTCGGTCGATGAAGAGAGGGGGGTGCGGTTATCAGAGGAGGGAGGGTGAGAGAGGAAAGAGGAGCGAGGGGGGAAAGAGACATCGTGGAGGGGGAGCGCAAGGTGGCGGCTGCCCTTCGAGGGCGCCGCGGACGCCTGGCGGCGTTCGATCGCTGGTGGAGCGATTCGTCTCTCTTTTTTTTTTTGATTTTTTGATTTGTTCTGATATTGGGGGGGGGGGGGGGGCAGAGTATAAGGGGGGAGAGGGTTTTTATTTTATTTTATTATTTAATTATTTTATTTTTCACCAAAAAACAACTTTTATTTTCGACCTCAAAACGAGGCCCACCGCCTGTCGTCCATAGCGTTTTACCCCCATTCTGAACACAATGGGATATGTATCATAAGCTGATTCGACTGTTTCGATCAGTTTTCATCAAAATCAACATATAACTCTATATATCGAATTTGAACGCGCATTTCAATTTACTGGGGTCACATTCAAACTCTAAAAATTGCAGAAAAATATTTTCTAGCTTCGTATTGACGATACGGTCCTAACAAAACTAGTTTCGTCGAATTCTGAGACCGTTGGAAAAATGGCCAATTTCCAGTCGATTAAAATCAACTGAAACTGGTCAAACGCGTTTTCCTTTGCCACGCTCACATATTGAATCAGAAAATTATGAAATTTAAAACCTAGTAATAATTTGACATCACGGACCCAACAAAAGAGGTTTCGTCGAAATCCGAGGTCGTTTGCAAAATGTCTATTTTTAAGGGCCTGAATTCCATAGCGACTATTCAGAATTTTCAACTGGACATATCTTTTGTTTCCCGCTATGAAATTTCGATTGGTCGGATTCGTTGGGAAGATATTCACGAATAGATCCTAATGTTTTTGGTTTCACTAAAATCCGGATTGTTTTGCACCCGGTACATTCAATTGAAGTTTGAAATCGAATTATCGAACTACCACGCCATTTTCAATTCCTTTTATAATTATATATAAATATTTATATTCTAACGACGGCGTATATAATATATACGTTCTAAATATATTCAAAATAAATTTCTCGTCGATATTATTTAAAATAATCTATTTTAAATATTCAAAATTCGCTAAAATTGCCAAAATAAAATTTTAAACTGGTTCGCATTTCCGGGTTATTACAATCTCCCCCACTTAAAACTTTTCGTCCCCGAAAAGGAACAAAGTCGAAAGTGGTTTGATTAATCAACTCTACGTTCAATCTGGCTTCCATTCTCCAACTTTTCAGTTTCTGAGAATTTTCAAATTTTCAAAAAATTTGGCTTGCACCCTAAATTTTTGAAAAATTTCGCCATAACCTCCCCTGCACCGGGAGCCACGGGAAAATCCCGAAATTGCCATAAAGGCCTTATGATCTCAAAAAGAAAAAGAAAAAGCCAAGCAGCTAGCCAATAGGCTCATAAAATCATCATCACCCAAACAAAACAGTAAATTATAGTAAACATGTACCTATTTGTCGGGCAAACAAAATTTATTCTCTGCTCTAGCCTCCTTGCTATGACCTGTTCAATGTAAGTATATGTATATGCAAGCAAATGTGACCAATTTTCAATACAATTCAATATTTGATTCTATTAGGCATAATGGTTCAAAATTATCAAACAACTAAACAAACAACGCAAACATCAATCAATTAGTGAATTAGAGTTTCAAATTCATAATTTTGATACATATATAAAAAATCATGTTTTTGATGCCAATTCACAACAATGTGTTTCAGCTATATAAGTTTTGGTTCTCACACTAGTCTAATGGAAATATATAGATATCACACCTTCGGAACACGAAAATAATTACTGATGATGACCCGTCAATCATCAGAATCAGGTCCGGACGACTAGAGTGTGATTCTATATCTATCTAATATATTAAAACTTCGAATATACGTTCATGACGCGTATATACAAAACCTTTATATATTGGATTGTCCATATTCAAAATAAATAAATAATCAAATACGTATAAAGCGATTTAAATTTTCAAAACAAAATTGTTTTCATTTCTAAAAAATATACTCTTCACACTCGTTCTAGGATACTACTGATCCTATCTCTAACGAGTCATTCTAATTGAATATTTCTAATCCAATATCTGATGAATTCTTTCGTATGGTTCTAATGTGTCTTGTTCTCGAGCTCTGTAAACCAAAGCTCTGATACCAAATGAAGCGACCCGAACTTCCCGGTCTCCGAAGAGATGGGAAAGAACGAATTACTGTGAGGACAAGACAAATCAGTACGCAGACGGATGAACATTTCATTGTTATTACAACAATTCCATCAGATACAAGAATATACAGAGTATAATTGAATAAATTACATTCGATAAATATCAGAGATTACAATAAATTACATAGTAGCGGAAAAAAAATATACAAAGCACAACTGAAGGTGATATACGGATACAGAGCTTTCCGGATATCATTCCAGCTGTAAACCAGGATCCTGTGAATATAAATCTGCAAAACCAAAACTACTGGCTGCCCGTGCGGAAAATAGGGGCACCCAGAGTTTAGGTTAAAACAATAAACTCCAGGTCAGTCATGTGACTGGTGTGAGAACTAAAACAGTTATTAATATTGGTTTTAAAGTTAGGCAAATCAAGGGACCATGCCGTATAACACGGAACAGGTTTCCTCCCAAGAATACCAGTGCATATCAATAAACAACGCAATGTTTTTTTTTTGAAAAATGAAGCTATTATAAGACCTAGGTCCCATCACACAATGCAACGCAAGCCGGAGGATAGGGTTTTCCCTTATAATAGCCAAACATGCTTGGTACGTTTAAAACAAATCATTTGATACTATAATAAGTGTATAGTGTCAAAACAATTTCAATCATAAATATCAATCATAGGCGGCATAGCTACCATCTACTATGTCGCCATACTAGTTCTACAATTAAAACCGCAATATCACGTATGGGAAATTGGATTCCGTCATGAGTCGAGGCAAGGGGCAAACTCCTCTCCGCGTTCGAGACACTCTAGCAAATGTCTCAGGACTACGCACTCTGGGCAATCCTGGATCTTCAGGGCCGGTCCTCACTTACGTTAGAGGATTAGTTATGCCTGAACACACGTTTCCCGGTCCTTACAGACCTAAAATCGAGACGCCTCATCCAACAACCACATAGGTGAAAAGTATATAAATGTCAGGGCTGGTAAGTCACTGACACCACCAAAGCTAGAAAGAAACGTCGTGCTCTCCCTGCAGTCCGTATCCCGTTTTTAACTCATACCGAGGTGTGAGGCTCGCGAATTCACGTTATACACAAAGCTGCCACATAGGCCACGCTTTGATCATCAACCACAAGACTTTGCTTTTCAACAGAAGCCTTGATCCATGCAACTCAGCATGCCACACAGGCAATTCATGCCATGCGATTGATATCTATCGATATATAACCTCTAAGCTCGTACGTCTCAGAGAAGGGCGTTAAGCAAGAGAATAAATTCTCCGCCGCCAAACAGATATATATTTAACAGAAATCAATCAACACAGAATAAAATCCAATGTCAGACACACAATCCATTTACAAGTTCATTCTGGGTCTGAACGAAACCGGAGGCACTTTCCTCGCATATCCATCCGTCTCCAAGTACGTCTGGACGACCACCAACTATTTCCATCCTCTTGGGTGTACAGCCCAATCAGGATCGTCAGTAATTATCCAAACGATGTGAAGACTTCCGGTCTTCGACCACCGTCTTCATCTTCGACTTATCGTCGAATCGATTATTCAGAATGGGTATAAACCCGAACTTTCCGAACAACCCACGTATATTTAAAACAAATGTTACACAAACACAACATACGCCTCATCCAATTCATTAGTCACTAACCGCAAATTAGCAAGAGAACATTTTCCCAAATATTAACCCCGAAGGCCGAAACCAACATCAGATCAATATCCAGGAAACCATTCGTCTTAACCAACCTACAGCTAGTTTCTAAATTTCATATCCTTAGGGAAAGGTTCCCATTAATTTTATCCAAGATAAATTATTTAAAATTTATCCTTTAATCTTCCTTTGGGTGTCATTTCAAACCAAATTATGGTTTTTCAAACTAGTCGAGATTAGCGAATCACACCGAAGTAATTATTTATTTTATTTCCCAATCCCAACCTATTCATCCCATGAAGCAAAACTGGTAATACTCCATATCTAACACCACGGTGTTATCGGTAAAATTAATTACCAATTCACGTTCAAATCTAATTAAAGATTTAACTATCGCTTTGGAGCAAAACTGGCGATACTCCATTCTCGATCCTTTTCTAGATTTGATAATTTAAATTATCAATTCACATTTCAACCTAATTGCAGATTCTTTAAATCTCCTTTTACTGGGTTAAAGAACTAATGTCATTTAAAACACAGTTCACGACAAACCCAAATCACATTCTATTTATTATCGGGTTAAAGAACTAGTGTTATTTAAAACACAGTTCACGATAAACCCATGAATCAATTCTATTTAAACTCATTTCAAATCCAATTTATTTATTTAAAAATAAATGGGTTTTAATTTCAGTTCAAAACTAGTTCATTTCGATAAAAATCTATTTTTATCTTTTCAAATATGGAGTTTTTCATCCTAATTTTTCCCAAATCATTTCTTATGATTTTACACTAATTATTACTATTTTTAATAATTTTATCAAGGCCCGTACAGTCGATTTCCAACAATGGCCATCGAATTGCACTTACAACGACTTTTTCCAAATTTGATTTGGACGTATCTCCAAATCCAACCGTTAGATTTCAAATTTCTATTATTCGTTAGAAAGCTCTTTTCGATACGAACCCAACGGTTCCCGTTTTAGGAGAATCCGACGGTCGGATCTCCCGTAATGCTCGTTTGAAATAAATGGTCGAAATTAACGAACTGCCGCGGCGCGGCGCGGCGCGTTCTATTCAGGCCATTTTATATATAATATATATATATTATATATATTTCGTCGATTACTATTTAAAACGAATTTTATAAATAGTTTTGAATTCGTTTCAAAAACAATTTCAACTTCCATTTCAACTCAAATCAAAATTGAATTTTTCCTTATAAATTCATTTCAATTCAATTCAAATTTCACTTCAATTTGAATTCGTTTTCTATTCAATTCAATTCAAATTCGTTTTCTATTCAATTCAAATCAAATTCGTTTTCTATTCAATTCAATTCGAAATCGTTTTATATTCAATTCATTTCGAAATCATTCTATATTCAATTCATTTCGAAATCGTTTTATATTCAATTCATTTCGAAATCGTTTTATATTCAATTCATTTCGAAATCATTCTATATTCAATTCATTTCGAAATCGTTCTATATTCAATTCATTTCGAAATCGTTTTATATTCAATTCATTTCGAAATCGTTTTATATTCAATTCAAATTTGTTTTAAATTCAAAAACGAATATAATCGATATAAATATCGTTCACGTCAAAATAGCGCATCACTAATCAACACGGCTTTATATTCAACAAATGGATCTATATCTCTTTCAATACACGACTCTATATCTTTGTCAAAACACGACTAATCTCAGCGAATGAGTACTGTCCACGTGTGACTATTTTGTTATTTAATATATTTTATGAAAATTAAGGTAACTATCGTTTGATATTGAATCAGACTCCAACCGTAAATTAGTAAGAGAACGATTTCCTGAATATTAACCCCGAAGGCCGAAACCAACATCAGATTAATATCCAGGAGACCACTCATCTCATCTATTTTCCAGTTTATTTCTAATTCTATATATGATAAAGATGTAAATTTTATTGTTAAAATATTTCGTTCAACACATGACTAATCTCAACGGATGAGTACAGTCAACACATGAACCTTTATATTATAATATTCTTTATTTTCTAAATTGGAATGAGGCCCAATAAATTACCATATAATATTAATTATATGGATTTTCATACATCACACGTATATAATAGCATTGAAAAATAATCAACCATCAACCAAAGTGCACTACACTGTATAAGCATCAAATATAGATATCTAACGCTTATAACAGTCTGTCAATCAATCGATCGACATATTTAATCAATCAGGATGAGTGAACTTCAAATTTCATCCCAACACCCGTGTGGGGTTTCAAATCAACAAACACAGATTTTATCTGTGCAGTTGGGCGATGTGTAAAATTTATCGTCCCAATCAATGTCCTTCAAATAGGTGTACATAAATAAACCGTCCGGTTTGTAAATGAATATTTATTTATTCACATTCACATTAAAAATTATATTTTTAACGATAAAATATTTTATTCAACCAATGAATATTCTATTCAGTTCATTTATTCAATAAAATGATATTTTTATTTTTCTAATTTATTTTAGAAAATTTCGGCGGCATAACGGCACGATACTAGAAACGGGACAAGGCCTAGCCTTATCCCCGGTCTAGTGAAGGCCCACGCCATTCACACATCAATCAATCCATTCCATTTCACCAAACAATTCAATTCAAACCAAATAATCTAATCAACTACACAACCAAACAATTAAACAAACAAGCCATCCATGGTCTGTGGATGACGGGTGTCGGGTGCTACTAAACACCGTCTGCATCCTAGTATATATATATATATATATATAACTAGAAAAAGAAATTGAAGAGTGGGAAGTTCTCACCGATAGCTATCCCAATTCCATGACTCTTCTAGTGTAGAAGTCTTCGTTATCCTCGCCTTTATCCCTTTCGTTGCCCGTAGCTACTACATATATAAAAATCAAACATTTTTATACTGCTCTCTTTTTAAAATAAAAATCACATTTTTATTTGTTTACTTTAAATTTTAAAAATCATATTTTTATAATCACTTCATATTTTTAAAAATCGAATTTTTACTTCGCTATTCAATATATAAAAATCGAATTTTTACTTTGTTATTCAATATATAAAAATCGAATTTTTACTTAGCTATTCAATATATAAAAATCGAATTTTTACTTTGTTATTCAATATATAAAAATCGAATTTTTACTTCGCTATTCAATATATAAAAATCGAATTTTTACTATAGTATATAATCAAAATCATATTTTCTCTTCGCTCTTCACCATATAAAGATTTCCCCCTTTCCAATATAAAGATTTCGCCTTTTCATTTTTAAAAATCTAATCTTTTGCATTTTAAAAATCTAATCTTTTGCATTTTAAAAATCTAATCTTTTCTATTTTAAAAATCTGATCTTCCCTATTTTAAAAAATATCGTCTTTTCTATTTTAAAAATATATCGTATTTTCTATTTTAAAAATATCGTCTTTTCAAATTTAAAGATTTAATTTTTATTTCGCTTCTCCTATAATAAAAATTATATTTTTATTATGTTATTCATATACAAATCAAAATTTTCTCCTCATGAACACATTATAAAAATCATACTTTTATTATTAAAAATCACTTCTTTTTCCTAGCTAATGAACGAATAAAAAGCTTTCTTTTACTTCGATAAAAATCATAGCTTTGCTTTAAAATAAAAATCATGTTTTTATTTTCACTACTATATAGAAATCACGCCTTCTTCTATATAAAAATCTAATCTTTTCTTCTTTAACCACTTATACAAAAGCCGATTTTCTCTATTTCCTAATCATATTTAAAAGGAATAAATAAATTAAATTAAAACAAATAAAAACTTACTGTGGTTGATCGGACGGGGAGAAGAGTGTCGCTGGGGGGGGGGGGGGGGGTCTTCGGTCAGCAGTAGGAGGAAAAAGGGGGGGGGAAGTTCAGCGCGTCGGTCGATGAAGAGAGGGGGGTGCGGTTATCAGAGGAGGGAGGGTGAGAGAGGAAAGAGGAGCGAGGGGGGAAAGAGACATCGGGGAGGGGGAGCGCAAGGTGGCGGCTGCCCTTCGAGGGCGCGACGGACGCCTAGCGGCGTTCGATCGCTGGTGGAGCGATTCGTCTTTTTTTTTTGATTTGTTCTGATATCGGGGGGGGGGGGGGGCAGAGTATAAGGGGGAGAGGGTTTTTTTTATTTTATTTTATTATTTAATTATTTTATTTTTCACCAAAAAACAACTTTTATTTTCGACCTCAAAACGAGGTCCACCGCCTGTCGTCCATAGTGTTTTACCCCCATTCTGAACACAATGGGATATGTATCATAAGCTGATTCGACTGTTTCGATCAGTTTTCGTCAAAATCATTATATAACTCTATATATTGAATTTGAACGCGCATTTCAATTTACTGGGGTCACATACGAATTCTAAAAATTGCAGAAAAATATTTTCTAGCTTCGTATTGACGATACGGTCCTAACAAAACTAGTTTCGTCGAATTCTGAGACCGTTGGAAAAATGGCCAATTTCCAGTCGATTAAAATCAACTTAAACTGGTCAAACGCGTTTTCCTTCGCCACGCTCACATATTGAATCAGAAAATTATGAAATTTGAAACCTAGCAATAATTTGACATCACGGACCCAACAAAAGTGGTTTCGTCGAAATCCGAGGTCGTTTGCAAAATGTCTATTTTTAAGGGCCTGAATTCCCTAGCGACTATTCAGAATTTTCAACTGGACATATCTTTTGATTCCCGCTATGAAATTTCGATTGGTCGGATTCGTTGGGAAGATATTCACGAATAGATCCTAATGTTTTTGGTTTCACTAAAATCCGGATTGTTTTGCACCCGGTACATTCAATTGAAATTTGAAATCGAATTATCGAACTACCGCGCCATTTTCAATTCCTTTTATAATTATATAAATATTTATATTCTAACGATGGCGTATATAATATATACGTTCTAAATATATTCAAAATAAATTTCTCGTCGATATTATTTAAAATAATCTATTTTAAATATTCAAAATTCGCTAAAATTGCCAAAATAAAAATTTTAAACTGGTTCGCATTTCCGGATTATTACACAAAACTGCTCTTCGTTCGAAGGGGAAAAGTTGGGGATCTCGAGCTTCGAACAGTCATGGTATAGGGTTCAAGCTTTTGGAAATTTTGGTCTTTGATTTCAAAAATGGATAGCGAAGTAGGTCTTGTGGTGGTATTTGTGCCTCGCATGCAAAATGTAGTGGATTTCTTGATCAAAAGAGGTCGCTGTTTTCCTAAGTTGTGCGTTTTGGGGTTAAGATCGTGACTTCCAATTTTCATACGAGCTACACATAGGTGGATGGAGCCTCCTTGGTCTGGGAGATGCCTGAGGTGTTAGTTGCAAAGAGGAGTCTGTTCTTTTTCTCAGTGGAGTGTTGGTAGATTGTAAAATTTGCTATGAAGAAGAGGTATACGAGGTATGGGGTTTTGCTAGAGGTTTAGGATCAGGCAGTGTAAATTATGATGGAGATTCTAGTGGTGGATTTGGCTTTAGGAAATTGGCTCGAAGTCTTGGCAAGATCAGGTAGTTTGTTGTAGTGTGGCAAGATGGAAGTGTAACACCCCATATTTTAATACATAATAATTATATGAAGAAAATTATAAAATGAATATTTAATTAATAAAATATTTAGAACTGGGTAAAACAGAATTTACCGTTGCATTCATTAAGAAATTCTGATTTAGATAGACTTTTGGTTTTCGTAAATCAGACTAAGTATTAACAAGTTATGATCAAAAGAAGTTTGAAATATATAAAATAACTTAAATAAATAATCTCAGAAAAAGAAACGGTCATTGGGCGACATGACCCTACATGGTCGACCCTGTGTTGACCCATGTAGTAGCGGGTCGACTCACCTTCGGCCAGGCTGGGAACCTGAACCTGGACGGATTTGTGTGTACTATTATTTAATCTGATTCAGCATAATGTGTATTCTATGGTTTAATTTTAAAACATAAGATCCTATGGTTTATATTATCCTAGCACTCCTATATATAGACTAGCAACCCTCACTATTTTCCTACACAAACATTTCTTCATCTTCTTCCTCCATAAAGCTATGTTCTGAAATAAAATAAGAAAAGTGTTAGGGTGCGGTCAAAATATAGATTGAAAGGATAATTCTTCTTCTACAACTATTTTAACGGTTAACAGTTCGGGCTGGGGAAGCTTGTTAATGATGACATACGATTTTTTCGTTTCCTTTTCTTCTTCTTCTTATCGCGATTTCTTTTAAACCATCTTCTTTCTCTTCAACATAGCTTCACTCTTCCCTTATCTTCCTTCAACATCGCATGTTTTCGTTGTGCGTGATCATTCCCCTAACCCTAATTTTTATTTTAGATCTAACTGATTCCCTCCGTACCCCTAGCTTAATTCCGTTGCACCTCCTACTTATTTTCCTTCTCTGCTGCAGTCAACGACTTCTACCATAGTGCAGAGTCCCTTAACTTTTCTGGAAACCCCATTGTTTTCCCTTAACAGTTCTTGTGTTGAGCTTGTCTTTAGCTGCTGGTGCTCCTATCTTGGGCGAATTGGTGGGATTCAACAGTATCGGGTCTGGGTTCGTCTTGCTATGGTCGTGGAGGTTTCTTAGCACCAACGCGCAGTTTGTTAGCCGACTCAAATTGGTCTGCTGGTAGTTTTTTTTCGTGACTCTCTTAACTCTCTTCTGGTATGTCAGTGTCTGTTATTAACTAGGAATGCAATGAAATTATGTACTTTTTCTCTCACCTAGTGAGCGATTGGGGATGTTTTTGCATATTGGTCTGTGAGTTAAGATTTTGTTGGGAAAATTTTGGTTTGTTTGATTATTTGTTTGTTCTAACATATCGCTTGTTGGTGTTTGAGTTTATTAACTATTGCCTGTTGGTGTATGGATGTTTCAGAGTGTGTATGTGGTTAATTTCCTGGGTATTAGTGGGTTTTTACATGTCTGGCATGTCAAGGAATGTTTTGTCTTTCGTTGTGCAACCTATCGTGCTCTTTTGGCGATAACTTCGGCTACGAAGCTGGAGCTATTGGGGATATAGGTGTTGGGGAATTTGTTTATTATTATTTTTCCTTGAATCTAGCGCTTGAAATTCTGCTTTTGTTAAGTATGGTCACATCAATATGGAAATCTCTCTCTAACTTGGCTTCTTTGTCGTGCTAGATGATAAGTCAAACTCTAGGTGATTACTTTGGTTGGTAACTATTCTTGGGTAGTTGTATGCCTCTCCATGTCACATCTCTTGGAAACTTTCACTGCTTGGCTCTACAGTGTAGGGGTTGTGCTTCTTTTACTGTACAAATTCTATGTAATAAGCTATGTAATCTCACTTCATTTTGAAGTATGCTATATATCTATTTTTCTCCCTGTGTGGAGTAAAGAATGTAAATTGTAGTTTAGTTAATTTAGGCTAGCTCCAGTGCTTTAAGCCAGTTAGGTAGAGTGGACGGAACACTATAAATTTCGTAAGTGGTGGACGGTCCACCTTAAAAATCGAAGTAGCTAATTGTCAACTAACAATCACTTATACTATATTATATCTTTTTATTAGTTATAATAAAACATGTTTGTGGTCACCTTAAAAACCGGCCGGCTTTGCAAAAAAAACTATTTCAAAGGCATTTTTTGGATCTAATACATATCTCTGTGAGTTCTACGTTATTTTTAAATTACAATTTAAAAAGGATTTTTTATTGTTCTTTTAATTACTATCAATTACCTGTTCATTCGGTCATTGTTCGCTTATATGTACATTTATCGTCCTTATCCCCTTTATGTTGTGTTATTTACAGTTTTATTATGCCTTTTTATTCAGTTTGAGTTTGGAACTATTTTCTCCTTTTCCTTTTCGTTTTGCGCTGAGCCTAGGCCATCGAGAACCTAGGCCACTTCCGTTTGAATTGTGTAAAATTGGAATAGTACATAATGACAGTAAAAAAGAGATTTGG
Source organism: Allium sativum (assembly GCA_030737875.1). Taxonomy (NCBI): domain Eukaryota; kingdom Viridiplantae; phylum Streptophyta; class Magnoliopsida; order Asparagales; family Amaryllidaceae; genus Allium; species Allium sativum. The sequence continues at coordinate 103,816,009 of CM060920.1, read as the reverse complement.
GTATATTAGAACCATTGACTATATAATTGGGATGATCGTAAAGGAAGAATATGCAAACATGTTAATCTGAATAGGTTGGACTTAATTTTATATTAAGTAGAACATGCTATGAGAAGATATGCGAATCAGATGTAAATTAAGTAAAACGTGTTACTGCAATCAGTAAACATCTGAGAAGGTACATGTATGATTTGGGAGTAGGGTTGCTACATTTAATAAGAAATGTTGTTTACAACCATGGAATATAACATAGGGTTATATTATGCTTATTAATGAACTTAAACCTGCTAAGTTAAACCTGTTTGATTAATAAGCTAAGAGGCGATGTCTGTTGTTAATATATTTTTTGGGGCTCTTAAAATCCTAGTTTGGGGGCCAAGCCTAGAGGTGGCTTGTGTTAGTCTGCTGTTTGTTTGGAATCCATATCAATTAGTACCCTCCTGTTATCAAACAAGTCTCACACTAGGTAGAGACGAGGGCACACTTTACTAATGGATGATTGTAAGAGGTTCAAATTACGGAGGTGGATATGGGCGCATTATGATGGATTGATGAGCGTGCATGGGTCCGATGGGGGAAGATAAAACGCTGTAATACCGGCAGATAGGGTTGTGCCTTTTAAAGTTGATGGGTTCGGGATTGATATCCCAGACTGCAATGGATGACATAGGTTATTCGTGTCTATAAGGGGGAGCCGATCACTAGATAGTTATTACGGTAAAACCCAATCCTATAATTATGATAGTTGGTGCAGAAATTCTATTCTAGGATATGAATGAGAAGCGTATCTGATCTTACCTTATCTCGTTTATTTTGTACTTGTATACTTTACTGCATTTTCATGTCCAGTATTATTGATCTGTCTTGATACTTTTTTATCTTATGGTTATGCCAAAAATCATTGGAACTCGCTAGAATTTATGTTTGACCTATTTTGTTTTTCCTTCTCTCTCTTCCTTTCTCCTCCCCCCGGGCTCTCAGGGTGGTCGATTGCAGCAATGACCGTAATTCTTTGATTTAGCATGGACTTGGATTATTTCTCACTCTATTTATTGCTTCAGTTTTTGTTCTATGTTTATTGTTATGACTCATGAAGGATATGATTTTTATGGTTTTGTGCTTATACACTGATGGCTTACATGTCCACGAGACATATGTTTTATGACAATGACTTTATGGTATTTGAAGCTATAATATTGTACTTAGTTTGATAATGTAAGTTTGAAAAGTTTTCCGCTACAATTTATATTCTATCTTGTGAATTTAATCTATTTTTTTGTTCATTTATACCTATTGTGCTTCACATAACTTAATGCATCCTCATATGGGTGACATTAAGGGACGTGGGGTGTTGCAGGAAGGAGGGATGAAGATGAAGGGTGGTTTAGCAATGTAAGATAGTGGCTGGTGTAGTGTAGCTGATTGATATTGTGTCGGGGGTTTGAATATAAATTTAAGGTAACTCCATTTGTTATATTACTAGAAGATTCTATTATTAATATCGTCAGCTTAAATAATGTATATATAATTTATACGAGGTCCGAAAATCATGAAAATCTGTCACATGGAATCATAACTGTGGAATTCTCAAGTTGGAATTGGTTTGAGAATTTTCGAAATCAGCCGTGAATTTTAAAATTAAATCGAATATTATTCGACTTAATTTAAAATTGGATCTGATTGTAATAAAATTCATGGTGAGTAAACTCACTCTCTGGTTTGTTTATAATTTATTATAAATGAATTTTTATTTAGTATATAACTTTTATATGTTATTTGGATGCATTGATAATTGTTTATCAATTGTGGCTATTATATATAAATATTAGTTATATTTAGGCTTGGTAGTTGAATTTTCCCACAATTTTTAGCGGATGAGACCCTATGCGCCCTACTTAATAACAGATGATGTGATAACCCCAAACTCCCGTAGTACGAAAGCAAGGATAATCATTGGAATATAACACATAAACAATAACAGCAGAACAGAAATATAGAATTACAGCAAATAATGTACATCAAATTACACTGGAAATAATATATCATCAGAGTTACACAACATAATAGGATCATACTTAGTACATAATACAGTTTCAGCTTAATATAAAATGTCTGCAGCGGAATCAAACATAATATACTAAATGAAGTCTTAACAACAAAACAGAAACGATAGGATCCATCTTCAGCTCCAATGCTATCCAAAATGAGTCTGCTAAACCTGAATATAAGGCTGCCCGTGTGGAAAGAGGGCACCCGAGTTTGCAAATTGAAACAAACTACGAGTCAGTCATGGGACTGGTATGAGAAATCTACTTAACCTATTTAATAATAAGGCTAATCACAGGACCGGCCGCTAACGCGGAATGGGTTTACTCCATTGGATTGCCAGTGCATAAATAAAGTAAATCGTTAAACAACGCTATGCTTAATCCAGTGCATAAATAAAGTAAATCGTTAAACAACGCTTTTTAGAAAAATGAAACCATTATAAGACTCAAGTCCCATCACACAATGCAACGTAAACCGGAGGATAGAGTTTTACCTTATAATGGTCAAAATGCTTGATACGATAAAACAGATTTGATATCATTATTAGTGTATATATGTTTCGAAAACATTTCAATCATAATGTATCAATCATAGATGGCATAGCTACCATATACTATGTCGCCAAATATAGGTTTACAATCAAATCCGCATGGGGTTGTATTGGAAGTTGGATTTCCATCATGAACCAAGGCTAGGGATCATCCTTACCGAATTCGAGATAATCTAACCCATGTCTCAGGACAAGTACTCAGTCAAGCCTTAGGAGCCACAGGGCTGGTCCACACATATATTAGTGGATTATATAAAATTCCTGAACAATACGTCTACCCGCCCTATGGGGCATAAATAAAGAGCCACCAGGGACTCCAATCCAAGGTACCTCACTTTCCATCATCCAAATAAGTAAAAATGTATGGGTTACCATGATGCCACTTCTAGCTAGAAAGAAACGCATGTTCTCCCTGGATCCTTCTCCCATTTCTGGTTCATACCGAGGTGTGAGGCTCGCAAAGTAACGTTATACACAAAGCTATGCTAAATAAAGCTGTGCTTTGATCATCAACCACAAGGCTCTGCTTTTCAACAATAAGCCTTGATCATTTGCATCTTGGCATGCCACACTGACAATTCACGCCATGCGACTGATGTCTATCAATATAGAACCTCTGAGCTCGTACGTCTCAGAGAAGGGTGTTAAGCAAGAGAATAAATTCTCCGCCACCAATGTAATGACCCGGTATTTACACGGATCGCTGACACAGTTATTAATTAGTCGTAAGCACGTATTTACAAATACGATGTAAAAATCTAGACTTTAAAATTTCAAAGCATGTTAATTTATGAATAATAGCATTTATAGATGCATATATTACAGCACTTGCTAAAACCCATTTTTGACACATTCATGTATGATAGCATGAATTTGTTAGCGTTTGTTTAATTTTATTTTATACATGTATAGAATAACACTTTTACATAGCATGTTTTAAAAATGCCATTTTATATGTTTTGTTCATTTTTTCAAGGGATTTAAGAATTTGGTTTTTATAAATGTTGATGTGAAAATTTAAAACACTTGAATGTAAAGCATGTCAAAACCCTTTTGTTGTCAAAGCAAAGTTCAAAAGCAAGTATTAAACAAGTTTAAGTTTGCATATACATAAACAAAGTATGAAAATGACATTTCCTTGCCAACATGTTTTCATTTATATATGTACATATTCAAGCAAACACCTACACTATACTAGACTAATAAAAGGGAATCTAAGGAGATTTGTTCACATGGCAAGATCATTTTTATATCATGTATTTTCAGTTTTTAATCCTTTTCTTTTTTTTCCATGAATTTTCTGAAAATTTTCATTTCCTTTTTGCATTTTTCAAAAAGCTTGTTTTGTCAAAAACCATGTGCATAAAGATTTCAAATCCTTGCATATACACCTAGGATATTGCCTACACTAGATCATCATTTAAAAACATAGATTATCCAGGATGTTCATGTCTATTTCATTCACATGGCCAAGATCAAATGGTACAAGGATTTTCATATTTTGCAAAGCCTTGGAAGGCAAGTAAATTTCTTTTTATATTTGTTGTTAAATCAAAATATCATGAAAGTTTTTGGGGTAGAAACCCAATATAAAAACTGAGCCTATATGATGCTAGAAAGGATGCTAAAGTTTGTAAAAAACCAAAGAAGATTTGTGAGAAGATCATAGCTGTACCTAGCAAATATTTTGTGACATTTCATAGAACCAATGGGGAAAAAGGATGTCATGTGCAAGGTGATGTTAGGTTGAGTAAACCATGTGATCTTGGTGTTTTTCTTTGGTAAGAAAAAGATTTTTCTTTTGTATTGTCTTTCATTTGTCAAAACCAAATCTGAAAACTGATTTTGCCACCATTATTTAATGAATTTTCACCACTATAAATAGACATGAGCACACACCATTCTCTACACACAACACAAGTCTTTAGAGTTGAGATCAGTAAGAAGAGGAAAGCCTAAGGGTTTCAAGTTTTCTAAGGTGAGTAAAACTGTTTTAATTTTCTGTTTTAAACTTCCTGCATATTTCTGTTTTGAATTTGCTTGTTTATGATTTGTTCTTGGTTAAGTACAACTTTGTTGAAACCATTCTATGCTAAACAACTAAGGATTGGTATTGGTACCTAATTTAGTGAGTGACTTTGGTTGTATACTTATGTTTGCTTAGGGTTTTGTGTTTTATTCTTTACTGTAAGAACAACATGGATGTTGTTTATTTTAAATCATCAAAGGGGGCTCAAATGTTGATGGGTTGAAGGGGGTATGGCCGCTAGTTTGAACTAGGATAGTATAGGTTCATATATATAACTCGAAGTATCAATTTTACCAAAGCAAAGTAATTAGTTCAAGAGAATAAGCATAGTGTCAGACAACAGGAAGCTCTCTGTTCCTCATATTCAAAGTGGATTTTCAAAACTGATTAAAACTTATTTTGATTACATAATCAAAATAAGAAAACCAAATGGTGATTTTTAAAACAAAAATCAAGATTTTTAATAGTATGGATCAAGATAAATCAAGAGATGGCCAAAAGTTTAACTTTGGTGAACTTCCGGCGAATCACTTGATGGGAGGTGATGGCGTTTGGCCAGAAGGGGCAGGATAGGTGGTAGATGATAGGAAAAATGTATATTTAATTTTTAATTAAGTGGATTTCAAAATATAGGAGAAAATAGGGTTCAATTTGGTTTTTTGGGTTCGGTTTGGGTTCACCAGAACTGCACTTCGTCGGAGGGGTTAGGGGGCTGCGGTTCAGGGGGGATGGTGGCGTCTGGGTGGTGCGGTGACGTAGCCAGGAGGTGGTAGTGGCATGTGGTCGAGGGAAGGCGAGGCGAGGCATTTCCTGGGCAGTGTATTTTTGACAGAAAAGGATGCCACGACCAAATCACTATAGGTCCAAGGGGTAGGTGATCGGAGGATGTCGACTTGGTCAGGGAGTGAAGAGTGATCAGTGTGGATGATCAGTAGTGGTGGTTAGGGCCTGGTGTGGTTGTAACAACCCGAATTTTATTAACATGTTAAAACAAGAAATCAAGGTATAATTAATTTTTAAAATAAGTATCAATGGAAATGGGTTACGCCATTGCGTTCGTCTCGGAATTCTTCATGAAATAGAGTCTGAGTTTTCGAAAATCGGAGTCCGGATGAAGAAGTTATGGCCTGTAGAAGATTCAGCAAATTTCAGACCAGGCAGGTCGACCTGGGGTCAGGTCGACCACGTGGTCGAACTACCACCCAGGTTGACCATATGATCGACCTCCCACCCTTACAGGTCGACCTGGTCGGCCTGTTTTGACCCAGAACCCATTTTTGAAGCCTGAGACGTGTTTTGATGGTCCGGATTGATTCTAGGGTTAATCTAAGGGCCTAAACTAGTTACTACCCTATAAATACATCCTTAGACCTAGCCTAATTCATACAAATCATTCTTACACTACTATTCTGCTAATTTACCTCTTGAACCATGGCCTCCGCCTCCAAATTAAAGCTTAAGCATTCAAACTTGATTCAAATCAAAGATCAATGCTTCTGCAACAATTCAAGAGAATAGATCAGCGACACCGCAACGTTCTACGACAAATTTCTAGACTTGACTTCTGCATCTACATATTTTAGACCACGATCTGTAAGTTCCAGTTACTTTTAGATAAAAACTATAAATCTAATAGGGGCATGTTAAATTGGAATTGATTTATGTATGATTCATACTTATTCTTGTTTTCTTCTTGGATCTTGACTATTGGGAATATTGCCTATGACGTTGAAACTATTGTTAATGGCATAAGACTATGACTACGCCTATGACTGTGAACATAAGACCAAGACTATGACTATAACGGTGAACATAAGACTATGCCTATGCCTATGACTATGACTGTGGACATAAGACTATGCCTATGCCTATGACTATGACGGTGATCATAAGACTATGCCTTTGACTATGACGGTGAACATAAGACTATGCCTATGCCTGTGAATATAAGACTATTGCCTATAACTATGACAAGGACAATTGTGGCTAATTACCTATGAGGTTATTGCCTAGGATTATGACTATAAAATTGGATCTAAGCTTGATTTTCTATTCAGACCTATTTTCTTTATTTGTCTTGATTTTGGGGATTTTTCTGTTTAAGTTAGATCTATCCGTGTTCTTGAATCTAGATTATTATTCAAACCTTTTCATGTTCATAATGTTATGCCTGCGATGTTTTAATCAATTTATTCAGTTAGGTCTTGCCTTGGAAATAAATTGATAATAGAGCAATGTTTATTATGTTGATCTATGCCAGTGGTTCTATTTTATCATCATGTTGAATTGGGAATTAATAAGTCCATTCATATGTATATGAACTTGGAGTATAACCCGTGATGACAAGTTGTGTAGTTAATCATGTTATGCAAGTTTTAGGTTGTGAAATCATATCACATATGTGACCAAATGTTAGATCTACATGTTTATGTGTATATGTTAAACCTATGTCATATTTCAAGTTCACACTTATTCATATGTTCCTGATTGATTTGCAAGTTCACATATATGTAAGTTGATTTAGTCTATGTTGCAAATTCACATATATGTATGTTGGTTTAGTCTACGTTGCTAGTTCACACCTATGATATTCATGTTGATTGTTTTGCAAGTACACGCCTATGGTGTTCATATTGACTATGCCAAGAATGCCAAGTTTACACCTATGTCATGTTAATGAATTTCTTTATGCAAATTTTGTGTACGTTAAATTAGGCTAAGTTTTTAGCCTAATATTATGCCAAAAATCATGCGGATAGAAAATTAGGCTAAGATTGTTAGCCTAATATTTAGACGGGGTAACGTTGGGAAAAACTGGTAATTATAGGAAACTTGGTATGACACTCGCCATGAAACTTGACATGAACATTGTTATAACTTGAATCAAGATGTGGGCATGAAACTTGCCTTGAAACTTGACACGAACATGACATGAAACTTGAACATGGGCATGACACTAGAATGAATTTGAAAATGGCCAACTCGAGGTTGGGTTGAGTTTGCAGTGTAATTCTGCCCGGAACCGCCTGGAAAATCCAGTTACTGCAAACAATAGGATCCAATGTGGGTAGTTGGTCATATCGCGCTTGAAACCCGAGGTCAGACTGAGTTGTGGTGTAAATCTGCCCGGAACCGCCCGGCATATCCAGTGACCACAACAATAGGTCTGATGTGAGAGGTTGGGGTGCATTTATGAATTAATGCCACATGATAGGGTTAAGTCATGAACATGAAAAGCCACACTTAACCAACTTGACACATGATTCATAGGGCTAAGTCATGAACATGAACGACAACACTTAGCCAATTTGACATGACACGTAGGCGGGTTAAGTCACGAACTTCAATGACAACACTTAACCAGCTTGACATGCTAGACTGATAGGGGTAAGTCACGAATTTAAATGACAACACTTAACCTATTATACGGAAACCCTAGCTACGTGGTCCACTTCAGCAGTAACCCACTAGATGTATCATGGTACCCTGGAACTAGGCAGGGTGGGGCACGATTTCTCGGCAGATTGTAAGTGACCAGACGACTGTGTTGGTGCGCCAGTGTAAGTTCAGGCAGGCTATGGTCGTGCACGTGGTCCAGAGTTGAAAAAGCAGGCATTGGGCATCAGTAGGTTTATCTGTGCATGCTTGATTCATTTAGGTGGTTGGCACCATAGGGCATGATACACCCTATGGTGGACCTAGCACAGGTGACTACATTCGTGATAGGGCCGTATGACACAGACACATGACGAGCTAGAACTTGTAGGGAGCCGATCGACTAGTGGATCGTTTCGTTGGACCTAGAAATGGGTCATTTCATGATATTGGGCCAAGGGATTATTTCATGATTTATATAAGACATGGGTTTGGGATTCTAGTGCAGTTGATGCAGCGAACCTTGAATATGTGATGCTATACTTGATTTATCATGTTATCTTAGTCTATCTTGCCCATCTTGACAGCATCCTTATGTTTACTTTCAGTTTATACATGTCATGTTACCTTTATCTATTTTTATGCTGAAAGTCACTTGGACTTACCAGTCTTTATGACTGACCCGTTTTCTTTCGCCTCTTTTTCTTCCGTTCCCCCCTCCTGGTTCTTAGGGAGGAAACTCTAGCAATTAGCTTGGATTTCACTTACTTTTGGTTCAGCTCATGTACGGTTTGATCTTGAGCTATGCTTTGGCTGCATTTCTGCTACCTTTAGGGAATTAAGCTCCTTTTGTTGTTTCAAGTTTATGCTTCTTTATTTATGCAAGACAGAATTTATTGTAATGGAAAATAATGACCTTGGCTATTTGATGTAAAAGGTTTTGACTCTTTTTGAAAGTAATGAATATCTTTTGATTCTTTCGTTGTTTTATCTGTGTTATGTCTTGTGATATTTCTGTGTTTGTTTACCTCGATAACGCTCCTCCAAAACTAGTGCATTCCCTTTGTGAGTTACCCTAGTGGAGGTGGGGTGTTACATTTGGTATCAGAGCAGAAGGTTACCAGACTGGGCAAAGGTTTAAAAAAAAAACCTTCTAAGACTATTTTCAAAACCGTTTACAAAGAAGCATTTTTCAAGAATAGTCTTGTTTTATTTAAAGGCTAATCCCCCAAAGCCATTAGCACTATCCTTTGTTTCCTTGTTTGAATCTCTTTTCCTTTCTTTTCTCCATCTATAGTCGCAGTAGTTTTTACCTGCGGCTAATCTTCTTTCTAGCTTCGTAGAGGGTTTTCCGTACGATGGAGATAGTTTCCGTGAGGCTTGTTAACATGTTACATAGGAAAGGTATGAGTGACAAGTTAAGGCGAATGAGTCTGAGAACGAGAAGAAAGACTTCCAGAAGGGAGGCGAGAACAATGGCAACAATAATAACAAGTCCCGTGATAAGAGGAAGTGCAACTTCTATGGTATAGTTGGGCATGTTATCCAGGATTGTAGAAAGCAGAAGATGAAGATGGGAGCATGCTTTTAGTGTGGTGATACTAAACATATCAATAAGAACTGTCCTAAGAAGCAAGGGCAAGCCCCGCAAGCAGGACCTTCTAGGGGTACATCTTTAACTTCTTCTCCTACATGCTTCGTTTTATCTTGTTTATCTTCTAAATCCTATCTTGAGAACCTTAGGTAGAACCCTTTTGGATGTAAACATGTGATTGAAACATGTTATGGTTGATGTTTGCAAATGGTTGCAAGTGGTCGCAAGTGGTTGCTCGTGGTTGCATAACACACATTAGGCACTAGATCGGCTCAGACACATTTTCATATTCCATATGCATGAGTGTTTATACTTGTTTGTGGATGAAATTGAATGTGTTATCATGTGGATGTTGCATATGGATGGATTTTTGTGCGCACATATAGTGTTAATATGACTAGGACTATTTGCATACATGTTGGACTCATGGCACTAAACATATTTTGTATTAGGAAGATCAATCAGGCCTGATCATTTGCATTATATAAGGAACATATACACACACTTTCTGCATATATTCATATAGCATTAGAAATCTTTTAAGGACAATGGTTGCTTGTGGATGATGGTTGAGTAGATGGTTGAGTAGATGATAGGATGCATTCTTCCTAACTTGAAGATTTCGGGGACGAAATCCTTTAAGGAGGGGAGAATGTAACAACCCGAATTTTAATAACATGTTAAAACAAGAAATCAAGGTATAATTAATTTTTAAAATAAATATCAAGGGAAACGGGTTACGCCATTGCGTTCGTCTCGGAATTCTGCATGAAATAGAGTTCGCGTTTTCGAAAATCGGAGTCTGGATGAAGAAGTTATGGCCTAAAGAAGATTCAGTAAATTTCAGACCAGGCAGGTCGAACTGGGGGTCGACCTGGGGGTCAGGTCGACCATGTGGTCGACTTTAGGGTCGATTACCCCCCAGGTCGACCATATGGTCGACCTCCCCTTACAGGTCGACCTGGTCGGCCTGTTTTGACCCAGAACCCATTTTTGAAGCCTGAGACGTGTTTTGATGGTCCGGATTGATTTTAGGGTTAATCTAAGGGCCTAAACTAGTTACTACCCCTGTAAATACATCCTAAGACCTAGCCTAATTCATTCAAATCATTCTTACACTGCTATGCTGCTAATTTACCACTTGAACCATGGCTGCCGCCTCCAAATTAAAGCTTAAGCATTCAAACTCGATTCAAATCAAAGATCAACGCTTCTACAACAATTCAAGAGAATAGATCAGCGACACCGCAACGTTTTACGACAAATTTCTAGACTCGACTTCTGCATCTAAATATTTTAGACCATGATCTGTAAGTTTCAGTTACTTTTAGATAAAAACTATAAATCTAATAGGGGCATGTTAAATTGGAATTGATTTATGTATGATTCATACTTATTCTTGTTTTCTTCTTGGATCTTGACTATTGGGAATATTGCCTACGACATTGAAACTATTGTTAATGGCATAAGACTATGACAACGCCTATGACTGTGAACATAAGACCATGACTATGACTATGACGGTGAACATAAGACTATGCCTATGCCTATGACTATGACTGTGAACATAAGACTAAGCCTATGACTATGACGGAAGAAGCATTTTTCAAGAAAAGTTTTATGTTCAAAAAGGCTATTCCCCAAAAGCCATTAGCACTTTCCTTTGTTTCCTCGTTTGAATCTTTTTCTTTTCGTTTTTCAGCATGTCTGATCTTAACCTTCCTGAGGGAGTACCTGTACCTGGATGGTTCCAAAGGTACTTAGAAGCCAGGGCCAACGGCGCAGGCCCGGCAGACATCCCTCCTCCTCCTCCAGTGGCCGCGGTTCCTCCTCCTCCTGGTACCACCTTTGCCAAAATATGCAAAGACTTTAAAGCAATGGGCGGCAAGAACTTCGTTGGAACTGAAACCTTTGTTGAGGCACGAAACTGGCTAAAGGAGACGGAAGACTTGTTTATTATCTTTGATGTGGAGGACCATAGGAAAGTTCAGTTCGCAACAAGGTTGTTGAAAGAGGAAGCTGCATTTTGGTGGGAAGTCACCAATGCTACCAGGCCAGTTGAAACTTGGGCAGACTTTAGAGAGAGGTTTGGGCTTAAATTCTTATCGTCAGCAGAAGAGAACCTTCAGATGGAGAGGTTCCTAGCACTCAAGCTAGGGTACATGTCTGTTAGGGAGTACGTGAATAAGCTTAATCAGCTTGCTTTCCGTCAGCTCATGTACGGTTTGGTCTTGAGCTATGCTATGGCTGCACTTCTGCTATTTATGGGGAATAATTTACTTTTGATATCTTAAGTTAATGCTTCTTTATCTAGAACTTGATGTAATGGAATAATTTGTACCTTGGATATATGAGGTTTTGACTCTTTTCTTGAAAGTAATAAAAATTGGGTTTTTAATTTCTTCCGCTGCTTTATTTATGTTCTACCTTGTGATATCTCTGTGTATGTTTACCTAGATAATACTCCACCAAAACTAGTGCATTCCCTTTGTGAGTGACCCTAGCGGAGGTGGGGTGTTACAACACCATGGCATTAGATATGGAGTATTACCAGTTTTGCTCCATGGGATGAATAGGTTGGGATTGGGAAATAAAATAAATAATTACTTCGGTGTGGTTCACTAATCCCAACTAGTTTGGAAAACCATAATATGGTTTGAAATGATATCCAAAAGAAGATTAAAGAATAAATTTAGAAGAATTTATCTTTGATAAAATTAATGGGAACCTTTCCCTAAGAACGTGAAAATTTGAATAAAGGAATATTCTGAATTGGAATGAGGTGTATTTTGTGTTTGTGTAACATTTGTTTATTATATATGCGGGTTATTTGGAAAGGCCGGGTTTATACCCATTCTGAATAACCGATTCGACGATAAGTCAAAGAGGAAGACGGTGGTTGAAGACCAGAAATCTTCACAACGTTTGGATGATTATTGATGATATTGATTGTGCTGTACACCTAAGAGGAGGGAATCAGTTGGTGATCGTCCAGACGTACTTGGAGATCGATGGATATGCGAGGAAAGTGCCTCCGGTTTCGTTCAGACCCAGAAAGAACTTGTAAATGGACTGTGTGTCTGACATGGGATTTTATTCTGTGTTGATTGATCTCTATTAAATATACATCTATTTGGCGGCAGAGAATTTATTCTCTTGCTTAACGCCCTTCTCTGAGACGTACGAGCTCAGAGGTTGTATATCGATGGACAGCGGTCGCATGGAGTGAACTGCCTGTGTGGCACGCATAAGTGGCAAATGATCAAGGCTTCTGTTGAAAAGCAAAGTCTTGTGATTGATGATCAAAGCACGGCCTTTGTGGTGCAACTTTGTGTATAGCGTTAATTCGCGAGCCTCACATCTCGGTATGAGTCAAAAACGGGATAGTGACTGCAGGGAGAGCACGACGTTTCTTTCTAGCTAGTGGTGGTGTCAGTGCTTAAACTGGCCGACATTTATATAGTTTTCACCTGTGTGGTTGTTGGAATGCGAGGCGCCTCGGATATAGGTCTGTTAGGACCGGGAAACGTGTGTTCAGGAATTGCCAATCCTCAAAAGTAAGGGAGGACCGGCCCTAAAGATCCAAGGATCGCTGTGTGTGGTCCTGAAACATTTGCTAGAGTGTCTCGAACGGAGAGGAGCCTGCCCCTTGCCTCGACTCATGATGGAATCCAATTTCCAATACGTGACTTGCGGTTTTATTTGTAGAGCCTAGTATGGCGACATGATATATGGTACCCATGCCGTCTATGATTGATATTTATCATTGAAATTGTTTTGACACTATACACTTATAATAGTATCAAATGATTTGTTTTAAACGTACCAAGCATGTTTGGCTATTATAAGGGAAAACCCTATCCTCCGGCTTGCGTTGCATTGTGTGATGGGACCTGGGTCTTATAATAGCTTCATTTTTCAAAAAAGCATTGCACAGTTTTGTTATATGCACTAGTATTCTTTGGAGGAAACCCGTTCCGTGTCATACGGCGTAGTCCCTTGAATTACTCTCTTTTAAAGTAAAGTTTTAAATAACTATTTTAGTTCTCACACTAGTCACATGACTGACCTGGAGTTTATTGTTTTAACCTAAACTCTGGGTGCCCCTATTTTCTACATGGGCAGCTAGTAGTTTTGGTTTTGCGGATTTATATTCACAGGATCCTGATTTACAGCTGGAACGATACTCAGAAAGCTCTGTATCATTGTATTACTTCTAGTTGTATTTTGTATTATTTTCCACTACTATGTAATTTATTGTAATATCTGATATTCTCTGTTGTATAATATTTATCCATACTCTGTATATTCTTGTATTCTGATGGAATTATTGTAATAAACAATGAAATGTTCTTCTGTTTGTGTTCTGATTGGTCTTGTCCTCAACGCAATTCGGGCTTTCCTTACCGGGGAAGTTCGGGTCGTGTCGGTTTGGTATCAGAGCTCTGGTTTACAGAGCTCGAGAACAAGACACATTAGAACCATATGAAAGAATCCATCAGATATTGGATTAGTAATATCCAATTAGAATGACTCGTTAGAGATAGGATCAGTAGTATCCTAGAACGAGTGTGAAGAGTATATTTTTAAAAATGAAAACCAACTTTGTTTTGAAAATTTAAACCCTATACGTATTTGAATATTTTATTTGTATTGAATTTGGACAATATAGTATATAAAGGTTTTGTATATACGCGTCATGAACGTACATTCGAAGTTTTAATATACTGGATAGATATAGAATCACACTCTAGTTGCCCGAAGATGATGTTGATAATGACCATGGCATCATCAATATTTATGTTCGGGTTTCGAAATTGGGATTTCTATCTGATTCCAATTGACTGGTGTGAGAACCGAAATTTGATAGAGACTATTTTTGAGATTTGGCATCCAAAACATGATTTTCTGTATATATATCAAAAATTACGAATTTGAAATGTTAATTCACTAATTGATTGATGGTTGTGTTGTTTGATTATTGGTTTGATAATTTTGAACCATTGTGCCAAATTGAATCAAATATTGAACTGTATTGAAAAATGATTACAAATGTATGCATATACATGTAATTACATTGAACATGTCATAGCAAGGAGGCTAGAGCAGAAGAATAAAATTGTTTGCCCGACAAATAGGTACATATTTATTGTATTTCTTTGGGTTTGGATGATTTTATGAGCCGATTGGCTAGCCGCTTGGCTGTTTCTTTTTCTTTTTGGATTAAAGAAGGCCATGGAAGGCTATATGAAATATCCCAAAGTCCCGGGTGCAGGTGAGGTTATGGCGAAATTTTTCAAAAATTTAGGGTGTTAGCCAAATTTTTGAAAAATTTGAAAAGTTCTTAGAAACTGAAAAGTTGAAGAACTTAAGCCGTAAAGAAAATAAGGGAAGTTGAGTCGATTAGTTAAATAACTTTCAGCTCCGTTCCTTTTCGGGGACGAAAAATTTTAAGTGGGGGAGATTGTAATAACCCGGAAATTCTGGGCCAATTTAAAATTTTTATTTTGGCAATTTTAATGAATTTTGGATTATATAAGATGATTTATTTTAAATACTAACGACGAGAAATTATTTCGAATAGAAATAGAACGTATATATATATATATATTTGAATCGTCGTTAGAATATAAATATTTATTTATATTTATAAAAGGAATTGCAAAATGGCGCGGTAGTTCGATAATTCGATTTCAAATTTCAAATGAATGTACCGGGTGCAAAATAAACTGAATTTTAGCGAAACCAAAAATATTAGAATCAAATTGAGAATTTCTTTCCAACGAATCCGAAAAATCAAAATTTCATAGCGGGAATCAAAAGTTACGTCTAGTTGAAAATTCAGAATAGTCGCTATGGAATTCTGGCCCTTAAAAATAGAAATTTTGCAAACGACCTCGGTTTTCGACGAAACCACTTCTGTTGAATCCGGGATGTCAAGTTATTGCTAGATTCCAAAATGCATAATTTTTCGAGTCAATATGTGAGCATGGCAAAAGAAAACGCGTTTGACCAGTTTCAGTTGATTTTAATCGACTGGAAAATGGCCATTTTTCAAATGGTCTCAGAATTCGACGAAATTAGTTTTGTTAGGACCACATCGTCAATACGAAGCTAGAAAATGTTTTTCGGGAATTTTTAGAGTTAGTATGTGGCCCCAGTAAATTGAAATGCGCGTTCAAATTCAATATATAGAGTTATATTTTGATTTTGATGAAAACTGATCGAAACAGTCGAATCACCCTACGATACATATCCTATTGTGTTCGGAAGGGGGGGGGGGGTAATTAGCTATGGACGATAGGCGGTGGGTCTCGTTTCGAGGTCGAAATTAAAAGTTGGTTTTTGAAATTAAATGATTAAATAAATAAATAATATAATAACTCTCTCCTCTCCCTTATTTCCTCTCAGGCACCCCCTCGGTTCCATTTGAAGATCAAAGGAAAAAAAGAAGAAAAAGGGGATCGATGGCAGGGGGAAAAACCGTCGCCGCCCCATCGCGGCCGCCACCTCCAGGTGGCGCGCTCACCACCGAAGACCCCCCTCCTCCTCTCGCACCCCTCTGCCCTCCTCCCCCTTCTTCTCCGATCACCCCGAGCCCCAATCCTCTCCAAACCAAAACCCTAGCCGCGCCCCCCCCCCCATACCGCCGCCGCCGCTACCATAGGGCGCCGCCGCCGACCTCGTTCCCTTCCCCCTCGATGCTCTCCTCTTCTTCTCCCCTTCAAGCCGCGAAAACCCACTTCCTACCCACCTGACGACGTCAGCAACCGCCACCCCTTGTCCTCCTCTTCACTTCGATTTGCAAGAAACCCTACCTCAAAAATGATGCTGTAAGCTTTGTTGCTTTATTTTGTTTATTTCTTTTCATGTTTTAGTTTTTATTTAAGGAAAATAATTCAAAGGATGAAATCAGTTTTCTTTTATAATATAGTAAATGGATAAAGTTTAGATTTTTATCGTTCAAAGATATGATTTTTAATTCAACAAAGCTATGATTTCATTTAGCGAAAAGATTAGATTTTTTGTTAGCGAATAAATATGGTTTTTAAAATGTTAAAAATATGATTTTTATATTTTTAGAAGAATAAAAATATGATTTTATATAATGTAGAGTAATAAAGATGTGATCTTTATAGAAGTAGCAATGTAAAGATATGATTTTTATAGTATAGAAAGTATAAAAATACAATTTTTATATTATATAGAGAATAAAAATTTGATCTTTATATATGTAGCGAAATAAAATTTTGATTTTTATTATATATATATTGAAATAAAAATGTGATTTTTATAGCGATGGTATAAAAATTCGATCTTTATATTAGAAGTAGATATAAAAATATAATTTTTATATAGGAAGGAGCGTTATAAAAATATTATCTTTATTGTATGAACACCGTTATAAGAATAGATTTTTATCTATATAGTAGGGGTGTAAGAATAGAATTTTTATCTACATAGTAGCGGTGTAAAAATAGAATTTTTATCTATATAGTAGCAGTATAAAAATGTGATTTTTATCCATATAGAGTGATTATAAAAATGTGATTTTTATATACATAGCAACAATATAAAAATGTGATTTTTATATATGTAGTGGCTACGGACAATGAAAGTGACAAAAGGCGAGCAGGACGAAGATTGCTACGTAAGAAGAGTCATGGCGTTGGTTTAGCTAGTCGGTGAGAACTTCTCACTCTAACTCTTGTTTTTCTAGTTAAAGTATATACTAGGATGCAGACGGTGCTTAGCAGCACCCGACACCCGTCGTCCACAGACCATGGACGACTTGTATGCTTGTTCGATGTGTTGTGAAGTTTGTTTGTGATGTTGATGTGAAATGGATAATAAAACATTCATGTGTTGAAATAAATATTTTATCGCTAAAAATATAACTTTTAACGGGAATGTGAATAAATAAATATTCATTTACAAACCGGACGGTTTGTTTATGTACACCTATTTGAAGGATATTGATTGGGTCGATAAATTTTACACGTCGCCCAACTGCACAAATAATATTCAATGTTTGTGGATTGAAACCCCACATGGGTGTTGGGATGATATTTGACATGCACTAATCCCAATTGTTTAGTGATATGTCGATCGTTTGATTGACAGACTGTATGAGCGTTAATTAGTTATATTTAATGCTTATGCAGTTGTGTTGTGCACTTTGGATGATGGTTGATTATTTATCGTTGCTATTATATACATGTGTTGTATGGAATCCATATAATTAACATTATATGGTGATTGATTGGGCCTCATTCCAATCGGGAAAATAAAGAATATTATAAATATATATTCATGTGTTGAATAGAATAAAGAAGATTCATGTGTTGAATAGAATAAATAGTCATGTGTTGACGATGCTCATGTGTTGAGAATATTCATGTGTTGAAACTTATCAAGTGTTGAGTAAAATATTTTAACAATAAAATTTACATCTTTGTCATATTTAAGATTAGAAACTAACTGGAAACTAGATAAGATGAGTGGTTTCTTGGGTATTGATCTGATGTTGATTTCGGCCTTCGGGGTTAATACTTAGGGAATCATTCACTTACTACTTTATGCTTGGAGTCTGATTAAAAATCAAACGATAGATACCATAATTTTATAAAATATATTAAATAATAAAAATAGTCATGTGTTGATGATGTTCATGTGTTGAGAATATTCATGTGTTGAAAGAAATATAGATTCATGTGTTGAATAGAATAAATATTCATTTGTTGAATAAAATAACGAAGATTTTGAAATATATATAAAGCCGTGTTGTTTAGAGATGCGCCATTTTGACACGAACGATATTTATATCGTTTATATTCGTTTTTATAATGAATATAGAAAAAGAGGTGATTTCAAAATATAACATTTTGAAAATATTAGCATTTATATAGTAATGATATGAAATATTCAATTTTGATTTGAAATTGAATATGAAGTTGATTTTTTTTGAAAACGAATTTAAAACGATTTATAAAACATGTTTTGCATTGAAATAGATGAAATATATATAATATATATAAAATGGCCTGAATAGAACGCGCCGCGCTGCGGTAGTTCGCGAATTTCGACCATTGACTTCAAATTGATGTTGCGGGAGATTCGGCCGTCGGATTCTCCTGAAACCAGAACCGTTGGGTTCGTATCGAAAAGAGCTTTCCAATGAATATTAGAAATTTGAAATCTAACGGTTGGATTTGGAATTATCCCCAAATCAAATTTGGAAAAGTTCGCTGTAAGTGCAGTTCGGTGGCAGTTATTGAAAACCGACTGTATGGGCCTTGATAAAATTATTAAAAATATTAATAATTTGTGTAAAATCATAATATATGAATTGAAAAGAACTAGGATGAAAAATTCCACATTTGAAAGGATAAAAATATATTTTTATCGAAATGAACTAGTTTTGAACTAGAATTAAAATCAATTTATTTTTGAAATAAATAAATTGAATTTGAAAGTGGTTTTAAAAATAATCAGAATTTCCAATACGTGAATTGGAATGGATTAGAATCGAAATTATCTTCGGAATATTTCGATGTTGGATTTCGTGTTTATACAGATATTGTTATGGAAATTTGAAAATATATTTATATTGTTATTTCCAATACGATATTTGTTGGTCGTAGAATTTGATATTGAATATAAGCCGATATAGTTTCTATTTAGAGCCTTGTATTTAATATCAAACGCGATTTGGGTTTGTCGTGAATGGTGTCTTCATTAACACTGTTCTTAAGCCCAGTTGAGAAAAAGATTAAATCTTTCTATTTAGATTTAATGAAGTGTGCCAATTAAATAATATTAATTGGAATTGAATTTGAATTGGTTTTTTGGTTTATCGTGAGCAGTGTTTTAAATAACACCTGTTCTTTAACCGATTAACAATAGAAAGTGATTTTGGGTTTATCGTGAACCGTGTTTTAGATGACGTTGGTTCTTTAACCCAGTTAAAAACAGGATATTGATTTGTGGGAAAATTAAAACTAAGTGAAGCTTTAATGAATCAGTAATTAGATTGAAATGTGAACTGATAATTTAAATTATCAAATTTGGAAAGTGATCAAGAATGGAGTATCACCAGTTTTGCTCCAAAGGGATTTTTAAATCTTCAATTAGATTTGAACGTGAAATGGTAATTAATTTTACCGATAACACCATGGCATTAGATATGGAGTATTACCAGTTTTGCACCATGGAATGAATAGGTTGGGATTGGAAAATAAAATAAATAATTACTTCGGTGTGGTTCGATGATCCAGACTGGTCTGGAAAACCATAATATGGTTTGAAATGATATCCAAAGGAAGATTAAAGAATAAATTTAGAAGAATTTATCTTTGATAAAATTAATGGGAACCATTCCCTAAGAATGTGAAAATTTGAATAAAGGAATATTTTGAATTGGAATGAGGCGTATGTTGTGTTTGTGTAACATTTGTTTATTATATACGCGGGTTATTCAGAAAGGCCGGGTTTATACCCATTCTGAATATCCGATTCGACGATAAGTCGAAGAGGAAGACGGTGGTTGAAGACCGGAAATCTTCACATCGCTTGGATGATTATTGATGATCTAGATTGGGCTGTACACCCAAGAGGAGGGAATCAGTTGGTTATCGTCCAGACGTACTTGTAGATCGATGGATATGCGAGGAAAGTGCCTCGGGTTTCGTTCAGACCCAGAACGAACTTGTAAATGGACGGTGTGTCTGACATAGGATTTTATTCTGTGTCGTTTGATCTTTATTAAATATACATCTATTTGGCGACGGAAAATTTATTCTCTTGCTTAACGCCCTTCTCTGAGACGTACGAGCTCAGAGGTTGTATATCGATGGACATCAATCGCATGGAGTGAATTGCCTGTGTGGCACGCCTAAGTGGTAAATGATCAAGGCTTCTATTGAAAAGCAAAGTCTTGTGATTGATGATCAAAGCACAGCCTGTGTGGCGCAGCTTTGTGTATAGCGTTAATTCGCGAGCCTCACACCTTGGTATGAGTCAAAAACGGGATAGTGACCCCAGGGAGAGCGCGACGTTTCTTTCTATCTAGTGGTGGTGTTAGTTCTTAAACTAGCTGACATTTATATGCTTTTCACCTGTGTGGTTGTTGGAATGCGAGGAACCTCAGATATAGGTCTGTTAGGACCGGGAAACGTGTGTTCAGGAATTGCCAATCCTCAAAAGTAAGAGATGACCGGCCCTGAAGATCCAAGGATCGTTGTGTGTGGTCCTGAGACATTTGCTAGAGTGTCTCGAATGGAGAGGAGCTTGCCCCTTGCCACAAATCATGATGGAATCTAATTTCCAATACATGACTTGTGGTTTTATTTGTAGAGCCTAGTATGGCGACATGATATATGGTACCCATGCCGTCTATGATTGATATTTATGATTGAAATTGTTTTGACACTATAAACTTATAATAGTATCAAATGATTTGTTTTAAACGTATCAAGCATGTTTGGCTATTATAAGGGAAAACCCTGTCCTCTGGCTTGCGTTGCATTGTGTGATGGTACCTGGGTCTTATAATAGCTTCATTTTTTCAAAAAGCATTGCGCTGTTTTGTTATATGCACTAGTATTCTTGGGAGGAAACCTAATCTGTGTCATACGGCGTGGTCCCTTGAATTACTCTCTTTAAAGTAAAGTTTTAAATAACTGTTTCAGTTCTCAAACCAATCGCATGACTGTCCTAGAGTTTATTGTTTTAACCTAAACTCTGGGTGCCCCTATTTTCTTCACGAGCAGCTAGTAGTTTTGGTTTTGTAGATTTATATTCACATGATCCAAATTTACAGCTGGAATGATACTCGGAAAGCTCTGTATCCGTGTATTACTTTTAGTTGTGTTTTGTATTATTTTCCGCTGCTATGTAATTTATTGTAATCTCTGATATTCTCTGTTGTATAATATTTATCCATACTCTGTATATTCTAGTATTCTGATGGAATTGTTGTAATAAACAATGAAATGTTCTTTTGTTTGTGTTCTGATTGGTCTTGTCCTCAACGCAATTCGGGCTTTCCTTACCGGGGAAGTTCGGGTCGTGTCAGTTTGGTACCAGAGCTCTGTTTTACAGAGCTCAAGAAAAAGACACATTAGAACCATATGAAAGAATTCATCAGAAATTGAATTAGTAATATCCAATTAGAATGACTCGTTAGAGATAGGATCAGTAGTATCCTAGAACGAGTGTGAAGAGTATATTTTTAAAAATGAAAACCAACTTTGTTTTGAAAATTTAAACCTTATACGTATTTGAATATTTTATTTGTACTGAATTTGGACATTCTAGTATATAAAGGTTTTGTATATACGCGTCATGAACGTATATTCGAAGTTTTAATATACTGGATAGATATAGAATCACTGTAACGACCCGAAAAATCTGAACCAATTTTAAAAAATTTAAATTGGCTAAAATAGTGGATTTTAAATATTTAAAATAAATATTTTAAATAATAGCAATGAAAAGTGAGTTTGAATCGACGTTTTAAAACGAATATAATTAATTCTAATTATAAACAAGGCCTGAAATGGCGCGGTAGTTTCAAAATTTGAATTCAAACTTTGACTGACTGTACCAGGTGCAAAACAAAACAGATTTGAGTAAAACCAAAAATATTTAAATCTGTTAGTGAATACCTTTCTAACGAATCTAAAAATCGAAGTTTCATAGCGGAAAGCAAAAGTTATAGCCAAATGAATTTTCAGAAAGGTCGCTATGGAATTTATATAGCCCTTGAAATTGGCCATTTTGCAAACGACCTCGGAATTCGACGAAACCACTTTTGTTGGATTCGGGATGTGAATTTATTGCTAGGTTTCAAATTTCATAATTTTTGAAGCTAGTATGTGAGCGTGACAAAGGAAAATGTGTTTTGGTCAATTACAGTTAAATTGGATCGACCAGAAATGGGCCTTTTTGCAAACGGTCTCAGAATTCGACGAAACTAGTTTTGTTGGGACCGTATCGTCAAAACATAGCTAGATTTATTTTTCTGGAATTTTTTGAATCAGTTTGTGGCCCTGGCAAATTGAAATGTACGTTCAAATAAAAT
The DNA here is from genome assembly GCA_030737875.1 of Allium sativum. Lineage (NCBI taxonomy): Eukaryota > Viridiplantae > Streptophyta > Magnoliopsida > Asparagales > Amaryllidaceae > Allium > Allium sativum. The sequence goes on along the minus strand of CM060920.1, from coordinate 103,793,328 downwards.
ATTGAATGTTATATATTTTAATTTGAAGGAAAACTGACTGAAACAGTTGAATGGGCCTACGAAACATATCCCACTGTGTTCGGAATGGGGGTAAAACGCTAGGGATGACAGTCGTTGGGTTTGGATTGGTGTTAGTACGTGAAGAGGGGTATTTTTGGATTTTTGAAAATGTAATGACCCGGGATTTTGACGACTTTGGTTATCGCCATAAACTCAATGATGACTAACCAAACATCGAAAAATACCAGTCATTAGTGAAAGAAATTAGAGGGTGAGGAAAGATAAGATAGAAAATTAGAATAGAAGAAGAAGAACACAACATCAGAGTAACACGAATCTCACAGCGGAACGAATAAATATATTTCATAACATAACTTTGAAATACAAATCTATACTAGAATATACATATCATTATCAAAGTACAGCACTTACAACACAGCGGAAATAACTATAGCTATAAAATCCTGAAGCCTCCTGCTCCAGCTCTTCAAGTGTATCTGTAAAATCCCGACTACTTGACTGCCCGTACAAATTTAGGCACCCAAGAGTTTAGGGAAAACAAACAAAATAAACTCTGGGTCAGTCATGGGACTGGTGTGAGTAAACAATTTAAAACAGTTCAAGCAGGTAAATGATATCTCATAAGACCACGCCGTATAACGGAACGGGTTTTCCCTTATGAGAATCCAATTATCTTTATATCAAAAACCCTTTTGATATTATAATAATGTCTATCAATCACAATATAATAATCATCTAGCAGAAACGCTTTTATCTCACGTTCTACATACATAGTATACAATCAAACCGCAAGCACGTATTGGGTAATGGATTTCCAACTATGACAAGGTATGGAACCACCTTTCACTAGTGTACCTCTAGTGAGGAATACACTGGGTTCAACAAGAACATCTTGCAACCCGACCACACATGACCGACCACTCATTTCGCTTGAGTGTATCGAATGTATATCAACAACGGTTGGGATCAGCAACCGTTTCCCGAATGGGACAGCATCAACAATAGATTTTTAGAAGTAAATGAAACTCTAGATCAGGTGATTATACACCTTACTTCGGTGCGACCGACTTAGCCATGCTGCCTGCCCGACTTCTGTCATTTACCGGATGTGAGGCTAGAAGCTACGCTTTATCATCACACCAGATTCACTTTGAATGTCACATCGTCAAATCCATCAGATCACCGGTTGACGTCCTCAACAATACATTATGTGTTAGCTAAAAGAAGTTTCCTTCTCCGCTTCCACTCTAGGTACGGTTGGAGAAATCAATATACATGATCGTCTGGAAATACTCTGTCAGACATCCGTCCATACAAGTCATCGTGGAACAGGATGAACCGAAGGCACTATTTTGTAAACAGGATAGCCCTTGAATAACTTTGTCTTCAATTTCCTTTGGCATATATGATTCGCAACACTTATGCCAATACAGAGTGGTTCTTTGGATAATAATCCAACCGGTCTCTCCATATTAACAACGTTAAAATGGTCAAAACTTCGATAGTCTGTGATTTAACTATCGAAGAAAAACAGGTGTGCAAACAACGATATTATTTCCAAATGGAAATTTTTATTGACCAAACCTCATTCAACATTTATCTCTTTATTTCATTAATTTACTTATCTCCTGTTTCCCTATATTCAATATTTCTTATTTTCTAAATTTGGAAAATATACGTTATTAACAATGGAAAACATTTCCATTTCTTGTTTTCTTTATTAGAAAACAATTCTGGTTTCTTATTTGGAAAAAATTTCCAAAGCTTCTTCATTGGACTTAGATAGATGTTTTAAACAAACCATCGCGATGCCAACTCAAACCATTTCCTTTACTGCCGAACCTTAACTCTTCCTTAGTTAAAAACAAAGCCAATCAAGTTGGGGTAGAACTACCTCTCAGACCTTAACTGAACAACATTTCTAACTTTGAAATAGGCAAAGTTCACTTTATATTCCTTTTACTAACTTCCTTACTTAATCTCCTTCGAATAGCTATATTCGATTGACTCTTTTCACTTAACTCTATTCGATTAACCCTTATCAATTAACTCTATTGGACTAACACTATTGGATTAACTCTATTTGACTAACGCTATTGATTTACTCATTTCACTTAACTCCTTTCGAATAAACTATATACGATAACTCCTTTTACTTTCTTCGATTAAACTATATTCGATTAACTCATTTGCTTCTATTCGAATAAATTATATTCGATTAGCTCATTTTACTTTCTATTTGAATAAACTATATTCGATTAACTCATTTTACTTTCTATTCGAATAAACTATATTCGATTAACTCATTTGCTTCTATTCGAATAAACTATATTCGATTAACTCCTTTTACTTTCTATTCGAATAAACTATATTCGATTAACTCATTTTACTTTCTATTCGAATAAACTATATTCGATTAACTCATTTGCTTTAACTCTAATAGATTAAAACTAACATCGATTAACTCCTTCCGATTAAACTAACATCGATTAACTCCTTTCGATTAAACTAACATCGATTAACTCCTTTTAACTCGATTAAACTTATTCATTGATAAAGATTTACTTTTAGTAACAGCTCTTCACTTTACAAATGATTTCCCTTTTATAAAATTCTATTCGTTTAAAAACATTTTTTCCTTTTATTTACTTTCGAAATATTTCCTTTTATAAAATCTGTTGATTTTATAAAATCCCTTTTATTTCAATATACATTGAAATAAATTCTTTTTACATCCCAGGGTCTTTCATGATATTTAATATATCGAATAACGATGATCAACATCATTCTAACACACATAATCCATAACAGATTATATAACACATCATATATCACAATATATGAAAAATAGTAAAATAAATGTTGAGGAATCCAGTTGGATTCCTCCAACCTGTTTCCCTGCATCACAGATGTTAAACAATATAGATAACATCACTTTCAGTTCCATATGATATATTCTGTTAAACAGAATCAATATAGAAATTCAACTAACTGACTAGCAGCTCAATCAAACAGTCAACACACAGTCAATCAGCCAATATCTAATAGTTCTAAAAATACATCATGAAATTATAAAGTGTTCAAATATAGTGAGATTTACTCACATTGGACGATCATCGTTAATAACGATAACCATCGCTCGATTTGATTCAGACGGACAATTTATTTTGCCATAAATTGTAATGAGCTCCGATGGACTTCCAATCAGTTCCATCGTGTAGTGTCCGTCCATACGATCCCAACAGATCCGGTTTTTCTGAATTTCGATACCGTGTGATCATGTTATGATAATTTCAAGTTAATACATCATTTGATTTAAACTTTAACTCAAATAATACATTCAAACTAGAATCGGGCCTCACCACATTCTCCATTCCGGCCCATCAGTAAACCCCACCCGCTAATCCTTTCCTCCACTCTTCTGATAAACGACGAGCTGCTCCAGCTTAACTCAAAGTCGTGACCGTGTGACTTTCCCACAAGCTCAATCGAAATTCTTTCTCCACTATTTAACTTCACAAAACACCTAATAACTCTTTAACACTTTAATCCCATTGTTAACACAAACTGTGTTTTTCTTCTTTAAGCCTTTATCAACTCTCGCTCTTATAACAACACCACTACCCTTTATTTCCGAGATGAACATAGCAAATCCCCTGATTAAAACCGTATTCCAGCATTCCCAAACACCCACGTATTCATCACCTTCATCAATCCCTCAAACCCCCCAGTCCCACGTTGATACACAATGTAGTATCGAACTCCAATCCACCAAAGTCCCCAATAATCACGACATAAAAACTCACCAATTTCCTACATTTTTTCCCTGTCGCCCTCCACGGTATAGCAGAAACTCGTTCACCCCAATACCCCCATCGCACCTCTCAGAAATCCAAAGCCAGGTTCTTCTACAACCGAGCAAACCATTTGCAGTAACCTCGAAGAGCAGAAGTCGAAGCCCTAGGCTGTCGCTGGAAAAAGACAGCGACGCCGGTGACGTTGAACTACACAAACCAACCACTGGGAGGAAGATAAACTCATTACGAATTCGAATATAGTTGTTTTGCGATATAAGGGAATATTGTGGAGTTGTTTCAATTTGGATTTCTTACTTGCGGTTGTTGTGAAGAGTGGTGGCAGCTTGTTTCTCAGCAAGGAAATGAACAAAATGGTTTTGGTTAGAGGAATTTTTGAGGTGATTATATAGTCAAACAAAAAGGGGAACGTGTTACACTATCTATCACGCAAGAAAGTATGGTGTGGGAAGCATACGTGTGGACCTTAATTTGATCAGAGAGTAAGTTAGGATATTTTGTTTAGAGAATCTTTAGAAAAATCATTTAAGCCATTATCTAATTTAAAATTTTATCTACTTACGTAACGCTATGGACAGTAATAAAGATATCGTCGTATTTAGCTCGGTGCCACGATCACGAAAATATAATAATACCGGTAGTTCAACTCATATTGTGAAACCCCAAAATCGCTGATTAAGTGTGCAAAATACTCCAAATAAAAAGTTGCTTATTTAATTAATTAAATATTACAGAAAAATTATAAAAATTAAATTATCACTACGTCTCAAAGGAATCTTGTCTCAATTCAAACCCGATATTCAAATATATTGAAAACCCCTTTGTAACGTAAATAAAGCGTTGCAAATTATAAAGGAATCCCACAGCGACTTTTCTGAAATTTGATTTGGACGTATATCAAAATCTACACGACGAAATCCCGGTTTTTCTCTTCCACTAGAAAAATATACTCCACCAGCTCCACATGTTTCTTGTTTCACAGAAATCCGGCTTAAAACGAATCCTGTACATTCAGTTGAAGTTCGAATTGCCAATTTACGAACTGCAGCGCCATTTCGAGCTCGATTATAATTATATTATAACTCTACGTTCAAACTGTCATTTATTTAATATACTCGTTATTCAAATTCAATTCTAAGCTGAATTAAATATCACAGAATGATCCAGTTTACACCATATCGCCATTTCAGCCAATTCTGATTATTTCAGAATTAAATATATTATTTAATTTATTATTTTAATTAAATATTCAACCTTATTTAATTCCACGACCATTAAATTCACTAAACCACCATTTATATAATTAAATAAATTAATTATAATACCTCTGCCAATGCGGGTCATTACAATCTTCCCCTACTTAAAATAATTTCGTCCTCGAAATTGCTAAGGTAGAGAACGACCCTATCGACTGGTTGGAACATATTTGTTAACTTCTTAACTTCAGTTTCAACTGAACCAATTTAATTTCAATTAAATATTATTCAATTCTTATCAACGAAAATTTCCAAAAATCCTGAAAATTTTCTAACGCCTTAACCCTTCGAAAAATTTCGCCAGCACCTCCTTTGTACTGGTCAATCGGTCAAACTCCAACTTGCCTCTCTATGCCATCTCCAACCCAAAAGAAAATCAAACAGCCAAGCGGCTTGCCAATTCAGCCCATAAAACCCATATCCAACAGAAATATAAACTTGTACCTTTTGTCCACATATCATTTTATCCTTTCCACCTGTTATCAATTCAGCGGATACAAGGGTCATCCCAATCAAATTCCAATCTGCTTTTATCCACAACACAACCATTTGCTTATATCCGAGCCAAATATCATTTCAACTCGAGTTTCTTCTCGATTCCCAACTCTTAACTTGATTATCACATTATACTTCAAATTCGAATCTCACAATCGAATTTGTCTTGATATCATTCTAATTCAATCTCAGTTACCACTTTACTGGCTTTACTTTAATTAAATTTTGCTTTCACAAATTTCTGTTAAATTTGTTTTTAATTCAGACAGTCTTTCCCTGGGAGTTTTTAAACAGTTTACTCTTTTCAAAAATCAAATTTCCTTTTGAACATGTCACTGAGCCCTTAATTAATATTTCATTAGTTAAATCACTTCTTTATTTCTTTATCAATATTTGTTAACCAAATATTTTCAATAACCATCTTTGCCTTTTATGTTATTTGGAAAACATTTCCGAATATCGCCTTCCTTTATTTTCTAAACTTTTAGAAAATATATGCTATGTATAATTGGAAAATACTCCAATTACTTATCTCTTTTCCGATCTCGTTTATTACTGTACTTAGGAAATGTTCTTTATTATATTTCCAAGCTTACATTTTATTTGGGTTAAAACGGATGTTGTGTAAAACACCGTTACGACAACCCAAATACTATATTCAACTAACTCTTATCCAACATTGATCTTCAAGCCTGAAATCTTACTATTTATCTGTTAATAATGGAATCAATCAAGTTGGGGTATAACTACCTCTCAGACCTTGACTGAATAACATTTATAACGTCAAAACAGATATGACTACTTACTCGAATAATCAATACCATACAACTACTTTTATTCTTACTAGATTTTATTCTTAGTCTTCCTTTTTGATTTTACTATTCTATTTCTAAGTTCGTTTCCTTATCGACTTCAATATATATCGATACGTTGATTTCTAACTATCAATTATCTTAAAAAATATTCTAACTCCTTAAATTCCCGGAAAAATTCGCCATAACCTCCTTTGTATCGGGAGCATCGGGATATTTCAAATAGCCTCCCATGGCTCTCACCAATCCAAAAGAAAAAGAAAAAGCCAAGCGGCTAGCCGATACGGCGCAAAAATCTCATATATGAATTTAATACATACCTTTTTGTCGAGCATTCTATTTATATACCTTCATACTTTATCCATACCTATCTCATGTATATTTATACCTGCCCAATCTATTTTAACTATACATGATCGTTTTAACTCAATTCGTTAATTGATTTGCAAATTAAATGGTTTGCCTATTTCACCTTCATATTTAAGTATAACATGTTCAAATATATTTTAACTTACTTATTAGCTAATTTGAATCCAAATTTCAAATTTTAAGTTCTATATTCGATTTCGAATATCCATTTACAAATCCATTTCACCTTTCAAAGTTCAACTTCAAATTCAAAACTCGATTAACTAATTCCTCTTTGACTTAGTTAATTTTATTCAATTTCTGTTCAAATTTTATATCACTTCTATTATTCAAATTCTATAGTTTAAATTTCATTTGAATTATATATTCAAATTCCATTTGAATTTCTATATTCGAACTCTATTTCATTTCTATTGAATTTCATATATTCAAACTCTATTTCAATTCCATTGAATTTCATATATTCGAACTCCCTTTGAATTTCTATATTCAAATCCTATTATTACCCTATATGAATTCTATATTCAATTTTCCATTATTTATATCTTCTTCATTCAAATCTCATTTGAATTTCTATATTCAAATCTCCTTTGAATTTTCTATATTCAAATCCCCCTTGAATTTTCTTATTTAAATTCTCTGTTTGAACTTCCTTTATTCAAATTCCTTTAAATAAGTCTCGATTTCAATTCCTTTTGAAATCGATATTTCTAACTTTGGAAAATAGATTTCCCTTTCAATTTCACACTTTTATTTTTATTTCTGAATTATCCAATGATAATTCTTTTCACTTCATTTATAAACTTCGTTTATAAAAGAACTATTTACAAACTTTGTTTATAAAGGAACTTCTCGTTTTATTTCTTTTAAAACAAGTTAATATTTCAAATCTATTTAAAAATTCAAATTCTATTATTCAAATTCTATATTATAAATCCTATTTTGAAATTCAACACAACTTGTCTTTCCCAAAACAAATTCAAAACAGTATCTCTGGTAGTAATTCGTCACTTACAACTCGAAAATGAATACTGATGATGCAGCTGTCATCATCGGAATCTATTTTCCAGCGATCGAAGTGAGTTCAATACTATAAAACCATTTTTAAACATTTCCACTTTGAAATTCATTTCAAAATATAAGTCACACTTCTTGTAAAACAATTTAAAATCTCTCAGGATCTTAAATTTTCCTTATTTTTAATCCAAATCCATTTACAAAAACTTATCCAATTTTCCAGAATTCTAATTCAAATTTCTGTTTTAATTTTCAGATTTAACTCATCTGATTCACGTGTTTTGTAACACCCCACGTCCATTAATGTCACTCACAAAGGGAATGCATTAACTTCCATGGAGGTTTTAAGTGAATATAGAATAGAAAAATTACAACAAGACAGATAATAAGTAGTACTTGGAAATCTAAAACTTTATTTCATTGCAGCGGAAATTAAAATGTTTGTTACATCATAAAACCATAAATCAGAGTCAAGTACAATATCCATCTTGATAAAACAAAATACATAATCCCATTACATAAATAGCCATTAAAGAAGATAACAAGCTGGACTTTACTTTAGCGGTCCAAGCTTTCCAAAAGAGAGAATAAGCAATTCAATCAGACTCCACTAGAGCTGGATCCACCCTGGGGACCTGGAGGGGGAAAAAGATAGAAATAGAGGGGGTCAGACATAAAGTCTGGCGAGTATGATAATTCTAACAATACTATTATCAAAATAACTAGACTAAGGCATAAGCTGGAAAACAAGGAAATGTCTATGAATTATTGGGTATGGAAGAGCAGATAAAGATAACGTTAAAGGTACACTTAATTACTAACGAATAATTACTACACTGCACCACACCAGTCACCCTAAAGGTTGATCCCACTTGCTTCACTTAGAAATTTTATAAATAACTTCGTGTACCCCTAGCTGACTTCATAGGTGCCGCCTGCCCCTATCTCCGCTAGGTGTACCCCACTACCCACTTTCGATCGGCTCCCTACTCGTAGATACCCGTGCTGGTCCCACAGTGGGGTGTATCACTCCCCTAAAGTGGCAACCCGATACAGCCTAAGGATGCACGGCTTATACCTACACGATGCAACAATGTCTTACCTACCAGCCCGGGTCCACACACGCATATGAAACCCGTTGGACTTGCGTTGCCACCGCTAACCCGTTTGGCCTCTTATAGTCAAGCCCAGTATGCGTGTCCCGTCCTCGACTTGGGTCGAGCCCACAAAGATACTTTTGGGTTACTGGTTGAAATGGGCCCCCAATTACTTACCACAAGCTATCCACCTAAGCTTGTCCCCACTAGTATATCCCACTTAACCCTCTTCTTAGTCATGTTCATTTACATGTGTGTTTGGTTAAGTCTTACTAATCGTATTTCAAATGCCACTAAAGGCACCCACTAGATTCCTTATGCCACCCAAGGCACCTACTTAACCCCCATGTCCCACTTCACATGTTTATCTGGTTAAGTATTTCTTAATTCATTCAGGTCATAACCTCATAAAGACCTCTCATATTAGACTGGCATTTATGCAGCTGGATTCGCCGGGCGGGTCCGGGCAGTCTTACACTATAAAAGAGTCTAACCTCGTGTCTTTACAACTGTTATGCTTTAATTTGGGCCTAGGACCTCTCACATTGGGCTGACATTTGTGACTACCGGATTCGCCGGGCGGGTTCGGGCAGTTTTACGTCACAAACGAGTCCAACCTCGTGTCCTAAGCATTGATTACCACTTATAATCTTTTACCCCAGTTTTAAATATATCCCTATTCAAAACATTAATTAATTCCAATTTTAATGATGTCCATAATTGATTCAATTATGGCCATCCACTTACGGTATGCAAAATCATATCAATTGCACCCCAAATTCTTAATATTAAATCCTTAATATTACCCCTACCCCACGTTATACGTTCGCTTATTCAACGCAAAATATACGTTAGACTCGAATAGTCTAACTCATAGAACAAAGATAAATTATCACAACATATAGACAAATAAAATAGATCTAACCATAATAGGGGTGAAACTTGCATAAAACTACACATGTCATGGATCTAAAGGTGTCAACTTGTTTGGTTAAATGTCACAACTTACATAATATGATCATAACCCAAGTTCATGTATAAACTTGCATATGTGGTTTATGCAACATAATGATGGTGTGAACTAGCATCTAACACATAGAACTCACACATGTCATAGCATAACTCTAGATCTAAATAGATGTCATAATTCTAGATCTAAATAGATGTCATACAATATGTGAGATTATACATACTAACAAATCTAAACTTGCATAGGTACATGTGATTTATCATGTGAATCATCATAGCCCAAATATATATAATCAACATCATGATTCATAAGCTAACTACAACATAATAACATCATGGCTTTGTAACATCGCAACTTAGCATAGAAACTTGCAACACATATAATATCATCATAGCATGATTTACAACATATAGGATATCATCATCACATAACATATGATTTACAACATACATGATAGCATAAGGTTTACAACAACATCTATGATAATTCACATCATTTTCTTATGATCCATATCACATCTTAATCTAATTAGTTTGCTAATAATCTTATTAAGATCATCATACTCACAATTAGAAAAGAAAGAGAGTCTTGATTTGCTTTAGAGTTGAGTAGAATTAGAGTTTTGATTAGCTTTCTTTCTTCTTAGTTGGCGGCAGCTACACTGAGTTCCATGGCGATGGCATGACGGCGGCTATTCTATTTTTCATGTGAATTTAGAGTGAGAGACTACCTAGGTATATATAGAGTTTAGGATTTATTTAGACCGTCAGATCAACTCAGAACTAACCTGAACCGTTAAACTAGCCAACTCAGCCCTAAAGACACATCAGCAGCTCAAGATTGGGCTCTGCCAAAACCTGGCCGACTGGACCAGGTCGACACCCAAGTCGACTGCGCAGTCGACCTGGTCCTGGGGGTGTCGACCGCCCAGTCGACTCCCCAGTCGACCTGGTCCTAGGGGTGTCGACCGCCCAGTCGACTCACCAGTCGACCTGGGGTGCTGGGCGGGAAATTTCCCGCCTGGCCTGTTTGACTTTGAATTTTGAATTTTGAATTTTCTGAAACTTCCGATGGCCATATCTCCTTCATACGAAGTCCAAATCACGCAAACTCGGACTCTATTTCAACCAGAATTCCGAGACGAATACAATGGTGCGACCCGTTTCCCACAATTCTCACGTATGAGACTAGTTATTCTTTAATTTGTGAATATTAATATTAACAGAATTACGGGGTGTTACATTCTCCCCTCCTTAAAGGATTTCGACCCCGAAATCTTCAAGTCAAGAAGAATGTATATCCTAACATCCAATCGTCCATCTACTCAACCATAAAACACATGCATCCATTGTCCTTATAGACTTCCAATGCTTTCATGTTTAAATGCACAGTGTGTGTATATGTCCATATCTAATGCAAAATCAGGCAGTCCACTGATTCAGTTGACCTCCTTAATGCAAATCATGATAGTGCCATGCGTCCATTATGTATGCAAAAGTTCCTTAATGCTACATAATATCTCTATATGCGTGCACAATCATCATCTGAATGCAGCATCCATTACATCCATTTTACTAAATACATCCATATATATGCAATATGCCATATGAAGTGACTGAGCCGATCTAGTGCCTAATAGTGTGTGTATATGCGTCCACGAGCAACCACTAGCAAACACTTGCATCCACTTTGCATCTATCATACATAACATGTCTCAAACACATGTTTCAATCATAGGATTATCCTAACTAAAGGTCAAAGATACTAGCAAGAGGACATACTATAGATGAGATAAGTACAAGCTAAGCGATAAAGGAGAAATTAAAAGGCATACCCTCAAAAAGAAAAGGGTACAGCGAACGCCTCTTCGCTTTTGTCTCCCAAGTAGCGTTGCTCTCATCATCTCCCCATTGCACTTTGACTAGTTTGACCTCTCGATTCCTCAACTTCTTGATCTCCGACCCAAGAATGCATGTAGGAGCTCGTCGAATCGTCGCATCACGCTCTATCTCCACCTCTCTAAGCAGGCTCGGCTCTACCACTTCCGCGGTCTCGTGCAAGCACTTCCTCAAATGTGACACATGGAATACGTCGTGTACACCACTAAGTCTCTCAGGCAACTCCACTCTATACGCCATCTGTCCAATCTTCTCCTTAATAGGAAGCGGCCCTACAAACCTTGGTGCTAATTTCCCAAAGGACCCAACGCGAACAACATTCTGTAATGGAGACACTTTGATAAAGACCATGTCCCCAACATCAAACTCAAGATCTGTCCTCCTTTTGTCTGCATAAGATTTCTGCCTATCTTGCGCCGTCTTCATCCTCCTTCGAATCAAGTCGATCTTTTCCGAAGTCTCTCTAATCATATCGGGCCCAAGTAAGATCTTATCCATAGATTCCCACCAACATGTAGGTGAATGACAAGGTCGTCCATAAAGGCTTCGAAAGGTGCCATGCCAATGATAGATTGAAAGCTGTTATTATATGCGAACTCTACCAACGGAAGATGCTCTTCCCATGTAACCCAAAGTCTAGGATACATAGCCTCAAAAGATCCTCTAGAATGCAATTCACCCTCTCAGTCTGGCCATCCGTCTGAGGATGATATGCGGTGCTCAAACATAACTGAGTCCCTACCGCTTCTTGTAAGCTCCTCCAAAATTCGCTAGTGAAGATAGGATCGCGATCGCTTACTATGCTAGAAGGAACACCATGCAAACGAACTATCTCTCGGACGTATACAGAAGCTAACCATGGAGCAGTCCTCTTACTCTTCACGGGAATAAAATGGGCGCTTTTAGTAAGTCTATCTACTATAACCCAAATCCCCGTATTATCCTTCCTTGATCTTGGTAATCCATCCACAAAGTCCATCGAGACACTTTCCCACTTCCATAGTGGAACCTCCAATGGGTGAAGCAACCCACCGGGTTTCTTTTGCTCTGCTTTTACTTGTTGGCACACCAAGCATCTAGCAACATACTCGGCCACATCCCTCTTCATACCGGCCCAAAAGAAAACTCGCTTCATGTCTTTGTACATCTTGTCCCCGCCGGGATGAATGGTCATCTTCGAATGACGTGCTTCGTCAAGAATAGCTTTCCTCAAACCTTCGTCTCGAGGTACACAAAGTCTACTATCCCTACGTAACCATCCCTTATCATCCAGGGTATACCTACGGAGATGGCTTGATGACTCCCCTCTTTTGAGCTTCTCTACTAACTCAACCAACTGTGGGTCGTCTCGCTGTGCCTCACCAATCCCTCCCAAAAGCGTAGGTCTGACCTCCAAGGATGCTAGCAAACCGGGTACAAAGTCAACGGAAGGTCTAAAATCAAACATAGAGATGAATTCTAAGTTTCGCCGTTCAACAAACAATGGACTCAAGGACAACCTTTTCCTACTTAAGGCGTCTGCCACCACGTTACCCTTGCCAGGGGTATATGCTATTTCGAAGTCGTAGGACGCTAAGAATTCCATCCACCTTTGCTGTCTTAAATTCAAGTCCTTCTGGGAGAATAAGTATTTTAAAGATTTGTGGTCAGTGAATAATTCGAATTTCTCGCCAAGAAGGTAATGACGCCAAGACTTAAGCGCAAAAACAATTGCGGCCAACTCTAGGTCATGCGTGGGGTAATTCTTCTCATGCACCCTCAACTGCCTTCCACCATAGGCTATTACCCTACCCTCTTGCATTAAGACTGCGCCTAGTCCTGTCCCACAAGCATCGGTATAAACAGTAAACGGCTTACTCCCGTCTGGCAGCACTAAGACTGGGGCTGAAGTCAAAGCTCTCTTCAAACGTTGGAACGCATCATCATAATCTACGTCCCATGTGAAAACTAGTTTCTTCTTCGTCAAACGTGTTAATGGAGCTGATATCTTTGCGAAGTCTTTGATAAACTTCCTATAGTAGCCAGCCAACCCCAAGAAACTCCTTACTTTGGTAGCATTTTTAGGGACCTCAAAATCTTGGATGGCCACCAACTTCGCGGGATCCACAGCTATCCCTTCTTTGGAAACCACGAGCCCTAAGAATCGCACTTCCTCTCTCCAGAAGTGACACTTAGTAAATTTAGCTTTAAGATTATGTGTTCGAAGGGTCTCCAACACTTCCCTAAGATGTAGGGCAAGCTCTTCTTCATTCTTAGAAAAGATCAAGATGTCGTCTACAAAGACCACCATGAATTTATTAAGATACTTCCTAATCACCCTACTCATCAAATCAACAATGTATGAGGGGGCGTTTGTCAAACCGAAGGGCATCACTAGCCATTCATAGAAACCGTCCGGAGTCCTAAAGGCAGTTTTGTCTATGCTATCCTCAGCCACTCTCAACTGATGGAAACCAGTGGCTAAGTCCAACTGCGAAAACACTGAGGCGCCAACTAACTGATCGAAGAGATCGTCAATCCTCGGCAGTGGGTGTATGTTCTTCTTAGTAAGCTTATTAAGTTCTCTATAGTCCACACAAAGTCTAAGGGACCCATCCTACTTCGTGGCAAACACTACTGGAGCACCCCACTCCGATATACTACGTCTTATGAACCCCTTCTCAAGCAACTCCTTCACTTGCTTATTGAGTTCCCTCCTTTCACGAGGAGCCATGTGGCGTACTGGCAAAGATACTGGTTTTGCATTATCCACAAGATATATTCGAAAATCTATCTCCCGCTTCGGAGGCAAGCCCTTCACCTCCTCAAACACATCCGAATATTCTTGGATTACCTTAACAGATCGTAGATTTTCCACCGACGCGTCAAGCGATTCTAGATAACTTAGCATAACGGAATTTATGGGATTACAAAAGATTTCGAGAGTGTTGCCAAGGCGAGTCATGAGCCTAACTACTCTCCTTTCACAATCAAGAATGGCCCCATTTCTGGATAACCAATCCATTCCTAAAATTAGCCCATAGTCCGTGAAGCCCAAAACATAAGCGTCACATCTAAACCCAACGCTAAGTATAGAAATTTTCAAATCCAAACATATCATGGACAAATAAGCTGAGCCCCCAATTGGATTCGAAACAACTAAGGGATCCTCTATTAAACTGGTATTTAAGTGCAGTGATTCAACTAAAGATGTAGAGATAAACGAATGCGATGCGCCCGAATCGAATAAGCTACGGACATGATGATCAAACAGAAAAACTAAGCTTTCAACGGAAATGGTTCTACCTCGTTCTTGCAGCAGTGGGACCGCGAGAGCCTGAACTTGTCCCCTTGCCTGCCCTGGTGCCATAAGAGCCTGCACCTGTCCTCCCGAGGTAGACCCTGCCCTCTGCCCCTTCTTTGGGCAGTCCTTCACTAGATGTCCCGCTTCACCACAGTGAAAACAGCCAGTCTTCTTTTTCTTTCTGCAATCTTTGCTGAGATGGCCTGGTGTCCCACAGTTAAAGCATCTTTTCTTTCCTTTGCCATTATTGTCTTTACCACCCTTCTTGTTTTGCTGTTGTGGTTTCTTCTGATCCCCTTTCTTCTCGGGTGCCTTATTAGCATTAGCGCCTTTCTCCTCGTGCATGAGTGCCATGTCTACTAGCTTCTCAAAGGTGGCCCCCATAGGGATGTGGGTCATAGCCAGCCCCTGCAACGGCTCATTCAAGCCTTTAACGAACCTTAGAGCCTTCTTCTCCTGCGTGTTCACTAAGTCCAAGCCAAACCTTGCTAACTGATTAAATTTGTTGACATATTCTTTCACTGATAGATTTCCCTGCTTCAATGTCAAGAACCTTTCCATGTATAGATTCTCTTCTGCCCTTGAGAGAAACTTTGCCTCAAACCTACGTCTGAAATCCGCCCAAGAATCAACAGGACACTCCCCATTAGTGACCTCCCACCAAAACGAGGCCTGTCCCTTCATTAACCAAGCTGCTAATTTGACTTTCCTCCCTTCTTCTACTTCAAAGATTTCTAGCAATTCTTCCACCTCCTTAAGCCAATCTCTAGCTTCCACAAATGTTTCTGACCCTTGAAAAGGTTTTCCACCCATAGCCTTAAATTCCTTGCATGTCTTTGCAAAAGTATCAGCGCGAGGAGGAGGAGGAGGAGCGGGTGCAACTGGTGGTGGAGGAACATTGGTTGGACCTGCAGCGGCCCTAGCCTCTAATAACCTCCTATACCATCCTGGTATCGTTACACCCTCCGGAAGGTTAAGATCTTCAGCCATGCTGAAACGAAAAAGGAAAGATTTAAAATGGAGAATTCGAAAGATAAAGATATATGGCTATTGGGGATTATGTTTTTCATAAAAACTTTCCTCTTTAAATTACTCATCAAGACATGTTTTGAAAACACTTCTTCCAAAAATACTTTAGAAAAATAGTTTTTCTAAAAAAATTATCTGTTCTGGTAACCTTAAGCTCTGATACCACGTGTAACACCCCACGTCCATTAATGTCACTCACAAAGGGAATGCATTAACTTCCATGGAGGTTTTAAGTGAATATAGAACAGAAAAATTTCAACAAGACAGATAATAAGTAGTACTTGGAAATCTAAAACTTTATTTCATTGCAGCGGAAATTAAACATGTTTATTACATCATAAAACCATAAATCAAAGTCAAGTACAATATCCATCTTGATAAAACAAAATACATAATCCCATTACATAAATAGCCATTAAAGAAGATAACAAGCTGGACTTTACTTCAGCGGTCCAAGCTTTCCAAAAGAGAGAATAAGCAATTCAATCAGACTCCACTAGAGCTGGGTCCACCCTGAGGACCTGGAGGGGAAAAAAAAGATAGAAATAGAGGGGGTCAGACATAAAGTCTGGCGAGTATGGTAATTCTAACAATATTATTATCAAAATAACTAGACTAAGGCATAAGCTGGAAAACAAGGAAATGTCTATGAACTATTGGGTATGGAAGAGCAGAAAAAGATAACGTTAAAGGCGCACCTAATTACTAACGAATAATTACTACACTGCACCACACCAGTCACCCTAAAGGTTGATCCCACTTGCTTCACTTAGAAATTTTATAAATAACTTCGTGTACCCCTAGCTGACTACATAGGTGCCGCCTGCCCCTATCTCCGCTAGGTGTACCCCACTACCCACTTTCGATCGGCTCCCTACTCGTAGATACCCGTGCTGGTCCCACAGTGGAGTGTATCACTCCCCTAAAGTGGCAACCCGATACAGCCTAAGGATGCACGGCTTATACCTACACGATGCAACAACGTCTTACCTACCAGCCCGGGTCCACACACGCATATGAAACCCGTTGGACTTGCGTTGCCACCGCTAACCCGTTTGGCCTCTTATAGTCAAGCCCAGTATGCGTGTCCCGTCCTCGACTTGGGTCGAGCCCACAAAGATATGTTTGGGTTACTGGTTGAAATGGGCCCCCAATTACTTACCACAAGCTATCCACCTAAGCTTGTCCCCACTAGTATATCCCACTTAACCCTCTTCTTAGTCATGTTCATTTACATGTGTGTTTGGTTAAGTCTTACTAATCGTATTTCAAATGCCACTAAAGGCACCCACTAGATTCCTCATGCCACCCAAGGCACCTACTTAACCCTCATGTCCCACTTCACATGTTTATCTGGTTAAGTATTTCTTAATTCATTCAGACCATAACCTCATAAAGACCTCTCACATTAGACTGGCATTTATGGCAGCTGGATTCGCCGGGCGGGTCCGGGCAGTCTTACACCATAAAAGAGTCTAACCTCGTGTCTTTACAACTGTTATGCTTTAATTTGGGCCTAGGACCTCTCACATTGGGCTGACATTTGTGACTACTGGATTCGCCAGGCGGGTATGGGCAGTTTTACGTCACAAACAAGTCCAACCTCGTGTCCTAAGCATTGATTAACACTTATAATCTTTTACCCCAGTTTTAAATATATCCCTATTCAAATCATTAATTAATTCCAATTTTAATGATGTCCATAATTGACTCAATTATGGCCATCCACTTACGGTATGCAAAATCATATCAACTGCACCCCAAATTCTTAATATTAAATCCTTAATATTACCCCTACCCCACGTTATACATTCGCTTATTCAACGCAAAATATACGTTAGACTCGAATAGTCTAACTCATAGCACAAAGATAAATTATCACAACATATAGACAAATAAAATAGATCTAACCATAATAGGGGTGAAACTTGCATAAAACTACACATGTCATGGATCTAAAGGTGTCAACTTGTTTGGTTAAATGTCACAACTTACATAATATGATCATAACCCAAGTTCATGTATATACTTGCATATGTGGTTTATGCAACATAATGATGGTGTGAACTAGCATCTAACACATAAAACTCACACATGTCATAGCATAATTCTAGATCTAAATAGATGTCATAATTCTAGATCTAAATAGATGTCATACAATATGTGAGATTATACATACTAACAAATCTAAACTTGCATAGGTACATGTGATTTATCATGTGAATCATCATAGCCCAAATATATATAATCAACATCATGATTCATAAGCTAACTACAACATAATAACATCATGGCTTTGTAACATCGCAACTTAGCATAGAAACTTGCAACATATATAATATCATCATAGCATGATTTACAACATATAGGATATCATCATCACATAACATAGGATTTACAACATACATGATAGCATAAGGTTTACAACAACATATATGATAATTCACATCATTTTCTTATGATCCATATCACATCTTAATCTAATTAGTTTGCTAATAATCTTATTAAGATCACCATACTCACAATTAGAAAAGAAAGAGAGTCTTGATTTGCTTTAGAGTTGAGTAGAATTAGAGTTTTGATTAGCTTTCTTTCTTCTTAGTTGGCGGCGGCTACACTGAGTTCCATGGCGATGGCATGACGGCGGCTATTCTATTTTTCATGTGAATTTAGAGTGAGACACTACCTAGGTATAAATGGAGTTTAGGATTTATTTAGACCGTCAGATCAACTCAGAACTAACCTGAACCGTTAAACTAGCCAACTCAGCCCTAAAGACACATCAGCAGCTCAAGATTGGGCTCTGCCAAAACCTGGCCGATTGGACCAGGTCGACACCCAAGTTGACTGCGCAGTCGACCTGTCCTGGGGGTGTCGACTGCCCAGCCGACTCCCCAGTCGACCTGTGGTGCTGGGCGGGAAATTTCCCGCCTGGCCTGTTTGACTTCGAATTTTGAATTTTGAATTTTCT
Source organism: Allium sativum (assembly GCA_030737875.1). Lineage (NCBI taxonomy): Eukaryota > Viridiplantae > Streptophyta > Magnoliopsida > Asparagales > Amaryllidaceae > Allium > Allium sativum. The sequence continues at coordinate 103,774,295 of CM060920.1, read as the reverse complement.
GAAACTTCCGATGGCCATACCTCCTTCATACGAAGTCCAAATCACGCAAACTCGGACTCTATTTCAACTAGAATTCCGAGACGAACACAATGGCGCAACCCGTTTCCCACAATTCTCACGTCTGAGACTAGTTATTCTTTAATTTGTGAATATTAATATTAACAGAATTACGAGGTGTTACATGTTTCACTTATATGAATTCTGATTGGTTATTTACATAACCATTTAATTTATAATCTTACTCGATTATAATAACAACCAATACATCCACTATATTATAATTTGGATATGTATATATCTTCTCTATATCAAGATATACCTTGGGTAAACTTATTTTAATTTACCCTCTTTTCAAAACATATCGTGACGACCCATCGTATTCGAGTGTTTAGTAACTCCTACCGATACAGTGGATCAAACTGATTGACCAGAACCCATAAACTACTCAACCAATGAATCTCCATAATATAAAACCATTTTTATATCAATAACAAATTCGATCACTCGTATATATACACTCAACTCAATCTAGGGTATTATTAACCGCATCTCTACTGTGTCACGACACAAAGCCAAGGTAATTCTTAACTTAAGATCTGATACCAACTGTAATGACCCGGGATTTTGACGACTTTGGTTATCGCCATAAACTCAATGATGACTAACCAAACATCGAAAAATACCAGTCATTAGTGAAAGAAATTAGAGGGTGAGGAAAGATAAGATATAAAATTAGGATAGAAGAAGAAGAAGAAGAACACAACATCAGAGTAACACGAATCTCACAGCGGAGCGAATAAATATATTTCATAACATAAATTTGAAATACAAATATGTACTAGAATATACATATCATTATCAAAGTACAGCACTTACAACACAGCGGAAATTACTATAGCTATAAAATCCTGAAGCCTCCTGCTCTAGCTCTTTAAGTGTATCTGTAAAATCTCGACTACATGACAGCCCGTACAAATTTAGGCACCCAAGAGTTTAGGGAAAACAAACAAAATAAACTCTGGGTCAGTCATGGGACTGGTGTGAGTAAACGGTTTAAAACAGTTCAAGCAGGTAAATGATATCTCATAAGACCACGCCGTATAACGGAACGTGTTTTCCCTTATGAGAATCCAATTATCTTTATATCAAAAACCCTTTTGATATTATAATAATGTCTATCAATCACAATATAATAATCATCTAGCAGAAACGCTTTCATCTCACGTTCTACATATATAGTATACAATCAAACCGCAAGCACGTATTGGGTAATGGATTTCCAACTATGACAAGGTATGGAACCACCTTTCGCTAGTGTACCTCTAGAGAGGAATACACTGGGTTCAACAAGAACATCTTGCAACCCGACCACACATGACCGACCACTCATTTCTCTTGAGCGTATCGAATGTATATCACCAACGGTTGGGATCAACAACTGTTTCCCGAATGGGACAGCATCAACGATAGATTTTTAGAAGTAAATGAAACTATAGATCAGGTGATTATACACCCTACTTCGGTGCGACCGACTTAGCCATGCTGCCTGCCCGATTTCTGTCATTTACCGGATGTGAGGCTAGAAGCTACGCTTTATCATCACACCGGATTCACTTTGAATGTCACATCGTCAAATCCATCAGATCACCGATTGACGTCCTCAACAATACATTATATGTTAGCTAAAAGAAGTTTCCTTCTCCGCTTCCACTCTTGGTACGGTTGGAGAAATAAATATACATGATCGTCTGGAAATACTCTGTCAGACATCCGTCCATACAAGTCATCAAGGAACAGGATGAACCGAAGGCACTTGTAACACCCCACATTTTTAAGTATAATTAAAAATGAAATAAAATATATGAAAATATGCTTATGATAGGTAAATAATGGTGATGCATAAGAAGAATTAATTAATACATGAAAGAGAAGAAAAATTAGTTCGATAACGGTGTGTGTAACGGAAAAGATAGTAAAATGAGGATAATTAATTTAATAATCAGGAATTGGGTAAAATGGACATCACCATTGCGTTCCTCTCGAAATTTTACATAAAATAGAGTCCGAGTTTTCGAAAATCGGAGTCCGGATGAAGAAGTTATGGCCTGTAGAAGATTCAGAAGGTTTCGGTCAGCACAGAACTGGACAGGTCGACCTGGGGGCCAGGTCGACCAGGGGGTCGACCTGGGAGTCGACCTCCCCCATGGGGGTCGACTATAGTGTCGACCTCCCCCCTACAGGTCGACCTGGTCGGCCTGTTTCGGTCCAGAACACGTTTTTGAAGCCCAGGGATGATTTTTGATGGTCCGGATTGGTTTTAGGGTTAATCTGATGGCTGAAATGAATTGCTACACCTATAAAAACAACCTAAGACCTAGCCTTCTCTACACACAATTATATTCTGCTACTTCTCTGCCTCTGTTCTAAACAAAAATAAAAATGGCGTCGCTACTCTGCTGGAATCAAAACTAGAAGCTAATCAACATCAACCTAAGCAACTCAATTCAAATTAGAGATTAAAGCTTCTGCAACGATTCTACAACAACTAAAGTTCTTTCATTAATCCAATCAAGGCAAGTATAGTTATTTTCAGATATAAACGTTAATTTTGATTGTGACATGAATTGTAAATCTGAATCTGAGGTTATATCTGTTCTGTTCTGTTTGGATCTATCTTATTTTGTATCTCTTTCCTCTTTCTGTTCTATAGTCAGGCTACCACGAGCCTGAGCCAATCTCATAAGAGATTAACATACGCTAAAATGTTTGGGACAATAAAATGAATGATGCATAAATTGGGCATGATCAATAGGTGACTGATTTGAGGAAAGAACATGGACTGTAGCCAGAACGTAAATCAAAGACATGTGACTGGACATGTTATATTTATAACATAAATGGGTATTGAACATATGATTTGTGATAAAGAGAATATGGCTTAGGTATAAATATTTACATGGGAGTAGGGTATCTATTAATGTAAATAAACAACTAAGTAAGGGATCTTTGGGGATATATGACATGCATAGTAATCGATGGCTATATTTGGTATAATTTATATATGGATCTTTTGTACTATGCAAGTTTAGTAAAAATTGAAACATATGATATATGGTAAATTATGACCATAGTCTGAGCTATGTAAATTTAATGCAAATATGGGATATATGATCATATTGTGAATCATGACTATTATTTATGCATGTGAACTTAGGCAAGATTTATAATTAGGCAAGATGGGTCAATGAAACCTTAAGGAATAATAAAATCTGTTATATTTGCCTAATTTAGTTCTGCTATATTTGTCTAATCTGCTAGTCTGTTACATTGCTTAATCTGCTAGTTCTGCTCTACTGCCTAGTCTGCTAGATTTGTTCATCTGCCAAATCTGTCATCTGTTAAGTCTGTTGAAAATGCCAAATCTGCTAAACTAAATCTGTTGAGATGCCTAATCTGTTATCTGCTAAATCTGCTAGTTTGCGTAATCTGCTGAATCCGTTAAGACGCCTAATCTGCGAAAATCTGTTATCTACTATATCTGTTAAGTTGAGATATTCAGTCTGTTATTGACATAATCTGAATTAGCGATGAATAATTGACATGTATATTAGGCGTGGGTATAAATGGTAAATCATTAATTAATTGGCCGCAAAGATAAACATGGCTAACTCGAGGTTAGAATGAGTTTGCGGCGTAATTCTGCCCGGAACCGCCCGGCATATTCCAGTGGCTGCAAACAATAGGTTCTAATGTGAGAAGTTAGTCATAACATGCTTGAAACCCGAGGTTAGACTCAGTTTGCGACAGAAACCTGCCCGGAACCAACCGGCCTAACCAGTAGCCGCAAACGGTCAGTCTAATGTGAGAGGTCTGGGCATAAATATTTAATTAATGAAAATCTGAAATAAATATGATGTCTAAAACGTGTTGGGTGGATAGGGTTAAACCCACTAGACTGATGAATTTAATAAATCTGTTCCGTGAATCTGTAGGCCCAATTACAAAGTTTGACAAATTTGTAAGTCTGTTAATCTGTAACCAGTTAATCCGTAAGCCTGTTAATCCGAACATCTGATCCGTTAGTCTGAAAACCTGTTAACTTGATTGTCTGATCTGTGAACTAGTTAAATCTAAATTTTGCATGTTTGAAACTTGTAGACAAGTTAAGCTGAAATCTGTTAGTCTGGGGACACAAGGTTAGGAGGGGAATTACTTGTGTCATCTGTTGTTTGGGACCCATATTAGTCAGTAACCCTTTCTGGTATCAAAACTTTGACCCAACAGTAAGTAAGGTCCGGGCACGCTTACTGAACTAATTATAAGCGGTTCATTCTGATAATGGCGAGGGGTGTTGATGGTGCGTTCCAACCGGGTCATGTGCGTGCAAGGATCCCGGTCTGCCTCTGAGGATGTAAGACGCCGTGACATCTGTAAATAGGTCTGTGCCAATTGGTTGTCACTTTAGGGAGTGATACATCCTACTGTGGGGCTGACACAGGATATTTATGTATTAGGGAGCCAATCGCTTGGGGTAGGGTTGTAGGGTACACTTAGTTTTGTCTGTTTCTGTTGGTACCGTCTGTTTCCGTTGGGTGGTAACACCTGTCTGTTTCTGCGTGGTACCGTCTGTTCGGGTGGTAAAGGCCCATTACTAGTGTACACCTAATTCTACATTCTGTTTCCGTAGGGATTAATCTGTCCTGCTTCTGTCTATTTCTGTTCGGGCGGTAAAGGCCCATTTCTAGCATTCTCTTTTGTGGAAATTATTCTGTACCCGTTTCTGTTTCAGTTTAGACATTAGGGTGATACCTAATTCTGTTATACTAGTATTGGTGCAGAGAAGTGTAAAGCAATAGCTTATATCATTCTGTTCTTCTGTTATATCTGCTACACCTGTTACAGTTATCTCTCATCCAGTTTTATGTTCATGTCATATTATTATCTGTTCATATGCTGAAAGTCACTGGACTTGCCAGACTTTATGTCTGACCCTTGTTGTTTCGCCGCTTTTCTTCTGTTTCCCCCCAGGTTTTCTAAGGAGGGAATACTCTAGCTAGATCCAGATTTCTTCTGCTTGAAGTGCTTGAAGTATGGCTTGTCTTCTTCTGTGGGGATTATGATTTTAAACTATGCATTCTGAAGGCTTTTGTACAAGACTGATATTTTGTACTTGAATTCTGAGATTTGAAAGGATGTAACCATACTGATTTCTGTTTCCGCTGTAATAAAGTTAAAAATTTTCAAGTACTGGTTTTATCTGTCTTGTAAGTTTCTGTTCTGTTTACTAAAATGCTCCACCAAAGTTAAGGCATTCCCTTTGTGAGTGTCCTTAACGGAGGTGGTGTGTTACACTTGGTATCAGAGCTAAAGGTTACCAGATTAGATAAAAGTTTTTGAAAACTATTTTCAAAAAGGCTTTAAAAGAAAGTATTTTCAAAAAGAAAGTTTATTTTGAAAAACATAATCCCCAAAGACATATATCTATCTTTTGATTCTCTGTCTGAATCCTTGTTTCTTTCTTTTACTGAGTCTCCGAGGCTCCTGACTTTCTGGGAGGTAACCTCATCGCGGCATGGTTCCGTAGGCTTGATAAGACTACGACACCTGTCAGAGGGCAAATAAGCGCCCGATTTCCATCTGTAACCGCAGTAGTTTCACCTACGGCTAATTTTCTTTCGAGCTTTGTAGGATTTTTCCGTGCGATGGAGGCAGCTTTCAAGGGACTGGTCAACGTGTTACACAAGCATAGTAAAGATGAGAATGAGGGAATTTGGCCAAGGAGCATAACCCAAAGATAAGAAACCCATGGATATGAACTTGGTTCAAAAAGAAGGCGAAAAAGGAAACACAAAAAAAGGAAGAAAAGTCTGAAGATAAAGGAGGAGAAAAGTGCTTTACTTATGGAAGCTTGACTCATCTAGACAAGGATTGCCGAAAGAGAAAGGACACTCACTTCAACTGTGGTGAGATGGGACACTTCACTAGGGACTGCCCGAAGAAACGAGGGTAAGGGCAAAGGACAGGACCCACTTCTGGAAGGCAGGCGAGCACTCTCGAGGCTAGTGGATAGGGTAAAAATAGGAAAACTATCTGTAGGAGGTTTAATTTCTTTATCTGATTATTGAGTAGAACTCTTTCTGATTCTGACACTCTGATTCTGTAGTTGGGTCTCTGCACTTTAATACTAGTATTGTTTCTGATTCCGTTGTAGACTCAAACCCATAAGGGTTATGACTCATCTGTTTGAGATTGGGGTTTGAGGGATATCTGTGTTAGGCGTCAAGTATGACGCATACATTCTGAGTTTTCGTGGGGTATGATTTTATCATGCTTAACTTCCTAAGAGCTATTAGGGAACCTGATCTGTACCAGTAGTCTGTAAATATCTGAATACTTCTGATAAGATTTCCAGTTTTGACATTGTCTAAAGAGGATAATCCTCTGAGTGTCAATTTGATGTTGGTTTCGGTCTTCGGGGCCGATACTTAGGACCCATGCCTAATGGGAACCAAGTTTTTGTTCTATCTGTACTCGCTTCCATCATTCGACTGTGTCCTATCGATCGAATCTTCGAACTTTAGGTAGAAACTAATGGGTGTAAACATGTGTTTGAGACATGTTATGTTTGATGGTTGCAAGTGGATGCAAGTGGTTGCTAGTGGTTGCTCGTGGATGCATATACACACACTAGCCACTAGATCGACTCGAAAACATTCTCATACTGCATATGGATGTGTGAGCATTTTCAATTTTTGTGGATGCAAAATGATTGACTCAGCACATGGATGTTGCATATGACTGAATGGTTGTGCACTCATATAGAAATGATATGTATCGAGTAGGAAAATTGCATACATGTTGGACTCATGGCACCGGCATAATTCGCATTAAGGAGGTCAACTGAATCAGTGGACCGCCTGATCTTTGCATTAGACAAGGAACATATACACACACTTCTTGCATATGTTCATACAGCATTAGAAATCTCTTAAGGACAATGAATGCCTGTGATTGGTGATTGAGTAGATGGATGATTGGATGGTAGGACACATTCTTCTTAACTTGAAGATTTCGGGGACGAAATCCTTTAAGGAGGGGAGAATGTAACACTCCGCATTTTTAAGTATAATTAAAATTGAAATAAAATATATGAAAATATGCTTATGATAGGTAAATAATGGTGATGCATAAGAAGAATTAATTAATACATGGAAGAGAAGAAAAATTAGTTCGATAACGGTGTGTGTAACGGAAAGATAGTAAAACGAGGATAATTAATTTAAGAATCAGGAATTAGGTAAAATGGACATCACCATTGCGTTCCTCTCGAAATTTTACATGAAATAGAGTCCGAGTTTTCGAAAATCGGAGTCCGGATGAAGAAGTTATGGCTTGTAGAAGATTCAGAAGGTTTCGGTCAGCACAGAACTGGGCAGGTCGACCTGGGGGTCGACCTGGGGGCCAGGTCGACCAGTGTGTTGACCTGGGAGTCGACCTCCCCCATGGGGGTCGACTATAGTGTCGACCTCCCCCCATACAGGTCGACCTGGTTGGCCTGTTTCGGTCCAGAACACGTTTTTGAAGCCCAGGGATGATTTTTGATGGTCCGGATTGGTTTTAGGGTTAATCTGATGGCTGAAATGAATTGCTACACCTATAAAAACAACCTAAGACCTATCATTCTCTACACACAATTATATTCTGCTTCTTCTCTGCCTCCGTTCTAAATAAAAATAAAAATGGCATCGCTACTCTGCTGGAATCAAAACTAGAATCTAATCAACATCAACCTAAGCAACTCAATTCAAATTAGAGATTAAAGCTTCTGCAACGATTCTACAACAACTAAAGTTCTTTCTTTAATCCAATTAAGGCAAGTACAATTATTTTCAGATATAAACGTTAATTTTGATTGTGACATGAATTGTAAATCTGAATCTGAGGTTATATCTGTTCTGTTCTGTTTGGATCTATCTTATTTTGTATCTCTTTCCTCTTTCTGTTCTATAGCCAGGCTACCACGAGCCTGAGCCAATCTCATAAGAGATTAACATACGCTAAAATGTTTGGGACAATAAAATGAATGATGCATAAATTGGGCAAGACCAAAAGGTGACTGATTTGAGGAAAGAACATGGACTGTAGCCAGAACGTAAATCAAAGACATATGACTGGACATGTTATATTTATAACATAAATGGGTATTGAACATATGATTTGTGATAAAGAGAATATGGCTTAGGTATAAAGATTTACATGGGAGTAGGGTATCTATTAATGTAAATAAACACCTAAGTAAGGGATCTTTGGGGATATATGACATGCATAGTAATCGATGGCTATATTTGGTATAATTTATATGTGGATCTTTTGTACTATGCAAGTTTAGTAAAAATTGAAACATATGATATATGGTAAATTATGACCATAGTCTGAGCTATGTAAATTTAATGCAAATATGGGATATATGATCATATTGTGAATCATGACTATTATTTATGCATGTGAACTTAGGCAAGATTTATAATTAGGCAAGATGGGTCAATGAAACCTTAAGGAATAATAAAATCTGTTATATTTGCCTAATTTAGTTCTGCTATATTTGCCTAATCTGCTAGTCTGTTACATTGCTTAATCTGCTAGTTCTGCTCTACTGCCTAGTCTGCTAGATTTGTTCATCTGCCAAATCTGTCATCTGTTAAGTCTGTTGAAAATACCAAATCTGCTAAACTAAATCTGTTGAGATGCCTAATCTGTTATCTGCTAAATCTGCTAGTTTGCGTAATCTGCTGAATCCGTTAAGACGCCTAATCTGCGAAAATCTGTTATCTACTATATCTTTTAAGTTGAGATATTCAGTCTTTTATTGACATAATCTGAATTAGCTATGAATAATTGACATGTATATTAGGCGTGGGTATAAATGGTAAATCATTAATTAATTGGCCGCAAAGATAAACATGGCTAACTCGAGGTTAGAATGAGTTTGCGACGTAATTCTGCCCGGAACCGCCTGGCATATTCCAGTGGCTGCAAACAATAGGTTCTAATGTGAGAAGTTAGTCATAACATGCTTGAAACCCGAGGTTAGACTCAGTTTGCGACAGAAACCTGCCCGGAACCAACCGGCCTAACCAGTAGCCGCAAACGGTCAGTCTAATGTGAGAGGTCTGGGCATAAATATTTAATTAATGAAAATCTGAAATAAATATGATGTCTAAAACGTGTTGGGCGGATAGGGTTAAACCCACTAGACTGATGAATTTAATAAATCTGTTCCGTGAATCTGTAGGCCCAATTACAAAGTTACACAAATATGTAAGTCTGTTAATCTGTAACCAGTTAATCTGTAAGCCTGTTAATCCGAACATCTGATCCGTTAGTCTGAAAACCTGTTAACTTGATTGTCTGATCTGTGAACTAGTTAAATCTAAATTTTTTATGTCTGAAACATGTAGACAAGTTAAGCTGAAATCTGTTAGTCTGGGGACACAAGGTTAGGAGGGGAATTACTTGTGTCATCTGTTGTTTGGGACCTATATTAGTCAGTAACCCTTTCTGGTATCAAAATTTTGACCCAACAGTAAGTAGGGTCCGGGCACGCTTACTGAACTAATTACAAGCGGTTCATTCTGATAATGGCGAGGGGTGTTGATGGTGCGTTCCAACCGGGTCATGTGCGTGCATGGATCCCGGTCTGCCTCTGAGGATGTAAGACGCCGTGACATCTGTAAATAGGTCTGTGCCAATTGGTTGTCACTTTAGGGAGTGATACACCCTACTGTAGGGCCGAAACATGATATTTATGTATTAGGGAGCCGATCGCTTGGGGTAGAGTTGTAGGGTACACTTAGTTCTGTCTGTTTCTGTTGGTACCGTCTGTTTCTGTTGGGTGGTAACACCTGTCTATTTCTGCGTGGTACCGTCTGTTCGGGTGGTAAAGGCCCAGTACTAGTGTACACCTAATTCTACATTCTGTTTCCGTAGGGATTAATCTGTCCTGCTTCTTTCTGTTTCTGTTCGGGCGGTAAAGGCCCATTTCTAGCATTCTCTTCTGTGGAAATTATTCTGTACCCGTTTCTGTTTCAGTTTAGACATTAGGGTGATACCTAATTCTGTTATACTAGTATTGGTGCAGAGAAGTGTAAAGCAATAGCTTATATCATTCTGTTCTTCTGTTATATCTGCTACACCTGTTACAGTTATCTCTCATCTAGTTTTATGTTCATGTCATATTATTATTATATGTTCATATGCTGAAAGTCACTGGACTTGCTAGACTTTATGTCTAACCCTTGTTGTTTCGCCGCTTTTCTTCCGTTCCCCCCCAGGTTTTCTAAGGAGGGAATACTCTAGCTAGATCCGGATTTCTTCTGCTTGAAGTGCTTGAAGTATGGCTTGTCTTCTTCTGTGGGGATTATGATTTTAAACTATGCATTCTGAAGGCTTTTGTACAAGACTGATATTTTGTACTTGAATTCTGAGATTTGAAAGGATGTAACCATACTGATTTCTGTTTCCGCTGTAATAAAGTTAAATTTTTTCAAGTACTGTTTTTATCTGTCTTGTAAGTTTCTGTTCTGTTTACTAAAATGCTCCGCCAAAGTTAAGGCATTCCCTTTGTGAGTGTCCTTAACGGAGGTGGGGTGTTACAGCACTATTCTGTAAACAGGATAGCCCTTGCATAACTTTGTCTTCAATTTCCTTTAGCGTATATGATTCGCAATGCTTTTGCCAATACAGAGTGGTTCTTTGGATAATAATCCAACCGGTCTCTCCATATTAACAACGTTAAAATGGTCAAAACTTCGATAGTCTATGATTTAACTATAGAAGAAAAACAGGTGTGCAAACAATGATATTATTTCCAAATGGAAATTTTTATCGACCAAACCTCATTCAACATTTATCTCTTTATTTCATTAATTTACTTATCTCCTGTTTCCCTATATTCAATATTTCTTATTTTCTAAATTTGGAAAATATACGTTATTAACAATGGAAAACATTTCCATTTCTTGTTTTCTTTATTAGAAAACATTTCTGGTTTCTTATTTGGAAAACATTTCCAAAGCTTCTTCATTGGACTTAGACAGATGTTTTAAATAAGCCATCGCGATGCCAACTCAAACCATTTCCTTTACTGCCGAACCTTAACTATTCCTTAGTTAAAAACGAAGCCAATCAAGTTGGGGTAGAACTACCTCTCAGACCTTAACTGAACAACATTTCTAACTTTGAAATAGGCAATGTTCACTTTATATTCCTTTTACTAACTTCCTTACTTAACCCTCCTTCGAATAGCTATATTCGATTGACTCTTTTCTCTTAACTCTATTCGATTAACCCTTATCAATTAACTCTATTGGACTAACACTATTGGATTAACTCTATTTGACTAACGCTATTGATTTACTCATTTCACTTAACTCCTTTCGAATAAACTATATACGATAACTCCTTTTACTTTCTTCGAATAAACTATATTCGATTAACTCATTTGCTTCTATTCGAATAAACTATATTCGATTAACTCATTTTACTTTCTATTTGAATAAACTATATTCGATTAACTCATTTTACTTTCTATTCGAATAAACTATATTCGATTAACTCATTTGCTTCTATTCGAATAAACTATATTCGATTAACTCCTTTTACTTTCTATTCAAATAAACTATATTCGATTAACTCATTTTACTTTCTATTCGAATAAACTATATTCGATTAACTCATTTGCTTTAACTCTAATCGATTAAAACTAACATCGATTAACTCCTTCCGATTAAACTAACATCGATTAACTCCTTTCGATTAAACTAACATCGATTAACTCCTTTTAACTCGATTAAACTATTCATTGATAAAGATTTACTTTTAGTAACAGTTCTTCACTTTACAAATGATTTCCCTTTTATAAAACTCTATTCGTTTTAAAACATTTTTCCCTTTTATTTATTTCCGAAATATTTCCTTTTATAAAATCTGTTGATTTTATAAAATCCCTTTTATTTCAATGTACATTGAAATAAATTCTTTTTACATCCCAGGGTCTTTCATGATATTTAATATATCGAATAACGATGATCAACATCATTCTAACACACATAATCCATAATAGGTTATATAACACATCATATATCACAATATATGAAAAACAGTAAAATAAATGTTGAGGAATCAAGTTGGATTCCTCCAACCTGTTTCCCTGCATCACATATGTTAAACAATATAGATAACATCACTTTCAGTTCCATATGATATATTCTGTTAAACAGAATCAATATAGAAATTCAACTAACTGACTTGCAGTTCAATCAAACAGTCAACACACAGTCAATCAGCCAATATCTAACAGTTCTAAAAATACAACATGAAATTATAAACTGTTCAGAGTTAGTGAGATTTACTCACATTGGACGATCATCGTTAATAAAGATAACCATCGCTCGATTTGATTCAGACGGACAATTTATTTTGCCATAAATTGTAATGAGCTCCGATGGACTTCCTGTCAGTTCCATCGTGTAGTGTCCGTCCATACGATCCCAACGGATCCGGTTTTTCTGAATTTCGATACCGTGTGATCATGTTATGATAATTTCAAGTTAATACATCATTTGATTTAAACTTTAACTCAAATAATACATTCAAAACAGAATCGGGCGTCACCACATTCTCCATTCCGGCCCATCAGTAAACCCCACCCGCTAATCCTTTCCTCCACTCTTCTGATAAACGATGAGCTGCTCCAGCTTAACTCAAAGCCGTGACCGTGTGACTTTCCCCCAAGCTCAATCGAAATTCTTTCTCCACTATTTAACTTCACAAAACACCTAATAACTCTTTAACACTTTAATCCCATTGTTAACGCAAACTGTGTTTTTCTTCTTTAAGCCTTTATCAACTCTCGCTCTTATAACACCACCACTGCCCTTTCTTTACGAGATGAACACAGCAAATCCCCTGATTAAAACCGTATTCCAGCATTCCCAAACACCCACGTCTTCATCACCTTCATCAATCCCTCAAACCCCCAGTCCCACGTTGATACACAATGTAGTATCGAACTCCAATCCACCAAAGTCCCCAAAAATCACAACATAAAAACTCACCAATTTCCTTCATTTTTTCCCTGACGCCCTCCACGGTATAGCAGAAACTCGTTCACACCAATACCCCCATCGCACCTCTCAGAAATCCAAAGCCAGGTTCTTCTACAACCGAGCAAACCATTTGCAGTAACCCCGAAGAGTAGAAGTCGAAGCCCTAGGCTGTCGCTGGAAAAAGACAGCGACGCCGGTGACGTTGAACTACGCAAACCAACCACTGGGAGGAAGATAAACTCATTACGAATTCGAATATAGTTGTTTTGCGATTTAAGGGAATTTTGTGGAGTTGTTTCGATTTGATTTTCTTACTTGCGGTTGTTGGGAAGAGTGGTGGCGGCTTGTTTCTCAGCAAGGAAATGAACGAAATGGTTTTGGTTAGAGGAATTTTTGAGGTGATTATATAGTCAAACAAAAAGGGGAACGTGTTACACAATCTGTCGCGCAAGAAAGTATGGTGTGGGAAGCATACGTGTGGACCTTAATTTGATCAGAGAGTAAGTTAGGATATTTTGTTTAGAGAATCTTTAGAAAAATCATTTAAGCCATTATCTAATTTAAAATTTTATCTACTTACGTAACGCTATGGACAGTAATAAAGATACCGTCGTATTTACCTCGGTGCCATGATCCTGAAAATATAATAATACCGGTAGTTCAACTCATATTGTGAAACCCCAAAATCGCTGATTAAGGGTGCAAAATACTCCAAATAAAAAGTTGCTTATTTAATTAATTAAATATTACAGAAAAATTCTAAAAATTAAATTATCACTACGTCTCAAAGGAATCTTGTCTCAATTCAAACCCGATATTCAAATATATTGAAAACCCCTTTATAACGTAAATAAAGCGTTGCAAATTATAAAGGAATCCCACAGCGACTTTTTTGAAATTTGATTTGGACGTAAATCAAAATCTACATGACGAAATCTCGGTTTTTCTCTTCCACTAGAAAAATATACTCCACCAGCTCCATACGTTTCTTGTTTCACAGAAATCCAGCTTAAAACGAATCCTGTACATTTAGTTGAAGTTCGAATTGCCAATTTACGAACTGCAGCGCCATTTCGAGCTCGATTATAATTATATTATAACTCTACGTTCAAACTGTCGTTTATTTAATATATTCGTTATTCAAATTCAATTCTAAGCTGAATTAAATATCACAGAATGATCCAGTTCATACCATATCGCCATTTCAGCCAATTTTGATTATTTCAGAATTAAATATATTATTTAATTTATTATTTTAATTAAATATTCAACCTTATTTAATTCCACGACCATTAAATTCACTAAACCACCATTTATATAATTAAATAAATTAATTATAATACCTCTGCGAATGCAGGTCATTACAGAAAATTTATAAATAAAAAAAATCTCATTGGACAGTGGAATTTTCTCTCTCCCCGATAATATCGTGATCGACGACAGAAAGGTGTTCATAACTTCCCGTTCATTTTCTGATCAATCCACGCAAAATTAGCCCCTCCTCTAGTTGAAGATTTTGAAGAGCTCGAGAAGATCTTCAAATCCATGTATAGATTGGATTTTTTCATTGAGTATTGAGGGAGATCCACCGCCGTGAACATCCGCCGTTCGAACCACCGCCGCGCCGCCATATCGCCGTCGAGTTGGGGGTGGCCACCACCATCGGAGGCGCCTCTCCGTCCTCTTCCACGTGGCGTCTTCCGATCGTCACCAAACCTCACGGATTGCAAGAAAAACTCCAACCTAGTTTTGAAGAAATCAGACAGGTAACGACTGAAATTAATTTCAACAATATTATAGCAGTTTAAAGCGCTACGGATTTTGTTTTTACTGTAAAAATCATATCTTTTTCGTTTCTTGACAAAATTCAGTGAAACAAGAGACAGTGGACACGTGTGGACGTCTTCTACATTCTAGAAGAGACCGCATATTTTTTTGAGCCTTCTGCTATTTTTGGTGGAGTGGAACCCAATGTGAGATTTCTAATTTATAAACGATATGGAAACGACGATGTATAAATTATATAGTCGATGTATGAGTTATATAAGCGTTGTACACCTCTTGTATAAGCGTTGTATAAGTTGTACGTTCGATGTATAAGTTGGATATGCGTTGTAAAAATTATATATGTGTTGAAATAGAAGTGAAATGCTATATATATATATACGCCCCTCGTCCACAAACCATGGATGATATTTATTGGTTGTGATTGGTGTGAAAATTGATTGATAGCGAATGGTTGATCGGAATTGTTTGTGGTTGATATTGATTGATTGTGGTTGAAAAATACCCGTTTGTGGTTGAGAAATATTTGGCTGAAACCATATAGGATTAGTTTGTGGAAATGAAAAAAATATACATGCCGCCTGCGTGCGAACTAGATGCATGAATCCCCATTGTCAAAAACAGCGATGTTTTAAGGTAGAGCGAGGAGCCGTACTAGGGACGGTACCGGTTTTAACTACCCTGCCGTTATGCTGCCGAAATTTTGAATAATATTCATGTGTTAGGATTATTTTCCTGTATTGAAACTATATTTGTCTGCTGAATAGAAAACCTTCATGTGTTGAATTGAAATTCAATCGTTGAATAGAATTCATGGGTTGAATGGTATTCGTGTTTTCAAATATAAAAATCACCTTTTTATCTATTTATATAAACTATAGAAAACCTTCATGTGTTGAATTGAAATTCATTCGTTGAATAGAATTCATGTGTTGAATGGTATTCGTGTTTTCAAATATAAAAATCACCTTTTTATCTATTTATATAAACTATAGAAAACCTTCATGTGTTGAATTGAAATTCATTCGTTGAATAGAATTCATGTGTTGAATGGTATTCGTGTTTTCAAATATAAAAATCACCTTTTTATCTATTTATATAAACTATAGATAACCTTCATGTGTTGAATTGAAATTCATTCATTGAATAGAATTCATGTGTTGAATGGTATTCGTGTTTTCAAATATAAAAATCACTTTTTTATCTATTTATATAAACTATAGAAAACCTTCATGTGTTGAATCGATATTCATTCGTTGAATTGAAATTCATGTGTTGAATGGTATTCATATTTTGAAAGAAATTGTTTGGTAATAAAAATTCTATTTTTATCATCAATATGAACTATATAAAATAATCTTGTTTTGAAATAAATTGTTTTATAATAAAAACCCTATTTTTACCACCTATATTAGCTATATAAAATAGTCGAGTTTTGAAATAAATTGTTTTACATTAAAAATCACATTTTTATTATATACATGAATTGATAAAAATAGTGAAGTGTTGAAATAGAAGACAGTTAGATAAAAATATAATTTTTATCAAATGTATGAAAAGAATATAGCTTTGAAATCGAAGAATCGATATATATATATATATAAATAGAATTAAAATATATCGAATAATGAAGCTGTAGTTCGTATTTTGAAACCGTGATTTCAAACGATTAGTGCGGGAGATCCGACCATCGGATTTTCCTGAAACCGCAACCGTTGGGTTCGCTTTGGAAATATCTTTCCAACGACACCAAATTTGTAAAAATCCAACGGTTGGATTGGCTGGAAAGTTTAATTCAAATATAAAGAAAAACAGCGCCAGAATCGATTATATTTATATATATATAATTATATTTATTCGAATAACGACGCTGCAGTTCGTATTTTGAAATCGAAACTTCAAACGATTATACCGGGAGATCCGACCGTCGGATTTTCCGAAACTGGAAACGTTGGATTCGTTTTGAAAAGATCTTTCTAATGATGTATATTTTGTGAAGATCCAACGGTTAGATTTTCAAATATGTGTAAATCAAATCTGAAGAAAAACAGTGCCACGGCCGCGTTATGGCCCGAAGCGTCGTTTTGAATAAATTGGCTATTTTAAAATAAATAAAAATAGCGATAAATCGTTATAAAATATTGTAAACAGTATGGATGTGAAATTTAGAAACTAACTGAAGGTTGGCTAAGTCGAATGGTTTCCTGGGTGTTGATCTGATGTTGGTTTCGGCCTTCGGGGTTAATATTTGGGAAATCGTTCTCTAATTGATTGACGGTTAGTGACGAATGAATTGAAATGATGCGTATGTATGTTAGTGTAGCACTTGTTTATTATATACGCGAGTTGCTCAGAAAGACCGGGTTTATCCCATTCTGAGTAACTGAATCGACGATAAGAAGTCGAAGATGAAGACGGGGGTTGAAGACCGGTCTTCACCTCGTTTGGATGGTAACTGAGGTCCTGATTGGGAGGCATCCCGAAATATGGATTATAAATGGTGATCGTCTAGACGTACGTGGGGATCGATGGATATGCGAGGTATTTAGTGCCTCCAGTTTCGTTCAGACCCAGAACGGACTTGCAAATGGACTGTGTGTCTGACATTGGATTTTATTCTGTGTTGATTGATCTCTATTAAATATACATTTGTTTGGCGGCGGAGAATTTATTCTTTTGCTTAACGCCCTTCTCTGAAACGCATGAGCTCAGAGGTTGTATATCGATGGACATCAGTCGCATGGCATGAATTGCTAGTGTGGCATGCCTAAGTGGCAAATGATCAGGGCTTCTGTTGAAAAGCAAAGTCTTGTGGTGATGATCAAAGCACTGCCTGTGTGGCGTAGCTTTGTGTATAACGTGAATTCGCGAGCCTCACATCCCGGTATGAACCAGAAACGGGAAAAGGACCTCAGGGAAGGCATGCGTTTCTTTCTAGCTAGGAGTTGTGTCGGTTTTTTTACACGGCCTGACATTTTACTTATGTGGATGATGGATAGCGAGGCGCCTCGGATATATCGGTCGATCCGTGACCGATGGAGTCATTCATTGGCTCATTTACGCCCCATAGGGCGGGGAGACGTATTGTTCAGGCATAATAATCCACATCGGTGGACCGGCCCTGACGATCCAGGGGGCAGTTGCGGCTGTTCCTGAGACATGGTAGGCTAGATTGTCTCGAATTCGGTAAGGACTATCTTTTTCCTTGGTTCAGTACGGAAATCCAATTTCCAAATATGTGACTGTGTGGTTTTGATTGTATACCTATATATGGCGACATAGTGGTATGGGGCATTAATGCCGCCTATGATTGATACTTGTGATTTGAAATTGTTTTTGAAACATATAAACACTAGTAATAATATCAAATGCTTTTGTTTTATTCGTATCAAGCATATCTTGGCCATTATAAGGTAAAAACTCTATCCTCCAGTTTGCTTGTATTGTGTGATGGGAACTGAGTCTTATAATGGCTTCATTTTAAGAAGAAGCATTGCGATGATTAAAAGAAAGATTTGTTTTAAAGCACTGGCAATCCAATGGAGTAAACCCATTCCACGAAAGTGGTGTGGTCCTGTGATTAGCCATATATTAAATGTGTTGAGTAGATTTCTCATACCAGTCCTTGTTGCTAGCCCTAAGTAGGCTGGGTACGCATGATAGGGGGTTCTCGCTTCGCGGTTTGGTGGCGAACGGGAGACTCTTACCCCTACATGTCGCAGTTTAGAGCGTTGGTTCGGCAGTAGCCGCGAGACTCGAGAGGGTCGCCGTAAAACAAGGGGCTGGGGGACCAGTGGGAGCCGCGGTGGGTTTTACCTGCTGTACTGGAGGATGAAGGGATGGTTGCAAAGCCTA
This sequence comes from Allium sativum, assembly GCA_030737875.1. NCBI lineage: Eukaryota > Viridiplantae > Streptophyta > Magnoliopsida > Asparagales > Amaryllidaceae > Allium > Allium sativum. The sequence continues at coordinate 103,755,549 of CM060920.1, read as the reverse complement.
CCGGATTTCGCGGTAACGTCTCAATTTGTTATCAGAGCCTTGGTTAAGCTTAGTTCTGGAATATAACATATTAACGAACTCGTCAGAAATAGAACCAGGAGTGTTCTAGGATGGGTAACTCATTATAGATAGGATCTGTAATATCCTAGTATGAGAAGCAGAATGAAATACACACTAATAGACACATTTACATTTGAAGTATATGTTTCTATGTTTTAAAATATCTTTTCTGTGACCTGACACTTGATCCGCTATTCGAAGAAGTACTAGAAAATGAGTGTCAGAAACAGAAGGAATGCAGAACTGGATATTGAGGCCCTATTAATCAAGTATCGAAATATGGAGGGAATACCGTTCTCTGGTGAAGAATCTATTATGAAGACACAGGCTTGGATTCGTTCTGCTGAAAAGATCTTTGACGGCTTAAAGCTGAGGGATGACCAGAAAAGATTACTGGCATCCTGGGCACTCAAAGATGAAGCTTTGTTCTGGTGGGATTCATTTATTGAGAATAATCCAGAAGGTGATATCACCTGGGATAAATTTAAAGTGATTTTCCTGGAAATATTTACTCCTCCCGAAGCGAATGAGCGATTATGTGATGAATTTTCTTATCTGATACAAGGAGATATGACCATTCCAGAATATCATAAGAAATTCAACGAACTTTCTCACTTTGCTCCCCATCTAATTCAGAATCCGAAGAGGAAGAATTTGAGATTTATCAACGGGCTTCAAAGAAAATATCAGAACAGTGTAATGAGGAATGTGCAGCTTCCTTTTCCTGAAATGATATACATGGCCTACCAGTATGAGGATCTCGATAGGAAAGGTATGTTGCGAGACGAAGAAGAGATATATCATTTGTTGTTGGCGACTATGTATATTTGAAAGTATCGCCGATGAGAGGAGTAATCCGGTTCGGTAAAACAGGGAAGTTGGCGCCCAAATTCATTGGTCCATTTCCTATTCTTGAACGGATCGGAACTCTCGCTTATAGGGTTAAATTGCCTGATTGGTTGCATGGGGTGCATGATGTATTTCATATATCTCAACTTCGAAAGCACGTTCATGATCCAGACTTGATCGTGGAAGAAGCAGCTCAACAGGATATTGAAATTACTCCAGAACTAGCTGTGAGAAGAGAGCCGCTAAAGATTATCGGCAAAGAAACCAAAGAGCTGAGGAACAAGAAGGTTCACTTAGTCAAAGTGCAATGGAGTGGAGATCCCCGAGATTGTACTTGGGAAACTGAGGAGAGCATTCAGATAGCCTATCCTAAGTGTCGAGTAGATATCTCTGATTGACTCCGGTGCAAGGTACATTTACCATACTTTGCATTACCAATTAGTTCTCTACTCTGTTGTTATTTTCTTTCCATGGATGTGCACTTTTAATTCTATAGTCTAAATGATTTTAAAAGAGTATAGAAATTGATTAGTAATTTTTGAAAAGCTAAAAACAATTTGATTGATTGTTTGAGTTGTGTGATAGTAGATTTGATTAATTAAATTATTGAAACGATGGTTAATTTAATTAATAAGAGAATGAATGGTAGGATTTATTTGATTAAATCACACATTGAACTGATTAGAAAATAGATAGAAATATATACATGTGCATTATATATGTTTGAACAGGTCAATGGATAGCTGTTGAGTAAAGATTTTATTTGCGTGCCCGACAAATAGGTAAACCTTAATGAGTTGGATGCGAAATATTATTATATCAACTCCTGTGAATGCCATTGGATGCGGAGTGCTGGTTATTCTGTGTGTAATCATAAACGTCGCCATAGGATAGTAACAATTAATTTTGAACTACATTACATGACATACTTCTTGAAGATAGGCATACTTCATCATATACCACATAAGCATTTGGAGCTTGTGTGATGAGGTGGAAGATTTACCATACGAGCGAGAGGCTTGTATGGCGATGACTATATTTTACAGGTTGAACTGATGACTGATATGGACTATTTAAATTGTAACGATAAAATTGCCAGATTAATAAAAACCCCACACGGGTCTGGAGTTGACAATAATCACGTCTCTCTAGTCATTAGATACGGCACATGGACTATTTATTTCCCACACGGGACGAGGTGACGAGGATTTATCCTCTGGAGCAATTAAAATACACACTCGCTCAGGCTTTGACAGGGTGACGAGAATTTATTCTCTGGAGTTATTATCTATACACGCTCCCCTGTAAACACCAGAATATATCACTATAAATATGTGTATGCTTATTAGGATTTATTGGGTACCTAATACGGCCCAATAAATTTCCAAACCTCTCTCCGTACAAAGGAGGTTATGGCGAAATTTTTCGAAAATTACGGGTGTTAGCCAAATTTTTGAAGAATTTGAAAATTCTCAGAAACTGAAAAGTTGGAGAATGGAAGCCAGATTGAACGTAGAGTTGATTAATCAAACCACTTTCGACTTTGTTCCTTTTCTGGGACGAAAAGTTTTAAGTGGGGGAGATTGTAACGACCCGGAAAATCTGAACCAATTTAAAAAAATTTAAATTGGCTAAAATAGTGGATTTTAAATATTTAAAATAAATATTTAAAATAATAGCAATGAAAAGTGAGTTTGAATCGACGTTTGAAAATGAATATAATTAATTCTAATTATAAACAAGGCCTGAAATGGCGCGGTAGTTTCAAAATTTGAATTCAAACTTTGACTGACTGTATCGGGTGCAAAACAAAACGGATTTGAGTAAAACCAAAAATATTTAAATCTTTTAGTAAATACCTTTCTAACGAATCTGAAAAATCGAAGTTTCATAGCGGTAAGCAAAAGTTATGGCCAAATGAACTTTCAGAAAGGTCGCTACGGAATTTATATAGCCCGTGAAATTCGCCATTTTGCAACCGACCTCGTAATTCGATGAAACCACTTTCGTTGGATCCGGGATGTGAAGTTATTGCTAGGTTTCAAATTTCATGATTTTTGAAGCTAGTATGTAAGCGTGGCAAAGGAAAATGTGTTTTGGTCAATTATAGTTAAATTGGATCGACCAGAAATGGGCCTTTTTGCAAACGGTCTCAGAATTCGACGAAACTAGTTTTTTTGGGACCGTATCATCAAAACATAGCTAGATTTATTTTTATGGAATTTTTCGAATCAGTTTGTGGCCTTGGCAAATTGAAATGTATGTTCAAATCAAATATTGAATGTTATATATTTTAATTTGAAGGAAAACTGACTGAAACAGTCGAATGGGCCTACGAAACATATCCCATTGTGTTCGGAATGGGGGTAAAACGCTAGGGACGATAGTCGTTGGGTTTGGATTGGTGTTAGTACGTGAAGAGGGGTATTTTTGGATTTTTGAAAATTTGTAAATAAAAAAAATCTCATTGGACAATGGAATTTTCTCTCTCCCCGATAATATCGCGATCGACGACGGAAAGGTGTTCATCACTTCCCGTTCATTTTCTGATCAATCCACGCAAAATTATCCCCTCCTCCAGTTGAAGATTTTGAAGAGCTCGAGAAGATCTTCAAATCCATGTATAGTTTGGATTTTTATCATTGAGTATTGAGGGAGATCCACCGCCGTGAACATCCGCCGTTCGAACCACCGCCGCGCCGCCATACCGCCGTCGAGTTGAGGGTGGCCACCACCGTCGGAGGCGCCTCTCCGTCCTGTTCCATGTGGCATCTTCCGATCGTCACCAAACTTCACGGATTGCAAGAAAAACTCCAACCTAGTTTTGAAGAAATCAGACAGGTAACGACTGAAATCAATTTCAACTATATTATAGCAGTTTAAAGCGCTACGGTTTTTGTTTTCACTGTAAAAATCATATCTTTTTCGTTTCTTGACGAAATTCAGTGAAACAAGAGACATTGGACTCGTGTGGACGTCTTCTACATTCTAGAAGAGACCGCATATTTTTCTGAGCCATCTGCTATTTTTGGTGGAGTGGAACCCAATGTGAGATTTCTAATTTATAAACGATATGGAAACGACGATGTATAAATTATATAGTCAATGTATGAGTTATATAAGCGTTGTACACCTCTTGTATAAGCGTTGTATAAGTTGTGCGTTCGATGTATAAGTTGTATATGCGTTGTAAAAATTATATATGTGTTGAAATATAAGTGAAATACTATATATAAATATATATATATATACGCCCCTCGTCCACAAACCATGGATGATATTTATTGGTTGTGATTGGTGTGAAAATTGATTGATAGCGAATGGTTGATTGGAATTGTTTGTGGTTGATATTGATTGATTGTGGTTGAAAAATACCCGTTTGTGGTTGAGAAATATTTGGTTGAAACCACATAGGATTAGTTTGTGGAAATGAAAAAAATATACATGCCGCCTACGTGCGAACTAGATGCATGAATCCCCATTGTCAAAAATCGCGAGGTTTTAAGGTAGAGCGAGGAGTCGTACTAGGGACGGTCCCGGTTTTAACTACCCTGCCGTTATGCTGCCGAAATTTTGAATAATATTCATGTGTTAGAATTATTTTCCTGTATTGAAACTATACTCGTCTGCTGAATAGAAAGCTTCATGTGTTGAATTGAAATTCATTCGTTGAATAGAATTCATGTGTTGAATGGTATTCGTGTTTTTAAATATAAAAATCAACTTTTTATCTATTTATATAAACTATAGAAAACCTTCATGTGTTGAATAGAAATTCATTCGTTGAATAGAATTCATGTGTTGAATGGTATTCGTGTTTTCAAATATAAAAATCACCTTTTTATCTATTTATATAAACTATAGAAAACCTTCATGTGTTGAATTGAAATTCATTCGTTGAATAGAATTCATGTGTTGAATGGTATTTGTGTTTTCGAATATAAAAATCACCTTTTTATCTATTTATATAAACTATAGAAAACCTTCATGTGTTGAATTGAAATTCATTCGTTGAATAGAATTCATATGTTGAATGGTATTCGTGTTTTCAAATATAAAAATCACCTTTTTATCTATTTATATAAACTATAGAAAACCTTCATGTGTTGAATCGATATTCATTCGTTGAATTGAAATTCATGTGTTGAATGGTATTCATATTTTGAAAGAAATTGTTTGATAATAAAAATCCTATTTTTATCATCAAAATGAACTATATAAAATAATCTTGTTTTGAAATAAATTGTTTTATAATAAAAACCCTATTTTTACCACCTATATTAGCTATATAAAATAGTCGAGTTTTGAAATAAATTGTTTTACATTAAAAATCACATTTTTATTATATACATGAATTAATAAAAATAGTGAAGTGTTGAAATAGAAGACAGTTAGATAAAAATATAATTTTTATCACTGTATGAAAAGAATATAGCTTTGAAATCGAAGAATCGATATATATATATAAATAGAATTAAAATATAGCGAATAACGAAGCTGCAGTTCGTATTTTGAAACCGTGATTTCAAACGATTAGTGCGGGAGATCTGATCGTCGCTAATCTATAAAGTAGAAAAGCGCGACATTTGTAATAAATTCTGCAAGCATACAGGTGTGTAGCATACAGGTCGAACACAGGGAGGAAAGTTAAACTTTTATTATTTATATGTTTCGTGGGCGTGTTAGACAGAACTTTGGGGGTTGTTTTCAATGTTGTTGAAATAATGTTATTGAAACTGCTACAAATCTGAATCTAATCAGACGTATATCAAATTCAACAACAGGAAAGAAAATAACAAGTACTAGCAAAAACAACAAAAGTAAATAATAACTGGAACAATAACAGAGAATTAAAAATAGAGTTGCTGTTGAAACTAATCAAACAGTCAACACTAGTATGCAGTAACAAAGACAATAACAATATGTGTTCTACCGAATCTAATCGTGTAGATACACAAATTGTTTTAAAAGAAAAGTAAATAACTAGAACAAGAAAATTTTATTAAACTAATGGCAGTACAGAATTATGAGATGCCTTTTTACAATGGTTACAATCACATATTTATAGATGAGAAGGGGAAAACCCTAACTAGGTCTATAAATGGCCCTCCTTATTCATGAATATTTCTTGCCTTCCTTGACCACCTGATTGGAGAAAATCTGGGCATATCATGGAAAATATTTTCCATATCTTTCAATTTTCCCATGTGGCTTGATTGATAGAAGATTGCATCCAATTAACTCTTCCAAACAAGGACGCTTATCAGACTCCAAAGGCAATATAAGATAAAATCTTCAAAATTGGTTTTTCTTCTTGGCAGCAATTCAATCAGAAATTCTTCTAATTGCAATTGAATGATTTGAATTTACTTCCATGATGAGAATATGGCTATTGCTGAGATGTTAATTGGTGCACATCATAAATATATACACATGAATATGTGTATGTATATATATAACATAACACTAATCCAGATATTTCTCAAAGCAAAGGGGCCAGTGTGAACGCGCTCCGTTTCTTTGGCAAAAAGTGAGCTTGACGGGGTTCGAACTCAGGTCTCTCAGCACCAATTCCTATGCCTTTACCAGTGAGCTACTACTTCTTTTGCAATTGAAATGAATTTGATGTGAGGAAGTAGCTCTTTCTTGTAGTTGGCCTTTGATTTGAATTGAAGGAGACATTTTTTGACATCCTGTAACAACATACAAAAGTAACCAAAGTATCATTTATTTATTTACAAAAGATAAAGCATAAGAGTAATAAAATAAACACTTTTCAGTGTCAATCAAATACCCCCACACTTATCTTTTACTCGTCCTCGAGTAAAACAAAAAATGAAAAACTAAACTAGATAGGTCACACTTTCGTAGGAAACACGATTGCATTGAGCGTATGCAACAAGCCGTTAAACCTCTAGGTGTCCCTAGTAGGATGAGTGGTGTCTCGTGAGGGTTTTCAGCGGATACTACCCACAAAATCCAAATGCAGTATGTTATAATTCTAATGAAACTACATGAATGCAATGGACATATGCAAAAAATAAAAGTGAAAAATGACAACACGACTTATTTCAGGAAAGTGGTACAACAAGTTAAGTTAATAATTTCTAACCAGTTGATTTTATTTTAGATACCTCGACTTGTCACAAATTTTCAATATAAATCAAGTTTTCAAATGTTAAATTCCAGTTTGGCCAGTCAGTTCGGTCGATAACATAGTGCAGCCATGAAATAAATTCTTAGTTTGCTTGGCACAGTTTGTAAAGTGGTATTCTAATTTTCTCATGTATGGCTAGTCAAATCAATAAGGTCAAGAAGTGTTTGGGTATCATCGCTTATTCTTTATTCTATAAAATTTTAAGATTTATGATTAAGTACATACACCTAAAAAGACCAAGGTTTACCACCCATGCACTGCCTCGCGGACTAACGGAGAGTGGGTAAAGAGCTTGGCGGATTGTGCAGGCCGACTTTGACTTTGTCAACAACGTGTCGGTAATCCTTAGGTGTCCAATCCCATTAAATGAGACCAAGATATTCCAACTTTGACTTTGTCAACAACGTGTCGGATAGAGCTTGGCGGGTTTGCACACCAACGCTCGATATACAAGCAATGTTGGATACCCTTGGAATACTATTATTATTATTATCGAAAATATAAGCACAAAAGAGAGTTATGCGAATTCAACTTAACACAACTTAGTTTTAAAGATTTGAAAAGCCAATATAAGTATTTTAAGTCCTCCACTTATTTAAACAAAGTCTACAATATAGAATAGATTTCATGGCCATCACCTAAGAATCTCCCTATGTACCGGTTACACTATTATCCCTCAAAATTAAACTTTTCATTATATTTCAAATTCGATCTAAGTTGAGAGAGAAAAATACTATCAACTGGCAAAAAATTGTAAACTTATTTTGTTGTATCAATTGAAAATGAGTCGTATTTTCCAAAAAAAAAAAAAATTATGGTATGTTACTACAATCTAAAATGTATGAAGGTCCTACTCAAATGGCTGAAAATAAAAAGAAATAAAAACAAAGAAAAATGAAAATGGATGAAATGCAGACTCCCCCCCACACTTGATTCAGACAGTGTCCCAACTGTCTAAGGCAGAAAAACAAAAATAAAATGAAAAAAACTGAAAAAGAAAAGTAAAAGAACGTGTACCACCTGATTTCATGGTGGATGATCATGTAGATCGATAGAGTCATCTTCGTCATATTGCTCGAATTCCAAAAATGGTTTCAGTCGTTGACCGTTTACTTTGAAGACTCTTCCATCCCTAGGATTTTCAATTTCAACCGCTCCATGAGGGTATACTGTTTTCACGACATAAGGTCCAGTCCATCGAGATCTGAGTTTTCCTGGAAACAAGTGAAGTCTAGAGTCGTATAAAAGAACTTTTTGACCTACGTTGAATTCCTTACGAAGTATGTTTTTGTCGTGTTGGGCTTTGGCTCTTTCTTTGTAGATTTTCGCATTTTCATACGCCTCATTTCTTAATTCCTCCAATTCAGAAATTTGTAACTTCCTATGTGAGCCGGCCTTTTCTAAGTCAAAGTTCAAAAATTTTATGGCCCAAAGAGCGCGATGCTCTAATTCAAGAGGTAAGTGACAGGCCTTTCCAAAGACTAATCGATATGGTGACATCCCTAGATTGGTTTTATAAGCAGTGCGAAAAGCCCAAAGTGCATCAATCAGTTTTACGGACCAATCTTTTCTGTTGGAATTCACGGTTTTCTCAAGAATTTGTTTGATTTGTCTATTGGAAACTTCTACTTGCCCACTCGTTTGTGGATGGTAGGGGGTCGACAGCTTGTGTGTGATTGAGTATTTCTTGAGTAAGGACTCAAAAGCACGATTACAGAAATGAGTGCCATTATCGCTAATGATAGCTCGAGGTGTGCCAAAGCGTGAAAAGATGTTTTCTTTGAGGAATTTGACAACAACCTTGTTGTCATTGGTTTTGGTCGGAATGGCTTCAACCCATTTTGAGACATAATCTACCGCAAGTAAGATGTAAAGATTCCCAAATGAATTAGGGAATGGTCCCATGAAATCGATGCCCCAAACATCGAATAACTCAATCACTAAAATGGGGTTGAGAGGCATCATGTTTCGCTTAGAGATTCGACCCGTTCTTTGACATCGCTCACATTTAGAGCAAAATTCGAAAGCGTCATGGAAGAGTGTGGGCCAATAAAAACCACTTTGCAAAACCTTTGCAGCAGTTTTTCTTGCACCAAAATGACCGCCACAAGCTTGGTCATGTGAGAAAGAGAGAATACTTTGGTGTTCATGATCAGGCACACACCTTCGAATGATTTGGTCGGGACAGTATTTGAAAAGATATGGGTCGTCCCAATAGAAGTTTCGAACTTTCGAGAGAAATTTTTGTTTATCTTGTTTCGACCATTCAGCGGGCATTTGCTGTGTGACAAGATAATTCACAATGTCAGCGTACCAAGGGGTGTTAGAGATCGAAAGGAGTTGTTCGTCAGGAAAATAGTCATCGATTTGGGTATCGTTATCATTTTCGTGCACAATTCGAGAGAGATGATCAGCTACTACATTTTCAGAACCCTTTTTATCTCGTATTTCTATGTCGAATTCTTGAAGAAGAAGGATCCAACGGATCAAGCGGGCCTTGGCATCCTTCTTAGAAAGCAAATATCGTAAGGCAGCATGGTCAGTGTAAACTATGACTTTGGATCCTATGAGATATGGTCTGAATTTCTCAAGAGCGAAGACAACTGCCAAAAATTCCTTTTTAGTAGTTGAGTAATTAAGTTGGGCCTCGTTTAAGGTTTTGCTGGCGTAATAAATGACTCGAGGGAGTTTATCAATACGCTGACCCAAGATGGCTCCAATTGCAAAGTCAGAAGCGTCGCACATAAGTTCAAAGGGTTGAGTCCAATCAGGAGGTTGAATGATGGGAGTTGTGGTCAAGAGTGATTTAAGAGTTTCAAAAGATGTTTTGCAATCATTGGAAAATTCAAACTTTACGTCTTTGGCAAGTAAATTCGAGAGAGGTTTTGAAATTTTTGAGAAATCCTTAATGAATCTTCTATAGAATCCTGCATGGCCAAGAAATGAACGAACATCTTTGACAGACTTAGGAGGAGGTAAATTAGCAATCAAATCGATTTTGGATTTATCGACTTCTAGGCCATCTTTGGAGACGACATGACCTAGAACTATCCCCCTTTTAACCATAAAGTGGCATTTCTCCCAATTAAGCACGAGTGATTTCTCCTTACAACGCTTAAGGACGAGTTCTAGATGAGTGAGACATTGGGAAAAAGATGATCCATATATTGAAAAATCGTCCATGAATATTTCCAAGAATTCTTCCACCATATCAGAGAAAATACTCATCATACACCTTTGGAAAGTCGCGGGGGCATTACAAAGACCGAAAGGCATGCGACGATAAGCAAAGGTTCCAAAGGGACAAGTAAAGGTGGTCTTATGTTGATCCTCTAAAGCAACAGGGATTTGGTTATAGCCAGAGTATCCATCGAGAAAACAGTAGTACTCATGTCCCGCTAAGCGTTCGAGCATTTGGTCAATAAAAGGCAAGGGAAAATGGTCTTTTCGTGTGGCTGAGTTAAGCTTTCGATAGTCGATGCACACACGCCATTTGGTTTTGATTTTTGTTGGGACGAGTTCATCACTGTCGTTTTTGATCACTGTGACTCCTGACTTCTTTGGTACAACTTGTACCGGACTCACCCAAGTACTGTCAGAGATGGGATAGATGATGTTATTGTCTAGACATTTGATTATCTCCTCCTTGACCACTTCTCTCATGTTTGGGTTTAATCGCCTTTGAGCCTCACGGGTGGGTTTAGCCTCATCAACTAAATGTATGCGATGTTCCACAATTGATGGGCTAATTCCTTTTATATCGCTAATTTCCCACCCCAAGGCGTCCTTATTTTCCTGCAAGGTATCCAAAAGTTTTTCTTCTTGGTCCTCGGTAAGATCGGAGGCCAAGATTACGGGAAAAGTGTTTGAAGGATCTAGGTAGGCATACTTAAGGTCTGGTGGCAAGGGTTTAAGGTCAAACTTAGGAAGTTCTTGTGTATCAACATTGGTCAACATTCCTTGGTTAGATTTAGATGACGAAGTGTCGGAGTCAAGAATTTTGTTCAGTTCAGAAATGTATTCGAGTTCGTCGAAATCAGAGTCGAAATGGTCAAGACACATTTTCAAGGCTTCAGAAGTGTCACTAGAGGTTTCATCAACTGTGGTTTGAATCATGTCAATTTCATCGATCTCAAAATCCCTAGGTTGTTTGTTGAGATTAAAGATGTTTAGCTCGATGGTTAGGTGCCCGAAGGAGAGTCGAAGCTGACCATTTCTACAATTAATGACAGCATTAGAGGTTGCTAAGAAAGGGCGTCCTAAGATCAGTGGTATTTGAACGTTGGGATTTGAGACAGGCTCTGTTTCTAGAACTATAAAATCGACAGGGAAGTAGAACTGTTCGATCTGTATCAAGACGTCTTCGATAATTCCCAATGGTTTTTTGACAGATCGATCGGCAAGTTGAAGTGTGATGTTTGTTGGTTTAATCTCCCCAAGTCCAAGTTGACGATAGACAGTATAAGGGAGAAGGTTGACACTGGCACCAAGGTCGAGTAGGGCACGAGAGATGTGAGTGTTTCCTATTTTACAATCAATCGTAGGGCAGCCAGGGTCTTTATACTTGACTGGGGCAAGATTCGAAAGAACAGAGCTTGTATTCGCAGTTAGAAAAGCGGTTTTTGGGACATTGGTCGCCCGTTTTTGTGTACACAATTCCTTAAGACATTTAGCATATTGAGGGATTTGTTCAATGGTGTCTAAAAGAGGAATGTTCACACGGACTTGTTTGAAAATTTCCAAGATTTTATCGAAGTTTGCAGCTTTCTTCTTATTATTGAGTCTATGGGGAAAAGGAGCAACTGGTTTTTCGACTCTACGATCAGTTTCATCATTCGAAGAAGAAGGTGGTAGGGGTGTAGAAGATGAAATGTTGGGATTGCCAACATTGGTTGTCAAAGGTGGGTCGGGTTTGCCGACACAAGGAGAAGAACTGTTGGGATTGCCAACATTTAAGGGAATTTGAGGTTCAGAAGAATTGGCATTCGAAGCCAATGGATGATCATCAAGATTAGGGATTGGGGTCGAGTTAGAAGGTTCGCCAGGGTTGCCCACGTTATTATCAATCCTCTTTCCAGATCGAAGGGTTGTAATAGCGTTGACTGGATTATGGTTTTCGTCCTCACAAGAATTTACAGTACGAGAGTTATATTTTGGATTCACCTCAGGTTGACTAGGCAACTTTCCTTTCTCATTATTTTTCGCCATTTCCTTTATCATATGCATTAGTTGGTCGATTTTAGCGTCTTGATTATTTATTTGTTTTTCTAATCGAACAATATCTTGTGATGGTTGAGAAGATTGAGAGGATTGGTTTGATGATTGAAAATTGGGGTGCCTATACGGTTGTTTGGATTGAGGTGCAGCTTGAGAGGTTTGAGAATTGGGGGGTGGAGCTTGGTAATTCGGATTGGGAATAAAGGGTTGCATGTGAGATGGGTTTGCCGAATTATTGGGGTTTGACCAAGAAAAGTTTGGGTGGTTCCTCCAACCAGGATTGTACGTGGCTGAGTAAGGGTTATTTTGAGCTATAGCATTGGCTTGGTCCTGAGAGTAGTAGTGGGGTAACCCTTCTCCGGCTTGAGGAGTTTGATTTCCTACGGGAATTTGATTTGGGTCCACGACATGCACTCCTCTAGTAGAAGTACGATTGGGAACGCGAATTGATTCCCATTGCATGTCCTTTTCAGAATAATCTTCTAAGAACCGCCAAGCTTCATCGGCTGTTTTAGACATAAAATCTCCTCCACACATTGATTCTAGTTGAGTTTTAGACTGATAGTTAAGCCCTTCATATACAATTTGACACAAGTTGTCTTTTAGAATTCCATGATGAGGACAGCTATACAGTAGTTGGTTGAATCTCTCAAAATATTTTGAAAAAGTTTCCCCCTCATTTTGACAAAATTGATTTATCTCAGTTCGGATTTTGAGAGTTTTATGGAAAGGGAAAAACTTTTTCAAAAATGCAGTGACAAATTCATCCCAACTTCTTATGGAATGTTTTGGAAGAGAATTTAGCCATCTTTTAGCGCTTTCAAGTAGTGCAAATGGGATTAGCCTTAGCTTGATCGATTCGTTAGATAATTGTTGCATTTTTGTTGTGGACGCATACAATTCAAATTCACTTAGAAATTCATAAGCATTTTCAGACCCAGTAAATTTTGGTACCCCTTGAATAAAAGAATGTTTCAACTCAAAATTGTTTCCTTCAGCTGGTGGAAAAATGATGACAGGGGGTTGGACGGTCCTAGTTGGATAACATCGTTCACGAAGAGACAGGGGTCTATCCATTTGGATATTGAGGTTCTGAAAATTTTGATTTATTTGGTTTTGATCCCCAAAGTTTGGAAAGTTTTGATTCACTCGATTTTGATCCAATTCGGTTGGAAAATTTTGGTTGATTCGAGAACCCCTAGGAGAATTTTGTTGGCTAACACTTTTTTCACTCATTGTTGTTGAATGCAAGCACAGAAATTAGCTACAATGAAGTTTTCTGTCCTTATTGGCTCTTAACCCAAAATTATAAAGTGACACGTTTGATTACTTAGATCAAAAGATTTCTCAGCCAGTTAACGGACAGGAGTTATCGGTGCACCAGGAATCACCCTAGCAATGCAGCCGAAGGTTTAAGTACCTTCAGAGTAACAACCGATATAATATTTACGAATCACCGTAATATTTATAAACGGTTATTTCTCTGCCGTAGTCTAGACACCAAGAAATAATTCGTTCCAAATGAATCAACTATCACAATATAATTAAGCCCTAGATGAGCCCGTGACTCCCTTAAGTCTAACGTCTAACCGTTATTTTTAGTCAGATTCTACGATGAAATGCAATTTGTGGGCTAAGGAAAGGGTGATGAAATCCCTCACCTTATGTGAATTGGGGTATTGCCCTTAACAAAATGAATAAAAGATGCAGAAACAACAGCAATCACACAAAATAACTGCAGAAATTAAAAATTGTACATTCAAAGCCGCTGCCCCTGCAGAAAAGTTTTACAACAATTGTCTATATTTTTGCAGCAGAGCACCTGTAGAGTTAAAAGAAATTTACAGTGGGGTATGGCTGTCCATCCAGAAAAATGAGTAGCGTCAATGATTGAAATCTCACTATTTGCAATTTCTTCTGATTTCTGAATTCTTGATTTGTTGCTTGAACTCCAGTCACTTTGTCCTTGGTTTAAAACTCTTTTTTTTATTTTTGGGCTTTTTTAATGAAGTAAATAAAAAAAAAGCACAAGAAAATATGAGGCTGTGGTAGATTAAAAAAAAAAAAATTGGAATTTTTTTTTGAGAGAATGCTTGTGGATGGGGTTGGTTTGTGCGTTGTGGCAGAAGTGTGGTGGGAAGGAGGGATTGAAGAAGATGGTGCTGAAGTGTAGATTGAAAAAAAAAAATGTGGTGAAATGAGATTGTGTGAGAGAGAGGGGTATTTGATCAGAGGGGAAAAAATGAAGCAGGGAAGAATAATGGAAAAAAATTATGTCCTTGCCTTTTTTTTATTAGTGTTGAAAAGCGGACAAATAGGAAAGAAACAAATGACAAAAAAAATGGGAAGAGAGATTTCAGAAAAGAAAGAGAATTGTAAAGGAAGAAAGAAAAGTAATTGTAAAAGATTTGGAAAAGAAATTGAGAAGGGAAAGCAATAAAAGAGAAGACAAAAACAGAAAGAATTTTTTCTTTTGTTTGTTGTTGTAAAATTAGAAGAGAGAGAAAAAATGAGAAAGGAAAAACTTGAAAAGGGAAAGAAATAAATGGAGAAAGAAAGAAAATCAATTACAAGGCAGAGAAGAGAAATTTATAAAAGGATTTTTTTTTTCTTCAGCAAATTGTAAAAGAAGAAAGGATGTGAGATATTAGTAAGAGGAGAAACAAATTAAAGGAAGGAGAAAGAAGTTGAAAATAGGGAAGAATTAAAAGAAAAATGGCAAGATTTTTTTTTTTTTTTTTTTTGAACTTGTAAAAGAAGAATGAGAAGTAATTATATAGAAAATTGGAAAGGAGGAATAAAGAGGAAAGAAATCAAAAGAGGATTTTTTTTTTTTTTTTTTGAAAAGAAAGGAAATTTGTAAGAGAAGAAAAGAAATCAATGTATTGAGAACAAGAAAGACAAAAGAAGAAAGGAAAAAAAAAGTTGCAAAAGAGGAATCGTTTTTTTGTTTTTGAAATTTGCAAAAAGAAAAAGACAATTGGATAGAAAGTGGAAAGATGGAAAGAATAAAGGAAAATTGATAGTTGTTTTTTTTTTTTTAATGAAGGAGAGAGCAGGAAAGAAATAAATGAAAAAATGGAAAGAGAGATTGTAAAAGGTTAATGAGAAATGCAATTGGAAAGAAATTAAAAAAAAATGCAAGTTTTTTTTTATGAAAATTTGAACAAGAAGAAAGGGAAAGAAATGAATGGGAAAAAGCAAAACAAAAATGGAAAAAAAATAATAAAAGAGGAAGGAAATAAGAGAAAAAAGCAAGGTTTTTTGAGTAGAGAGGAAGGGTAGAAGAAATTGAGGAAAGAAATAAAAGCAGACAAAAACAAGAAAGAAATCAAAGTAGGCAGAGAAGAAATTGCAATTTTTTTTTTTTTTTTTAGAAAGTTGTAGACAAAAGATGGAAACAATTAAAAAGAAAAGGAAAGAGAAAAGAAAAATGTGAAAATCAGCAAGGTGGTAGAAAGATGGAAAGAAATTGAAGAGAAATTAGCAACTTTCTTTTTTTTTTTTTTTGTATATATATATTTTTTTCTTCTTGAAGGAATTAGATTGGAAGAAATGCAAAATAAAAAAAAGGAAAGAAATAAATGAAAAAAAGAAGGAAAATTAAAAAAAAGCAAGTTTTTTTTTTTGAAAGATTGTAAAAGAAGAAATGAATATAAAAGTAGGAAGGAGGATTGAAAAATGGAAAGGAATAATTGAAAATAGGAAAAGAAATTGAAAGAAAATAAAGGCAAGAATTTTTTTTTCTCTTGCTTAGTTCATGACAGTATCAATGTAATTAATACGCCACATCACTAATTGAGATTTTTTCTATATGTACAAGAAACAAAAATATATACAAAATAAAATAAAACTAACACGAATCGAAAATTAAATAAACAATAAAATTCAATCGTTACCTCCCCGGCAACGGCGCCAAAAACTTGATCGTCGCTAATCTATAAAGTAGAAAAGCGCGACATTTGTAATAAATTCTGCAAGCATACAGGTGTGTAGCATACAGGTCGAACACAGGGAGGAAAGTTAAACTTTTATTATTTATATGTTTCGTGGGCGTGTTAGACAGAACTTTGGGGGTTGTTTTCAATGTTGTTGAAATAATATTATTGAAACTGCTACAAATCTGAATCTAATCAGACGTATATCAAATTCAACAACAGGAAAGAAAATAACAAGTACTAGCAAAAACAACAAAAGTAAATAATAACTGGAACAATAACAGAGAATTAAAAATAGAGTTGCTGTTGAAACTAATCAAACAGTCAACACTAGTATGCAGTAACAAAGACAATAACAATATGTGTTCTACCGAATCTAATCGTGTAGATACACAAATTGTTTTAAAAGAAAAGTAAATAACTAGAACAAGAAAATTTTATTAAACTAATGGCAGTACAGAATTATGAGATGCCTTTTTACAATGGTTACAATCACATATTTATAGATGAGAAGGGGAAAACCCTAACTAGGTCTATAAATGGCCCTCCTTATTCATGAATATTTCTTGCCTTCCTTGACCACCTGATTGGAGAAAATCTGGGCATATCATGGAAAATATTTTCCATATCTTTCAATTTTCCCATGTGGCTTGATTGATAGAAGATTGCATCCAATTAACTCTTCCAAACAAGGACGCTTATCAGACTCCAAAGGCAATATAAGATAAAATCTTCAAAATTGGTTTTTCTTCTTGGCAGCAATTCAATCAGAAATTCTTCTAATTGCAATTGAATGATTTGAATTTACTTCCATGATGAGAATATGGCTATTGCTGAGATGTTAATTGGTGCACATCATAAATATATACACATGAATATGTGTATGTATATATATAACATAACACTAATCCAGATATTTCTCAAAGCAAAGGGGCCAGTGTGAACGCGCTCCGTTTCTTTGGCAAAAAGTGAGCTTGACTGGGTTCGAACTCAGGTCTCTCAGCACCAATTCCTATGCCTTTACCAGTGAGCTACTACTTCTTTTGCAATTGAAATGAATTTGATGTGAGGAAGTAGCTCTTTCTTGTAGTTGGCCTTTGATTTGAATTGAAGGAGACATTTTTTGACATCCTGTAACAACATACAAAAGTAACCAAAGTATCATTTATTTATTTACAAAAGATAAAGCATAAGAGTAATAAAATAAACACTTTTCAGTGTCAATCAAGATCCGACTATCGGATTTTCCCGAAACCGTAACCGTTGGGTTCGCTTTGGAAATATCTTTCCAACGGCACCAACTTTGTAAAAATCCAACGGTTGGATTGGCTGGAATGTTTAATTCAAATCTGAAGAAAAACAGCGCCAGAATCTATTATATATATATATATATATAAATATAATTATATTTAATCGAATAACGACGCTGCAGTTCATAATTTGAAATCGAAATTTCAAACGATTATACCGGGAGATCCGACCGTCAGATTTTCCCGAAACTGGAACCGTTGGATTTGTTTTGAAAAGATCTTTCTAATGATGTAAATTTTGTGAAGATCCAACGGTTAGATTTTCAAATATGTGTAAATCAAATCTGAAGAAAAATAGTGCCACGACCGCGTTATGGCCCGAAGCGTTATTTTGAATAAATTGTCTATTTTAAAATAAATAAAAATAGCGATAAATCATTATAAAATATTATAAACGATATGGATGTGAAATTTAGAAACTAACTGAAGGTTGGCTAAGTCGAATGGTTTCCTGGGTGTTGATCTGATGTTGGTTTCAGCCTTCGGGGTTAATATTTGGGAAATCGTTCTCTTACTGATTGACGGTTAGTGACTAATTAATTGAAATGATGCGTATGTATGTTAGTGTTGCACTTGTTTATTATATAGCGAGTTGCTCAGAAAGACCGGGTTTATACCATTCTGAATAATTGAATCGACGATAAGAAGTCGAAGATGAAGACGGGGGTTGAAGACCGATCTTCACCTCGTTTGGATGGTAACTGAGGTCCTGATTGGGAGGCATCCCGAAATATGGATAATGAGTGGTGATCGTCCAGACGTACGTGGGGATCGATGGATATGCGAGGTATTTAGTGCCTATGGTTTCGTTCAGACCCAGAACGGACATGCAAATGGACTGTGTGTCTGACATTGGATTTTATTCTGTGTTGATTGATCTCTATTAAATATACATCTGTTTGGCGGCGGAGAATTTATTCTTTTGCTTAACGCCCTTCTCTGAAACGCACGAGCTCAGAGGTTGTATATCGATGGACATCAGTCGCACGGCATGAATTGCTAGTGTGGCATGCCTTAGTGGCAAATGATCAGGGCTTCTGTTGAAAATCAAAGTCTTGTGGTGATGATCAAAGCACTGCCTGTGTGGCATAGCTTTGTGTATAACGTGAATTCGCGAGCCTCACACCCCGGTATGAACCAGAAACGGGAGAAGGACATCAGGGAGGGCATGCGTTTCTTTCTAGCTAGGAGTTGTGTCGGTGTTTTTATACGGCCTGACATTTTACTTATGTGGATGATGGATAGCGAGGCGTCTCGGATATATCGGTCGATCCGGGACCGATGGAGTGATTCGTTGGCTCATTTGCGCCCCATAGGGCTGGGAGACGTATTGTTCAGGCATAATAATCCACATCAGTGGACCGGCCCTGACGATCCAGGGGGCAGTTGCGGCTGCTCCTGAGACATGGTAGGCTAGATTGTCTCGAATTCGGTAAGGGCTATCTTTTGCCTTGGTTCAGGACGGAAATCCAATTTCCAAATACGTGACTGTGCGGTTTTGATTGTATACCTATATATGGCGACATAGTGGTATGGGGCATTAATGCCTTCTATGATTGATACTTATGATTTGAAATTGTTTTTGAAACATATAAACACTAGTAATAATATCAAATGCTTTTGTTTTATTCGTATCAAGCATATCTTGGCCATTATAAGGTAAAAACTCTATCCTCCGGTTTGCGTTGCATTGTGTGATGGGAACTGAGTCTTATAATGACTTCATTTTAAAAAGAAGCATTGCGATGTTTAAAAGAAAGATTTGTTTTAAAGCACTGGCAATCCAATGGAGTAAACCCGTTCAACGAAAGTGGCGTGGTCCTGTGATTAGCCATATATTAAATGTGTTGAGTAGATTTCTCATACCGGTCTCATGACTGACTCGTAGTTTGTTTCACTTTCAAACTTGGGTGCCCCTTTTTCTACACGAGCAGCCTTGTATTCATGTTTTTAGCTGGCTCTTTCTGGATAGCTGGAGCTGAAGATGGATTCTATTATTTATCTCTTTTTATACTGTTCAGCTCCTATTGTACATATTATGTTTGTTTCAGCTGTAGACATTTATGTATAGCTGAACTGTATTTGTACTAAGTATGATCCTGTATACTGTGTAACTCTGATGATTACGTTTATCCAGTATATTCTATTGTTCATTATCTGGTGTATTTATTTATTTCTGTTCTACTGTTATCTGTTTATGTGTTATATTCCAAGGATTACCCTTGCCGCCGTCAGTACGAAGTTTGGGGTCGTTGCAATCACACTCTAGTCGCCCGGAGATGATGTTGATAATGACCATAGCATCATCAATATTTATGTTCGGGTTTCGAAAGTGGGATGTCTATATGATTTCAATCGACTGGTGTGAGAACCGAAATTAGATAGGGACTACTGTTGAGATTTGGCATCCAAAACATGATTTTCTGTATATACATCAAAAATTATGAATGTGAAATGTTAATTCACTAATTGATTGATGGTTGTGTTGTTTGATTATTGGTTTGATAATTTTGAACCATTATGCCAAATTGAATCAAATATTGAACTGTATTGAAAAATGATTACAAATGCATGCATATACATGTACTTACATTGAACAGGTCATAGCAAGGAGGCTAGAGCAGAAGAATAAAAATTTTTGCCCGACAAATAGGTACATATTTATTGTATTTCTTTGGGTTTGGATGATTTTATGAGTCGATTGGCTAGCCGCTTGGCTGTTTCTTTTTATTTTTGGATTGAAGAAGGCCATGGGAGGCTATATGAAATATCCCGAAGTCTCCGGTGCAGGGGAGGTTATGGCGAAAATTTTCAAAAATTTAGGGTGTTAGCCAAATTTTTGAAAAATTTGAAAAGTTCTTAGAAACTGAAAAGTTGAAGAACTTAAGCCGTAAAGAAAATAATGGAAGTTGAGTTGATTAGTTAAACAACTTTCAGCTTCGTTCCTTTTCGAGGACAAAAAGTTTTAAGTGGGAGAGATTGTAATAACCCGGAAATTCTGGGCCAATTTAAATTTTTTATTTTGGCAATTTTAATGAAATTTGGATTATTTAAGATGATTTATTTTAAATAATAACGACAATAAATTATTTCGAATAGAAATAGAATGTGTATATATATATATATGAATCGTCGTTAGAATATAAATATTTATTTATATTTATAAAAGGAATTGAAAATGGCGTGGTAGTTCGATAATTCGATTTCAAATTTCAAATGAATATACCGGGTGCCAAATAAAACGAATTTTAGCGAAACCAAAAATATTATAATCTGATTGAGAATATCTTTCCAACGAATCCGAAAAATCTAAATTTCATAGCGGGAATCAAAAGTTACGTCCAGTTGAAAATTCAGAATAGTCGTTATGGAATTCGGGCCCTTAAAAATGGAAATTATGCAAACGACCTCGATTTTCGACGAAACCACTTTTGTTGGATCCGGGATGTCAAGTTTTTGCTAGATTCCAAAATTCATAATTTTTCAAGTCAATATGTGAGCGTGGCAAAGGAAAACGCGTTTGACCAGTATCAGTTGATTTTAATCGACTGGAAAATGGCCATTTTTCAAACTATCTCAAAATTCGATGAAATTAGTTCTATTAGGACCGTATCGTCAATACGAAGCTAGAAAATATTTTTCGAGAATTTTTAGAGTTAGTATGTGGCCCCGGTAAATAGAAATGCGCATTCAAATTCAATATATAGAGTTATATTTTGATTTTGACGAAAACTAATCGAAACAGTCGAATCAGCCTACGATACATATCCCATTGTGTTCGGAATGGGGGTAATTAGCCGTGGATGACAGGCGATGGGTCTCGTTTCAAGATCGAAATTAAAAGTTGCTTTTTGAAATTAAATGATTAAATAAATAAATAAAATAATAAATCTCTCCTCTCCCTTATTTCCTCCTAGGCACCCCCCTCCCGTTCCATTTGAAAATCAAAAGAAAAAAAAATAAGAAAAACGGGATCGACGGCGGGGGGAAAAGCCGCCGCCGCCCCATCGCGGCCGCCGCCTCCAGGTGGTGCGCCCACCACCGAAGACCCCCCTCCTCCTCTCGCACCGCTCTGCCCTCCTTCTTCTCCGATCACCCCGAGCCCCAATCAACTCCAAACCAAAACCCTAGCCGCGCCCCCCTATACCGCCGCCGCCGCTAGCCTAGGGCGTCGCCGCCAGCCTCGTTCCCTTCCCCCTCGATGCTCTCCTCTTATTTTCCCGTTCAAGCCGCGAAAACCCACTTCCTTCCCACCTGACGATGTCAGCAACCGCCACCCCTTGTCCTCCTCTTCACTTCGATTCGCAAGAAACCCCACCTCAAAAATGATGCTGTAAGCTTTGTTACTTTATTTTGTTTATTTCTTTTCATGTTTTAGTTTTTATTTAAGGAAAATAATTCAAAGGATGAAATCAGTTTTCTTTTATAATATAGTAAATGGATAAAGTTTAGATTTTTATCGTTCAAAGATATGATTTTTAATTCAACAAAGCTATGATTTCGTTTAGCGAAAAGATTAGATTTTTTGTTAGCGAATAGATATGGTTTTTAAAATGTTAAAAATATGATTTTTATATTTTTAGAAGAATAAAAATATGATTTTATATAATGTAGAGTAATAAAGATGTGATCTTTATAGAAGTAGCAATGTAAAGATATGATTTTTATAGTATAGAAAGTATAAAAATACGATTTTTATATTATATATAGAATAAAAATTTGATCCTTATATATGTAGCGAAATAAAAATTTGATTTTTATTATATATATGTTGAAATAAAAATGTGATTTTTTATAGCGATGATATAAAAATTCGATCTTTATATTAGAAGTAGGTATAAAAATATAATTTTTATATAGGAAGGAGCGTTATAAAAATATAATCTTTATTGTATGAACACCGTTATAAGAATAGAATTTTTATCTATATAGTAGCGGTGTAAGAATAGAATTTTTATCTATATAGTAGCGGTGTAAAAATAGAATTTTTATCTATATAGTAGCAGTATAAAAATGTGATTTTTATCCATATAGAGTGATTATAAAAATGTGATTTTTATATACATAGCAACAATATAAAAATGTGATTTTTATATATGTAGTGGCTACGGACAATGAAGGTGACAAAAGGCGAGCACGACGAAGATTTCTACATAAGAAGAGTCGTGGCGTTGGTTTAGCTAGTCGGTGAGAACTTCTCACTCTAACTCTTGTTTTTCTAGTTAAAATATATACTAGGATGCAGACGGTGCTTAGCAGCACCCGACACCCGTCGTCCACAGACCATGGACGACTTGTATGCTTGTTTGATGTGTTGTGAAGTTTGTTTGTGATGTTGATGTGAAATGGATGATAAAACATTCATGTGTTGAAATAAATATTTTATCGCTAAAAATATAATTTTTAATAGGAATGTGAATAAATAAATATTCATTTACAAACCGGACGGTTTGTATATGTACATCTATTTAAAGGATATTGATTGGGATGATAAATTTTACACGTCGCCCAACTGCACAAATAATATTCAGGGTTTGTGGATTGAAACCCCACACGGGTGTTGGGATGATATTTGACGTACACTAATCCGAATTGTTTAGTGATATGTCGATCGTTTGATTGACAGACTGTATGAGCATTAATTAGTTATATTTAATGATTATGCAGTTGTGTGGTGCACTTTGGATGATGGTTGATTATTTATCGTTGCTATTATATACATGTGTTGTATGGAATCCATATAATTAACATTATATGGTGATTGATTGGGCCTCATTCCAATCGGGAAAATAAAGAATATTATAAAATATATATTCATGTGTTGAATAGAATAAAGAAGATTCATGTGTTGAATAGAATAAATAGTCATGTGTTGACGATGCTCATGTATTGAGAATATTCATGTGTTGAAACTTATCATGTGTTGAGTAAAATATTTTAACAATAAAATTTACATCTTTATCATATTTAAGATTAAAAACTAACTGGAAACTAGATAATATGAGTGGTTTCCTGGGTATTGATCTGATGTTGATTTCGGCCTTCGGGGTTAATACCTAGGGAATCATTCTCTTACTACTTTACGGTTGGAGTCTGATTAAAAATCAAACGATAGATACCATAATTTTATAAAATATATTAAATAATAAAAATAGTCATGTGTTGACGATGCTCATGTGTTGAGAATATTCATGTGTTGAAAGAAATATAGATTCATGTGTTGAATAGAATAAATATTCATTTGTTGAATAAAATAACGAAGATTTTGAAATATATATAAAGCCGTGTTGATTAGAGATGCGCCATTATGACGTGAACGATATTTATATCGTTTATATTCGTTTTTATAATGAATATAGAAAAAGAGGTGATTTCAAAATATAACGTTTTGAAAATATTATCATTTATATAGTAATGATATGAAATATTCAAATTTGATTTGAAATTGAATATGAAGTTGAATTTGTTTTGAAAACGAATTTAAAACGATTTATAAAACACGTTTTGAATTGAAATCGACGAAATATATATAATATAATATATATATATATTATATATAAAATGGCCTGAATAGAACGCGCCGCGCCGTGGTAGTTCACGAATTTCGACCATTGACTTCAAATTGACGTTGCGGGAGATCCGACCGTCGGATTCTCCTGAAACCGGAACCGTTGGGTTCGTATCGAAAAGAGCTTTCCAATGAATATTGGAAATTCGAAATCTAACGGTTGGATTTGGAATTATGTCCAAATCAAATTTGGAAAAGGTCGTTGTAAGTGCAGTTTGGTGGCAGTTATTGAAAACCAACTGTACGGGCCTTGATAAAATTATTAAAAATATTAATAATTTTTGTAAAATCATAATATATGAATTAGAAAGAACTGGGATGAAAATTTTCACATTTGAAAGGATAAAAATATATTATTATCGAAATGAACTAGTTTTGAACTAGAATTAAAATCAATTTATTTTTGAAATAAATAAATTGAATTTGATAGTGGTTTTTAAAATAATCAGAATTTCCAATACGTGAATTGGAATGGATTAGAATCGAAATTAACTTCGGAATATTTCAATGTTGGATTTCGTGATTGTACAGATATTGTTATGGAAATTTGAAAGATATATTTATATCGTTATTTCCAATAAGATATTTGTTGGTCGTAGAATTTGATATTGAATATAAGCCGATATATTTTCTATACAGAGCCTTGTATTTAATATCAAACGTGATTTGGGTTTGTCGTGAGTGGTGTCTTCATTAACACTGTTCTCAAGCCCAGTTGAGAAAAAGATTAAATCTTTCTATTTAGATTTAATGAAGTGTACCAATTAAATATTATTAATTGGAATTGAATTTGAAGTGATTTTTGGGTTTATCGTGAGCGGTGTTTTGAATAACACCTGTTCTTTAACCCGATTAACAATAGAAAGTGATTTTGGGTTTATCGTGAACCGTGTTTTAGATGACGTTGGTTCTTTAACCCAGTTAAAGACAGGACATTGATTTGTGGGAAAATTAAAACTAAGTGAAGTTTTAATGAATCTGTAGTTAGATTGAATTGTGAATTGATAATTTAAGTTATCAAATTTGGAAAGTGATCGAGAATGGAGTATCACCAGTTTTGCTCCAAAGCGATAGTTAAATCTTTAATTAGATTTGAAAGTGAAATGGTAATTAATTTTACCGATAATACCGTGGCGTTAGATATGGAGTATTACCAGTTTGTCTCCATGGGATGAATAGGTTGGGATTGGGAAATATAATAAAAAATTACTTCGGTGTGGTTCGCTAATCCCGACTAGTTTGGAAAACCATAATATGGTTTGAAATGATATCCAAAGGAAGATTAAAGAATAAATTTAGAAGAATTTATCTTTGATAAAATTAATGGGAACCTTTCCCTAAGAATGTGAAAATTTGAATAAAGGAATATTCTGAATTGGAATGAGGCGTATGTTGTGTTTGTGCAACATTTGCTTATTATATACGCGGGTTATTCGGAAAGGTCGGGTTTATACCCATTCTGAATAACCAATTCGACAATAAGTCGAAGAGGAAGACGGTGGTTGAAGACCGGAAATCTTCACATCGTTTGGATGATTATTGATGATCTTGATTGGGCTGTACACCCAAGAGGAGGGAATCACTTGGTGATAATCCAGACGTACTTGGAGATGGATGGATATGCGAGGAAAGTGCCTCCGGTTTCGTTCAGACCCAGAACGAACTTGTAAATGGACTGTGTGTCTGACATGGGATTTTATTCTGTGTTGATTGTCTCTATTAAATATACATTTGTTTGGCGGCGGAGAATTTATCCTCTTGCTTAACGCCCTTCTCTGAGACGTACGAGCTCAGAGATTGTATATCGAAGGACATCAGTCGCATGGAGTGAATTGCCCGTGTGGCACGCCTAAGTGGAAAATGATCAAGGCTTCTGTTGAAAAGAAAAGTCTTATGATTGATGATCAAAGCACGGCCTGTGTGGCGCAACTTTGTGTATAGCGTTAATTCGCGAGCCTCACACCTCGGTATGAGTCAAAAACGGGATAGTGACTGCAGGGAGAGCACAACGTTTCTTTCTAGCTAGTGGTGGTGTCAGTGCTTAAACTGGCTGACATTTATATACTTTTCACCTGTGTGGTTGTTGGAATGCGAGGCGCCTCAGAAATAGGTCTGTTAGGACCGGGAAACGTGTGTTCAGGAATTGCCAATCCTCAAAAGTAAGAGTGGACCAGCCCTGAAGATTCAAGGATCGCTGTGTGTGGTCCTGAGACATTTGCTAGAGTGTCTCGAACAGAGAGGAGCTTGCCCCTTGCCTCGACTCATGATGGAATACAATTTCCAATACGTGACTTGCGGTTTTATTTGTAGAGCCTAGTATGGCGACATGATATACGGTAGCCGTCTATGATTGACATT
Source organism: Allium sativum (assembly GCA_030737875.1). NCBI lineage: Eukaryota > Viridiplantae > Streptophyta > Magnoliopsida > Asparagales > Amaryllidaceae > Allium > Allium sativum. The sequence continues at coordinate 103,729,092 of CM060920.1, read as the reverse complement.
TATAATTGAAAATGTTTTGACACTATACACTAATAATAGTATCAAATGATTTGTTTTAAACGTACCAAGCATGTTTGGCTATTATAAGGGAAAACCCTATCCTCCGGCTTGCGTTGCATTGTGTGATGGGACGTGGGTCTTATAATAGATTCATTTTTCCAAAAAGCATTGCGTTGTTTTGTTATATGCACTAGTGTTCTTGGAAGGAAACCCGTTCCGTGTCATACGGCGTGGTCCCTTGAATTACTCTCTTTTAAAGTAAAGTTTTAAATAACTGTTTTAGTTCTCACACCAGTTACATGACTGACCTGGAGTTTATTGTTTTAACCTAAACTCTGGGTGCCCCTATTTTCTACACGGGCAGCTAGTAGTTTTGTTTTTGCAGATTTATATTCACAGGATCCTGATTTACAGCTGGAACGATACTCGAAAAGCTCTGTATCCGTGTATTACTTCTAGTTGTGTTTTGTATTATTTTCCGCTACTATGTAATTTATTGTAATCTCTGATATTCTCTGTTGTGTAATATTTATCCATACTCTGTATATTCTAGTATTCTGATGGAATTGTTGTAATAAACAATGAAATGTTCTTCTGTTTGTGTTCTGATTGGTCTTGTCCTCAACGCAATTCGGGCTTTCCTTACCGGGGAAGTTCGGATCGTGTCACTTGAGTCTTATAAAAGTTTCATTTTTCTAAAGAGCATTGCGCAGTTATTTTATGCACTGGTATTCTTGTGAGGAAACCCGTTCCACGTTAGCGGCGAGGTCCCTTGATTTACCTAACTTTAAAATCAAGTTAATAACTATTTTTGAGTTCTCATACCAGTCCCATGACTGACCTGGAGTTTATTTTTTTAACCCAAACTCTGGGTGCCCATACTTTCCACACGGGCAGCTAGTAGTTTTGGTTTTGTAGATTTATTTTCACAGGATCTTGGTTTACAGCTAAAGCGATATTCACAAAGCTATGTATCCGTGTATTTCTTTCGGTTGTACTTTGTATTATTTTTTCGCTGCTACTTAAATGTAATTTAAATCTCTGATATTGTATTTATCAAATGTAAAATATTTATTCATACTCTGTTATATTCTTGTACTATGATGTAATTGTTGTAATAGCAATAAAAATGTTCTTCTGTTTGTGTTCTGATGAGTGTTGTTCTCAAAGCAATCCATACTTTCCTTTACGGGGAGGTTTGGGTCATTACATTTGGTATCAGAACTTAGGTTTACAGAGCTCGAGAACAAGACACATTAGAACCGAATGAAAGAATTCATCAGAGATTGGATTAGTTATATCCAATAAGAATAACTCGTTAGAGATGGGATCAGTAGTATCCTAGAACGAGTGTTAAGAGTGTTATTTTTAAAATAAATAAAAATGAAAACTAACTTTGTTTTGAAAATTTAAATCTTTTTATACGTATTTCATTATTTATTTTATATTGAATTTTGGACAATCGAGTATATAAAGATTTGCATATATGCTAGCTAGCGTATGTACGAAGTCCCAAATATACTGGATAGATATATAATCACACTTTAGTCGCCCGAAGATGTTCTGATGGTGGTGCGAAACATCATCAGAATTTATGTTCGAGTTTCGAAAGTGGTATATCTGTATATTTCCATTGACTGGTGTGAGAACCAAAACTAGATAGGGTTTATTGCTATGATTTGCACTGAGAATATGATTTTGGACCATATATAAAAGTTACATATATTTGAAAAGGTAATCATCCAATTGATTGCTGGTTGTGATGTTTGATAATTAGTTTAACTAATTAAAGTATTGGAATAATAATTAATTTAACCACTATAAGAAAGAATGATAAATTTAGCTAAATCGAATTTAATATCGAATTAAATTGGAAATTGATTAGAATTGAAAGTTGAGTAGGTTAGTTAAACAACTTTTAGCTCCATTTCTTTTGGAGGACGAAAAGATTTTAAGTGGGGGAGATTGTAACAACCCGGAATTTCAGAACAAATTTAAAATTTTATTTTTGATCGATTTAATGAATTTCAGATATTTAAAATGATTTATTTTAAATAATAATGACTGAAAATTTATTTTAATCGAAGTTAGAATTTATAAATTAATATTAATTATATTACGAGCCTGAAATGGCGTGGTAGTTTGAAATTTCAGTATTAAAACTTCAATAAATATATGAATTCATTATAAGTCAGAATTGGACAAAACAAGAAACGCTAGGATTGCATTAATGATATCTTTCTAATGAATATAAGAAATTAAGATCATAAATTTTGGGGCCAATTAAATTTTTTTCATTTATTTTAGGAATTTTAATGAGTTTTTGATATTTAAAATAATAATGAATAAAAATTGATTTAAATTGAAGTTCGAATGAATAATTTAATTTTAATTATAATAGGAGTTAGAAAAAGCGCGGTAGTTTGAAAAGTCAAACTTGAACTTTGACTAACCGTAAAGGATGCGAAATAAATCGGATTTTAGTGAAACAAAAAATATTAGAATTTATTTAAAAATATCTTTCTAACAAATCTGAAAAATCGAAATTTCATAGCAGGAATCAAAAGTTATGTCAAAATTAAAATTTATAAAGGTCGCTATGAAATTTATTATATATAAAGGTCAAAAATGCTACTTTTTGCATACGAAGGAATTTGGACTCGAAACCACTTCCATTGAGTTCAGAACGACGTTTCTGCATTTAAAAAGTACAAACACTTATATATTTCGAGTTTCGGAAATTATTTGTTTAAAAATTTATTTTTAAAATTTAATATATACGCCTTGAAAAAGTCATTTTTCAAACTGGCTCAGAATTGAACGAAATTAATTTTCCTAGGTCCGCAGCATCAAAACATAGCTAAATATATTTTTTGGGAATTTTTGAAGTAAATTTGTGGCCCTGGTGAATTTAATTGTACGACAGAATTAATTTAATAGAGGATTTAATTATTAAATTAAATAATTCAGGCCACGGACAGCCGTTTGGGCTGACGGGACCTAGCCCATTGGATCCGGAACAGGGGCTATTGGCTAGGATCAACTCTGGTTGGACTGAAAACGGAGTTATTTAGAACTTATGGATTTCATTGCAAAATTATCATAAAATATTATAAATAATGGAAAATTAAAAACCCTAAGTTACTATTCATTGTCATCTGTAGCCGCCATCTTACTGATTCCATGGCCACCGCACTCCGAAATTCATTCACCAATTTCTCCTCCTCCTCCATGAATTAGCCCTCACCTCTCTTGACTTTATCGAAGCCCTCGTCCTTCTCTTCGATTCCATACTAGTTGATCGTCACCAGGAGGCACATGCACCGAGAACGGACCCTCCAAACTCACCACCTTCGAACCATCGCCGGGCCAACGTCACAACACTGTGAGCTTCACCGCGGTGGGACCCCCAGGCACTTCGGCCTCCTCCCTTCGTCGTGTCGGTGCCTGAACAACCTCCAGTGCCTTGTTCTGCATGCAAACAGCAACCCTAGGACGGAACCCATAGTGGAAAGATACGGCTTGTTTTCTGTATAAGGTAGAAGAAGGGTATGGAAACAATTTTAAATATTTAATTAATTTGAAATGTTTCTAATCTTAATTAAATCATAACAAATTCATACGATCTCGAAATTTATTGATTTCAGAGACGTTGCGATCGTGAAGCCGAATACTACGCTTCAGAACTGACTAGGACTGATTCTGGACCTTTTGAATTTTTGATCTGAATTTGAATTAAGGTGAGAATCTCTGATTTAATTATCTAATTTATTTAATTAATTATTTTATCGATGTTGAATGATTAATAGTAGGTTATCTATTCAGATCTGTGTTGTAATTGTTGTTCTGATGAGTGGTTTGTATTGTATTGTATTGAATTGAATTGTTTAGATCCGTTCTTGTGTGACGGCAAGGAATTTCGCTCGATCCGAATCGGTCGCTAAACCGACAAAGACCGTTCGAAACCCCTGATCGTTTTGAGAACAGGACAAATTGGAATGCAAACAGAAGAACATTTCATTGTTTATTGCAACAATTCCATCAGAATATAAGAATATACAGAATATAAATGAATAAAATACATTCGATAAATATCAGAGATTACAATAAATTACATAGCAGCGGAAAATAATACAAAGCACAGCTGAAGGTGATATACGGATACAGAGCTTTCCGGATATCATTCCAGCTGTAAACCAGGATCCTATGAATATAAATCTACAAAACCAAAACTACTAGCTGCCCGTGTAGAAAATAGGGGCACCCAGAGGTTAGGTTAAAACAATAAACTCCAGGTCAGTCATGTGACTGGTGTGAGAACTAAAACAGTTATTTAAAACTTTACTTTAAAAGAGAGTAATTCAAGGGACCGCGCCGTATAACACGGAACGGGTTTCCTCCCAAGAATACCAGTGCAAAGAATAAACAACGCAATGCATTTTCGAAAAATGAAGCTATTATAAGACCCAGGTCCCATCAAACAATGCAACGCAAGCCGGAGGATAGGGTTTCCCTTATAATAGCCAAACATGCTTGGTATGTTTAAAACAAATCATTTGATACTATAATAAGTGCATAGTGTCAAAACAATTTCAATCATAAATATAAATCATAGACGGCATGAGTGCCCCATCCCACTATGTCGCCATACTAGGCTCTACAAATAAAACCGTAACACACGTATTGGAAATTGGATTTCCGTCATGAGTCGAGGCAAGGGGCAAGCTCCTCTCCGCTTTCGAGGCACTCTAGCAAATGTCTCAGGGCTACGCACTCTGGGAAACCCTTGGATGCTTCAGGGCCAGTCCTCTCTTACGTTTGAGGATTAGTTATTCCTGAACACACGTTTCCCGGTCCTTACAGACCTAAAATCGAGGCGCCTCATCCAACAGCCACATAGGTGAAAAGTATATAAATGTCAGGGCTGGTAAGTCACTGACACCACCAAAGCTAGAAAGAAACGTCGTGCTCTCCCTGCAGTCCTTATCCCGTTTTTAACTCATACCGAGGTGTGAGGCTCGCGAATTCACGTTATACACAAAGTTGCCACGTAGGCCGTGCTTTGATCATCAACCACAAAACTTTGCTTTTCAAAAGAAGCCTTGATCCATGCAACTCAGCATGCCACACAGGAAATTCATGCCATGCGACTGATGTCCATCGATATACAGCCTTTGAGCTCGTACGTCTCAGAGAAGGGCGTTAAGCAAAAGAATAAATTCTCCGCCGCCAAACAGATGTATATTTTATAGAGATCAATCAACACAGAATAAAATCCAATGTCAGACACACAATACATTTACAAGTTCGTTCTGGGTCTGAACGAAACCGGAGGCACTTTCCTCGCATATCCATCGATCTCCAAGTACGTCTGGACGACCACCAACTATTTCCATCCTCTTGGGTGTACAGGCCAATCAGGATCATCAGTAATTATCCAAACGATGTGAAGACTTCCGGTCAACCACCGTCTTCATCTTCGACTTATCGTCGAATCGGTTATTCAGAATGGGTATAAACCCGGCCTTTTCGAACAACCCGCGTATATTAAAAACAAATGTTACACAAACACAACATGCGCCTCATTCCAATTCATTAGTCACTAACCGTAAATTAGCAAGAGAACAATTCCCCAAATATTAACCCCGAAGGCCGAAACCAACATCAGATCAATACCCAGGAAACCATCCTTCTTAACTAACCTACAGCTTGTTTCTAAATGTCCTATTCTTAGGGAAAGGTTCCCATTAATTTTATCAAAGATAAATTCTTTAAATTTTATTCTTTAATCTTCCATTGGATGTCATTTCAAACCAAATTATGTTTTTCCAAACTAGTCGAGATTAGCGAACCGCACCGAAGTAATTATTTATTTTATTTCCCAATCCCAAACCTATTCATCCCATGAAGCAAAACTGGTAATACTCCATATCTAACACCACGGTGTTATCGGTAAAATTAATTACCAATTCACATTCAAATCTAATTAAAGATTCAACTATCGTCTGGAACAAAACTGGTGATACTCCATTCTCGGTCGCTTTCTAAATTTGATAATTTAAATTATCAATTCACATTTCAATCTAATTAAAGATTCATTAGAACTCCTTTTACTGGGTTAAAGAACTAATGTCATTTAAAAACAGTTCACGACAAACCCAAATCACATTCTATTGATTATCGGGTTAAAGAACAAGTGTTATTTTGTAACGACCCAGAAAATCTGAACCAATTTAAAATTTTTAAAATTGGCTAAAATAATGGATTTTAAATATTTAAAATAAATATTTTAAATAAGGGCAATGAAAAGTGAGTTGAATCGACAATTGAAAACGAATATAATTAATTATAATTATAAACAAGGCTTGAAAAGGCGCTGCAGTTTCAAAAAATTGAATTCAAACTTTGTCGGACTGTACCGGATGCAAAACAAAACGGATTTTAGCGAAACCAAAAATATTTAAATCTGTTAGTGATTACCTTTCTATTGAATCTTAAAAATCTAATTTTCATAGCGGAAAACAAAAGTTATGGCCGAATGAATTTTCGGAAGGGTCGATATGGAATTTATATAGCCCGTGAAAATGGCCATTTTGCATACGACCTCGGAATTCGACGAAACCACTTTTGTTGGATCCGGGATGAGAAGTAATTGCTAGGTTTCAAATTTCATAATTTTTGAAGCTAGTATGTGAGCGTGGCAAAGGAAAATGTGTTTTGGTCAATTATAGTTAAATAGGATCGACCAAAAATGGGCCTTTTTGCAAACGGTCTCAGAATTCGACGAAACTAGTTTTGTTGGGACCGTATCGTCAAAACATAGCTAGATTTATTTTTCTGGAATTTTTCGAATCAGCTTGTGGCCCTGGCAAATTGAAATGTACGTTCAAATTAAATATTGAATGTTTTATATTTTGATTTGAATGGAAATTGACTGAAACAGTCGAATTGGCCTACGAAACATATCCCATTGTGTTCGGAATGGGGGTAAAACGCTAGGGACGACAGTCGTTGGGTTTGATTTCGAGTTCGTCCAAGAAAACCCCAATTTTTGAATTTAATATAACATCGGCCAATAGGATTTTTTTATTTCTTTAATTTAAAAATATAAAAAAAAACAAAAAAACCCGTAAACCCTTATTTCGAACGGCGGCCAGCGTTCAAGACTTCTCGCCCATTTTCCGGCAAAACCACGCCTCGATAGACCTCCCTCCAGTTGAACTTTTTAGAGTACTCTCCTCCCTCTTCCCATCCATACCAGTGGCGCCTCCTACCATCGCCTGTACGACGAGGTCCATCGCCTCAAACTTCCGCCGTTCGAGCCGCCAGAACTTCCTCCAGCTGCCGCCGAGTTTGACCTCGCGGGTAGCGCCAGGTGCGCCTCTCGACGCTCTACGCGGTGGTGCTGGCTGATTGCTCCCTAGCTTCGCGGATTGAACGCAGGATTGAAACCTAGTTTCGAATCAAATAACTGAGGTGCGGTTTATATTTTATAAACTGTTTTCAACTTTTAAAAGTGTCGCAAATTCATGTTATCGAAGAAAAATCATATCTTTTTGCTATGTTAACGAAATTCGATGAAACAGGAAACATCGTGACCGTGTGGACGCCTTCTACATTCTAGAAGAGACCGCATATTTTTCTGAGCCTTCTGCTATTTTTGGTGGAGTGGAACCCATTGTGAGATTTCTGATTTAAAAACAATATGGAAAACGACGATGTATAAATTATATAGTCGATGTATGAGTTATATAAGCGTTGTACACCACATGTATAAGCGTTGTATAAGTTGTACGTTCGATGTATAAGTTGTATATGCGTTGTAAAAATTATATATGTGTTGAAATAAAAGTGAATTGCTATATATAAATATATATATATATATACGCCCCTCGTCCACAAACCATGGACGATATTTATTGATTGTGATTGGTTTAAAAATTGATTGATAGCGAATGGTTGTTTGGGATTATTTGTGGTTGATATTGATTGATTGTGGTTGAAAAATACCCATTTGTGGTTGAGAAATGTTTGGTTGAAACCACATAGGATTAGTTTGTGGAAATGAAATAAATATATACATGCCGCCTGCGTGCGAACTAGATGCATGATCCCCATTGTCAAAAACCACGAGGTTTTAAGGTAGAGCGAGGAGCCGTACTAGGGACGGTCCCGGTTTTAACTACCCTGCCGTTATGCTGCCGAAATTTTCCGAAATATACATGTGTTAGAATAATTTTCATTCATTGAAATAAATTACATATGTTGAAAGAATATTCATGTGTTGAGTTGCAATTCATTCGTTGAGTTGAAATTCATGTGTTGAATATTATTTGAATTTAAACAAATAGTTTTAGCGATAAAAATCACATTTTTATATATATACAAACTATAGAGAACATTCATGTGTTGAATTGAAATTCGTTCGTCGAGTTGAAATTCATGTGTTGAATGTTATCGTATTTTAAAATAAAATGAATAGACAATAAAAACTACATTTTTATTGTGAATATGAAGTGTTAAAAACATTCACGTGTTGAATAAATATTTTTGATGATAAAAATATTCCTTTTATCATGTATACGCTTTGATAAAAATACACATGTGTTGAAATAAATAATAGTTTGCTAGAAATATTATTATTGGCTTTGTTCTGCATATATATACATGTGTTGAACAGGAAAAATGGATTAGCTGTAGGGTAAAGAAATTATTTGCGTGCCCGACAAATAGGTAAGCCTTGATGAGTTGGCTGCGCAATTTTATTTTTATATCAACTCCTGTGAATGCCATTGGATGCGGAGTGCTGGTTATTCTGTGTGAAATAATAAATATCGCCATAGGATAGTAACAATTAAATTTGAACTACGCTACATGGCATACTTCTTGACGATAGGCATACTTCATCATATTCCACATAAGCAATTGGAGCTTGTGTGACGAGGTGGAAGATTTACCATACGAGCGAGAGGCTTGTATGGCGATGATTATATACTACAGGTTGAACTGATGACTGATATGGACTCTATAAAATATAACGATAAATTGCCAGATTAATAAAAACCCCACACGGGTCTGGAGTTGACAATAATCACGTCTCTCTAGTTATTAGATACGGCACATGGACTATTTATTTCCACACGGAAACGGGGTGACGAGAATTTATTCTCTGGAGTGATTATCTATACATGCTCCCCCGTAAACACCAGAATATATCACTATAAATATGTGAATGCTTTTTAGGATTTATTGGGTACCTAACACGGCCCAATAAATTTCCAAACCCCTCCCCGTACAAAGGAGGCTATGGTGAAATTTTTCGAAATATTAAGGCGTTAGTGAAATATTTGAAGTGAAAACGAAGTTGAAAATATAGAATGAACTATAGTTGGAATTATAGAATGAACTATATTTATATACATATATAAATATAAATAAAATTAAAACGAAACGTGGCCGTGCAGTTCGCATTTTGAAACCGTGATTTCAAACGATTATACCGGGAAATCCGACCATCGGATTTTCCTGAAATCGCAACCGTTGGGTCCGCTTTGGAAAAATCTTTCCAACGGCACCAACTTTGTAAAAATCCAACGGTTGGATTGTCTGGAATGTTTAATTCAAATCTAAAGAAAAACAGCGCCAGAAACGATTATATTTATATATATATATATATATATAAATATAATTATATTTAATCGAATAACGACGCTGCAGTTCGTATTTTGAAATCGAAACTTCAAACGATTGTACCGGGAGATCCGACCGTCGGATTTTCCCGAAACTGGAACCGTTGGATTCGTTTTGAAAAGACCTTTCTAATGATGTAAATTTTGTGAAGATCCAACGGTTAGATTTTCAGGTATGTGTAAATCAAATCTGAAGAAAAACAGCGCCACGGTCGCGTTAAGGCCCGAAGCGTCGTTTTGAATAAATTGGCTATTTTAAAATAAATAAAAATAGCGATAAATCGTTATAAAATATCATCAACGATATGGAATGGAAATAAACTGAATTTGCTCGATTTATGTGGTATTTGATGGTTGAATGTGTTTGGTGTGAAAATTACATTATAGAACAAAATTGGTGTGGTCGAATGATTTAACCATTGAAATAAATTGATTTGAAATTCTAAATATACGTGAATTATTTGAAAAGGCCGAGTTAACTCTCATCTCAAATAATTGACCGACGATTGAAAGTCGAAGATGAAGACGGTGGTCGAAGACCGGAGATCTTCACCTCGTTTGGATGGTAACCGAGGTCCTGATTGGGAGGCATCCCGAAATATGGATAATGAGTGGTGATCGTCCAGACGTACGTGGTGATCGATGGGTTTGCGAGGTATATAGTGCCTCTGGTTTCGTTCAGACCCAGAACGGACTTGTAAATGGACTGTGTGTCTAACATTGGAGTTTATGCTATGTTGACTGATTTCTGTTAAATATACATCTGTTTGGCGGTGGAGAATTTATTCTTTTGCTTAACGCCCTTCTCTGAGACGCACGAGCTCAGAGGTTGTATATCGATGGACATCAGTCGCATGGCATGAATTACCTGTGTGGCATGCTAAGATGTAGTGATCAGGGCTTCTGTTGAAAAGCAAAGTCTTGTGGTGATGATCAAAGCACCGCCTGTGTGGCGTAGCTTTGTGTATAACGTGAAATCGCGAGCCTCACACCCCGGTATGAACCAGAAACGGGAGAAGGACCTCAGGGAGGGCATGCGTTTCTTTCTAGCTAGGGTGGTGTCAGTGACCTACCAGCCCTGACATTTATATACTTTTCACCTATGTGGTTGTTGCTGTTGCGAGGCGCCTCGGTTAGATCGGACGATCCGGGTCCGTTGGAGTCATTCGTTGGCTCGTTTACGCCCCAAAGGGCGGGGAAACGTATTGTTCAGGCATTTTAATCCACATCGGTGGACCGGCCCTGTCGCTCCCAGGGTCGATGCGCTCTGACCCTGTGGCTCGGGCTAGAGAGTCACGAAGTCGGTAAGGACTATCTTTTGCCTTGGTTCATGACGGAAATCCAATTTCCAAATACGTGACTATGCGGTTTTGATTGTATATATATATGGCGACATGATATATGGTACCCATGCCGCCTATGATTGATAGTTATGATTCGAAATTGTTTTCAAAACATATAAACACTAGCAATAATATCAATTGCCTTTGTTTTATTCGTATCAAGCATATTTTGGCCGTTATAAGGTAAAACTCTATCCTCCGGTTTGCGTTGCATTGTGTAATGGGAACTGAGTCTTATAATGGCTTCATTTTTATAAAAATATATTGCGTTGTTTAAAAGAAAGTTTTGTTTTAAAGCACTGGCAATCCAATGGAGTAAACCCGTTCCATGAAAGTGGCGTGGTCCTGTGATTAGCCATATTATATATGTGTTGAATAGATTTATCATACCAGTCCCATGACTGACTCGTAGTTTGTTTCACTTTCAAACTCGGGTGCCCCTTTTTCTACATGGGCAGCCTTGTATTCAGGTTTAACTGGTTCTGTCTGGATAGCTGGAGCTGAAGATGGATTCTATCATTTATCTCTTTTTATGTTGTTCAGCTCCTATTGTACATTATGTTTATTTTCCGCTGTAGACATTTATGTATAGCTGAACTGTATTTGTACTAAGTAAGATCCTGTATACTGTGTAACTCTGATGATTACTTTTATCCAGTATATTCTATTGTTCATTATCTGGTGTATTTATTTATTTCTGTTCTGCTATTATCTGTTTCTGTGTTATATTCCACGGATTACCCTTGCCGCCGTCAGTACGGGGTTTGGGGTCGTCTCATATTTAAAACACCGTTCACGATAAACCCACAAATCAATTCTAATTCAATTTCAATTTATTTATTTAAAAATAGTCGGGTTTTAATTTTAGTTCAAAACTAGTTCATTTCGATAAAAATCTATTTTTATCTTTACAAATGTGGGATTTTTCATCCCAGTTTCTCACAAATCATTTCTTATGATTTTACACAAATTATTGATATTTTTGATAATTTTATCAAGGCCTGTACAGTCGATTTCCAACAACGGCCATCGAACTGCACTTACAGCGACCTTTTTCAAATTTGATTTGGACATAATTGCAAATCCAACCGTTAGATTTCAATTTTCTAATATTCGTTAGAAAGCTCATTTCGATACGAACCCAACGGTTCCGGTTTTAGGAGAATCCGACGGTCGGATCTCCCATGATGTCCGTTCGAAGTCAATGGTCAAAATTTACGAACTGCCGCGGCGCGGCGCGTTCTATTAAGGCCATTATATATAATATATATATATATATATTATATATATTTCGTCGATTCCCCTTTTAAACAAATTTTATAAATCGTTTCATATTTGTTTCAAAAACAATTTCAACATTCATTTCAAATTCAAATCGATTTCAATTCTATTTCAAATTCGTTTTCTATTCAATTCAATTCAAATTCGTTTTCTATTCAATTCAATTCAAATTCGTTTTCTATTGAATTCAATTCAAATTCGTTTTCTGTTCGATTCAATTCAAATTCGTTTTCTATTCAATTCGTTTTTCATTTACTAAATATTCGATTTTTAAATCTCTTTTCAATATTCATTACAAAACGAATATAATCGATATAAATATCGTTCGCGACAAAATAGCGCATCTCTAATCAACACGGTTTTATATATTTCAATAATTCTGTTATTCTATTCAACAAATGAATATTTATTCTATTCAATACATGAATCTATATTTTAGTCAACACATGACTAATCTCAACGAATGAGTACCGTCCACGTGTGACTATTTTTGTTATTTAATATATTTTATAAAAATTATGGTATCTATCGTTTGATTTTAAATCAGACTCCAACCGTAAATTAGTAAGAGAACGATTCCTTAAATATTAACCCCGAATGCCGAGACCAACATCAGATCAATATTTAGGAGACCACTCATCTTATCTATTTTCCAGTTAGTTTCTAATCTTATATATGATAAAGATGTAAATTTTATTGTTGAAATATTTCGTTCAACACATGACTAACCTCAACGAATGAGTACGGTCAACACATGAACCTTTATTTTATAATGTAAAGATGTTTATTTTAATGTTAAAACATTTCGTTCAACACATGACTAACCTCAACGGATGAGTACGTCAACACATGAACCTTTATGTTATAATATAAAGATGTAAATTTTATTGTTAAAACCTTTCGTTCAACACATTACTAACCTCAACGGATGAGTACGGTCAACACATGAACCTTTATTTTATAATATAAAGATGTAAATTTTATTGTTAAAACATTTTGTTCAACACATGACTAACCTCAACGGATGAGTACGGTCAACACATGAACCTTTATTTTATATTATTCTTTATTTTTCAAATTGGAATGAGGCCCAATCAATTACCATACAAAGTTAATTATATGGATTCCATACAACACATGTATATAATAGCAACGATACATAATCAACCATCATCCAAAGTGCACTACACTGTATAAGCATCAAATATAGATATCTAACGCTTATAACAGCCTGTCAATCAATCGATCGACATACAACTAATTATTGGGATTAGTGTATGCCGTATTTTATCCCAATACCCATGTGGGGTTTCAAACAATCAAACACAGATTTTATTTGTGCAGTTGGGCGATGTGTAAAATTTATCGACCCAATCAATATCAGCCAAATCAGTGTATATAAACAAATCGGCCGATTTGTTTATAAATATTTATTTATTCACTTTCACGTTAAAAATTATATTTTTAACGACAATTAATTTATTTCAACCATCTACATTTTATTATCGATTTCACATCAACAACACAAACAAATTTCACAACACATCAATCAAACAAACAAGTCATCCATGGTCTGCGGACGACGGGTGTCGGGTGCTACTAAGCACCGTCTGCATCCTAGTATATATATAACTAGAAAAGAAATTTAGAGTGAGAAGTTCTCACCAAAGCTAATCTAACTCCACGACTCTTCTTATGTAGAAGTCATCGCTGTCCTCGCCTTTTGTCACTTTCGTTGCCCGTAGCCACTACATATATAAAAAAACACATTTTTATATTCTTGCTATGTATATAAAATCATATTTTTATAATTACTCCATATGGATAAAAATTCTATTTTTACATCGTTACTACATAGATAAAAATTCTATTTTTACATCGTTGTTCATATAATAAAGATTATATTTTTATCATGCTATTCTCTATATAAAGATTTCGCCTTTTCATATATAAAGATTTCGCCTTTTCAAATATAAAGATTTCGCCTTTTTATATCCTTCTATAATATAAAAATCATATTTTTAATATGCCACTAGTATAAAAATTATATTTTTAACTTTTCTATATTATAAAAATTATATTTTCTACTTCTACAATATAAAAGATTATATTGTTTTTCCTAATTAAAAATCATATTTTTCTTTTATGAAAAATCATATTTTTATTCCACCAAATCATATATTTTTAACCTATATATAAAAAAAACGTTTCTTTGCTACGATATATACGAATCTTTTGTCATTAAAAATCATCGCTTTCTAATGTTAAAAATCTTTCCTTTCCACGATTAAAAATCGAGTCTTTAACATTTAAAAAAAAACCTAGCTTTGTAAATAATAAAAATCATAACTTTACTATCCTAAAAACCATAACTTTAAGGAGTTAAAATCGAAAAGAAAACTCACATTCTTTTATATAGTTTCGACCAGCTCCAAATCTATTGAACAAGCAACACATAGCGTCAGAGAATTCAGCGAACCCACATCCTTAATCCATCGAGCATTGAAGGGGAAGAGGGGTTTTCCGCGAGCTGTGATGGAGAGGGGCTGCCGTGCTTTGGATTGGAGGAGGGGTGCGGAAATCGATTTAGAAGAGGGGGAGGAGGAAGAAGAAGAAGGGGAAGGCGGCGCGGTGGTTTCAATTGGAGGAAGAGGGGAGGGAGAAGCGACAGCCGTGAGGGGGAGGGGGTCGTGATGGGAGTGCGCCGCCACCTGGGGCACGGCGGTGGGCGGCGCTGCCCTAGGGGGGCTCGATGGCGGTTCTTCCGCCTCCGTCCTCCCTCCATTTTTTTATTTCCTTTTTTTATTTCTGTTGAAAACGTTGAAGGGAGGAAGGGAAAAGAAAGTAAGGGGGGCTATATGTAAATGTTTATAAAATAATTAATTTAATTCCAAAAAGGTACTTTTTATTTCGACCTCGAAACGAGACCCATCGCCTGTCGTCCATAGCTAATTACCCCCATTCCGAACATAATGGGATATGTATCGTAAGATGATTCGATCGTTTCGATCTGTTTTCGTCAAAATCAACATATAACTCTATATATTGAATTTGAACGTGCATTTCAATTTACTAGGGTCACATACTAACTCGAAAAATTGCAGAAAAATATTTTTAGCTTCGTATTGACGATACGGTCCTAACAAAACTAATTTCGTCGAATTCTGAGACCGTTGGAAAAATGGTCATTTTCCAGTCGATTAAAATCAACTAAAACTGGTCAAACACGTTTTCTTTTGCCACGCTCACATATTGATTCGAAAAATTATGAAATTTGAAACCTAGCAATAATTTGACATCATGGATCCAACAAAAGTGGTTTCGTCGAAATCCGAGGTCGTTTGCAAAATTCCCATTTTTAAGGGCCTGAATTCCATTGCGACTACTCAGAATTTTCAACTGGACATATCTTTTGATTCCCGCTATGAAATTTTGATTTTTCGGATTCGTTGGAAAAATATTCTCTATTAGATTCAAATATTTTTGGTTTCACTAAAATCCGGTTTATTTTGCACCCGGTACATTCAATTGAAGTTTGAAATCGAATTATCGAACTACCGCGCCATTTTCAATTCTATTTATAATTATATATTATTATTTACATTCTAACGACGACGTATATAATATATACGTTCCGAATATATTCAAAATAAATTTCTCGTCGATATTATTTAAAATAATTCATTTTAAATGTTCAAAATTCATTAAAATTGCCAAAATAAAAGTTTTAAATTGGCTCGCATTTCCGGGTTGTTATATCTTGTAACTATAGATCTGTATAAATTCAACCAAAATCATTGATATTGGTGAATTAGATTAGATTAGGGTTTTTTTAATCTAAATTAAAATATCATATGGTTTATTTTATGGATATAAAATTGTATATCATATTGAACATAGTGTTGTATGAAATCAAGTTGTCAAACAAAGACGAGAACGGTTAAGCATATTTTTATTTGCGAATAAAAAGTAAGATTTGTAAATACATTTTTATTTGCGATGTTATCTGTGAATAAAAAAAGTCAAGATTAGGAAATATACTTTTATTTGCATTTTATTTGTGAATAAAAGAACAAAATGGTTAGAGATGTTTTATTTACATTCCTTTTGTAAATAAAAGAACATATTTAGAAACATATTTTTATTTACATTTTATTTGTAAATAAAAAAATAAAAAAAAGCTTATTTAGAATTTACATTGTTATTTACATCTTATTTGTAAATAAAAAGAAATAACTGGAAAGCACCTTTTGTTTATACTTCATTTGTACACTAAAAGCCCATTTTTGTGTTATTTTCTTTTTAAATAAAAAGATCAAATTCTTATTGTAAATTTAGTATGATAAAAGGAATGGTATGAAATGTTCATATTTTTATTGTAATCTATTATAATAAAAAGAATAGACATGTAAGACGACAATTTTGATTTTATTTTTGTTTAAATAAAAAGATTTTACATCAAAGGTAGGGTTTTTATGAAATATTGTTTTTCAATTAGAAGGTTGTAATAACTCGGAAATCCGAGCCAATTTAAAATTTTTATTTTGGCAATTTTGATGAATTTTGAATATTTAAAATGAATTATTTTAAATAATAGCGATAAGAAATTTATTTTGAATAGAACTCGAACGTATACATTTATATAGATCGTTGTTAGAATATAAATAATTATTTATAATTATAAAAGGAATTGAAAATGGCATGGTAGTTCGATAATTCGATTTCAAAGTTCAAATGAATGTATCGGGTGCAGAATAAAGCAGATTTTAGTGAAACCAAAAATATTTGAATTTAATTGAGAATATCTTTCCAACGAATCCGAAAAATTGAAATTACATAGCGGGAATCAAAAGATATGCCCAGTTGAAAATTCAGAATAGTCGCTATGGAATTCTAGTCCTTAAAAATGGAAATTTTGCAAACGACCTCGGTTTTCGACGAAACCACTTTTGTTGGATCCGTGAGGTCAAATTATTGCTAGGTTTCAAAATTCGTAATTTTTCTAATCAATATGTGAGTGTGGCAAAAGAAAACGTGTTTTGGCAGTTTCAGTCAATTTTAATCGATTGGAAAATGGCCATTTTCCAAACGGTCTCAGAATTCGATGAAATCAGTCTTAGTTAGGACCGTATCACCAATACGAAGTTAGAAAATATTTTTCAGGAATTTTTAGAGTCCATATGTGACCCCAGTGAATTGAAATGTGCGTTCAAATTCAATACACATTGATTTATAATTTAATTTGAAGGGAAACAGATCGTAACGATCGAATTGGCCTACGTCGCATATCCCATTGCGTTCGAAATGGGGGTATTTAGCTAGGGGAGACAGTCGTTGGGTCTCGTTTCGAGGTCGAAAATTAAAAGTTACTTTTTGAATTTTAAATAAATTAAATATATAAATTAGGTGGCCCTCCCCTTATCTCTCTCCCCTTGCCCCTTTTTCGTTCAAAACGAGAAAAAAAAGAAAAAAAACATCCCGATCAGTCTCCCGATCGAAATGTTCTTCTGTTTGTGTTCTGATTGGTCTTGTCCTCAACGCAATTCGGTCTTTCCTTACCGGGGAAGTTCGGGTCGTGTCAGTTTGGTATCAGAACTCTGGTTTACAGAGCTCGAGAACAAGACACATTAGAACCATATGAAAGAATCCATCAGAAATTGGATTAGTAATATCCAATTAGAATGACTCGTTAGAGATAGGATCAGTAGTATCCTAGAACGAGTGTGAAGAGTATATTTTTAAAAAAGAAAACCAACTTTGTTTTGAAAATTAAAACCCTATACGTATTTGAATATTTTATTTATATTGAATTTGGACAATCTAGTATATAAAGGTTTTGTATATACACGTCATGAACGTATATTCGAAGTTTTAATATACTGGATAGATATAGAATCACACTCTAGTCGCCCGGAGATGATGTTGATAATGACCATGGCATCATCAATATTTTTGTTCGGGTTTCGAAAGTGGGATTTCTATATGATTCCAATTGACTGGTGTGAGAACCGAAATTAGATAGGGACTATATTTGAGATTTGGCATCCGAAACATGATTTTTTGTATATATATCAAAAATTATGAATTTGAAATATTAATTCACTAATTGATTGATGGTTGTGTCGTTTGATTATTGGTTTGATAATTTTGAACCATTGTGCCAAATTGAATCAAATATTGAACTGTATTGAAAAATGATTACAAATGCATGCATATACATGTACTTACATTGAACAGGTCATAGCAAGGAGGGTAGAGCAAAAGAATAAAATTGTTTGCCCGACAAGTAGGTACATATTTATTGTATTTATTTGGGATTGGATGATTTTATGAGCCGCTTGGCTGTTTCTTTTTCTTTTTGGATTGAAGAAGGCCATGGGAGGCTATATGAAATATCCCGAAGTCCCCAGTGCAGGTGAGGTTATGCCGAAATTTTTCGAAAATTTAGGGGGTTAGCCAAATTTTTGAAAAATTTGAAAAGTTCT
This sequence comes from Allium sativum, assembly GCA_030737875.1. Taxonomy (NCBI): domain Eukaryota; kingdom Viridiplantae; phylum Streptophyta; class Magnoliopsida; order Asparagales; family Amaryllidaceae; genus Allium; species Allium sativum. The sequence continues at coordinate 103,710,294 of CM060920.1, read as the reverse complement.
TAGAAACTGAAAAGTTGAAGAACTTAAGCCGTAAAGAAAATAATGGAAGTTGAGTTGATTAGTTAAACAACTTTCAGCTTCGTTCCTTTTCGGGGACGAAAAGTTTTAAGTGGGGGAGATTGTAATAACCTGGAAATTCTGGGCAAATTTAAAAATTTTATTTAGGCAATTTTAATGAATTTTGGATTATTTAAGATGATTTATTTTAAATAATAATAATGACGAGAAATTATTTCGAATAGAAGTAGAATGTGTATATATATATATTTGAATCGTCGTTAGAATATAAATATTTATTTATATTTATAAAAGGAATTGAAAATGGCGCGGTAGTTCGATAATTCGATTTCAAATTTCAAATGAATGTACCGGGTGCAAAATAAACCGAATTTTAGCGAAACCAAAAATATTAGAATCTAATTGAGAATATCTTCCCAACGAATCCGAAAAATCAAAATTTCATAGCGGGAATCGAAATTTACGTCTAGTTGAAAATTCAGAATAGTCGCTATGGAATTCAGGCCCTTAAAAATGGAAATTTTGCAAACGACCTCGGTTTTCAACGAAACCACTTTTGTTGAATCCGGGATGTCAAGTTATTGCTAGATTCCAAAATGCATAATTTTTCTAGTCAATATGTGAGCGTGGCAAAGGAAAACGCGTTTGACCAGTTTCAGTTGATTTTAATCGACTGGAAAATGGTCATTTTTCAAATGGTCTCAGAATTCGACGAAATTAGTTTTTTAGGACCGTATCGTCAATACGAAGCTAGAAAATGTTTTTTGGGAATTTTTAGAGTTAGTATGTGGCCCCGGTAAATTGAAATGTGCGTTCAAATTCAATATACATTGATTTAAAATTTAATTTGAACGGAAACAGATCGTAACGATCGAATTGGCCTACTTAGCATATCCCATTGTGTTCGGAATGGGGGTAATCAGCTAAGGGAGACAGTCATTGGGTCTTGTTTCGAGGTCGAAAATTAAAAGTTACTTTTTGAATTTTAAATAAATTAAATATATAAATTAGGTGGCCCTCCCCTTATCTCTCTCCCCTTCCCCCTTTTTCGTTCAAAATGGGAAAAAAACATCCCGGTCGATCTCAGATCTGCCACCCCCATCACAGCCGTTGCGCCTCCCCTCTACACCACCACCGCCGACGACGAGACCCCCCTTGCTGTGCCCTCCTCCTCATCCCCTACAGCCTCCGCCCTCCTTCCCCGACGCACCCGAGCCGCCTAGAAACCCTAGTGCGCCCCTTTGACCGACGAGACCCCCCTGCCACCCTCCTCTGCCTCCGGCGAACCAAACCCCCTCCCCTGCGCCTCCACAGTCCTTCAACTCCGGCCACAAAGCCTCCTTCCCTTTCGAACAGCGAAAGGCCACCCTCCACCTTCGAAAAACGTGAGTTTTGTTATCTTTTACTTCATGTAATTAGTTAAATTTACTAACTAATTGGCCATTACATTATATATGACATTGTATTACATAAATTTAAGATTTTTAACCCTTTAAAGATTTGATTTTTGTGTTTTAAAAATATGATCTTTATATTAGGAAAGCTACGATTTTTATGCATATAAAGGAGTGATTTTTATCAATGTAAAGATAGTAAATGTCGGATTTTTATTCGTGAAAAGATTAGAGTGTTATACAACGAAAAGATGTGGTTTTGAAAACTATAAAAGATTCGATTTTTAAACTATAAAAGATTCGATTTTTAAACTATAAAAGATTCAATTTTTTTTTAAAACAATATAAAGTTATAATTTTTGACAATATAAAAGACTATATTTTTATAGTGTGTTCATGAAGCAAAAATATGATTTTTGACAATATAAAAATCTGATTTTTATATGAGTGGCGAATTAAAAATATAATTTTTATATATGTAACATAATAAAAATATAATTTTTATTATATGAAAAGTGAAATGAAAATATAATCTTTACAGTAAAAGAAGTGAAATAAAAATATGAACTTTATTTTTATCATGAAGTAGTGAGAATAAAGATTCAATTTTTATATGAGTAGCGGAATAAAAATATGATTTTTATATACATAGCAACAATATAAAAATGTGATTTTTATATATGTAATGGCTACGGACAACGAGGTGACAAAAGGCGAGTACGAAGATTTCCTACATATGAAGAGTCGTGGCGTTTGGTTTAGCTTCTAGGTGAGAACTTCTCACTTTTAATTTAATTTTCTAGTTAAAATATATACTAGGATGTAGACGGTGTTTAGTAGCACTTGACACCTGTCGTCAATAGACCATGGACAACTTGTATGCTTGTTTGTTTGATTTTGGTGTGTAGTTGATTGCGTGATGTGAAATAAAATATTTATATAGTTTAAAATAGAATTTTTAACGTGTATTTAAAATGAAATAAATTAACATAAACAAATCGAACGATTTGTTTATATACACACATTTGACTGATATTGATTAGGATGATAAATTTTACACATCGCCCAACTGCACAAATAAAATTTGTGTTTGATTGTTTGAAACACCACATGGGTGTTGGGATGATATATGACATACACTAATCCCAATAATTAGTTGTATGTCGATCGATTGATTGACAGACTATTATGAGCGTTAAATATTTATATTTGATGCTTATACAGTGTGGAATGCACTCTGGATGATGGTTGATTATTTATCGTTGTTATTTTATACATGTGTTGTAGAAAATTCATATAATTAACATTATATGGTAATTGATTGGGCCTCATTCCAGTTTTGAATAGAAATATTTGAAAAGGAATATTTGAATGGAAATATTTGAAAAAGAAGTATTTGAAAGAGAATATTTGAAAATAGAAATATATGTAGCCGTGTTGATTAGATTGACACCATTTTGACGTGAACGATATTTATATCGATTTTATTCATTTTTCAATGAATAATTGAATAGATTTGAAATTCGAATTAAAATGAAATGAATTGAAATTCAAATTAAACTGAAATGAATTGAATTTCGAATTAAATTGAAATTGTATTGAAATCGATTTGAAATGAAATTAAAACGAATTCATACTGAAAAATTCAATCTTGATTCGAATTTGAAAAGGAAGTTGAAATCGTTTTGAAAACGAATTTAAACGATTTATAAAATACGTTTTGAAAGGAAATCGACGAAATATATATAATATATATATTATATATATAGAATGGCCTAAATAGAACACGCCGCACTGTAATGGCGCGTTTTGTTAGCTGTCGAATAATTAATTTATTTAATGATTAATATATCGATTTGGCGATATCGATAACTTAAAGTACAACTGTAACAACCCGTAAAATCTGGGCCAGTTTAAAATTTTTATTTTGGCAATTTTAGCGGATTTTGATTATTTAAAATGAATTATTTTAAATAATAGCGACGAGAAATTTATTTTGAATATAATTCGAACGTATATATTATACGCGTCGTCGTTAGAATATAAATAATTATATATAATTGTAAATAGAATTGAAAATGGCGCGGTAGTTCGATAATTCGATTTCAAACTTCAATTGAATGTACCGGGTGCAAAACAATCCGGATTTTAGTGAAACCAAAAATAATGGAATCTAATTGATAATATCTTTCCAACGAATCCGAATAATCAAAAGTTCGTAGCGGAAATCAAAAGATATGTCCAGTTGAAAATTCTGAATAGTCGCTATGGAATTCAGGCCCTTAAAAATGGACATTTTGCAAACGAGCTCGGATTTCGACGAAACCACTTTTGTTGGGTCCGTGATGTCAAGTTATCGCTAGGTTTCAAATTTCATAATTTTTCAAATCAGTATGTGAGCGTGGCAAAGGAAAACGCGTTTGACCAGTTTCAGTTGATTTTAATCGACTGGAAAATGGCCATTTTTCCAACAGTCTCAGAATTCGACGAAACTAGTTTTGTTAGGACCGTATCGTCAATACGAAGCTAGAAAATATTTTTCTGGAATTTTTAGAGTTAGTATGTGGCCCCAATAATTTGAAATGTGCGTTTAAAATTCAATATAATGATTTAAATGAAAATTCAAAAGGAAACTGATTGTAACGATCAAATCAGCTTGCGATACATATCCCGTTGTGTTCGGAATGGGGGTAAAACGCTATGGACGACAGGCGGTGGGCCTCGTTTCGAGGTCATATGTAAAAGTCAACCCTTTTGCAAATTTAAATAATAAAATAATAAAAAAAAAAAAAATTAATTTCTTCTCCCCCCCTCCTTTATCTTCATTGCCCCCCCCCTCTTTCATTTTCAATCCGATCAGAAATGAAAAAAAAAAAAAAAAGAAGAAGAAGAGATCGAGGGCGCCAGCTCCAGGGCCGACGCCTCACCACCGCTCCGACCTTCCCCCTCCCCCCTCGCTCGCGCCCTCTCCGTCAACGCCCCCTCTCGCACCGCGCGCCGCCCCTCCAACGCAGACCGCCACCGCCTCGCATCAGACCCCCCCCCTCGCCGCAGTCCACCATCGGAGCCCCACCGCCACCGCCTCGTATCAGCCCCCCCTCCAGTAAGTAAAACTGTTTTTTTAATATTTATTTTATATTAAAGTAAAACTGTTTTTTTATATTTATTTTATATTACAGTAAAACTGATTTTTTATATTTATTTTATATTACAGTAAAACTGTTTTTATTTTTGTTTAGGCAAACTGTTTTTATTTTTGTTTAGGCAAACTGTTTTTATTTTTGTTTAGGCAAACTGATTTTATTTTTGTTAGCAAACTGAATTTTATTTTATTTAAAATCTGAATTTTATTTTGTTTAAAAACGGAATTTTATTTACTTTAAAAACCGGTTTTTATTTATGTTGTAAAGTTAGAAAAATATAATCTTTTATATTGTCGAAAGAAAAGCATTTATTTTTCAAACGAGAAAGCATTGATTTTTTTTTCTAATGAGAAAAGCTTTGATTTTTCAAACAAGAGAAGTTTGATTTTTAAAGAACGAAGAGGAGACTTTTAGAAATATAAAAATGAGGTTTTTATGCTTGGGGTTTAAATAGAAAAAATAGAATTTTTATATATTGAACTTCGATATAAAAATAGAATTTTTATATATTGAACTTTGATATAAAAACAGAATTTTTATATATTGAACTTCGATATAAAAATAGAATTTTTATATATTGAACTTCGATATAAAAATAGAATTTTTATATATTGAACTTCGATAGAAAAATAGAATTTTTTATATATTGAACTTCGATAGAAAAATAGAATTTTTATATATTGAACTTCGATATAAAAATAGAATTTTTATATATTGAACTTCGATAGAAAAATAGAATTTTTATATATTGAACATCGAAGTAAAAATTCAATTTTTATATATTGAATAGCGAAGTAAAAATGTGATTTTTACGTATGTAGTGAAAGCAGCAACGAGGGTGACAAAAAGGCGAAACGACGAAGACTTCTGCAAAAGAAGTGCCGTGGAGCTAGGATAGCTATATGTGAGAATTTCTCACCTTTCTATTTCTTTTCTAGTTATATATATATACTAGGATGCAGACGGTGCTTAGTAGCACCCGACACAATCGTCCACAGACCATGGACTTGTTTGTTTGGCTGTGTTGTTAGTTAGATTGTTTGGGTTGATTTGAATAGTTTGGTGAAATGAAATTGATTGATGTGTGAATGGCGTGGGCCTTCACTAGACCGGGGATAAGGCTAGGCCTTGTCCCGTTTCTAGTATCGTGCCGTTATGCCGCCGAAATTTTCTAAAATGTGTTAGAAAATAAAAATATCATTTTATTGTGTAAATGAATTGAATAGAAATTCATAGATTGAAATAAAATGTTTTGTCGTTAAAAATATAATTTTTAACGTGAATGTGAATAAATGAATAGTTATAAACAAATCGGCCGATTTGTTTGTATATACACTGATTTGACTGATATTGATTGGGTCGATAAATTTTACACATCGCCCAATTGCACAAATAAAATCTGTGTTTGATTGTTTGAAACCCCACACGGGTGTTGGGATGAAATTTGAAGTTCACTCATCCTGATTGATTAAATATGTCGATCGATTGATTGACAGGCTGTTATAAGCGTTGAATATCTATATTTGATGCTTATACAGTGTAGTGCACTTTGGTTGATGGTTGATTATTTTCAATGCTATTATATACATGTGTTGTATGCAAATCCATATAATTAATTTTATATGGTAATTGATTGGGCCTCATTCCAGTTTTGAAAAAAGAAATATTTGAAATAGAATATTTGAAAATAGAAATTTATGAAGCCGTGTTGATTAGATTGACGCCATTTTGACGTGAACGATATTTATATCAATTTTAAGTGATTTCGAAATGAATTGAATTGAAAACGAATTCAAAATGAATTGAATTGAAAACGAATTCGAATTGAATTTTAAGTGATTTCGAAATGAATTGAATTGAAAACGAATTCGAATTGAATTGAAAGTGATTTCGAAATGAATTGAATTGAAAACGAATTCGAATTGAATTGAAAGTGATTTCGAAATGAATTGAATTGAAAACGAATTCGAATTGAATTGAAAGTGATTTCGAAATGAATTGAATTGAAAACGAATTCAAAATGAATTGAATTGAAAACGAATTCAAAGTGAATTGAATTGAAAGTGATTTCGAAATGAATTGAATTGAAAACGAATTGAAAGTGAATTGAATTGAAAGTGATTTCGAAGTGAATTGAATTGAAAGTGATTTCGAAATGAATTGAATTGAAAACGAATTCGAATTGAATTTTAAGTGATTTCGAAATGAATTGAATTGAAAACGAATTCAAAGTGAATTGAATTGAAAGTGATTTCGAAATGAATTGAATTGAAAACGAATTCAAAGTGAATTGAATTGAAAGTGATTTCGAAATGAATTGAATTGAAAACGAATTCGAATTGAATTGAAAGTGAATTGAAATTTGAATTGAATAGAAATGAATTTTGAAACGAATCTATAAAGAAGAATTCAATTTTGTTTTGAATTGAAATGGAAGTTGAAATAGATTTTTGAAACGAATTCAAAACTATTTATATAATTCGTTTTAAATAGAAATCGACGAAGTATATATTATATATATAATATAATGGCCTGAATAGAACGCGCCGCGCCGCGGCAGTTCGTGAATTTCGACCATTTATTTCAAACGGACATTACGGGAGATCCGACCGTCGGATTCTCCTAAAACCGGAACCGTTGGGTTCGTATCGAAAAGAGCTTTCTAACGAATATTAGAAATTTGAAATCTAACGGTTGGATTTGGAGTTACGTCCAAATCAAATTTGAAAAAGGTCGCTGTAAGTGCAATTCGATGGCCGTTGATGGAAATCGACTGTACGGGCCTTGATAAAATTATTAAAAATAGTAATAATTTGTGTAAAATCATAAGAAATGATTTAGAAAGGATTGGGGTGAAAAACTCCATATTTGAAAAGATAAAAATAGGTTTTTATCGAAATGAACTAGTTTTGAACTAGAATTATAATTCTATTTATTTTTAAATAAATAAATTGAATTTGAAAAGGGTTTTGAAAATAACCAAAATTTCCAATGATTGCATTGGAGTGGATTTGAATCGAAATTGTCTTCGGAATATTTCGATGTTGGAATTCGTGATTATATAGGTGTTGTTATGGAAATTTGAAAGATATATATATTTATATCGTTATTTCCAATACGGCATTTGTTAGTCGTAGAATTCGATATTGAATATAAGCCGATATATTTTCTATTCAGAGCCTTGTATTGAATATCGAATGTGATTTGGGTTTGTCGTGAATGGTGTCTTCACTAACACTGTTCTTGAACCCAGTTGAGAAATGATTAAATCTTTTTATTTAGATTTAATGAAGTGTGCCAATTAAGTAATATTTAATTGGAATTGAATCGATATTGATTTTTGGGTTTATCGTGAACAGTGTTTTAAATAACACTCGTTCTTTAACCCGATAATTAATGAATGTGACTTTGGGTTTATCGTGAACTGTGTTTTAAATGACACGGATTCTGTAACCCAGTTAAAGATTAAAACTAAGTGGAGTTTTAATGAATCTTTAATTAGATTGAAAAGATCGAGAATGGAGTATCACCAGTTTTACTCCAGGCGATAGTTAAATCTTTAATTAGATTTAAACGTGAAATGGTAATTGAATTTACCGATAACACCGTGGTGTTAGATATGAAGTATGACCAGTTTTACTTCATGGGATGAATAGGTTGGGATTGGGAAATAAAATAAATGATTACTTCGGTGTGGTTCGCTAATCCCGACTAGTTTGAATTGATATTCAAAGGAGATTAAAGAATAAATTTAGAAGAATTTATCTTGGATAAAATTAATGGGAACATTTCCCTAAGAATGTGCTTTTGTGAATAAAAGAATATTCTGAATTGGGATGAGGCGTATGTTGTGTTTGTGTAACACTTATTTAAAATATACGCGAGTTATTCGGAAAGACCGGGTTTATCCCATTCTGAATAACTGATTCGACGTGGTGTCGAAGATGAAGACGGTGGTCGAAGACCAGAAGTCTTCACGTCGTTTGGGTGATAACTGATGATCTTGATTGGGCTGTACACCCAAGAAGATGGAAACAGTTGGTGATCGTCCAGACGTACTTGGAGATCGATGGATATGCGAGGTACTAGGTGCCTCCGGTTTCGTTCAGACCCAGAACGGACTTGTAAATGGACTGTGTGTCTGACATTGGATTTTAGTCTGTGTGATTGATCCCTATTAAATATATATTTGTTTGGCGGCGGAGAATTTATTCTCTTGCTTAACGCCCTTCTCTGAGACGTACGAGCTCAGGGGTTATATATTGATGGATATCAAACGCATGGAGTGAATTGCCTGTGTGGCATGCCTAAGTGGCAATTGATCGAGGCTTCTGTTGAAAAGCAAAGTCTTGTGGTGATGATCAAAGCACAGCCTGTGTGGCACAGCTTTGTGTAACGTGAATTCGCGAGTTTCGCACCTCGGTTGTGAACCAAAAACGGGAGAAGGACCTCAGGGAGGGCTTGCGTTTCCTCCTAGCTAGAAGTGGCGTCAGTGGTTTTACACGCCCTGACGAGTTTGACTTATGTGGTTGTTGCTGTTGCGAGGCGCCTCGGTTAGATCGGACGATCCGGGTCCGATGGAGTCATTCGTTGGCTCGCTTACGCCCCAAAGGGCGGCGAAACGCAGTGTTCAGGGTTTAAGTTTAATCCACATCGGTGGACCGGCCCTGTCGCTCCAAGGGTCGATGCGTTCTGATCCTGAGACTCGGGCTAGCCAGTCTCGAATCGGTTGAGGACTATCTTTTGCCTCGGTTCATAGACGGAAATCCAATTTCCAAATACGTGACATTTGCGGTTTTATTTGTAAACCTATATATGGCGACATGATATATGGTACCCATGCCGCCTATGATTGATACTTATGATTTGAAGTTGATTTATGCACTATGCACTTATTATAGTATCAAATGATTTGTTTTAAAACGTATCAAGCATTCTTTGGCTGTTATAAGGGAAAACCCTATCCTCGGCTGCGTTGCATTGTGTGATGGGACCTGGGTCTTATAACAGCTTCATTTTCCTTTATTTAGCATTGCGCTGTCTGTTTTATGCACTGGTATTCTTGGGAGGAAACCCGTTCCGTGTTATACGGCGTGGTCCCTTGATTTACCGATCATTAAAAATAAAGAATAACTGTTTTAGTTCTCACACCAGTCACATGACTGACCTGGAGTTTATTGTTTTAACCTAAACTCTGGGTGCCCTTATTTTGACACGGGCAGCTAGTAGTTTTGGTTTTGCAGATTTTATATTCACAGGATCCTGGTTTACAGCTGGAACGGTATCCGGAAAGCTTTGTATCCGTATATCTCTTCTAGTTGTGTATTTTATTATTTTCCGCTGCGATGTATTTAAATGCAATTTAAATCTCTGATATTATTGTGTAATATTCATTTATACTCTGTATATTCTTGTAATCTGGTGCATTGTTGTAATATACAATGAAATGTTCTTCTGTATGCGTTCTGTTTTGTCCTATTCTCAAACGATAGGGCGTTTCGAACGGCCAGGATCGGTTTAGCGACTGGTTCGGACCGAGCGAAATCCCTTTTCGTCACAGTTGGTATCAGAGCTTTGGTTTACAAAGCTCAGAGAACAAGGCACATTAGAACCATACGAAAGAATTCATCAGATAATTGGATTAGTAATATCCAATGGGATGACTCGTTAGAGATAGGATCAGTAGTATCCTAGAACGAGTGTGAAGAGTATATTTATAAAAGTGAAAACAAATTTTTGTTTTGAAAATTTAAATCAATTATTCGTATTTGGTTATTTATTTATATTGATGTGGACAATCCAGTATATATAGATTTTAAGTATACGTCTGATCCACGTGTATTTGAAATTTTAATATACTGGATAGATATAGAATTACACTCTAATCGCCCGGAGATGATTTTGATGATGGAGCTCCATCATTAGAATTTATGTTCGAGTGACGAAGGTGTGATATCTATATATTTCCATTAGACTGGTGTGAGAACCAAGATTAGATAGGGCCTATTGTTGTGATTTGGCATCAAAAACAAGATTTTTTGTATATGTATCAAAATTATGAATTTGAAACGTTAAATTCACTAATTGATTGATGTTTGTGTTGTTTGTTCATTTGTTTGCTAATTTTAAACCATTTAGCCTAATTGAATCAAATATTGACTTGTATTGAAATTTGGTCGCATTTGCTTGCATATGCATATATATCTTTGAACAGGTCATAGCAAGGAGGCTAGAGCCAGAGAATAAAATTTGTTTGCCCGACAAATAGGTACATGTTTACTACAAAATTTACTGTTTTGTTTGGGTGATGATGATTTTGTGAGCCTATTGGCTAGCCGCTTGGCTTTTTCTTTTTCTTTTTGAGATCTGAAGGACCGGGGAAGCTATTTGAAATTCCCCGATGCTCCCATTGCAGGGGAGGTTATGGCGAAATTTTTCAAAAATTTAGGGTGTTAGCCAAATTTTTGAAATTTTGAAAATTCTCAGAAACTGAAAAGTTGGAGAACGGAAGCCTGATCGATCGTGGAGCTGAATAATCAAACCACTTTCGACTTTGTTCCTTTTCGGGGACGAAAAATTTTAAGTGGGGGAGATTGTAACAACCCGTAAAATCTGGGCCAGTTTAAAATTTTTATTTTGGCAATTTTAGCGAATTTTGATTATTTAAAATGAATTATTTTAAATAATAGCGACGAGAAATTTATTTTGAATATAATTCGAACGTATATATTATACGCGTCGTCGTTAGAATATAAATAATTATATATAATTATAAATAGAATTGAAAATGGCGCGGTAGTTCGATAATTCGATTTCAAACTTCAATTGAATGTACCGGGTGCAAAACAATCCGGATTTTAGTGAAACCAAAAATAATGGAATCTAATTGATAATATCTTTCCAACGAATCCGAATAATCAAAAGTTCGTAGCGGAAATCAAAAGATATGTCCAGTTGAAAATTCTGAATAGTCGCTATGGAATTCAGGCCCTTAAAAATGGACATTTTGCAAACGAGCTCGGATTTCGACGAAACCACTTTTGTTGGGTCCGTGATGTCAAGTTATCGCTAGGTTTCAAATTTCATAATTTTTCAAATCAGTATGTGAGCGTGGCAAAGGAAAACGCGTTTGACCAGTTTCAGTTGATTTTAATCGACTGGAAAATGGCCATTTTTCCAACAGTCTCAGAATTCGACGAAACTAGTTTTGTTAGGACCGTATCGTCAATACGAAGCTAGAAAATATTTTTCTGGAATTTTTAGAGTTAGTATGTGGCCCCAATAATTTGAAATGTGCGTTTAAAATTCAATATAATGATTTAAATGAAAATTCAAAAGGAAACTGATTGTAACGATCAAATCAGCTTGCGATACATATCCCGTTGTGTTCGGAATGGGGGTAAAACGCTATGGACGACAGGCGGTGGGCCTCGTTTCGAGGTCATATGTAAAAGTCAACCCTTTTGCAAATTTAAATAATAAAATAATAAAAAAAAAAAATTTAATTTCTTCTCCCCCCCTCCTTTATCTTCATTGGCCCCCCCCCCCTCTTTCATTTTCAATCCGATCAGAAATGAAAAAAAAAAAAAAAAGAAGAAGAAGAGATCGAGGGCGCCAGCTCCAGGGCCGACGCCTCACCACCGCTCCGACCTTCCCCCTCCCCCCTCGCTCGCGCCCTCTCCGTCAACGCCCCCTCTCGCACCGCGCGCCGCCCCTCCAACGCAGACCGCCACCGCCTCGCATCAGACCCCCCCCTCGCCGCAGTCCACCATCGGAGCCCCACCGCCACCGCCTCGTATCAGCCCCCCCTCCAGTAAGTAAAACTGTTTTTTTAATATTTATTTTATATTAAAGTAAAACTGTTTTTTTATATTTATTTTATATTACAGTAAAACTGATTTTTTATATTTATTTTATATTACAGTAAAACTGTTTTTATTTTTGTTTAGGCAAACTGTTTTTATTTTTGTTTAGGCAAACTGATTTTATTTTTGTTAGCAAACTGAATTTTATTTTATTTAAAATCTGAATTTTATTTTGTTTAAAAACGGAATTTTATTTACTTTAAAAACCGGTTTTTATTTATGTTGTAAAGTTAGAAAAATATAATCTTTTATATTGTCGAAAGAAAAGCATTTATTTTTCAAACGAGAAAGCATTGATTTTTTTTTTCTAATGAGAAAAGCTTTGATTTTTCAAACAAGAGAAGTTTGATTTTTAAAGAACGAAGAGGAGACTTTTAGAAATATAAAAATGAGGTTTTTATGCTTGGGGTTTAAATAGAAAAAATAGAATTTTTATATATTGAACTTCGATATAAAAATAGAATTTTTATATATTGAACTTCGATATAAAAATAGAATTTTTATATATTGAACTTCGATATAAAAATAGAATTTTTATATATTGAACTTCGATATAAAAATAGAATTTTTATATATTGATCTTCGATAGAAAAATAGAATTTTTTATATATTGAACTTCGATAGAAAAATAGAATTTTTATATATTGAACTTCGATATAAAAATAGAATTTTTATATATTGAACTTCGATAGAAAAATAGAATTTTTATATATTGAACATCGAAGTAAAAATTCAATTTTTATATATTGAATAGCGAAGTAAAAATGTGATTTTTACGTATGTAGTGAAAGCAGCAACGAGGGTGACAAAAAGGCGAAACGACGAAGACTTCTGCAAAAGAAGTGTCGTGGAGCTAGGATAGCTATATGTGAGAATTTCTCACCTTTCTATTTCTTTTCTAGTTATATATATATACTAGGATGCAGACGGTGCTTAGTAGCACCCGACACAATCGTCCACAGACCATGGACTTGTTTGTTTGGCTGTGTTGTTAGTTAGATTGTTTGGGTTGATTTGAATAGTTTGGTGAAATGAAATTGATATGATTGATGTGTGAATGGCGTGGGCCTTCACTAGACCGGGGATAAGGCTAGGCCTTGTCCCGTTTCTAGTATCGTGCCGTTATGCCGCCGAAATTTTCTAAAATGTGTTAGAAAATAAAAATATCATTTTATTGTGTAAATGAATTGAATAGAAATTCATAGATTGAAATAAAATGTTTTGTCGTTAAAAATATAATTTTTAACGTGAATGTGAATAAATGAATAGTTATAAACAAATCGGCCGATTTGTTTGTATATACACTGATTTGACTGATATTGATTGGGTCGATAAATTTTACACATCGCCCAATTGCACAAATAAAATCTGTGTTTGATTGTTTGAAACCCCACACGGGTGTTGGGATGAAATTTGAAGTTCACTCATCCTGATTGATTAAATATGTCGATCGATTGATTGACAGGCTGTTATAAGCGTTGAATATCTATATTTGATGCTTATACAGTGTAGTGCACTTTGGTTGATGGTTGATTATTTTCAATGCTATTATATACATGTGTTGTATGCAAATCCATATAATTAATTTTATATGGTAATTGATTGGGCCTCATTCCAGTTTTGAAAAAAGAAATATTTGAAATAGAATATTTGAAAATAGAAATTTATGAAGCCGTGTTGATTAGATTGACGCCATTTTGACGTGAACGATATTTATATCAATTTTAAGTGATTTCGAAATGAATTGAATTGAAAACGAATTCAAAATGAATTGAATTGAAAACGAATTCGAATTGAATTTTAAGTGATTTCGAAATGAATTGAATTGAAAACGAATTCGAATTGAATTGAAAGTGATTTCGAAATGAATTGAATTGAAAACGAATTCGAATTGAATTGAAAGTGATTTCGAAATGAATTGAATTGAAAACGAATTCGAATTGAATTGAAAGTGATTTCGAAATGAATTGAATTGAAAACGAATTCAAAATGAATTGAATTGAAAACGAATTCAAAGTGAATTGAATTGAAAGTGATTTCGAAATGAATTGAATTGAAAACGAATTGAAAGTGAATTGAATTGAAAGTGATTTCGAAGTGAATTGAATTGAAAGTGATTTCGAAATGAATTGAATTGAAAACGAATTCGAATTGAATTTTAAGTGATTTCGAAATGAATTGAATTGAAAACGAATTCAAAGTGAATTGAATTGAAAGTGATTTCGAAATGAATTGAATTGAAAACGAATTCAAAGTGAATTGAATTGAAAGTGATTTCGAAATGAATTGAATTGAAAACGAATTCGAATTGAATTGAAAGTGAATTGAAATTTGAATTGAATAGAAATGAATTTTGAAACGAATCTATAAAGAAGAATTCAATTTTGTTTTGAATTGAAATGGAAGTTGAAATAGATTTTTGAAACGAATTCAAAACTATTTATATAATTCGTTTTAAATAGAAATCGACGAAGTATATATTATATATATAATATAATGGCCTGAATAGAACGCGCCGCGCCGCGGCAGTTCGTGAATTTCGACCATTTATTTCAAACGGACATTACGGGAGATCCGACCGTCGGATTCTCCTAAAACCGGAACCGTTGGGTTCGTATCGAAAAGAGCTTTCTAACGAATATTAGAAATTTGAAATCTAACGGTTGGATTTGGAGTTACGTCCAAATCAAATTTGAAAAAGGTCGTTGTAAGTGCAATTCGATGGCCGTTGATGGAAATCGACTGTACGGGCCTTGATAAAATTATTAAAAATAGTAATAATTTGTGTAAAATCATAAGAAATGATTTAGAAAGGATTGGGGTGAAAAACTCCATATTTGAAAAGATAAAAATAGGTTTTTATCGAAATGAACTAGTTTTGAACTAGAATTATAATTCTATTTATTTTTAAATAAATAAATTGAATTTGAAAAGGGTTTTGAAAATAACCAAAATTTCCAATGATTGCATTGGAGTGGATTTGAATCGAAATTGTCTTCGGAATATTTCGATGTTGGAATTCGTGATTATATAGGTGTTGTTATGGAAATTTGAAAGATATATATATTTATATCGTTATTTCCAATACGGCATTTGTTAGTCGTAGAATTCGATATTGAATATAAGCCGATATATTTTCTATTCAGAGCCTTGTATTGAATATCGAATGTGATTTGGGTTTGTCGTGAATGGTGTCTTCACTAACACTGTTCTTGAACCCAGTTGAGAAATGATTAAATCTTTTTATTTAGATTTAATGAAGTGTGCCAATTAAGTAATATTTAATTGGAATTGAATCGATATTGATTTTTGGGTTTATCGTGAACAGTGTTTTAAATAACACTCGTTCTTTAACCCGATAATTAATGAATGTGACTTTGGGTTTATCGTGAACTGTGTTTTAAATGACACGGATTCTGTAACCCAGTTAAAGATTAAAACTAAGTGGAGTTTTAATGAATCTTTAATTAGATTGAAAAGATCGAGAATGGAGTATCACCAGTTTTACTCCAGGCGATAGTTAAATCTTTAATTAGATTTAAACGTGAAATGGTAATTGAATTTACCGATAACACCGTGGTGTTAGATATGAAGTATGACCAGTTTTACTTCATGGGATGAATAGGTTGGGATTGGGAAATAAAATAAATGATTACTTCGGTGTGGTTCGCTAATCCCGACTAGTTTGAATTGATATTCAAAGGAGATTAAAGAATAAATTTAGAAGAATTTATCTTGGATAAAATTAATGGGAACATTTCCCTAAGAATGTGCATTTGTGAATAAAAGAATATTCTGAATTGGGATGAGGCGTATGTTGTGTTTGTGTAACACTTATTTAAAATATACGCGAGTTATTCGGAAAGACCGGGTTTATCCCATTCTGAATAACTGATTCGACGTGGTGTCGAAGATGAAGACGGTGGTCGAAGACCAGAAGTCTTCACGTCGTTTGGGTGATAACTGATGATCTTGATTGGGCTGTACACCCAAGAAGATGGAAACAGTTGGTGATCGTCCAGACGTACTTGGAGATCGATGGATATGCGAGGTACTAGGTGCCTCCGGTTTCGTTCAGACCCAGAACGGACTTGTAAATGGACTGTGTGTCTGACATTGGATTTTAGTCTGTGTGATTGATCTCTATTAAATATATATTTGTTTGGCGGCGGAGAATTTATTCTCTTGCTTAACGCCCTTCTCTGAGACGTACGAGCTCAGGGGTTATATATTGATGGATATCAAACGCATGGAGTGAATTGCCTGTGTGGCATGCCTAAGTGGCAATTGATCGAGGCTTCTGTTGAAAAGCAAAGTCTTGTGGTGATGATCAAAGCACAGCCTGTGTGGCACAGCTTTGTGTAACGTGAATTCGCGAGTTTCGCACCTCGGTTGTGAACCAAAAACGGGAGAAGGACCTCAGGGAGGGAATGCGTTTCCTCCTAGCTAGAAGTGGCGTCAGTGGTTTTACACGCCCTGACGAGTTTGACTTATGTGGTTGTTGCTGTTGCGAGGCGCCTCGGTTAGATCGGACGATCCGGGTCCGATGGAGTCATTCGTTGGCTCGCTTACGCCCCAAAGGGCGGCGAAACGCAGTGTTCAGGGTTTAAGTTTAATCCACATCGGTGGACCGGCCCTGTCGCTCCAAGGGTCGATGCGTTCTGATCCTGAGACTCGGGCTAGGCAGTCTCGAATCGGTTGAGGACTATCTTTTGCCTCGGTTCATAGACGGAAATCCAATTTCCAAATACGTGACATTTGCGGTTTTATTTGTAAACCTATATATGGCGACATGATATATGGTACCCATGCCGCCTATGATTGATACTTATGATTTGAAGTTGATTTATGCACTATGCACTTATTATAGTATCAAATGATTTGTTTTAAAACGTATCAAGCATTCTTTGGCTGTTATAAGGGAAAACCCTATCCTCGGCTGCGTTGCATTGTGTGATGGGACCTGGGTCTTATAACAGCTTCATTTTCCTTTATTTAGCATTGCGCTGTCTGTTTTATGCACTGGTATTCTTGGGAGGAAACCCGTTCCGTGTTATACGGCGTGGTCCCTTGATTTACCGAACATTAAAAATAAAGAATAACTGTTTTAGTTCTCACACCAGTCACATGACTGACCTGGAGTTTATTGTTTTAACCTAAACTCTGGGTGCCCTTATTTTGACACGGGCAGCTAGTAGTTTTGGTTTTGCAGATTTTATATTCACAGGATCCTGGTTTACAGCTGGAACGGTATCCGGAAAGCTTTGTATCCGTATATCTCTTCTAGTTGTGTATTTTATTATTTTCCGCTGCGATGTATTTAAATGCAATTTAAATCTCTGATATTATTGTGTAATATTCATTTATACTCTGTATATTCTTGTAATCTGGTGCATTGTTGTAATATACAATGAAATGTTCTTCTGTATGCGTTCTGTTTTGTCCTATTCTCAAACGATAGGGCGTTTCGAACGGCCAGGATCGGTTTAGCGACTGGTTCGGACTGAGCGAAATCCCTTTTCGTCACAACAACGTTCGAACTTATAATTTATAATTATAATTAAAACGAACCTGAAACGTCGCGGCAGTTCGCAGTTTGGCGATTCGAACTTCAACTGAATGTACAGGATTCATTTTAAGCCGGATTTCTGTGAAACAAGAAACGTGTGGAGCTGGTGGAGTACATCTTTCTAGTGGAAGAGAAAAATCAGGATTTCGTCGTGTAGATTTTGATTCACGTCCAAATCAAATTTTGAAATAGTCGCTATAGAATCGTTTATCGACCGTTTCGGTTTATTCGATATAACTAGATATCAGATTGGAATTTAGACAGGGTTCTTTTGCGAAATAGTGATAATTTAATTTTTAGAATTTTACTGTAATTTTTAATTAATTAAATAGGCAACTTTTTATTTGAAGTATTTCGCACCCCGAAATCAACATTTTGAAGTTTCAAAATATGAGTCCATCTACCGGTATTATTATATTTCTTGGATCGTGACACCTCACTGAGCACGACTGTACTCTTATTTCTGTCTGTAGCACTCCGACATGAATGAAATCTTACGTGTCACGTTACCTAAAACTTAAAAAGAAAGCAAAGTATATGCTTTGTAAAAGGTCCACGTTAAAAACAAAGTATATGTTTTGTAAAAGGTCCACGTTGAAAACAAAGTATATGTTTTGCCAAGGCTCCACGTTGAAAACAAAGATATGTTTTGCCAAGGCTCCACGTTGAATGAACCCAAAGATTTCTGTACAATACTTAAGTACTAAGTCCCCCCTTGTATAAATAAATAGACCTGGAACCTCATTCGAGCTTCAGGAAGTGCCAAACTATCTGCCATGGCGTGAAAATAAAATCAAACACTAAAATAATAATACTTTTTCCTTCTAGCGTGAGCTAGGGTGTAGCTACCACATGATTCAAAAGAGTTTTCAAGGGTTTTGCTCTCGTTTTTGGATTCATCAAGGGAAGCGCGCCTGCTGCATCAGCATGGGAAGTTCCGTGTTATTTTTGGTTGGGTCTTCACCGTAAGAAGGGTGTGAGTGGCGAGCAACAGCGAGGATTGATGGAGCGTGATGTCTTGTTGGTGCATGGGGGAAGTTGTTGCCGTGATATAAAAGGAGGAGGCGTGAGGAGCAGCTGAGAAGCTTTGCGATAGTTAGATCGTTGGGCGAAGGTGATTGATGGTGCCGAATGAATGGTAGGGGACGTGAGGCGCATGCATTTTTAATGACAGGAGGAATGAGTTTTAATGTGATGAAGAATGAGGGAGGTTTGAGGTGAAGAATCGGCCATGTTTTAGAGGAGGAGCGGGTTCGGTTATGTACAGGACAGGGAGGAGCAGCAGATGATGACGTGGCGGATAAGGATGATTAAGGTTAATTTATATAATTACTTAATGTTAATGACATCTATATTCAACCAAAACTTATATAATTCATAACTGGGTCATGCGTGAACGGAATTCAACGAAACTGGTCACGTTGGGACTGTATGGACGAGATCTACAAACTGGAACTGACAGGAAGTCCATCAGAGCTCGTTACAATTTATGGCAAAATAAATTGTCCGACTGAATCAAATAACACAAACCGTTATTTAACGGCTAACGCGCAAATGTGAGTAAAACTCACTAACTCTGAACAGTTTATAATTTCATGTTGTATTGTTAGAACTGTTAAAATTGTCTGTTTGACTGTGTGTTGATTGTTTGATTGAACTGCTAGTCAGTTAGTTAAATTTCTATATTGATTCTATTTAACAGAATATATCATATGGAACCGAAAGTGATGTTATCTATATTGTCTAACATCTGTGATGCAGGGAAACAGGTTGGAGGAATCCGACTGGATTCCTCAACAGTTATTTTATTGTTTTCCATATATTGTTATATGATGTGATATAAAATCTGTGGGCGATTATATGTGCTTGGACGATAATGAACATCGTGATTTGATATGATTGAATACCATAACATACCGAATGTTGATAAGGGGATTTTCAATGTTTATATTGAAAATGAATCTTATTTGTAAAATCGATAGGATTTTATAAAAGGAAAACATTTATTTAATTAGAAAATAAATAAATGAAAAAGGAAACATTTATTTAGAAAATAAATGAAATAAAATAGAAACATTTATTTAGAAAATAAATGAATTAGAATATAAAGGAATATTTATTTAGGAAATAAATATAGGAACATTTAGTTAGATTATAAATAAATGGAATAAAGGAATATTTATTTAGGGAATAAATAAAGGAACACTTGTTCGGAAAATAAATAGAATTATACAAGGATAGATTTAAACACGTGCTTCGCACACAAGTATAACACGATATGGATTTTAAGGAGATATTGTAGAAGTAGGAATTATAACCAGAGTGTGATAAAAGGATTAAACAAAGTAATTGGTTAGGTTAACCAAAGCAAGTTAGTCGAGTTAAACAAAGTAATTTGTTAGGTTAACCAAAGCAAGTTAGTCGAGTTAATCAAAGTAATTGGTTAAATTAACCAAAGTAAATTAGTTAAGATAAACTAAGCGGTTAATCAAAGTGAATTAGTTAAGTTAAACTAATTGGTAAATCAAAGTGAATTAGTTGCGTCAAACTAAGTGAATTAGTCAAGTTAAACTAATTGGTTAATCGAAGTAAATTAGTTGGGTTAATCAAAGTGAATTAGCTGAGTTAAACTAAGTAAATCGGTTAGAGTAAATCAAAGTGAATTAACTAAGTTAAACTAAGTGGATTAGTTCAGTTAATCGAGACAAGTAAATCAAGTTAGGTTAAACCATTTGAGTTAACCAGTTAGGTTAAACCATTTGAGTTAACCAGTTAAAGTTGACCAGTTAAAGTTGACCAGTTAGAGTTGATCAGTTAGAGTTACTCAGTTAGAATTGACCAGTTAGAGTTGACCAGTTAGAGTTATCCAAGTGGAGTTAATCGAGTAGATTTGCCGAATATCACTTATTCGAAGTAGAGTTATCGAATATAGTATATTCGAGGGAAGAGTAATCGAATATAGTTTATTCGAGTGGAGAAATCAAATGTTATTCATTTGAGAAGAGTTACCGAATATTATTTATTCGAAGAGTAGTTATCGAATATTGGTTATTCGAAGTTAGTTAATCCAAAGGAGTTATTCGAAGTTAGTTAATCCAAAGGAGTTATTCGAAGTTAGTTAATCCAAAGGAGTTATTCGAAGTTAGCTAATCCAAAGGAGTTATTCGAAGTTAGTTAATCCAAAGGAGTTAGTCGAAGAGTTAATCGAATATAGTTATTCGAAAGAAGGTGTTAATCGAATATAGTTATTCGAGTAAAGTTAAAAGAGTTAATCGAATTTAGTTATTCGAAATGAGTTATTCGAATTATATATTTGAATAGAGTTAAACACATTAGAGTGATTCGAATTACTTATTCAAATAGAGTTAAACACGTAAGAGTTAATTGAATATTAGTTATTCAATTAGAGTTAAATCGAATTTAGTTATTCGAAAGGAGTTAATCAATTTGAGTTAAGTTAATCGATTTGAATTAAGTTGAATCGAAATGGAGCAAATCGATTAGAATTAAGTTAATCGAGTTAGAGTAAATCGAATATTGGTTATTCGAAGGTAAGTTATTCGAATTAGTTATTCGAAGGAGTTAATCAAATGAGTTGATCCAAAGGAGTTAGTCGAATATTAGTTATTCGAATAGAGTTAAAGGAGTTATCGATTTTATTTTGATCGAAAGGAGTTATCGATTAGTAAATCGAAAGGAGATTTTCGAATATAGCATATTTGAAAGAAAGAGATCGAATATTGTTTATTCGAAAGAGAGAGATTTCGAATATGAGTTATTCGAAGAGAGATAATCGAATATAGGTTATTCGAAGAAGAGTTAATCAAATAGAGATTACTCGAAAGAGAGTTATACGTCGAATTCGATTATAGCGAATTCGGGAAAGTACTATTTACTTTCCAGGGTTTAAATCAAGATTTAGTTATTGATTTAGAAATTAGGTGTCTATTAAATTATTCGAGTTAGGAAATAAATTTATAATTTAGGTTAGATATTTTAGGGGTAGGAATTATAACGTTATTGTTATAATCAAACGTTGTCATATAAGAAGTGGATTCGTAACCTGAATCCGAGAATTTGCGTAAACAGATGATTGGAAAAAGTGAGTGACGAGCTTCATCTATTTCACAGTAAAGGACGTTGTTCAATTAAGGTCTGAGAGGTAATTATACCCCAACTTGATTGACTTCAGAATTGACAAAGGAATAGTTGTGGTTCGATAGAAAAGGTTGATTTGAAATATAGTTAAGTAATAAGCGATTAATGGATTAAGCGTAACGATGTTTTATACAACGTTCATTTGAAAGCCGTAAATGAGTTTTGGGAACGTTTTCCAAATATAATCGGATATGTTTTCTAAACATAGAAAACGAAATGTTTTCATGATAAGAATTTAAGAAATAGAGTTAAGCAAATTCAGAAACTGACTGGAGAGGGTAAGTTGAACGGTTTTCTAAGTGACGATCTGATGTTGGTTTCGACCTTCCGGATTGATACTTAGAGAATTGTTCTCATACTAGTTACAGTTAGGGACTGATAGTTGCGAAATAATAGTGATGTGAAAATAAGCTATGGAAATGTTTTCCAATGATTAATAACATATATTTTCTAAATATATGAAATAAGGGAATATGAACATATGATGATTGATCGATCGAATTCCCATTTGGAAATAAGATCGTTGTTTGTACACCGACATGTTTTCATTTGATAGTTGAATCACAAACTATCATAGTTTTGACCATTTTTACGTTGTTAATATGGAGAGACCGGTTGGATTATTATCCGAAGAACCACTCCGTATTAGCATAAGCATTGCTAATCAAGTACGCTGAAGATAATTGAAGACGGAGTGAAGTGCAACGGCTATTGTGAAAAGCCTAGGTAGGATGGATTCACTGAATAGTGCCTTCGGTTTATTCAGTCTCAGAACAACATATATGGACGAGTGTCTGACAAAGTATTCTTAACAAATCATATATGTTGATCTCTTTAAACGTATTACGTTGGTGGCGGAGAAATTCGTTTCTCTTAGCTTTTATACCCGTGATGCCTTGAGAAATCGATAATGATTTGGCGGGTATGACGATGTGGCATTCAAAGTAATTGAAGAAATAATCTGTCAAAGTGATAAACGTGACCTCAAAACCTCACAACCGGAAAATAACAGAAGTTGGGCTAGGCAGCATGGCTAGTTGGGCCATACCCAAGCAGGGTGTATTATCACCATCTAGAGAATATTCAATTGTACTTCTTTATAATCTATTTCAATGCTGTCCCTTATCGGGAAGGATGGTTGCTGATCCCAACCATCGGTGATAATATATTCGTTACACTCAAGCTAAATGAGTGGACGGTCATGTGTGGCCGGGTTGCAAGACGTTCTTGTCGAACCCTAGTGTATCTCCTCTAGAGTACACTGATCGGGAGGTGCTCCCATACCTTGTCTGTTGGAATCCAATCTCCAATAAGCGCTCACGGTTTTATTTGTATACTATGTATATGGAACGTGAGATGCAAGCGTTCTGCTAGATTGATATCTATTTGTATTTAGACATTATTATAATATCAGAAAGATATCCTTTATTTAACCAAGTGTTGGAGTTTTATTCACACCAGTCCCATGACTGGCCCGGAGTTTATTTTGTTTGTTTTCCCTAAACTCTTGGGTGCCTAAATTTGTACGGGCAGTTAAGTAGTCGGGATTTTTCAGGTACACTTGGAGAGCTTGGAGCAGGAGGCTTCAGGATTATAGCTATTATTATTCCGCTGTGTTGTTAAGTATTGTACTTTGAGATGGTATGTATATACGAGTACTGATTTGTATTTCAAAGTTATGTTATATTTTATTCGTTCCGCTGTGAGATTCGTGTTTACTCTGATGATGTAAGTTCTTCTTCTTCTTCTTCTATTCTATTAGTTCTATCTTTTCTTCCTCACCCTCTACTTTCTTTCACTAACGTCTCGGGATTTTCGACTCTCGAGTAGTCGAGAATTTCCAACCGTTACAGTTGGTATCAGAGCTTAAGTTAAGTGATTACCTTGGCTCTGTGGCATAACTCGATAGAGATGGGATTAGTAATATCCTAGATTGAGTTTGAGTGTATATATATGAGCGCGTAATTGTTATTCAATATAAAATGGTTTTATATTGTGGAGACTCATTGGTTGAGTGGCTTATGAATTCTGGTCGATCAGTTTGATCCACTGTATCGATAAGGGTTACTAAACACTCGAATACGATGAACCGTCATGGTATATTTTGAAAGAGGGTAAATGAAATAATTTTTCCCAAAATATATTTGTTTATAGAAGAAATATATATCTTGAAATTATTATAGTATATTGATTGTGTTGGCTGTTATTATAATCGAATAAGATTATAAAAGGGTGAAATGGTTATAAATGACCAATCAGAATTCATATGAATGAAATATATGAAATAGTTTGAATTAAATATGAATTTAAATCAGAATTTGGAATTTAAAATAAGGAAATTTTAAGTTCCTGGGAGATTTTGAAAATGTTTTTCAAATTGAAAATAATATAGTATTGAACTCACTTCGATAGCTGGAAAATAGATTCTGATGATGAATCTAGACATCATCAGGGTTCATTTTCGATTTCTAAGTGACGGATTACTACCAAAGGTTTTGTTCTTGAATTGTTTTGAGAAAACAAGTTGTTTAGAAATTCAAAGGTTTTGAATTGGCATTATGATTTCAAATTGATTTGAAAGAAACCCAGGAACATAAGTTCTGGAATTAAAATTTAACTAATGAAGTTAAATAAAATGAGATGGTAAAAATAAATTGAAATTTTACTTGAACCGAGTTAAATAAAATTAAATTGGATTAGAGATAATCTAGAATGGAACCAAATTGATAAGTCAATAATTTGGAATTTGATATTAGAGTTCGAATGAAATTCGATTTGGATTTGAGGATATGAACTGATTGGAGATCAATTGGAATGGATAACATTGGTATATGTTGAAGTGGTAGCAGATGAAAGGGATAGAGTTAAATGCCCGACAAAAAGGTACAAGTTTATATCATATACGAGTTTGGATTTTATGAGCCGAATTGGCAAGCCGCTTGGCTATTTTGATTTCCTTGTGGATTGGAGAAGGCCTAGAGAGGCGAGTTGTGGTTTGACATATTGATGCGTATAAAGGAGGTTATGGCGAAATTTTTCGAAAATTTAAGGTGTTAGAAAATTTTCAGAATTTTTGAAAATTTTAGTTGGTCGGAAATGAATTAATAAAATAAATTAAAATTTAATAGGTCCAGTCGAAACTGAAATTTAGAGGTAAACCAAAAAAAAGGATTTTTAAATCTAGTTAGTAGAGTTAGTAGCATTTTTCTAACTTAGCAATTTCGAGGACGAAATTATTTTAAGGGGGGAAGTCTGTAATGGCGCGTTTTGTTAGCTGTCGAATAATTAATTTATTTAATGATTAATATATCGATTTGGCGATATCGATAACTTAAAGTACAACATTCGAACTTATAATTTATAATTATAATTAAAACGAACCTGAAACGTCGCGGCAGTTCGCAGTTTGGCGATTCGAACTTCAACTGAATGTACAGGATTCATTTTAAGCCGGATTTCTGTGAAACAAGAAACGTGTGGAGCTGGTGGAGTACATCTTTCTAGTGGAAGAGAAAAATCAGGATTTCGTCGTGTAGATTTTGATTCACGTCCAAATCAAATTTTGAAATAGTCGCTATAGAATCGTTTATCGACCGTTTCGGTTTATTCGATATAACTAGATATCAGATTGGAATTTAGACAGGGTTCTTTTGCGAAATAGTGATAATTTAATTTTTAGAATTTTACTGTAATTTTTAATTAATTAAATAGGCAATTTTTTATTTGAAGTATTTCGCACCCCGAAATCAACATTTTGAAGTTTCAAAATATGAGTCCATCTACCGGTATTATTATATTTCTTGGATCGTGACACCTCACTGAGCACGACTGTACTCTTATTTCTGTCTGTAGCACTCCGACATGAATGAAATCTTACGTGTCACGTTACCTAAAACTTAAAAAGAAAGCAAAGTATATGCTTTGTAAAAGGTCCACGTTAAAAACAAAGTATATGTTTTGTAAAAGGTCCACGTTGAAAACAAAGTATATGTTTTGCCAAGGCTCCACGTTGAAAACAAAGATATGTTTTGCCAAGGCTCCACGTTGAATGAACCCAAAGATTTCTGTACAATACTTAAGTACTAAGTCCCCCCTTGTATAAATAAATAGACCTGGAACCTCATTCGAGCTTCAGGAAGTGCCAAACTATCTGCCATGGCGTGAAAATAAAATCAAACACTAAAATAATAATACTTTTTCCTTCTAGCGTGAGCTAGGGTGTAGCTACCACATGATTCAAAAGAGTTTTCAAGGGTTTTGCTCTCGTTTTTGGATTCATCAAGGGAAGCGCGCCTGCTGCATCAGCATGGGAAGTTCCGTGTTATTTTTGGTTGGGTCTTCACCGTAAGAAGGGTGTGAGTGGCGAGCAACAGCGAGGATTGATGGAGCGTGATGTCTTGTTGGTGCATGGGGGAAGTTGTTGCCATGATATAAAAGGAGGAGGCGTGAGGAGCAGCTGAGAAGCTTTGCGATAGTCAGATCGTTGGGCGAAGGTGATTGATGGTGCCGAATGAATGGTAGGGGACGTGAGGCGCATGCATTTTTAATGACAGGAGGAATGAGTTTTAATGTGATGAAGAATGAGGGAGGTTTGAGGTGAAGAATCGGCCATGTTTTAGAGGAGGAGCGGGTTCGGTTATGTACAGGACAGGGAGGAGCAGCAGATGATGACGTGGCGGATAAGGATGATTAAGGTTAATTTATATAATTACTTAATGTTAATGACATCTATATTCAACCAAAACTTATATAATTCATAACTGGGTCATGCGTGAACGGAATTCAACGAAACTGGTCACGTTGGGACTGTATGGACGAGATCTACAAACTGGAACTGACAGGAAGTTCATCAGAGCTCGTTACAATTTATGGCAAAATAAATTGTCCGACTGAATCAAATAACGCAAACCGTTATTTAACGGCAAACGCGCAAATGTGAGTAAAACTCACTAACTCTGAACAGTTTATAATTTCATGTTGTATTGTTAGAACTGTTAAAATTGTCTGTTTGACTGTGTGTTGATTGTTTGATTGAACTGCTAGTCAGTTAGTTAAATTTCTATATTGATTCAATTTAACAGAATATATCATATGGAACCGAAAGTGATGTTATCTATATTGTCTAACATCTGTGATGCAGGGAAACAGGTTGGAGGAATCCGACTGGATTCCTCAACAGTTATTTTATTGTTTTCCATATATTGTTATATGATGTGATATAAAATCTGTGGGCGATTATATGTGCTTGGACGATAATGAACATCGTGATTTGATATGATTGAATACCATAACATACCGAATGTTGATAAGGGGATTTTCAATGTTTATATTGAAAATGAATCTTATTTGTAAAATCGATAGGATTTTGTAAAAGGAAAACATTTATTTAATTAGAAAATAAATAAATGAAAAAGGAAACATTTATTTAGAAAATAAATGAAATAAAATAGAAACATTTATTTAGAAAATAAATGAATTATAATATAAAGGAATATTTATTTAGGAAATAAATATAGGAACATTTAGTTAGATTATAAATAAATGGAATAAAGGAATATGTAACAACCCGGAAAATCTGGGCCAGTTTAAAATTTTTATTTTGGCAATTTTAGCGAATTTAGATTATTTTAAACAATATCGACGAAAATTTATTTTGAATAGAATTCGAACGTATATATTTTATACGTCGTCGTTAGAATATAAATATTTATATATAATTATAAATAGAATTGAAAATGGCGCGGTAGTTCGATAATTCGATTTCAAATTTCAATTGAATGTACCGGGTGCAAAACAATCCGGATTTTAGTGAAACCAGAAATCAAAGGATCTATTTGATAGTATCTTTCCAACGAATCCGACTAATCGAAATTTCATGGCGGGAATCAAAAGATATGTCCAGTTGAAAATTCTGAATAGTCGCTATGGAATTCAGGCCCTTAAAAATTGGACATTTTGCAAATGACCTCGGATTTCGACGAAACCAGTTTTGTTGGGTCCGTGGTGTCAAGTTATTGTTAGATCCCAAATTTCATAATTTTTCGAATCAATATGTGAGCGTGACAAAGGAAAACGCGTTTGACCAGTTTCAGTTGATTTTAATCGACTGGAAATTGGCCATTTTTCAAACGGTCTCAGAATTCGACGAAACTAGTTTTGTTAGGACCGTATCGTCAATACGAAGCTAGAAAATATTTTTCTAGAATTTTTAGAGTTAGTATGTGACCCCGGTAATTTAAAATGTACGTTTAAAATTCAATATAGTGATTTAAATGTAAATTCAAAGGAAACTGATCGAAACGGTCAAATCAGCTTGCGATACATATCCCATTGTGTTCGGAATGGGGGTAAAACGCTATGGACGGCAGGCAGTGGGCCTCGTTTAGAGGTCGTATGTAAAAGTCAACCTTTTTAGAAATTAAAAATAATTAAATAAAATAATAAAATTTAAAATTCTTTTCTTCTTAACTACCCAGCCCCCCCCCCCCCCCGATTTCATTCTACAGAAATAAAAAAAAAAAACGCTCGAGCTCCAGACCTAGCCGCCAGAGACGCCGCCGCCACCGCCGACCGCGACCTCCCCCAGTCCGGCGCCTCCTCCTGCTACGCCCCCTTCACCATCTCCCCCTCCCTTCGATTGAACGCGCGAACCCTTTCCCCTCCGCCTCCCTTCAGCCCTAGCCACCCATCCTCCCACCGCCGCCTCGTCCAGATCGCCAGACCCCGGCGTCGACAGCACCCCCTCCCCCTGCGAGCCTCACACCCCGGCTTCTTCCCCCCTCACTTTTTCGTTTCACAGTAAGTTTTATAATTTAACTTTCTTCCTTTTTATTTATTTGCATAAAATCCGATTATAGGATTATATTGTTTTTAAAATCATAGGATTATATAGATCTTTAAAAATAAAACTAGCATAGGTTTTTTTTTATAGAAAGATAGGATTTCTAATCGTAGAAAGATTAGATTTTTAAAGTAAGATATGATTCTTATATTTTTAAAGCAATAAAAATATAATTTTTTCATCATAGGAATATTAAAAATATAATCTTTGTTTTAAAAAATTTGATTTTTATATATTGAACTTCGAAATAAAAATCTGATTTTTATTATATATACGTTGAAATAAAGTGGTGACTTTTTATAGGCGAAATCTTTATTTTAGAAAATGTGAAATCTTTATTTTAGAAAAGGTGAAATCTTTATTTTAGAAAAGGCGATGTTTTTAAATATGAAAAGGCGATGTTTTTAAATATGAAAAGGCGATGTTTTTAAATATGAGAAGGCGATGTTTTTAAATGTGAAAAGGCGAAATTTTTAGATGTAAAATTGCGAAATCTATATTTTTTAAAATTTGGATTTTTATATATTGAATAGCGAAGTAAAAATTCGTTTTTTATATATTGAATAGCGAAGTAAAAATTCGTTTTTTATATATTGAATAGCGAAGTAAAAATTCGATTTTTATATATGTAGTGGCTACGGGCGACGAAGCTGACGAAGATGCGATAGCGATGAAGATTTCTATCAATGAAGTGCCGTGGAGCTAGGATAGCAATATGTGAGAATTTCTCACCTTTCAATTTATTTTTCTAGTTATATATATATACTAGGATGCAGACGGTGTTTAGTAGCACCTGACACAATCGTCCACAGACCATGGACTTGTTTGTTTGGTTGCATAGATTAGTTGGATATTTGAATTGAAATTGAGTTGTTTGGGTGAATTGAATGAATTTGATTGATGTGTGAATGGCGTGGGCCTTCACTAGACCGGGGATAAGGCTAGGCCTCGTCCCGTTTCTAGTATCGTGCCGTTATGCCGCCGAAATTTTCTAAAATATGTTAGAAAAATAAAAATATCATTTTATTGAATAAATGAACTGAATAGAAATTCATATGTTGGAATAAAATGTTTTGTCGTTAAAAATATAATTTTTAACGTGAATGTGAATAAATAAATATTCATTTACAAACCAGACGGTTTGTTTATGTACACCTATTTGAAGGACATTGATTGGGTCGATAAATTTTACACATCGCCCAACTGCACAACTAAAATCTGTGTTCGATTGTTTGAAAACCCCACACGGGTGTTGGGATGAAATATGGATTTCACTCATCCTGATTGATTAAATATGTCGATCGGTTGATTGACAGGCTGTTATAAGCGTTAGATATCTATATTTGATGCTTATACAGTGTAGTGCACTTTGGTTGATGGTTGATTATTTTCCAATGCTATTATACATGTGTTGTATGAAAATCCATATAATTAACTTTATATGGTAATTGATTGGGCCTCATTCCAATTTGAAAAATAAAGAATATTATAAAATAAAAGTTCATGTGTTGACAGTACTCATTCATTGAGATTGGTCATGTGTTGAACGAAATATTTTGATAATAACAACTATTTTGAAAAAGAAATATTTGAGATAGAATATTTGAAAATAGAAATTTATGAAGCCGTGTTGATTAGATTGACGCCATTTTGACGTGAACGATATTTATATCGATTTTAAACGATTTCGAAATGAATTGAATATATAACGATTTCGAAATGAATTGAATATATAACGATTTCGAAATGAATTGAATATATAACGATTTCGAAATGAATTGAATATATAACGATTTCGAAATGAATTGAATATATAACGATTTCGAAATGAATTGAATAGAAAACGATTTCGAAATGAATTGAATAGAAAACGATTTCGAAATGAATTGAATAGAAAACGATTTCGAAATGAATTGAATAGAAAACGAATTCGAATTGAATTGAAAACGAATTCAAATTGAATTGAAAGCAAATTGAAATGAATTCAAATTGAACTGAAATTTGAATTGAATAGAAATGAATTTTAAAACGAATTTATAAAGAAGAATTCAATTTTGATTTGAATTGAAATGGAAGTTGAAATTGCTTTTGAAATGAAATTAAAACGATTTATAAAATTCGTTTTAAATAGAAATCGACGAAATATATATTATATATATAATATAATGGCCTGAATAGAACGCGCCGCGCCGCGGCAGTTCGTAAATTTCGACCATTTATTTCAAACGGACATTACGGGAGATCCGACCGTCGGATTCTCCTAAAACCGGAACCGTTGGGTTCGTATCGAAAAGAGCTTTCTAACGAAGGTTAGAAATTTGAAATCTAACGGTTGGATTTGGAGATACATCCAAATCAAATTTGAAAAAGGTCGCTGTAAGTGCAGTTCGATGGCCATTGATGGAAATCGACTGTACAGGCCTTGATAAAATTATTAAAAATAGTAATAATTTGTGTAAAATCATAAGAAATGATTTGTGAAGAATTGGGATGAAAAACTCCATATTTGAAAAGATAAAAATAGATTTTTATCGAAATGAACTAGTTTTGAACTAGAATTATAATTCTATTTATTTTAAAATAAATTGAATTTGAAATGGTTTTGATGATAACCAGAATTTCCAATGATTGCATTGGAATGGATTTGAATCGAAATTGTCTTCGGAATGTTTCGATGTTGGATTTCGTGATTATACAAATGTTGTTATGGAAATTTGAAAGATATAGATATATATATCGTTATTTCCAATACGATCTTTGTTGGCCGCAGAATTGGATATTGAATATAAGCCGGGATATTTTCTATTCAGAGCCTTGTATTGAATATCGAATGTGATTTGGGTTTGTCGTGAATGGTGTCTTCACTAACACTGTTCTTGAACCCAGTTGAGAAAAGATTAAATCTTTTTATTTAGATTTAATGAAGTGTACCAATTAAATAATATTTAATTGGAATTGATATTGATTTTTGGGTTTATCGTGAACAGTGTTTTAAATAACACTCGTTCTTTAACCCGATAATTAATGAATGTGATTTTGGGTTTATCGTGAACTGTGTTTTAAATGACACTGATTCTTTAACCCAATTAAAGATTAAAACTAAGTGGAGTTTTAATGAATCTTTAATTAGATTGAAATAATCGAAATGGAGTATCACCAGTTTTGCTCCAGGCGATAGTTAAATCTTTAATTAGATTTGAACGTGAAATGGTAATTGAATTTACCGATAACACTGTGGTGTTAGATATGAAGTATTACCAGTTTTACTTCATGGGATAAATAGGTTGGGATTGGGAAATTAAAACAAATGATTACTTCGGTAAGTTTCGTTAATCCCGGCTAGTTGAATCGAAATTCAAAAAAATAGAATAAAGAATAAATTCAAGGAATTTATCTTGGATAAAATTAATGGGAACCTTTCCCTATGAATGTGAAATTTAGGAACTAACTGTCGGTTAGCTAAGCAGAATGGTTTTCTGGATATTGATCTGATGTTGGTTTCGGCCTTCGGGGTTAGTATTTGGGGAATTATTCTCTTGATTAATTTACGGTTAGTGACTAATGAATTGGAATGAGGCGTATGTTGTGTTTGTGTAACACTTTTATAATATATACGCGAGTTATTCGGAAAGACCGGGTTTATCCCATTCTGAATAACTGATACGACGATAAGTCGAAGATGAAGACGGTGGTCGAAGACCGGAGGTCTTCACGTCGTTTGGGTGGTTACTGATGATCTTGATTGGGCTGTACACCCAAGAAGATGGAAACAGTTGGTGATCGTCCAGACGTACTTGGAGATCGATGGATATGCGGGGTACTAGGTGCCTCCGGTTTCGTTCAGACCCAGAACGGACTTGTAAATGGAATGTGTGTCTGACATTGGATTTTAGTCCGTGTGATTGATCTCTATTAAATATATATCTGTTTGGCGGCGGAGAATTTATTCTCTTGCTTAACGCCCTTCTCTGAGACGTATGAGCTCAGGGGTTATATATTGATGGATATCAAACGCATGGAGTGAATTGCCTATGTGGCATGCCTAAGTGGCAAATGATCAAGGCTTCTGTTGAAAAGCAAAGTCTTGTGGTTGATGATCAAAGCACGGCCTTTGTGGCATAGCTTTGTGTAACGTTGATTCGCGAGCTTCACACCCGGTATGAACCAAAAACGGGAGACGGACCTCAGGGAGGGCATGCGTTTCCTTCTAGCTATAAAGTGGCGTCAGTGGTTTTACACGCCCTGACGAGTTTGACTTATGTGGTTGTTGCTGTTGCGAGGCGCCTCGGATTGATCGGTCGTTCTCGAACCGATGGAGTCATTTGTTGGCTCATTTACGCCCCAAAGGGCGGGGAAACGTAGTGTTCAGGCATAATAATCCACATCGGTGGACCGGCCCTGTCGCTCCAAGGCTTGCCTGCGCGCTTGCCTGAGACATGGGCTAGATTGTCTCGAATCGGTTGAGGACTATCTTTTGCCTCGGTTCATAGACGGAAATCCAATTTCCAAATACGTGACTTTGCGGTTTTATTTGTAAACCTATATATGGCGACATAGTGGCATGGGACGCTCATGTCGCCTATGATTGATACTTATGATTTGAAGTTGTTTTATACACTATGCACTTATTATAGTATCAAATGATTTGTTTTAACTGTATCAAGCATTCTTTGGCTGTTATAAGGGAAAACCCTATCCTCGGCTGCGTTGCATTGTGTGATGGGACCTGGGTCTTATAACAGCTTCATTTTTCTTTATTTAGCATTGCGCTGTTTGTTTTATGCACTGGTATTCTTGGGAGGAAACCCGTTCCGTGTTATACGGCGTGGTCCCTTGATTTACCTAATGATTTAAAATAAAGATTAATAACTGTTTTAGTTCTCACAACAGTCACATGACTGACCTGGAGTTTATTGTTTTAACCTAAACTCTGGGTGCCCTTATTTTGACACGGGCAGCTAGTAGTTTTGGTTGTGCAGATTTATATTCACAGGATCCTGGTTTACAGCTGGAACGATATCCGGAAAGCTTTGTATCCGTATATCTCCTTCTAGTTGTGTATTGTATTATTTTCCGCTGCTATGTATTTAAATGTAATTTAAATCTCTGATATTTCTGTGTAATATTCTTTTATACTCTGTATATTCTTGTAATCTGATGCATTGTTGTAATATACAGTGAAATGTTCTTTTATATGCGTTCTGTTGTGGCGTGTTCTCGAACTATCCGACACTTTCCTTTACGGGGAAGTTGCGGGTTTTTACAGTTGGTATCAGAGCTTTGGTTTACAAAGCTAGAGAACAAGACACATTAGAAACATACGAAAGAATTCATCAGATATTGGATTAGTAATATCCAATGGGAATGACTCGTTAGAGATAGGATCAGTAGTATCCTAGAACGAGTGTGAAGAGTATATTTTTAAAATGAAAACAACTTTTGTTTTGAGAATTTAAATCAACTATTCGTATTTGATTATTTATTTGTATTGATTTGGACAGTCCAGTATATAAAGAATTTGCATATACGCCTTGCAAACGTATATTCAAAGTTTTAATATATTGGATAGATATAGCATCACACTCTAGTCGCCCGGAGATGATTCAGATGATGAGGCCTCATCATCAGTGTTTATATTCGAGTGACGAAAGTGAGATTCCTATATATTTCCATTAGACTGGTGTGAGAACCAAAATCTGATAGGGCATATTGTTGTGATTTGGTATCAAAAACATGATTTTTGTATATGTATCAAAATTATCAATTTGAAACTCTAATTCACTAATTGATTGATGTTTGTGTTGTTTGTTTATTTGTTTGCCAATTTTTAGCCATTTAGCCTAATTGAATCAAATATTGAACTGTATTGAAATTGGTCGCATTTGTTTGCATATACATATACTTTCATTAAACAGGTCATAGCAAGGAGGCTAGAGCCGAAGAATAAAATTTGTTTGCCCGACAAATAGGTACATGTTTACTACATAATTTACTGTTTTGTTTGGGTGATGATGATTTTTTGAGCCTATTGGCTAGCCGCTTGGCTTTTTCTTTTTCTTTTTGAGATCTGAAGGACCGGGGAAGCTATTTGAAATTCCCCGATGCTCCCGGTGCAGGGGAGGTTATGGCGAAATTTTTCGAAAATTTAGGGTGTTAGCCAAATTTCTGAAATTTTGAAAATTCTCAGAAACTAAAGAGTTGGAGAATGGAAGCCAGGTCGAACGTAGAGCTGATTAATCAAACCACTTTCGACTTTGTTCCTTTTCGGGGACGAAAAGTTTTAAGTGGGGGAGATTGTAATAACCCGGAAAATCTGGGCCAGTTTAAAATTTTTATTTTGGCAATTTTAGCGAATTTAGATTATTTAAAATAGATTATTTTAAACAATATCGACGAAAATTTATTTTGAATAGAATTCGAACGTATATATTTTATACGTCGTCGTTAGAATATAAATATTTATATATAATTATAAATAGAATTGAAAATGGCGCGGTAGTTCGATAATTCGATTTCAAACTTCAATTGAATGTGCCGGGTGCAAAACAATCCGGATTTTAGTGAAACCAGAAATCAAAGGATCTATTTGATAGTATCTTTCCAACGAATCCGACTAATCGAAATTTCATGGCGGGAATCAAAAGATATGTCCAGTTGAAAATTCTGAATAGTCGCTATGGAATTCAGGCCCTTAAAAATGGACATTTTGCAAATGACCTCGGATTTTGACGAAACCAGTTTTGTTGGGTCCGTGGTGTCAAGTTATTGTTAGATTCCAAATTTCATAATTTTTCGAATCAATATGTGAGAGTGACAAAGGAAAACGCGTTTGACCAGTTTCAGTTGATTTTAATCGACTGGAAATTGGCCATTTTTCAAACGGTCTCAGAATTCGACGAAACTAGTTTTGTTAGGACCGTATCGTCAATACGAAGCTAGAAAATATTTTTCTAGAATTTTTAGAGTTAGTATGTGACCCCGGTAATTTAAAATGTACGTTTAAAATTCAATATAGTGATTTAAATGTAAATTCAAAGGAAACTGATCGAAACGGTCAAATCAGCTTGCGATACATATCCCATTGTGTTCGGAATGGGGGTAAAACGCTATGGACGGCAGGCAGTGGGCCTCGTTTAGAGGTCGTATGTAAAAGTCAACCTTTTTAGAAATTAAAAATAATTAAATAAAATAATAAAATTTAAAATTCTTTTCTTCTTAACTACCCAGGCCCCCCCCCCCCGATTTCATTCTACAGAAATAAAAAAAAAGAAAAAGAAAAAGCGCTCGAGCTCCAGACCTAGCCGCCAGAGACGCCGCCGCCACCGCCGACCGCGACCTCCCCCAGTCCGGCGCCTCCTCCTGCTACGCCCCCTTCACCATCTCCCCCTCCCTTCGATCGAACGCGCGAAACCTTTCCCCTCCGCCTCCCTTCAGCCCAAGCCACCCATCCTCCCACCGCCGCCTCGTCCAGATCGCCAGACCCCGGCGTCGACAGCACCCCCCCCCCCCCCCCTGCGAGCCTCACACCCCGGCTTCTTCCCCCCTCACTTTTTCGTTTCACAGTAAGTTTTATAATTTAACTTTCTTCCTTTTTATTTATTTGCATAAAATCCGATTATAGGATTATATTGTTTTTAAAATCATAGGATTATATAGATCTTTAAAAATAAAACTAGCATAGGTTTTTTTTTTATAGAAAGATAGGATTTCTAATCGTAGAAAGATTAGATTTTTAAAGTAAGATATGATTCTTATATTTTTAAAGCAATAAAAATATAATTTTTTCATCATAGGAATATTAAAAATATAATCTTTGTTTTAAAAATATGATTTTTATATATTGAACTTCGAAATAAAAATCTGATTTTTATTATATATACGTTGAAATAAAGTGGTGACTTTTTATAGGCGAAATCTTTATTTTAGAAAATGTGAAATCTTTATTTTAGAAAAGGTGAAATCTTTATTTTAGAAAAGGCGATGTTTTTAAATATGAAAAGGCGATGTTTTTAAATATGAAAAGGCGATGTTTTTAAATATGAAAAGGCGATGTTTTTAAATTTGAGAAGGCGATGTTTTTAAATGTGAAAAGGCGAAATTTTTAGATGTAAAATTGCGAAATCTATATTTTTTAAAATTTGGATTTTTATATATTGAATAGCGAAGTAAAAATTCGTTTTTTATATATTGAATAGCGAAGTAAAAATTCGTTTTTTATATATTGAATAGCGAAGTAAAAATTCGATTTTTATATATGTAGTGGCTACGGGCGACGAAGCTGACGAAGATGCGATAGCGATGAAGATTTCTATCAATGAAGTGCCGTGGAGCTAGGATAGCAATATGTGAGAATTTCTCACCTTTCAATTTATTTTTCTAGTTATATATATATACTAGGATGCAGACGGTGTTTAGTAGCACCCGACACAATCGTCCACAGACCATGGACTTGTTTGTTTGGTTGCATAGATTAGTTGGATATTTGAATTGAAATTGAGTTGTTTGGGTGAATTGAATGAATTTGATTGATGTGTGAATGGCGTGGGCCTTCACTAGACCGGGGATAAGGCTAGGCCTCGTCCCGTTTCTAGTATCGTGCCGTTATGCCGCCGAAATTTTCTAAAATATGTTAGAAAAATAAAAATATCATTTTATTGAATAAATGAACTGAATAGAAATTCATATGTTGGAATAAAATGTTTTGTCGTTAAAAATATAATTTTTAACGTGAATGTGAATAAATAAATATTCATTTACAAACCAGACGGTTTGTTTATGTACACCTATTTGAAGGACATTGATTGGGTCGATAAATTTTACACATCGCCCAACTGCACAACTAAAATCTGTGTTCGATTGTTTGAAAACCCCACACGGGTGTTGGGATGAAATATGGATTTCACTCATCCTGATTGATTAAATATGTCGATCGGTTGATTGACAGGCTGTTATAAGCGTTAGATATCTATATTTGATGCTTATACAGTGTAGTGCACTTTGGTTGATGGTTGATTATTTTCCAATGCTATTATACATGTGTTGTATGAAAATCCATATAATTAACTTTATATGGTAATTGATTGGGCCTCATTCCAATTTGAAAAATAAAGAATATTATAAAATAAAAGTTCATGTGTTGACAGTACTCATTCATTGAGATTGGTCATGTGTTGAACGAAATATTTTGATAATAACAACTATTTTGAAAAAGAAATATTTGAGATAGAATATTTGAAAATAGAAATTTATGAAGCCGTGTTGATTAGATTGACGCCATTTTGACGTGAACGATATTTATATCGATTTTAAACGATTTCGAAATGAATTGAATATATAACGATTTCGAAATGAATTGAATATATAACGATTTCGAAATGAATTGAATATATAACGATTTCGAAATGAATTGAATATATAACGATTTCGAAATGAATTGAATAGAAAACGATTTCGAAATGAATTGAATAGAAAACGATTTCGAAATGAATTGAATAGAAAACGATTTCGAAATGAATTGAATAGAAAACGAATTCGAATTGAATTGAAAACGAATTCAAATTGAATTGAAAGCAAATTGAAATGAATTCAAATTGAACTGAAATTTGAATTGAATAGAAATGAATTTTAAAACGAATTTATAAAGAAGAATTCAATTTTGATTTGAATTGAAATGGAAGTTGAAATTTCTTTTGAAATGAAATTAAAACGATTTATAAAATTCGTTTTAAATAGAAATCGACGAAATATATATTATATATATAATATAATGGCCTGAATAGAACGCGCCGCGCCGCGGCAGTTCGTAAATTTCGACCATTTATTTCAAACGGACATTACGGGAGATCCGACCGTCGGATTCTCCTAAAACCGGAACCGTTGGGTTCGTATCGAAAAGAGCTTTCTAACGAAGGTTAGAAATTTGAAATCTAACGGTTGGATTTGGAGATACGTCCAAATCAAATTTGAAAAAGGTCGCTGTAAGTGCAGTTCGATGGCCATTGATGGAAATCGACTGTACAGGCCTTGATAAAATTATTAAAAATAGTAATAATTTGTGTAAAATCATAAGAAATGATTTGTGAAGAATTGGGATGAAAAACTCCATATTTGAAAAGATAAAAATAGATTTTTATCGAAATGAACTAGTTTTGAACTAGAATTATAATTCTATTTATTTTAAAATAAATTGAATTTGAAATGGTTTTGATGATAACCAGAATTTCCAATGATTGCATTGGAATGGATTTGAATCGAAATTGTCTTCGGAATGTTTCGATGTTGGATTTCGTGATTATACAAATGTTGTTATGGAAATTTGAAAGATATAGATATATATATCGTTATTTCCAATACGATCTTTGTTGGCCGCAGAATTGGATATTGAATATAAGCCAGGATATTTTCTATTCAGAGCCTTGTATTGAATATCGAATGTGATTTGGGTTTGTCGTGAATGGTGTCTTCACTAACACTGTTCTTGAACCCAGTTGAGAAAAGATTAAATCTTTTTATTTAGATTTAATGAAGTGTACCAATTAAATAATATTTAATTGGAATTGAATTGATATTGATTTTTGGGTTTATCGTGAACAGTGTTTTAAATAACACTCGTTCTTTAACCCGATAATTAATGAATGTGATTTTGGGTTTATCGTGAACTGTGTTTTAAATGACATTGATTCTTTAACCCAATTAAAGATTAAAACTAAGTGGAGTTTTAATGAATCTTTAATTAGATTGAAATAATCGAAATGGAGTATCACCAGTTTTGCTCCAGGCGATAGTTAAATCTTTAATTAGATTTGAACGTGAAATGGTAATTGAATTTACCGATAACACTGTGGTGTTAGATATGAAGTATTACCAGTTTTACTTCATGGGATAAATAGGTTGGGATTGGGAAATTAAAACAAATGATTACTTCGGTAAGTTTCGTTAATCCCGGCTAGTTGAATCGAAATTCAAAAAAATAGAATAAAGAATAAATTCAAGGAATTTATCTTGGATAAAATTAATGGGAACCTTTCCCTATGAATGTGAAATTTAGGAACTAACTGTCGGTTAGCTAAGCAGAATGGTTTTCTGGATATTGATCTGATGTTGGTTTCGGCCTTCGGGGTTAGTATTTGGGGAATTATTCTCTTGATTAATTTACGGTTAGTGACTAATGAATTGGAATGAGGCGTATGTTGTGTTTGTGTAACACTTTTATAATATATACGCGAGTTATTCGGAAAGACCGGGTTTATCCCATTCTGAATAACTGATACGACGATAAGTCGAAGATGAAGACGGTGGTCGAAGACCGGAGGTCTTCACGTCGTTTGGGTGGTTACTGATGATCTTGATTGGGCTGTACACCCAAGAAGATGGAAACAGTTGGTGATCGTCCAGACGTACTTGGAGATCGATGGATATGCGGGGTACTAGGTGCCTCCGGTTTCGTTCAGACCCAGAACGGACTTGTAAATGGACTGTGTGTCTGACATTGGATTTTAGTCCGTGTGATTGATCTCTATTAAATATATATCTGTTTGGCGGCGGAGAATTTATTCTCTTGCTTAACGCCCTTCTCTGAGACGTATGAGCTCAGGGGTTATATATTGATGGATATCAAACGCATGGAGTGAATTGCCTATGTGGCATGCCTAAGTGGCAAATGATCAAGGCTTCTGTTGAAAAGCAAAGTCTTGTGGTTGATGATCAAAGCACGGCCTTTGTGGCATAGCTTTGTGTAACGTTGATTCGCGAGCTTCACACCCGGTATGAACCAAAAACGGGAGACGGACCTCAGGGAGGGCATGCGTTTCCTTCTAGCTAAAAAGTGGCGTCAGTGGTTTTACACGCCCTGACGAGTTTGACTTATGTGGTTGTTGCTGTTGCGAGGCGCCTCGGATTGATCGGTCGTTCTCGAACCGATGGAGTCATTTGTTGGCTCATTTACGCCCCAAAGGGCGGGGAAACGTAGTGTTCAGGCATAATAATCCACATCGGTGGACCGGCCCTGTCGCTCCAAGGCTTGCCTGCGCGCTTGCCTGAGACATGGGCTAGATTGTCTCGAATCGGTTGAGGACTATCTTTTGCCTCGGTTCATAGACGGAAATCCAATTTCCAAATACGTGACTTTGCGGTTTTATTTGTAAACCTATATATGGCGACATAGTGGCATGGGACGATCATGTCGCCTATGATTGATACTTATGATTTGAAGTTGTTTTATACACTATGCACTTATTATAGTATCAAATGATTTGTTTTAACCGTATCAAGCATTCTTTGGCTGTTATAAGGGAAAACCCTATCCTCGGCTGCGTTGCATTGTGTGATGGGACCTGGGTCTTATAACAGCTTCATTTTTCTTTATTTAGCATTGCGCTGTTTGTTTTATGCACTGGTATTCTTGGGAGGAAACCCGTTCCGTGTTATACGGCGTGGTCCCTTGATTTACCTAATGATTTAAAATAAAGATTAATAACTGTTTTAGTTCTCACACCAGTCACATGACTGACCTGGAGTTTATTGTTTTAACCTAAACTCTGGGTGCCCTTATTTTGACACGGGCAGCTAGTAGTTTTGGTTGTGCAGATTTATATTCACAGGATCCTGGTTTACAGCTGGAACGATATCCGGAAAGCTTTGTATCCGTATATCTCCTTCTAGTTGTGTATTGTATTATTTTCCGCTACTATGTATTTAAATGTAATTTAAATCTCTGATATTTCTGTGTAATATTCTTTTATACTTTGTATATTCTTGTAATCTGATGCATTGTTGTAATATACAGTGAAATGTTCTTTTATATGCGTTCTGTTGTGGCGTGTTCTCGAACTATCCGACACTTTCCTTTACGGGGAAGTTGCGGGTTTTTACAGAATATTTATTTAGGGAATAAATAAAGGAACACTTGTTCGGAAAATAAATAGAATTATACAAGGATAGATTTAAACACGTGCTTCGCACACAAGTATAACACGATATGGATTTTAAGGAGATATTGTAGAAGTAGGAATTATAACCAGAGTGTGATAAAAGGATTAAACAAAGTAATTGGTTAGGTTAACCAAAGCAAGTTAGTCGAGTTAAACAAAGTAATTTGTTAGGTTAACCAAAGCAAGTTAGTCGAGTTAATCAAAGTAATTGGTTAAATTAACCAAAGTAAATTAGTTAAGATAAACTAAGCGGTTAATCAAAGTGAATTAGTTAAGTTAAACTAATTGGTAAATCAAAGTGAATTAGTTGCGTCAAACTAAGTGAATTAGTCAAGTTAAACTAATTGGTTAATCGAAGTAAATTAGTTGGGTTAATCAAAGTGAATTAGCTGAGTTAAACTAAGTAAATCGGTTAGAGTAAATCAAAGTGAATTAACTAAGTTAAACTAAGTGGATTAGTTCAGTTAATCGAGACAAGTAAATCAAGTTAGGTTAAACCATTTGAGTTAACCAGTTAGGTTAAACCATTTGAGTTAACCAGTTAAAGTTGACCAGTTAAAGTTGACCAGTTAGAGTTGATCAGTTAGAG
This sequence comes from Allium sativum, assembly GCA_030737875.1. Classification (NCBI taxonomy): domain Eukaryota; kingdom Viridiplantae; phylum Streptophyta; class Magnoliopsida; order Asparagales; family Amaryllidaceae; genus Allium; species Allium sativum. Next base: position 103,667,788 of record CM060920.1, on the reverse strand, counting down.
TTACTCAGTTAGAATTGACCAGTTAGAGTTGACCAGTTAGAGTTATCCAAGTGGAGTTAATCGAGTAGAGTTGCCGAATATCACTTATTCGAAGTAGAGTTATCGAATATAGTATATTCGAGGGAAGAGTAATCGAATATAGTTTATTCGAGTGGAGAAATCAAATGTTATTCATTTGAGAAGAGTTACCGAATATTATTTATTCGAAGAGTAGTTATCGAATATTGGTTATTCGAAGTTAGTTAATCCAAAGGAGTTATTCGAAGTTAGTTAATCCAAAGGAGTTATTCGAAGTTAGTTAATCCAAAGGAGTTATTCGAAGTTAGCTAATCCAAAGGAGTTATTCGAAGTTAGTTAATCCAAAGGAGTTAGTCGAAGAGTTAATCGAATATAGTTATTCGAAAGAAGGTGTTAATCGAATATAGTTATTCGAGTAAAGTTAAAAGAGTTAATCAAATTTAGTTATTCGAAATGAGTTATTCGAATTATATATTTGAATAGAGTTAAACACATTAGAGTGATTCGAATTACTTATTCAAATAGAGTTAAACACGTAAGAGTTAATTGAATATTAGTTATTCAATTAGAGTTAAATCGAATTTAGTTATTCGAAAGGAGTTAATCAATTTGAGTTAAGTTAATCGATTTGAATTAAGTTGAATCGAAATGGAGCAAATCGATTAGAATTAAGTTAATCGAGTTAGAGTAAATCGAATATTGGTTATTCGAAGGTAAGTTATTCGAATTAGTTATTCGAAGGAGTTAATCAAATGAGTTGATCCAAAGGAGTTAGTCGAATATTAGTTATTCGAATAGAGTTAAAGGAGTTATCGATTTTATTTTGATCGAAAGGAGTTATCGATTAGTAAATCGAAAGGAGATTTTCGAATATAGCATATTCGAAAGAAAGAGATCGAATATTGTTTATTCGAAAGAGAGAGATTTCGAATATGAGTTATTCGAAGAGAGATAATCGAATATAGGTTATTCGAAGAAGAGTTAATCAAATAGAGATTACTCGAAAGAGAGTTATACGTCGAATTCGATTATAGCGAATTCGGGAAAGTACTATTTACTTTCCAGGGTTTAAATCAAGATTTAGTTATTGATTTAGAAATTAGGTGTCTATTAAATTATTCGAGTTAGGAAATAAATTTATAATTTAGGTTAGATATTTTAGGGGTAGGAATTATAACGTTATTGTTATAATCAAACGTTGTCATATAAGAAGTGGATTCGTAACCTGAATCCGAGAATTTGCGTAAACAGATGATTGGAAAAAGTGAGTGACGAGCTTCATCTATTTCACAGTAAAGGACGTTGTTCAATTAAGGTCTGAGAGGTAATTATACCCCAACTTGATTGACTTCAGAATTGACAAAGGAATAGTTGTGGTTCGATAGAAAAGGTTGATTTGAAATATAGTTAAGTAATAAGCGATTAATGGATTAAGCGTAACGATGTTTTATACAACGTTCATTTGAAAGCCGTAAATGAGTTTTGGGAACGTTTTCCAAATATAATCGGATATGTTTTCTAAACATAGAAAACGAAATGTTTTCATGATAAGAATTTAAGAAATAGAGTTAAGCAAATTCAGAAACTGACTGGAGAGGGTAAGTTGAACGGTTTCTAAGTGACGATCTGATGTTGGTTTCGACCTTCCGGATTGATACTTAGAGAATTGTTCTCATACTAGTTACAGTTAGGGACTGATAGTTGCGAAATAATAGTGATGTGAAAATAAGCTATGGAAATGTTTTCCAATGATTAATAACATATATTTTCTAAATATATGAAATAAGGGAATATGAACATATGATGATTGATCGATCGAATTCCCATTTGGAAATAAGATCGTTGTTTGTACACCGACATGTTTTCATTTGATAGTTGAATCACAAACTATCATAGTTTTGACCATTTTTACGTTGTTAATATGGAGAGACCGGTTGGATTATTATCCGAAGAACCACTCCGTATTAGCATAAGCGTTGCGAATCAAGTACGCTGAAGATAATTGAAGACGGAGTGAAGTGCAACGGCTATTATGAAAAGCCTAGGTAGGATGGATTCACTGAATAGTGCCTTCGGTTTATTCAGTCTCAGAACAACATATATGGACGAGTGTCTGACAAAGTATTCTTAACAAATCATATATGTTGATCTCTTTAAACGTATTACGTTGGTGGCGGAGAAATTCGTTTCTCTTAGCTTTTATACCCGTGATGCCTTGAGAAATCGATAATGATTTGGCGGGTATGACGATGTGGCATTCAAAGTAATTGAAGAAATAATCTGTCAAAGTGATAAACGTGACCTCAAAACCTCACAACCGGAAAATAACAGAAGTTGGGCTAGGCAGCATGGCTAGTTGGGCCATACCCAAGCAGGGTGTATTATCACCATCTAGAGAATATTCAATTGTACTTCTTTATAATCTATTTCAATGCTGTCCCTTATCGGGAAGGATGGTTGCTGATCCCAACCATCGGTGATAATATATTCGTTACACTCAAGCTAAATGAGTGGACGGTCATGTGTGGCCGGGTTGCAAGACGTTCTTGTCGAACCCTAGTGTATCTCCTCTAGAGTACACTGATCGGGAGGTGCTCCCATACCTTGTCTGTTGGAATCCAATCTCCAATAAGCGCTCACGGTTTTATTTGTATACTATGTATGTGGAACGTGAGATGCAAGCGTTCTGCTAGATTGATATCTATTTGTATTTAGACATTATTATAATATCAGAAAGATATCCTTTATTTAACCAAGTGTTGGAGTTTTATTCACACCAGTCCCATGACTGACCCGGAGTTTATTTTGTTTGTTTTCCCTAAACTCTTGGGTGCCTAAATTTGTACGGGCAGTTAAGTAGTCGGGATTTTTCAGGTACACTTGGAGAGCTTGGAGCAGGAGGCTTCAGGATTATAGCTATTATTATTCCGCTGTGTTGTTAAGTATTGTACTTTGAGATGGTATGTATATACGAGTACTGATTTGTATTTCAAAGTTATGTTATATTTTATTCGTTCCGCTGTGAGATTCGTGTTTACTCTGATGATGTAAGTTCTTCTTCTTCTTCTTCTTCTATTCTATTAGTTCTATCTTTTCTTCCTCACCCTCTACTTTCTTTCACTAACGTCTCGGGATTTTCGACTCTCGAGTAGTCGAGAATTTCCAGCCGTTACACGCACCGCGGTAGTTCATGAATTTCGACCATTGACTTCGAGTGGACACTGCGGGAGATCCGATCGTCGGATTCTCCTAAAACTGGAACCGTTGGGTTCGTATCGAAAAGGGCTTTCTAATGAATATTAGAGATTTGAAATCTAACGGTTGGATTTGGAATTATGTCCAAATAAAATTGGGAAAAGATCGCTGTAAGTGCAGTTCGATGGCCGTTGATGCAAATCGACTGTACGAGCCTAGATAAAATTATTAAAAATAGTAATAATTTGTGTAAAATGATAAGAAATGATTTGTGAAGAATTGGGATGAAAAACTTCAAATTTGAAAAGATAAAAATACATTTTTATCGAAATGAACTAGTTTTGAACTAGAATTATATTTCTATTTATTTTTAAAATAAATAAAGTGGATTTGAAATGGTTTTGAAAATAAATAAAATTTCCAATAATTGGATTGGAATCCAAATTATATTTGGAATATTTCGTTGTTGGATTTTGTGATTATACAGATATTATTATGGAAATTTGAAAGATATATTTATATCGTTATTTCCAATACGATATTTGTTGGTCGTAGAATTTGATAATGAATATAAGCCGATATGTTTTCTATTCAGAGCCTTATATTTAATATCAAATGTGATTTGGGTTTGTCGTGAATGGTGTCTTCATTGACACTGTTCTTAAACTCAGTTGAGGAAAAGATTAAATCTTTTTATTTAGATTTAATGATGTGTACCAATTAAATAATATTTAATTGGAATTGAATTGGGATTGATTTTTGGGTTTATCGTGAACGGTGTTTTAAATAACACTGGTTCTTTAACCCGATAATTAATGGAATGTGATTTTGGGTTGTCGTGAATGGTATCTTCAATAATACTGTTCTTAGATCCAAAGGAGTTAAGAAAATCATAAACTAATTGGAGATTAGTTAAGTTGAATGGTTTCTTGGGTATTGATCTGATGTTGGTTTCGGCCTTCGGGGTTAATACTTAGGGAATTGCCCACTTGCTATTTTACGGTTAAAGGCTGATAGAATGGAATGTGATTTTGGGTTTATCGTGAACCGTGATTTAAATGACATTGATTATTTAACCCAGTTAAATATTAAAAATAAGTGGAGTTTTAAGGAATCTTTAATTAGATTGAAAAGATCGAGAATGGAGTATCACCAGTTTTGCTCCAGGTGATAGTTAAATCTTTAATTAGATTTGAACGTGAAATGGTAATTGAATTTACCGATAACACCGTGGTGTTAGATATGATGTATTACCAGTTTTACTTCATGGGATGAATAGGTTGGGATTGGGAAATAAAATAAATGATTACTTCGATGTGGTTCGCTAATCCCGACTAGTTTGAAGTCATATTCAAAGGAAGATTAAGGAATAAATTTAAAAGAATTTATATTTGATAAAATTAATGGGAACCTTTCCCTAAGAATGTGAAATTTAGAAACTAACTGTAGGTTGTCTAAGATGAATGGTTTCCTGGGTATTGATCTGATGTTGGTTTCGGCCTTTGGGGTTAATATTTGGGGAACTGTTCTCTTACTAATTTACGGTTAGTGACTGATGAACTGGAATGAGGCGTATGTTGTGTTTGTGTAACACTTGTTTATAATATACGCGAGTTATTCAGAAAGACCGGGTTTATCCCATTCTGAATAACTGATACGACGATAAGTCGAAGATGAAGACAGTGGTCGAAGACCAGAGGTCTTCACGTCGTTTGGGTGATTATTGATGATCTTGATTGGGCCGTACACCCAAGAGGAGGGAATCAGTTAGTGGTCGTCCAGACGTACTTGGAGATCGATGGATATGCTGGGTACTAGGTGCCTGTGGTTTCGTTCAGACCCAGAACGAAATTGTAGGTGGACTGTGTGTCGGACATTGGATTTCAGTCTGTGTGATTGATTTCTATTAAATATATATCTGTTTGGCGGCGGAGAATTTATTCTCTTGCTTAACGCCCTTCTCTGAGACGTACGAGCTCAGGGGTTATATATTGATGGATATCCATCGCATGGAATGAATTGCCTGTGTGGCATGCCTAAGTGGCAATGGATCAAGGCTTTTGTTGAAAAGCAAAGTCTTGTGGTTGATCATCAAAGCACGGCCTGTGTGGCGTAGCTTTGTGTAATGTTGATTCGCGAGCCTCACACCCCGGTGTGAACCAAAAACGGGAGAGGACGTCAGGGAGGGCATGCGTTTCTTTCTAGCTAGAAGTGGCGTCAGTGGTTTTACACGCCCTGACGAGTTTAATTTATGTGGTTATTGCTGTTGCGAGGCGCCTCGGATATATCGATGACTATGTGAAGCCGATGGAGTCATTCGTTGGCTCATTTACGCCCCATAGGGCGGGGAAACGCATGTTCAGGGTTTAAGTTTAATCCACATCGGTGGACTGGCCCTGAGGATCCTAGGGTCGATGCGCTCTGACCCTGAGGCTCGGGCTAGAGAGTCTCGAAGTCGGTGAGGACTATCTTTTGCCTCGGTTCACAGATGCAAATCCAATTTCAAATACGTGACTTTGCAGTTTTGATTGTAATCCTATATATGGCGACTTAGCAGGATGAGGCGATTATGCCGTCTATGATTTATACTTATGATTTGAAGTTGTTTTATACACTATACATTTATAGTAATAATAAATGATTTGTTTTAAACGTATCAAGCATTCTTGGCTATTATAAGGTAAAAACCCTATCCTCTGGCTTGCGTTGCATTGTGTGATAGGACTTGGGTCTTATAATAGCTTCATTGTTCTTTATTTAGCATTGCGCTGTTGTTTTATGCACTAGTATTCTTGGGAGGAAACCTGTTTCGTGTTATACGGCGTGGTCCCTTGATTTACCTAACTTTAAAATAAAGATTAATAACTGTTTTAGTTCTCACACCAGTCACATGACTGACCTGAAGTTTATTGTTATAACCTAAACTCTGGGTGCCCCTATTTTCCGCACGGGCAGCTAGTAGTTTTGGTTTTGCAGATTTATATTCATAGGATCCTGGTTTACAGCCGGAACGATATTCAGAAAGCTTTGTATCCGTATATCTCTTTCAGTTGTGTAATGTATTTTTTTCCGCTGTGATGTATTTAAATATAATTTAAATCTATGATATTTTCTGTGTAATATTTAATCATACTCTGTATATTCTTGTATTCTGGTGGAATTGTTGTAATTAACAATGAAATGTTCTTCTGTTAACTTTCTGATTCGTCTTGTCCTCAAAGTAATTCGTTCTTTCTCTTCTCTTCGGCGACCGGGGAAGTTCGGGTCGCTTCAAAGGTTATGATAAAGGAACTTATTTTATTGTAACTTTGTTGAATTAAACAATATGTTTTTATTGTCATTATAAATTACCATAAAAAGGGTTAATGCTTAAAAGGCATATTTTTAATGTCAAATTTAATAAAGGGATTTTCTTTTATTGTCAAAAAGTTACAATTAAAAGGTTAGACTATAAGGATTATCCTTTAGTGCCAAATGGGTACGATGACAAGTCTTGATTCAACTAATTATATTTTATTGTTAAATGGTTACAATAAAAAGGATAGATTAAAATATAACATTTTTATTGTCATTACGTGTACAATGAAAGTGTAAGTAAAAAGGTATCGTCTTTATTGTTATTTTCTATGCAATTTTAAGAATGGATTTTAAGATAATATTTTTATTGTAAAATTAGTTTACAATAAAAAAGATAGGTTAAAGAATAGCATTTTTATTGCCATTTTATATACAATAAAGATGTGGAAATTAAAGGAATTGTTTTTATTGATATTTATATGCAATGAAAATAGAAAGTTTAGAGATATCACTTTTATTGACATTATATATGTAATGAAAGTAGAAGAGTTAAGATTATCACTTTGATCCATTTCGTTAAATTAGAACGGTCACAGTATGAATCGCTGTTTGCTATTTATTTTGTTAAACTGGAATTAATGACAAAATGAAATTACTACCTTTATCATTTTGTTGAAATAGAATTGTTAACAAAATGAGTATATCACTTTTACACATCTTTGTTGAAACAGAATTTATGTGCAAATATAAGAATCATTTTTATTGGCATAATACATAGTAGAATTTATATGCAAATATACAATCCAATTTTTATTTGCAAACTTGCATTAGAGTTTATATTCTAATATACAAATTGTATTGTTGGCCAAAATATACACCGAAATGTATTGCTAAGAAATTTCATACAAGTAAATATAATGAAATTTATATTTTATTTGTCATCCGCAATAAACCTATATAAAGAAATTACCGCTTATGTAACTTTAGGAATATATAGAGAAACCATACGAGTAAAATACATTTTTACTCGATATAAGTGACAATTTTGATTTATTTCATCAACTATTTAGTAAAATTTAAATTGGTTAAATCTATTAACCAATTATTTATTTATTTATATGTACTACTGTTGGCTGAAAACCCCACACAGGTATTGGGACGATACTTGACCGACACAAATCCCAATCTTTAATTGTATGTCTATTGATTGATCGACAGGCTGCGATGAGCGTTATTGTTTCATTTTAATGCTCACACAGTCGAAATTGTCACTCTGGATGTTAATGGATGGTTTGATGATTATTTCCTGTTTATTATCCTATACATGAAATGTATGAAATCCATATGACCCAAATTACATGGTACATGGTCGAGTCGCACTCCAATTCAGAATTTCTTCCTAAATAAAGAACTTTTGTATAATAAAGAATATTTGTCAAATATAGGATTTTCAATATTAAGGATATTTTATATTAAAAATATTTTACAAATAGATTTAAGGAAGGTTTCAATTAATTATTATTTAATTGGAATTTAGTTCAAGCATTGGATTTTTGGGTTGTCGTGGATGGTGCCTTAAATAACATTGTCCTTAAACCTCGTTGAAGGAGTTAACCTTTTTATTAAGATTATATACAATTATGTTTTTGAAATTAATTGATATGTGGATTGCATTTATCGTGAACGGTGTTTTTAAATGACATTTGTTCTTTAATCTAATTTACATTGAAATTATTATGTGGAATTTATAAATCTATTGTATAGATTTAAAAGAAGATTTTTCTAAAAATCAGGTTTTTCCAATTTAATATATTAAATTGGAATTAAGTGGAAATTCGATTGGTAATAATCGAGATGGGCTTCTGTACAAGAAGACCGGTATTATATATCGAATTTAAGAGGCTTTGCAGTTATTCCATTTATATTATTAGTCCGGTACAGAAATTTATATTGGTTATATATTGATTTAATTTATGTGGAAATTCCATATTCTTGGAAATTGATTTCTGGTTTATTGTGAACTATGTTTTAGATGACACTAGTTCTTTAACCCAATTTAAGTCAGGATTTACTTATTAAATTAATAATCTTGTAATACTGATTTTTGATATTAAAATCAAAATTAGAGTTATTAAATCTTTTTAGAAAAGATTTAAGATTTAATTTATTGATTTTATCTTTGATAAAATTAATGAGAACCTTTTAATATAAATATTTTATTAAAAGAACATTCAGAGTTGGAATGTGGCGTATGGTTGATTTTAATTACAAATACGCAAGTTATTCAGGAAGACCGGGTTTATCCCATTCTGAATAATCATCACGACGATCAACGGTCGAAGATGAAGATGGTGGTTGAAGACCGGGAAGCTTCACATCGTTTGGTTGATGATGACTGATATCTTGAATTGGGACTGATCCCCCAAGGCAAGGTAATAAGTGATGATCGTCCAGACGTACTGGAGATCGACGGATACGTTGTTTCGTTCAGACCCAGAACGGGCTTGTAAATGGATTGTGTGTCTGACATTGTATTCCTTTTATACTGTATTTTATTGAATGCTACTAATTATATATTTCATTTGGTGGCGAAGGATTTATTATTTGCTTAACACCCTTCTCTTAGACATATGAGCTTAGAGGTTATATATATTGGTAGATGATCAATGGATATGGTATGGTCGGACAATATGGCATGCTAAGATGCAATGATCATGGTTTCTTGTTGAAAAGAAGAACCTTGTGGTAACGATCAAAGCACGGCTTGAATAAGCATAGCTTTGTGTATTACGTAGCTTCACGAGCCTCACAACCTAGTGGAGTCTAAAACAGGAGAAGGGAACGCAGGGAGGACAACACGTTTCTTTCTAGTTAGAAGTAGTGTTGGTGCTTAAACTGGCTGATATTTTACTTATGTGGATGATGGAATGAGGCGTCTCAGATGATAGGTCCCATAGGATTGGGAAACGTGTGTTCAGGAATTGACAGTCCACGAAGCTGTATGTGTGGACCGGCCCTGCAGCTATCCAAGGGTTCTCTGCAGGGAATCCTAAGGCATTAGCTAGAGTGTCACGAATCGGTAAGGAGCTCCTCCCTAGCCTTGATTCATGATGGAAACCAAATTCCAAATATGATCTTACGAATTTGAGTGTATTACTAGTACGGAGGCATAGTATATGGTAGCTATGCTTCCTAAGATTGATACATTTATTTTGAAATGTTTTTATATTCACTAATAATAATATCAAATTCGCTTTTATCGTACCAAACATGTTTAATCACTATAAGGTAAAACTCTATCCTCTGGTTTGCGTTGCATTGTGTGATGGGTCTTGAGTCTTATGGTGATTCCATTTTTCCAAAAGCATTGCGTTGTTTTAAGTTTCACTCATTTATTTGTTCAATCACCTTAAATTATGCACGGCAATCCATTGGAATAATACCCGTTCCGCATTAGCGGCGTGGTCCTTGGATTTGCCTTATTGCTATTAGTTATATTAGTTAAGAATTCTCACACCAGTCCCATGACTGACTCGTAGTTTTTTCACTTTGCAAACTCGGGAGCCCTCTTTTCCGCACGGGAAGTCGAGTAGCTTTTGCAGATATTTATCTTTGAACAGGATTCTGGATCGAAGCCTAAAGCTGTGTCCAGAGCATAGAAAGTCTTCTACTGTGTATTGTATTAATTTACTGTAATTTATCTTCCGTTGTAATTTTATTTGATGTACTCTGATATTCTGTACTCTGATGTAACATTATTGTAATGCTTATAAAAGTCTGCTGTTATTGTTCTGATGTGTTTTAGCCTAACGTAAGCGTATCCGGTGATTTCCCGCAAGGGCGATTTTTGGGTCATTTCATTTTGGTATCAGAGCTCTGGTTAGCTCAAATCTTTGGTGTACAACTCATTAGAACTAAACAAAAGACTCATCAGAGATTGGATTATTAGTATCCAATAAGAATACTCATTAGAGATAGGATCAGCAGTATCCTAGAATGAGAAAACTCATTAGAGATGGGGTTAGTAATGCCCTAGAGTGAGTTGAGAGTGCCCAGCTTATAATTAACGTATTTTTTAATTATATATAAGCCGATTTTTGAAAAAAATGATTTTTGAATATATAAAAGTTATAAATACTTAAAAAGTAAATCAACCAATTGATTGATGATTGTGTAGTGTAATTATTAGTTCAACAAATAAAATTATAGAAAACAATTGAGAAAAAATAAAAGATGAGTTAGTTAATTAAACACTTTTTAGCTTCGTTCCTTTTCGAGGACGAAAAGTTTTTAAGTGGGGGAGACTGTAACAACCCTGAATTTTGGGGCCAATTTAATTTTTTTTTTATTTTTTTAGGAATTTTAATGAGTTTTCGATATTTGAAATAATTTATTTAAAATAATAATGAATAAAAAATGATTTAAATCAAAGTTAGAATGAATAATTTAATTTTGATTATAATAGGAGTTAGAAATAGCGCGGTAGTTTGAAAAGTCAAACTTGAACTTTGACTAACCGTACAGGATGTGAAATAAATCGGATTTTAGTGAAACCAAAAATATTAGAATTTATTAAAAATATCTTTCTAATGAATCTGAAAAATCGAAATTTCATAGCAGGAATCAAAAGTTATGTCAAAATTAAAATTTAGAAAGATCGCTATGAAATTTATTATATATAAAGGTCAAAAATGCTACTTTTTGCATACGAAGGAATTTGGACTCGAAACCACTTCCATTGAGTTCAGAATGACGTTTCTGCATTTAAAAAGTATAAACACTTATATATTTCGAGTTAAGGAAATTATTTGTTTAAAAATGTATTTTTAATATTTAATATATACGCCTTGAAAAAGGCCATTTTCCAAATGGGCTCAGAATTGAACTGTAACAACCCGAAAATCTGGGCCAGTTTAAAATTTTTATTTTGGCAATTTTAGCGAATTTTGAATATTTAAAATAGATTATTTTAAATAATAACGACGAGAAATTTATTTTGAATAGAATTCGAACGAATATATTTATATACGCCGTCGTTATAATATAAATATTTATTTATATTTATAAAAGGAATTGAAAATGGCGCGGTAGTTCGATAATTCGATTTCAAACTTCAATTGAATGTACCGGGTGCAAAATAAACCGGATTTTAGTGAAACCAAAAATAATGGAATCTAATTGTGACTATCTTTCCAACGAATCCGAAAGATCGAAATTTCATAGCGGGAATCAAAAGATATGTCCAGTTGAAAATTCTGAATAGTCGCTATGGAATTCAGACCCTTAAATATAGCCATTTTGCAAACGACCTCGGAATTCGACGAAACCACTTTTGTTGGGTCCGGGATGTCAAATTATTGCTAGATTCCAAGTTTCATAATTTTTGGAGTCAATATGTGAGCGTGGCACAGTTAAACGCGTTTGACCACTTTTAGTTGAATTTAATCGACTGGAAATTGGCCATTTTTCAAACGGTCTCAGAATTCGACGAAATTAGTTTTGTTAGGACCGTATCGTCGATACGATGCTAGAAAATATTTTTCTGGAATTTTTAGAGTTCGTATGTGACCCTAGTAATTTGAAATGTGCGTTAAATTTAAATATATACTGATTTATAATTTGATTTTGAGAAAAACCTATCAAAACAGTCGAATTGGCCTACGAAACATATTCCATTGTGTCCGGGATGCGGGTAAAACGCTAGGGGCGACAATCGTTGGGTCTCGTTTGGAGTTCGACACGATAAACAAGTTAAATTGGAAATTAAATAATATTAATTAATAAAATATTCTATATAAGAGGGTCAAAACCCTAGTTGACCAACCCAGAAGAAAAGCGCCGCCACTTACGAATACACGGCGGAAAATGCCCAAATTTTCTCCCTTAAATCGCTACCAATTCTTTCAATAATTTCAGATACCCATTAGCGAAAATCACCGAGCTCAGTAAGGGCTTCAAGATGATTGGGGTATGATCTAAAATAGTGGAGCAGGGCGTGCGAATTTCATCCTCAATGTCGCCGAGTTTGAGGCCAGCTTTCCGACGCTGGAGGCGACCGAGTTCGCCTGAACTCTGGCAGGAGGCGCGGAATTCGAAGGCGGTCAGAGGGGCAGGGTCGGATTCGGTTCCGATCATCTACAGGAGGCGAGGAGATGGATTTTGCAAATCGAGGGTTTGGGTTCACGATTTCTGGAAGACTACGGGGTGAGGAAGAAAGGGATTAAAACCCTTAATTATTTAATTAATTATTAACTAACCATCGAATTGTGTAATCAATGTATCAACGACCATAACTTCTTCATACAAGGTCGAAAAATTACAAACTTGGATCCGTTGCGATCGTGGAGTCGAGAGCTACGCAACAAAACTGACCGCGTCCAAATCCGAGCGTGTTGGAATTTCGAGCAAATTCAAATCCGAACCGTTCAGAATTCAGATAAAAACCGAAGGAGTGGATCCCAAGGTGAGAATTTCTCACTTTTTAATTTTATTTCTAGTTAAAATATATACTAGGATGCAGACGGTGTTTAGTAGCACCCGACACCCGTCGTCCACAGACCATGGACGGCTTGTATGCTTGTTTGTTTGATTTTGATGTGTAGTTGATTGTGTGATGTGATGTGAAATGAAATACAACATTTATATAGTTGAAATAAAATATTTTATAGTGGAAAATATTTTATAGTTAAAAATAGAATTTTTAACGTATATATGAAATGAAATAAAAATAAACAAATCGGATGATTTGTTTATATACACACATTTGACTGATATTGATTAGGACGATAAATTTTACACATCGCCCAACTGCACAAATAAAATCTGTGTTTGATTATTTGAAACCCCACACGGGTATTGGGATGATATATGACATACACTAATCCCAATAGTTAGTCATATGTCGATAGATTGATTGACAGACTGGTATAAGCGTTAAATATTTATATTCGATTCTTATACAGTGTAGAGTGCACTTTAGATGATGGTTGATTATTCATCGTTGTTATGGTATACATGTGTTGTAGAAAATCCATATAATTAACATTGTATGGTAATTGATTGGGCTTCATTCAATATTTGAAATAGAAATATTTGAATAGAAATATTTGAAAAAGAAATATTTGAAATAGAATATTTGAAAATAGAAATATATGAAGCCGTGTTGATTAGATTGGCACCATTTTGACGTGAACAATATTTATATCGATTTTATAATGAATATCGAAAGTGATTTCAAAATCTGATATTTTGAAAAGAATTGAAATTCAAACTGAATTCGAATTGAATAGAAAACGAATTCAAATTGAATTGAATTGAAAAAGAATTTGAATTGAATAGAAAACAAATTCAAATTGAATTGAATTGAAAACGAATTTGAATTGAATCGAATAGAAAACAAATCTGAATTGAATTGAATTTAATTGAAAACGAATTGAAATAGAATTGAAATCGATTTGAATTGAAATCAAATAGAAGTGAATGTAAATGAATTTATAAGGGAAAATTCAATTTTGATTTGAATTTGAAATAAAGGTTGAAATTGTTATTGAAACAAATTGGAAATGATTTATAAAATTCGTTTTAAAAAGGAAATCGACGAAATATATATAATATATATATATTATATATATATAATGGCCTGAATAGAACGCGCCGCGGCAGTTCGTGAATTTCGACCATTGACTTCGAACGGACATTGCGGGAGATCCGACCGTCAAATTCTCCTAAAACCGGAACCTTGGGTTCGCATCGAAAAGAGCTTTCTAACGAATATTAGAAATTTGAAATCTAACGGTTGGATTTGGAATTATGTCCAAATCAAATTTGGAAAAGGTCGCTTTAAGTGCAGTTCGATAGCCGTTGATGGAAATCGACTGTACAGGCCTTGATAAAATTATTAATAATAATAATAATTTGTGTAAAATCATAAGAAATGATTTGTGAAGAATTGGGATGAAAAACTCCATATTTGAAAGGATAAAAATAGATTTTTATTGAAATGAACTAGTTTTGAACTAGAATAATAATTTATTTATTTTTAAAATAAATAAAGTGGATTTGAAATGGTTTCGAAAATAACCAGGATTTCCAATATATAGATTGGAAATGGATTTGAATCGAAATTGTCTTCGGAATATTTCGATGTGGGATTTTGTGATTATACAGGTATTGTTATGGGAATTTTGAAAGATATATTTATATCATTATTTCCAATACGATATTTGTTGGTCGTAGAATTTGATATTGAATATAAGCCGATATATTTTCTATTCAGAGCATTGTATTTAACATCAAATGGGATTTTGGGTTTGTCGTGAATGGCGTCTTCATTAACGCTGTTCTTAAACCCAGTTGAGGAAAAGATTAAATCTTTTATTTAGATTTAATGAAGTGTACCAATTAAATAATATTTAATTGGAATTGAATTGGTATTGATTTTTGGGTTTATCGTGAATAGTGTTTTAAATAACACTTGTTCTTTAACCCGATAATTAATAGAATGTGATTTTGGGTTGTCGTGAACGGTATCTTCAATATTACTGTTCTTAGATCCAAAGGAGTTAAGAAAATCAGAAACTAACTGGAGATTAGTTAAGTTGAATGGTTTCTGGGGTATTGATCTGATGTTGGTTTCGGCCTTCGGGGTTAATACTTAGGGAATTACTCACTTGCTAATTTATGGTTAGGGTCTGATTGAAATGTAATGTGATTTTTGGGTTTATAGTGAACCGTGTTTTAAATGACACTGATTCTTTAACCCAGTTAAAGATTAAAACTAAGTGGAGTTTTAATGAATCTTTAATTAGATTGAAAAGATCGAGAATGGAGTATCACCAGTTTTGCTCTGGGCGATAGTTAAATCTTTAAATAGATTTGAACGTGAAATGGTAATTGAATTTACCGATAACACCGTGGTATTAGATATGGAGTATTACCAGTTTTGCTTCATCGGATTGACTAGGTTGGGATTGGGAAATAAAATAAATAATTACTTCGGTGTGGTTCGCTAATCCCGACTAGTTTGGAAAACCATAATTTGGTTTGAAATGATATCCAAAGGAAGATTAAAGAATAAATTTTAAAGAATTTATCTTTGAAAAAATTAATGGGAACCTTTCCCTAAGAACGTGAAATTTAGAAACTAACTGTAGGTTAGCTAATAAGAATGGTTTCCTGGGTATTGATCTGATGTTGGTTTCGGCCTTCGGGGTTAATATTTGGGGAATTGTTATCTTGCTAATTTACGGTTAGTGACTGCTGAATTGGAATGAGGCGTATGTTGTGTTTGTGTAACATTTGTTTATAATATACGCAGGTTGTTCGGAAAGGTCGGGTTTATACCCATTCTGAATAACCGATTCGACGATAAGTCGAAGATGATGACGGTGGTCGAAGACCGGAAGTCTTCACATCGTTTGGGTGATTACTGATGATCTTGATTGGGATGTACACCCAAGATGAGGGAATCAGTTGGTGGTCGTCCAGACGTACTTGGAGATCGACGGATATGCGAGGAAAGTGCTTCCGGTTTCGTTCAGACCTAGAACGGACTTGTAAATGGATGGTGTGTCTGACATTGTATTCCTTTATATTGTATTCGTTGATCTCTGCTAAATATATATCTGTTTGGCGGCGGGGAATTTATTCTCTTGCTTAACGCCCTTCTCTGGGACATACGAGCTCAGAGGTTATATATTGGCAGAAATCAGTGGTACGATATGGATTGATAGTGTGGCATGCTGAGATGCAGTGATCCAGACTTTTGTTGAAAAGCAAAGTTTGGTGGATGATGATCAAAGCGCAGCTTTGATATAGCATGGCTATGTGTATAGCGTTGATTCGCGAGCCTCACACCCCGGTATGGTGGTAAACTGATGGTTTGATCAGTATGCTTTTTAGTGGATGGGCACCTTAGTGGTGTCATGGATTCGATCGACCGAGATGAGCTTAGTGCTCAGGGATATATAGAGTAAGCGGTGTTTTCTCTCGCTGGGACGTAAGCCGCGGTGATACTTTAGTCCCAAAAGTGCGGATGTGCAGACGGTGTTTTCTCTTGTTGGGACGTAAGTCGTGGGGAATTGCATTATGCGATCGATCTTTCAAATCAGGAGCCACCATGACGGAAATCCAATTTCCAATACGTGTATTTCGGTTTTATTTGTAGAGTCTAGTATGGCGACATGATATATGGTACCCATGCCGTCTATGATTGATATTTATGATTGAAATTGTTTTGACACTATACACTTATTATAGTATCAAATGATTTGATTTTTAAAATGTACCAAGCATGTTTGGCTATTATAAGGGAAAACCCTATCCTCCGGCTGCGTTGCATTGTGTGATGGGACCTGGGTCTTATAATAGCTTCATTTTTCTTAGCATTGCGCTGTTTGTTTTATGCACTGGTATTCTTGGGAGGAAACCCGTTCCGTGTTATATGGCGTGGTCCCTTGGTTTACCTTACTTTGAAAATAAAGATAAATAACTGTTTTAGTTCTCACACCAGTCACATGACTGACCTGGAGTTTATTGTTTTAACCTAAACTCTGGGTGCCCCTATTTTCCACACGGGCAGCTAGTAGTTTTGGTTTTGCAGATTTATATTCACAGGATCCTGGTTTACAGCTGGAATGATATCCGGAAAGCTTTGTATCCGTATATCTCTTCTAGTTGTGTATTGTATTATTTTCCGCTGCGATGTATTTAAATGTAATTTAAATCTCTGATATTTCTGTGTAATATTCATTTATACTCTGTATATTCTTGTATTCTGGTGCATTGTTGTAATAACAATGAAATGTTCTTTCGTCTACGTTCTGTTGTGGCTTGTTCTCGAACTATCCGCGCTTTCCTCACCGAGGAAGTTACGGGTTTTCACAGTTGGTATCAGAGCTTTGGTTTACAAAGCTCAGAGATCAAGACACATTAGAACCATACGAAAGAATTCATCAGAATTGGATTAGTAATATCCAACGAGAATGACTTGTTAGAGATGGGATCAGTAGTATCCTAGAACGAGTGTGAAGAGTATAATTTTGAAATGAAAACGAATTTTTGTTTTGAAAATTTAAATCAACTATTCGTATTTGATTAGTTATTATGTTTGAATTTGGACAGTCCATTATATATAGACTTTGCGTATACGTCTGATCCACGTGTATTTGAAGTTTTAATATACTGGATAGATATAGAATCACACTCTAGTCGCCCTGAGACGATTCTGATGATAGTCTAGACATCATCAAAATTGGTATTCGAGTTTCGAAAGCGAGATTTCTACATATTTCCATTAGACTGGTGTGAGAACCAAAATTAGATAGGGCTTGTTGTTGTGATTTTGCATCAAAAATATGATTTTTTGACTATATATCAAAGTTATGAATTTGAAAAGCTAATCAACTAATTGATTGATGGTTGTGTTGTTTGATTACTGTTTTGATTAATTGAAATTTTAACCATATAGCCAATTTGAACCAAAAGGTGAATTGTATTGAAATTTGGTCGCATCTGCTTGCATATACATGTGCTTACATTGAATAGGTCATAGCAAGGAGGCTAGAGCAGAGAATAAAATTGTTTGCCCGACAAATAGGTACATGTTTACCATAATTTACTGTTTTGTTTGGGTGATGATGATTTTATGAGCCGATTGGCTAGCCGCTTGGCTTTTTCTTTTTCTTTTTGAGATCAGAGGGCCTGTATGGCAATTTCGGGATTTTCCCGTGCTCCCGGTGCAGGGGAGGTTATGGCGAAATTTTTCGAAAATTTAGGGTGTTAGCCAAATTTTTGAAAAATTTGAAAAGTTCTTAGAAACTGAAAAGTTGAAGAACTTAAGTCGTAATCAAAACAATGAAAGTTGAGTTGGTATTTAAAACAACTTTCGGCTTCGTTCCTTTTCGGGGACGAAAAGTTTTAAGTGGGGGAGATTGTAACAACCCGAAAATCTGGGCCAGTTTAAAATTTTTATTTTGGCAATTTTTGCGAATTTTGAATATTTAAAATAGATTATTTTAAATAATAACGACGAGAAATTTATTTTGAATAGAATTCAAACGAATATATTTATATATGTCGTCGTCGTTAGAATATAAATATATATTTATATTTATAAAAGGAATTGAAAATGGCGCGGTAGTTCGATAATTCCATTTCAAACTTCAATTGAATGTACCGGGTGCAAAATAAACCGGATTTTAGTGAAACCAAAAATAATGGAATCTAATTGTGACTATCTTTCCAACGAATCCGAAAGATCGAAATTTCATAGCGAGAATCAAAAGATATGTCCAGTTGAAAATTCTGAATAGTCGCTATGGAATTCAGACCCTTAAATATAGCCATTTTGCAAACGACCTCGGAATTCGACGAAACCACTTTTGTTGGGTTCGGGATGTCAAATTATTGCTAGATTCCAAGTTTCATAATTTTTGGAGTCAATATGTGAGCGTGGCGTAGTTAAACGCGTTTGACCACTTTTAGTTGAATTTAATCGACTGGAAATTAGCCATTTTTCAAACGGTCTCAGAATTCGACGAAATTAGTTTTGTTTGGACCGTATCGTCGATACGATGCTAGAAAATATTTTTCTGGAATTTTTAGAGTTCGTATGTGACCCTAGTAATTTGAAATGTGCGTTAAATTTAAATATATACTGATTTATAATTTGATTTTTAGAAAAACCTATCAAAACAGTCGAATTGGCCTACGAAACATATTCCATTGTGTCCGGGATGCGGGTAAAACGCTAGGGGCGACAGTCGTTGGGTCTCGTTTGGAGTTCGGCACGATAAACAAGTAAAATTGGAAATTAAATAATATTAATTAATAAAATATTCTATATAAGAGGGTCAAAACCGTAGTTGACCAACCCAGAAGAAAAGCGCCGCCACTTACGAATACACGGCGGAAAATGCCCAAATTTTCTCCCTTAAATCGCTACCAATTCTTTCAATAATTTCAGATACCCATTAGCGAAAATCACCGAGCTCAGTAAGGACTTCAAGATGATTGGGGTATGATCTAAAATAGTGGAGAAGGGCGTGCGAATTTCATCCTCAATGTCGCCGAGTTCGAGGCCAGCTTTCCGACGCTGGAGGCGACCGAGTTCGCCTAAACTCTGGCAGGAGGCGCGGAATTCAAAGGCGGTCAGAGGGGCAGGGTCGGATTCGGTTCCGATCATCTACAGGAGGCGAGGCAATGGATTTTGCAAATCGAGGGTTTGGGTTCACGGTTTCTGGAAGACTACAGGGTGAGGAAGAAAGGGATTAAAACCCTTAATTATTTAATTAATTATTTAATTAATTATTAATTAATCATCGAATTGTGTAATCAATGTATCAACGACCATAACTTCTTCATACGAGGTCGAAAAATTACAAACTTGGATCCGTTGCGATCGTGGAGTCGAGAGCTTCGCAACAAAACTGACCGTGTCCAAATCCGAGCGTGTTGGAATTTCGAGCAAATTCAAATCCGAACCGTTCAGAATTCAGATAAAAACCGACGGAGTGGATCCCAAGGTGAGAATTTCTCACTTTTTAATTTTATTTCTAGTTAAAATATATACTAGGATGCAGACGGTGTTTAGTAGCACCCGACACCCGTCGTCCACAGACCGTGGACGGCTTGTATGCTTGTTTGTTTGATTTTGATGTGTAGTTGATTGTGTGATGTGATGTGAAATGAAATACAACATTTATATAGTTGAAATAAAATATTTTATAGTGGAAAATATTTTATAGTTAAAAATAGAATTTTTAACGTGTATATGAAATGAAATAAAAATAAACAAATCGGACGATTTGTTTATATACACACATTTGACTGATATTGATTGGGACGATAAATTTTACACATCGCCCAACTGCACAAATAAAATCTGTGTTTGATTGTTTGAAACCCCACACGGGTATTGGGATGATATATGACATACACTAATCCCAATAGTTAGTCGTATGTCGATCGATTGATTGACAGACTGTTATAAGCGTTAAATATTTATATTCGATGCTTATACAGTGTAGAGTGCACTTTGGATGATGGTTGATTATTCATCGTTGTTATGGTATACATGTGTTGTAGAAAATCCATATAATTAACATTATATGGTAATTGATTGGGCTTCATTCAATATTTGAAATAGAAATATTTGAATAGAAATATTTGAAAAAGAAATATTTGAAAAAGAATATTTGAAAATAGAAATATATGAAGCCGTGTTGATTAGATTGACGCCATTTTGACGTGAACGATATTTATATCGATTTTATAATGAATATCGAAAGTGATTTCAAAATCTGATATTTTGAAAAGAATTGAAATTCAAACTGAATTCGAATTGAATAGAAAACGAATTCAAATTGAATTGAATTGAAAAAGAATTTGAATTGAATAGAAAACGAATTCAAATTGAATTGAATTGAAAACGAATTTGAATTGAATCGAATAGAAAACAAATCTGAATTGAATTGAATTCAATTGAAAACGAATTGAAATAGAATTGAAAACGATTTGAATTGAAATAAAATAGAAGTAAATGTAAAAAGAATTTATAAGGGAAAATTCAATTTTGATTTGAATTTGAAATAAAGGTTGAAATTGTTTTCGAAACAAATTGGAAATGATTTTTAAAATTCGTTTTAAAAAGGAAATCGACGAAATATATATAATATATATATATATATATTATATATATAATGGCCTGAATAGAACGCGCCGCGCCGCGGCAGTTCGTGAATTTCGACCATTGACTTCGAACGGACATTGCGGGAGATCCGACCGTCAGATTCTCCTAAAACCGGAACCGTTGGGTTCGTATCGAAAAGAGCTTTCTAACGAATATTAGAAATTTGAAATCTCACGGTTGGATTTGGAATTATGTCCAAATCAAATTTGGAAAAGGTCGTTGTAAGTGCAGTTCGATAGCCGTTGATGGAAATCGACTGTACAGGCCTTGATAAAATTATTAAAAATAATAATAATTTGTGTAAAATCATAAGAAATGATTTGTGAAGAATTGGGATGAAAAACTCCATATTTGAAAGGATAAAAATAGATTTTTATCGAAATGAACTAGTTTTGAACTAGAATAATAATTTATTTATTTTTAAAATAAATAAAGTGGATTTGAAATGGTTTCGAAAATAACCAGGATTTCCAATATATAGATTGGAAATGGATTTGAATCGAAATTGTCTTCGGAATATTTCGATGTGGGATTTTGTGATTATACAGGTATTGTTATGGGAATTTTGAAAGATATATTTATATCGTTATTTCCAATATGATATTTGTTGGTCGTAGAATTTGATATTGAATATAAGCCGATATATTTTCAATTCAGAGCCTTGTATTTAACATCAAATGGGATTTTGGGTTTGTCGTGAATGGCGTCTTCATTAACGCTGTTCTTAAACCCAGTTGAGGAAAAGATTAAATCTTTTATTTAGATTTAATGAAGTGTACCAATTAAATAATATTTAATTGGAATTGAATTGGTATTGATTTTTGGGTTTATCGTGAATAGTGTTTTAAATAACACTTGTTCTTTAACCCGATAATTAATAGAATGTGATTTTGTGTTGTCGTGAATGGTATCTTCAATAATACTGTTCTTAGATCCAAAGGAGTTAAGAAAATCAGAAACTAACTGGAGATTAGTTAAGTTGAATGGTTTCTGGGGTATTGATCTGATGTTGGTTTCGGCCTTCGGGGTTAATACTTAGGGAATTACTCACTTGCTAATTTATAGTTAGGGTCTGATTGAAATGTAATGTGATTTTTGGGTTTATAGTGAACCGTGTTTTAAATGACATTGATTCTTTAACCCAGTTAAAGATTAAAACTAAGTGGAGTTTTAATGAATCGTTAATTAGATTGAAAAGATCGAGAATGGAGTATCACCAGTTTTGCTCTGGGCGATAGTTAAATCTTTAATTAGATTTGAACGTGAAATGGTAATTGAATTTACCGATAACACCGTGGTATTAGATATGGAGTATTACCAGTTTTGCTTCATGGGATTGAATAGGTTGGGATTGGGAAATAAAATAAATAATTACTTCGGTGTGGTTCGCTAATCCCGACTAGTTTGGAAAACCATAATTTGGTTTGAAATGATATCCAAAGTAAGATTAAAGAATAAATTTTAAAGAATTCATCTTTGATAAAATTAATGGGAACCTTTCCCTAAGAACGTGAAATTTAGAAACT
Organism: Allium sativum; assembly: GCA_030737875.1. Lineage (NCBI taxonomy): Eukaryota > Viridiplantae > Streptophyta > Magnoliopsida > Asparagales > Amaryllidaceae > Allium > Allium sativum. The sequence goes on along the minus strand of CM060920.1, from coordinate 103,645,063 downwards.
AACTGTAGGTTAGCTAAGAAGAATGGTTTCCTGGGTATTGATCTGATGTTGGTTTCGGCCTTCGGGGTTAATATTTGGGGAATTGTTCTCTTGCTAATTTACGATTAGTGACTGCTGAATTGGAATGAGGCGTATGTTGTGTTTGTGTAACATTTGTTTATAATATACGCGGGTTGTTCGGAAAGGCCGGGTTTATACCCATTCTGAATAACCGATTCGACGATAAGTCGAAGATGATGACGGTGGCCGAAGACCGGAAGTCTTCACATCGTTTGGGTGATTACTGATGATCTTGATTGGGCTGTACACCCAAGATGAGGGAATCAGTTGGTGGTCGTCCAGACGTACTTAGAGATCGACGGATATGCGAGGAAAGTGCCTCCGGTTTCGTTCAGACCTAGAACGGACTTGTAAATGGATGGTGTGTCTGACATTGTATTCCTTTATATTGTATTCGTTGATCTCTGCTAAATATATATCTGTTTGGCGGCGGGGAATTTATTCTCTTGCTTAACGCCCTTCTCTGAGACATACGAGCTCAGAGGTTATATATTGGCAGAAATCAGTGGTACGATATGGATTGATAGTGTGGCATGCTGAGATGCAGTGATCCAGACTTTTGTTGAAAAGCAAAGTTTGGTGGATGATGATCAAAGCGCAACTTTGATATAGCATGGCTTTGTGTATAACTTTGATTCGCGAGCCTCACACCCCGGTATGGTGGTAAACTGATGGTTTGATCAGTATGCTTTTTAGTGGATGGGCACCTTAGTGGTGTCGTGGACTCGGTCGACCGAGATGAGCTTAGTGCTCAGGGATATATAGAGTAAGCGGTGTTTTCTCTCGCTGGGACATAAGCCACGGTGATACTCTGGTCCCAAAAGTGCGGATGTGCAGACAGTGTTTTCTCTTGTTGGGACGTAAGCCGTGGGGAATTGCATTACGCGATCGATCTTTCGAATCAGGAGCCACCATGACGGAATTCCAATTTCCAATACGTGTATTTCGGTTTTATTTGTAGAGCCTAGTATGGCGACATGATATATGGTACCCATGCCGTCTATGATTGATATTTATGATTGAAATTGTTTTGACACTATACACTTATTATAGTATCAAATGATTTGATTTTTAAAACGTACCAAGCATGTTTGGCTATTATAAGGGAAAACCCTATCCTCCGGCTGCGTTGCATTGTGTGATGGGACCTGGGTCTTATAATAGCTTCATTTTTCTTTATTTAGCATTGCGCTGTTTGTTTTATGCACTGGTATTCTTGGGAGGAAACTCATTCCGTGTTATACGGCGTGGTCCCTTGGTTTACCTTACTTTGAAAATAAAGATAAATAACTGCTTTAGTTCTCACACCAGTCACATGACTGACCTGGAGTTTATTGTTTTAACCTAAACTCTGGGTGCCTTTATTTTCCACACAGGCAGCTAGTAGTTTTGGTTTTGCAGATTTATATTCACAGGATCCTGGTTTACAGCTGGAATGATATCCGGAAAGCTTTGTATCCGTATATCTCTTCTAGTTGTGTATTGTATTATTTTCTGCTGCGATGTATTTAAATGTAATTTAAATCTCTGATATTTCTGTGTAATATTCATTTATACACTGTATATTCTTGTATTCTGGTGCATTGTTGTAATAACAATTAATTGTTCTTTCGTCTACGTTCTGTTGTGGCTTGTTCTCGAACTATCCGCGCTTTCCTCACCGGGGAAGTTACGGGTTTTCACATGAACGAAATTAATTTTCTTAGGTCCGCAGCATCAAAACATAGCTAAATATATTTTTTGGGAATTTTTGAAGTTAATTTGTGGCCCCAGTGAATTTAATTGTACGACAGAATTAATTTAGTAAAAGATTTAATTATTAAATTAAATAATTCAGGCCACAGACAGCCGTTTGGGCTGACGGGACCTAGCCCATTGGATCCGGAACAGGGGCTATTGTCTAGGGTTAACTCTGGTTGGACTGAAAACGGAGTTATTTAGAACTTATGGATTTAATTGCAAAATTATCATAAAATATTATAAATAATGGAAAATTAAAAACCCTAAGTTACTATTCATCGTCATTTGTAGCCGCCATCATCCTGATTCCATGGCCACCGTGCTCCGAAATTCATTCACCAATTTCTCCTCCTCCTCCACGAATTAGCCCTCACCTCTCTTGACTTTATCGAAGCCCTCGTCCTTCTCTTCGATTCCATATGAGTTGATCGTCACCAGGAGGCACATGCACCTAGAACGGACCCTCCAAACTCACCGCCTTCGAACCGTCGCCGGGCCCATGTCACACCACCGAGCTTCACCACGGTGGGACCCCCAGGCGCGTCGGCCTCCCCCCTTCATCGTGCCGGTGTCTGATCAACCTCCAGTGCCTTGTTCTGCATGCAAGCAGCAACCATAGGACGGAACCCATAGTGGAAAGCTACAGCTTGTTTTCTGTATAAGGTAGAAGAAGGGTATGGACACAATTTTAAATATTTAATTAATTTAAAATGTTTCTAATCTTAATTAAATCATAACAAATTCATACGATCTCGAAATTTATCGATTTCAGAGACGTTGCGATCGTGAAGCCGAATACTACGCTTCAGAACTGACTAGGACTGATTCTGGACCTTTTGAATTTTTGATCTGAATTTGAATTAAGGTGAGAATCTCTAATTTAATTATCTAATTTATTTAATTAATTATTTTATCGATGTTGAATGATTACTAGTAGGTTATCTATTCAGATCAGTGTTGTAATTGTTGTTCTGATGAGTGGTTTGTATTGTATTGTATTGAATTGAATTGTTTAGATCCGTTCTTGTAACTATAGATCTGTATAAATTCAACCAAAATCATCGATATTGGTGAATTAGATTAGATTAGGGTTTTTTTAATCTAAATTAAAATATCATGTGGTTTATTTTATGGATATTAAATTGTATATCATATTGAACATAGTGTTGTATGAAATCAAGTTGTAAAATAAAGACGAGAACGGTTAAGCATATTTTTATTTGCGAATAAAAAGTAAGATTTGTAAATACATTTTTATTTGCGATGTTATCTGTGAATAAAAAAAGTCAAGATTAGGAAATATACTTTTATTCGCATTTTATTTGCGAATAAAAGAATAAAATGGTTAGACATGTTTTATTTACATTCCTTTGGTAAATAAAAGAACAAATTTAGAAACATATTTTTATTTACATTTTATTTGTAAATAAAAAAATAAAAAAAAGCTTATTTAGAATTTACATTGTTATTTACATCTTATTTGTAAATAAAAAGAAATAACTGGAAAGCACCTTTTGTTTACACTTCATTTGTACACTAAAAGCCCATTTTTGTGTTATTTTCCTTTTAAATAAAAAGATCAAATTCTTATTGTAAATTTAGTATGATAAAAGGAATGGTATGAAATGTTCATATTTTTATTGTAATCTATTACAATAAAAAGAATAGACATGTAAGACGGCAATTTTGATTTTATTTTTGTTTAAATAAAAAGATTTTACATCAAATGTGGGGTTTTTATGAAATATTGTTTTTCAAGTAGAAGGTTATGATAAAGGAATTTATTTTGTTGTAACTTTGTTGAATTAAACAATATGTTTTTATTGTCATTATAAATTACCATAAAACGGGTTAAAGCTTAATAGGCATATTTTTAATGTCAAATTTAATAAAGGGATTTTCTTTTATTGTCAACAAGTTACAATTAAAAGGTTAGACTATAAGGATTATCCTTTAGTGCCAAATGGGTACGATGACAAGTCTTGATTCAACTAATTATATTTTATTGTTAAATGGTTACAATAAAAAGGATAGATTAAAATATAACATTTTTATTGTCATTACGTGTACAATGAAAGTGTAAGTAAAAAAGTATCGTCTTTATTGTTATTTTCTATGCAATTTTAAGAATGGATTTTAAGATAATATTTTTATTGTAAAATTAGTTTACAATAAAAAAGATAGGTTAAAGAATAGCATTTTTATTGCCATTTTATATACAATAAAGATATGGAAATTAAAGGAATTGTTTTTATTGATATTTATATGCAATGAAAATAGAAAGTTTAGAGATATCAATTTTATTGACATTATATATGTAATGAAAGTAGAAGAGTTAAGATTATCACTTTGATCCATTTCGTTAAATTAGAACGGTCATAATATGAATCGCTGTTTGCTATTTATTTTGTTAAACTGGAATTGATGACAAAATGAAATTACTACCTTTATCATTTTGTTGAAATAGAATTGTTAACAAAATGAGTATATCACTTTTACACATCTTTGTTGAAACAGAATTTATGTGCAAATATAAGAATCATTTTTATTGGCATAATACACAGTAGAATTTATACGCAAATATACAATCCAATTTTTATTTGCAAACTTGCATTAGAGTTTATATTCTAATATACAAATTGTATTGTTGGTCAAAATATACACCGAAATGTATTGTTTAGAAATTTCATACAAGTAAATATAATGAAATTTATATTTTATTTGTCACCCGCAATAAAGCTATGTAAAGAAATTACCGCTTATGTAACTTTAGGAATATATAGAGAAATCATACGAGTAAAATACATTTTTACTCGATATAAGTGACATTTTTGATTTATTTCATCAACTTGTTAGTAAAATTTAAATTGGTTAAATCTATTAACCAATTATTTATTTATTTATTTATTTATATGAACTGCTGTTGGCTGAAAACCCCACACGAGTATTGGAACGATACTTGACCGACACAAATCCCAATCTTTAATTGTATGTCTATCGATTGATCGACAGGCTGCGATGAGCGTTATTGTTTCATTTTATTGCTCACACAGTCGAAATTGTCACTCTGGATGTTAATGGATGGTTTGATGATTATTTCCTGTTTATTATCCTATACATGAAATGTATGAAATCCATATGACCCAAATTATATGGTACATAGTCGAGTCGCACTCCAATTCAGAATTTCTTCCTAAATAAAGAATTTTTGTATAATAAAGAATATTTGTCAAATATAGGATTTTCAATATTAAGGATATTTTATATTAAAAATATTTTACAAATAGATTTAAGGAAGGTTTCAATTAATTAATATTTAATTGGAATTTAGTTCAAGCATTGGGATTTTGGGTTGTCGTGGATGGTGCCTTAAATAACATTGTCCTTAAACCCCATTGAAGGAGTTAACCTTTTTATTAAGATTATTTACAATTAAGTTTTTGAAATTAATTGATATGTGGATTGGATTTATCGTGAACGGTGTTTTTAAATGACATTTGTTCTTTAATCCAATTTACATTGAAATTATTATGTGGAATTTATAAATCTATTGTATAGATTTAAAAGAAGATTTTTCTAAAAATCAGGGTTTTCCAATTTAATATATTAAATTGGAATTAAGTGGAAATTCGACTGGTAATAATCGAGATGGGCTTCTGTACAAGAAGACCGATATTATATATGGAATTTAAGAGACTTTGCAGTTATTCCATTTATATTATTAGTCCGGTACAGAAATTTATATCGGTTATATATTGATTTAATTTCTGTGGAAATTCCATATTCTTGGAAATTGATTTCTGGTTTATCGTGAACTGTGTTTTAGATGACACTAGTTCTTTAACCCAATTTAAGTCAGGATTTACTTATTAAATTAATAATCTTGTAATAATGATTTTTGATATTAAAATCAAAATTAGAGTTATTAAATCTTTTTAGAAAAGATTTAAGATTTAATTTATTGATTTTATCTTTGATAAAATTAATGAGAACCTTTTAATATAAATATTTTATTAAAAGAACATTCAGAGTTGGAATGTGGCGTATGGTTGATTTTAATTACAAATACGCAAGTTATTCAGGAAGACCGGGTTTATCCCATTCTGAATAATCATCACGACGATCAAGAGTCGTAGATGAAGGCGGTGGTTGAAGACCGGGGAGCTTCACATCGTTTGGTTGATGATGACTGATATCTTGAATTGGGACTGACCCCTAAGGCAAGGTAATAAGTGATGATCGTCCAGACGTACTGGAGATCGACGGATACATTGTTTCGTTCAGACCCAGAACGGGCTTGTAAATGGATTGTGTGTCTGACATTTTATTCCTTTTATACTGTATTTATTGAATGCTACTAATTATATATTTTTGTTGGTGGCGAAGGATTTATTCTTTGCTTAACACCCTTCTCTAAGAAATATGAGCTTAGAGGTTATATATATATTGGTAGATGATCAATGGATATGGTATGGTCTGACAATGTGGCATGCTAAGATGCAATGATCAAGGTTTCTTGTTGAAAAGCAGAACCTTGTGGTGATCAAAGCACAGCTTGAATAAGAATAGCTTTGTGTATTACGTAGCTTCACGAGCCTCATAACCCGTTGGGGTCTAAAATGGGAGAAGGGAACGCAGGGAGGACATCACGTTTCTTTCTAGCTAGAAGTAGTGTCGGTGCTTAAACTGGCTGATATTTTACTTATATGGATGATGGAATGAGGTGCCTCGGATGATAGGTCCTATAGGATCGAGAAACGTGTATTCAGGAATTGCCAATCCACGAAGCTGTATGTGTGGACCGGCCCTGCAGCTATCCGAGGGTTCTCTGCGGGGAATCCTGAGGCATTAGCTAGAGTGTCTCAAATCAGTAAGAAGCTCCTCCCTAGCCTTGACTCATGATGGAAACCAAATTCCAAATACGACCCTACAAATTTGATTGTATTACTAGTACGGAGGCATAGTATATGGTAGCTATGCTTCCTAGGATTGATACATTTATTTTGAAATGTTTTTATATTCACTAATAATAATATCAAATTCGCTTTTATTGTACCATGCATGTTTAATCACCATAAGGTAAAACTCTATCCTCTGGTTTGCATTGCATTGTGTGATGGGACTTGATTCTTATGGTGATTCCATTTTTCCAAAAGCACTGCGTTATTTTACGTTTCACTCATTTATTTGTTCAATCACCTTAAATTATGCACGACAATCCATTGGAATAAAACTCGTTCCGCATTAGCGGCGTGGTCCTTGGATTTGCCTTATTGCTATTAGTTATATTAGTTAAGAATTCTCACACCAGTCCCATGACTGACTCGTAGTTTGTTTCACTTTGCAAACTCGGGTGCCCTCTTTTCCACACGGGGAGTCGAGTAGCTTTTGCAGATATTTATCTCTTGAACATGATTCTGGATCGAAGCCTAAAGCTGTGTCCAGAGCATAGAAAGTCTTCCGCTGTGTATTGTATTAATTTACTGTAATTTATCTTCCGTTGTAATTTTATTTGATGTACTCTGATATTTTGTACTTTGAGGTAACATTATTGTAATGTTTATAAAAGTTATTGTTATTGTTCTGATGTGTTTTAGCCCAAAGAAAGCGTATCTGGCGATTTCCCGCAAGGGCGATTTTCGGGTCGTTTCATTTCAGTTTATAAATTGTAAGTTATGACAAAATTAAATTTTCAGAAAAATGCTATGGAATATATATATATATATAATATATGGTCCAAAAAGCTACTTTTCACATACAAATAAATTTGGACTTGAAACCACTTCCATTGAGTTCAAATGACATTTCTAAATTCGAAAAGTATAAACACTTATATATTTCGAGATTCGGAATTTATTTATATAAATATTTTTTTAATATAATATATATACGCCTTAAAAAGTGAAATTTTGCAAACGACCTCTGAATTCAACGAAACTAATTTCTATGGATTCGGAACAATAAATTATTGCTAGATTCCAAAGTTCGTAATTTTTGGAGTCAGTATGTGGTCGTAATTGATTTTACAGTGTGAGGACAGTCAATTATTTGACTTTAAAAATTAACTATTTGTGCATACGGACTCGGAATTCAACGAGACCATTTTCTTTGGATCCGTAATGTCAAGGAGTAGTTGTGTTTCAATTTTCATCGAGAACGGAATCCGTAGGTGACCACGCGGATTTTTAAACCATGAAAAGGACCAAAATTAAATAAATTAATTTGCATAAGGAGGGGAAAATATTGTAATTAAGCATAATTAAACATACAAGGGGTTTTAATAAAATTCCTCACCACTATAAAATATCCTAAACTCTCTCCTAACCCTAACACAAACCCTAATCTCCTCCTCCTTTTCCATGGCGGCAACTCTCTTCCTCTTCAATAATATTTGCAAAAAGGACCCTAAAACAAAATAATTTATATCTTTCAATTTGTACACAATTAGACAAAACCGTTTCTGGGTATTGTAGATCTTCATCATCTCTACCTCCCACAAAAATTTCACGACCTGCCGTCGCATGGATTTGTCGGGATCTAGCTTTTAAGGCGGAAAACCGATTTCGAAATTATGGGTTTTCCGATCAAACGAACGAGAATTAGGTCGAGCCGTATGGAGGAAAGGTAGAGTGGAAGCATACGAAGGTTTTTGCGGTGGTGGCATGATCTCAGGTGGCCAGAGTTGGCCGGAATCTCAAGTTCAACGGAGGGGTGCTAGAAAATGAGGCAGTCTTGAAAATGAGCAATTACCCGCCAATCCGTGCATTTTCAGGCGAACTGACTAAAAGAGAAGTTGTTCGGGAGGTCGAGACCAGGCTACTATCAAAATTTGGGGCATTTGGACCACCGAGGTGGCCGTAGCACCCATATGAACGGAAACTGCAGATTTTCGTTTAACGTCAGATCGTGGTGCCTACGTGGCGAACTGGAGGGGGGACCACCAGGCCTGGAAAGAGGGAGAGAAGCCGGAGAGAATGACGCTGCTTTCGTGCAATTCCGACTTACGGTTTGGCCGTGAAGAGCATTTTAAGTTGAGGGTGTCGTTTGGAGAAAAAGGTGAATAACAATCTTATTATATAAATAATATTTCATGTTCGTATATTAATATCCTTTTGTCACGAATTCCAATTTGCATGTAACTGGATCCGCCGCGATCGTGGCGTCGAGACCTTCGTATGAGCACCAATTTTGTCCAATTTGGATCAAGTTATAATTTGAAGTAAAAATAACAATTTAATTAATTATTTAAATTGTTTTAAACTTCACAAATTAATAACTTTTTGCTACGAACTCAGAATCGCGCGAAACTGGATCCGCTGCGATCGTTGAGTCGAGAGCTTCGCGTGGACACCAATTTTGTCAAATTTGGAGAAAGTTAGATTTTGGGCCAAAATTAGATCAGAACCGTCAATTAAATACCAACGGGGTGAAAACCAAGGTGAGAACTCTTTCTCACTTAACCCTTTTGTACAGTTATTTATTTTTATAACTTAAAGTATATGAATTGTCTATAATTGTAATATTTGTTTGGATGAATTATTGTGTTGTTATGTGATGTTATGATATGATCGAGTTTTGCAATATTTAACATGTTAAAATAATGTTATTATATTTATGATAATTTAAATATGATTACACTTCCATTTACAAGTTATCCGACTTGTTTATGTGATTGGGACGATAATTTTTACACATCGCCCAAGTGCACAAATAATTCATTATATATGTGTTGGTCGAAACCCCACACGGGTCTTGGGATGATATTTTGATCAAACATCTCCCTTGTGTTTAGTTGCAGAATGCACTTTGGTTGTTATTTGGATGTTTAGTGATTATATATCATGATTATAGAATACATGTGATGTATGAAACCCATATAACTAAAATTATATGGTAATTGATTGGGTCTTCTTCCAATTCACAAATAAACAACTATTTTAAAATAAAAAGTTATTCTTTTTATTGTATGTAAGAACGTAAAAATTATCAGAATTTGTTTTACAATAAAAATTATCTTTTTATTTTTATGAAAGAACATATGAATCATTAAAATATGTTTTAGAATAAAAAAAATATTCTATTATTTACATTTAGGAATGTGTAAATTGACATATTTTGATTAACAATAAAATAAATCTTTTTATTGTTATAAAAGAACATTAATAATGTAAAAAGACATTTTTATATAAAAAGATTGTATTTTTATTGAAGTTTGTTTTCAATAAAAAGATTAGACTAAAAAATTGTATTTTTATTGAAATTTGTTTTCAATAAAAAGATTCGATTAAAAAGATTGTATTATTGTTGAAATTTGTTTTCAATAAAAAGATTAGATTAAAATGATTGTATTTTTATTGAAGTTTGTTTTCAATAAAATGATTAGATTAAAAAGATTGTATTTTTATTGAAGTTTGTTATGATAAAAAAATTAGAATAGAAAGAATATATTTTTGTTGTCATTTTGTTACGATACAAAGATTAGAATAGAAAGAATACATTTTTGTTGTCATTTTGTTACGATACAAAGATTAGAACAGAAAGAATACATTTTTGTTGTCATTTTGTTACAATAAAAAGATTAAAATAGAAAGAATACATTTTTTTCATTTTGTTACAATAAAAAGATTAGAATAGAAAGAATACATTTTTATTGTCATTTTGTTACAATAAAAGATTATAATAAAAAGAACATATTTGTATTGTCATTTTTGTTTCAATAAAAAAACTGGATAAGAAAAATCATTTTATTATTGTTCTTTTTTATTAGTAACATTAGAAATAAAGATTACATCTTTAATGTAGTTTTGTTTCATTAAAAAGATCAGATATTAAAAATAAATTACATCTTTATTATATCATGTTTCATTAAAAGGATTTTACAATAAAAATTACATTTTTATTGTATCATGTTTTCATTAAAAAGATTTGAAGATAAAAATTACATTTTTATTGAATCATGTTTTTAAATAAAATATTAGAAAATGAAATCATATTTTCGTTGTATGTTTGTCACATTAAAATGAGATATGTTTAGAATAAAAGATTTGACAATGGAAATTACATTTTCATTGCATGTTTGTTGCATTAAAGAGAATTAGATATTAAAATATGATTTATCATCAAATTATCACTTTTATCATGTTAATTAGGATTAAAAGAATCATATGTAAAAAAATACAATTTCTAACTTGAATATGGATTGGACTAAATTTGCATATAATTGATGGAATGGTGTCTTAAATGACACTGTTCTTAAACCTATTTGAGAAAAGAATAAATCTTTTAATTAAAATTTAAATGAAAATTTTCCAATTAATAAACATAATTGAAATTAAAAGGAAATTGATTTCTGGGTTGATTGTGAACAATGTTTTAAATGACATTAGTTCTTAAAATTCGATTAATAGTGAAGTTATAGTTTGTAATTTATTAATCTTTTAATAAAGATTTAATAGAATTTTCTAAAAAGAAGTTTTCCAATTTAATATATTAATTGGAATTGAACGGAGTAAGATTTTGGGTTTATCGTGAACATGTTTTAAATGACTTTAGCTCTTTAACCCAGTTAAAGATAAGATTAATTTCTTAAATTTGAATAACCATAAAGCAATGATTTTAATCTTAAAACCAAATTGGAGTTTTTATAAATTTTAATTAGATTGAAATGAGAATGAGATAATTAAATTTATCGAATTCTTGAAATGATCAAGAATGGAGTCCACCACTTTTGCTCCAGACGATAGTAAAATCTTTAATTAGATTTGAATGTGAGATGGTAATTAAATTTACCGATAACACAGTGGGTGTTAGATATGGAGTACTGCCAAATTTTCTCTATGGGATGAATAGGTTGGGATTGGGTTTGATAAATAAAGGATTACTTCAGTAAGATTCGCTAATCCCGACTAGTTAATAAACCTCAATTTGGTTTAGAATTGATAAAGATAAAATAAATTCTTTTGAAATGAGATCCATAGGAAGATCAAATAATAAGTTTAAAGAATTTATTTTTAATAAAATCAATGGGAACATTTCCCAAGTAATGTGAATATTTTATTAAAAGAATATTCTGAATTGGAATGAGGCGTTTGATGAGTTTTTATAGCACCTATTTATAAAATACGTGGATTATTTGGAAAATCCAGGTTTAACCCATTCTGAATAATTTCTACAACGATCAAGAGTCGAAGATGAAGACGGTGGTTGAAGACCGGAGTTCTTCACATCGTTTGGGTGATTAGTGATGTCTTGATTGGACCGTACACCCAAGACAAGGTAATAAGTGGTGATCGTCCAAACGTACTTGGAGATCGACGGATATGCGAGGACCTCTCCCCTGTATTGGACATATGGGTGAGGAATAAGGTGCCTCCGGTTTCGTTCAGACCCAGAACGGACTTGTAAATGGATGGTATGTTTGACGTTGTATTCCTTTATGCTGTATTCGTTGATCTCTGCAAAATATATATATATATATATTTGTTTGGTGGTGGAGAATTTATTCTCTGTTTAACACCCTTCTCTGAGACATACGAGCTTAGAGGTTATAATTATTGGTAGACGATCAATGATATGGCATGGATTGACAGTGTGGCATGCTAAGATGCATCGATCAAGGCTTTTGTTGAAGACAGAGCCTTGTGGATGAGGATCAAAGCACAGCTTTAATTAGCATTGTGTACAACGTTACTTTGCGAGCCTCACACCCCGGTATTATGGTGAACGATTTGCTTGATTAGTAGGTTTAACCAATATACTTTATATATATATATATGGATTTGGTTGGCCGAGTTATGCTGGGTGTGGTCGCTCCACACCTGGAGATTGGGATAGGTCATTTCAGCCAAATCCCATGGGGATAAAACATATTAATGCTCATCCAAAGTGTGTAGTATTACGGTGTTTTCTCTTGCCGATACATAAGCCGTGGAGATACATTCACGATAGATCTTTCGAATCAGCAGCCATCATGATGGAAACCCAATTTTCCAATACGAGCTTTACGGTTTTAGTTGCATACCTATATGGTGACATAATATATTATAACGCTTACATGATATATTATGCCACCTTGGATTGATACATGTATATTCGAAATTGATTTCTACACTGTGCACTTATAGTATAAAAGATGAATTTCGCGTATTAAGCAATTTTTTTACCATTATAAGGTAAAACTCTATCCTTCGGCTTGCGTTTCATGGGACTTGAGTCTTATAATGGTTTCATTTTTCTAAAGAGCATTGCGCTGTTTATTTTATGCACTGGTATTCTTAGGAGGAAACCCGTTCCGCGCCAGCGGCGAGGTCCCTTGATTTACCTACTTTAAAATCAAGTTAATAACTGTTTTTGAGTTCTCATACCAGTCCAATGACTGACCTGGAGTTTATTGTTTTAGCCTAAACTATAGGTGCCCATACTTTCCACACGGGCAACTAGTAGTTTTGGTTTTGCAGATTTATTTTCACAGGATCCTGGTTTACAGCTGAAGCGATATTCGGAAAGCTCTGTATCTGTGTATTTCTTTCGGTTGTACTTTGTATTATTTTTCCGCTGCTGTTTAAATGTAATTTAAATCTCTGATATTATATTTATCAAATGTAAAATATTTATTCATACTCTGTTATATTCTTGTACTCTGATGTAATTGTTGTAATAGCAATGAAAATGTTCTTCTGTTTGTGTTCTGATGAGTCTTGTTCTCAAAGCAATCCATACTTTCCTTTACGGAGAAGTTTGGGTCGTTACAATTTTCCCGTAAAGTTTTCAAAGGTTTTTAATCTTGGTCATCGGTAAGATCAGAGGCCAAGAAAACGGGAAAATTTTCTGTTGAGTCCAAGTAAGCATACTCAAGGTCTTGTGGCATGGGTTTAAGGTCCAACCTAGGATGTTCTTTTATACTAAAATTGGTTAACTGTGACACCCCACATCTATTAATGTCACTCATTAAGAGAATGAATTAGGTTTCGTTAAGCGTTATAGGTAAATAGAAACAGAAACATTACAAGACTGATATAAAACAGCAGCGGAATTTAAAACTTTTATTAAGCAGAAAACATCGTGGTTCAAAACATGGTTACATCATATGTAACAACCCAGTATTTTACCAAAGTTAATTTGGAATTTTCTAGATGTATTTTGAATGTTATATGGTTTAAATATTGGTAATTCTTTTGGTTTTAAATAAATAATTTTATTTTATATTATTTTGGGAATATTTTAAGATGTTATAAGTTCTATTATCTAATTTTGTTTTTTATTATAAAATGGTATTTCTTTAGTACATAGAACTTTCACAAATATCTTTTGAGTATTTAAAAAATTATATTTAAGGATAGGATGATTTCTATAAAAAAAAATAAGTAAAATTATTTTGATATATATAATGTTTTATGAATTTCGTATATTTGGGATAGATTCTGTAATGCAAAGTTATTTTAAAAGTTATATTTAACGTTATAAGTAATAGTAACGTTTGGTAATATACTTAAAAAGATAGTTATTCCATTTAAGGCTATATTTAATGTTTTATGAATATTTGTTAAGTAATTTAGATTCGATAACCTACAGTGATATTATATATTTTGTAAAGTATGATTTATTTTAAAGTATTTCTTTTTAAATAAGATTTCTTGTAAGTTTAAAATCTTAGTTTATAATTTTATTTACAAATTCAAGATATATACCTTTATAAAAATCTATTAAAGCATTTAATTTCTATTTTTAACTATTTTAGAAATATTATTTGGTACCTTTTATAAAAATCTATTTTAAATTATGTAAATATATGTTATATGTGTTATATGAAGTGTAGTAACATTTCATATTATAGTTACATACATATAATTGTTTAAAATAGTTCACATATATACCGTTACAAGGTTGTTACTAAAATTAAATTTTATTTAAATAAATAAATGTGCCATTTTGTCATACATGCATTTAATTAGAATTTTAATGGCAACATGTGTCCCTATAGGTGTAATCTTACATGTAAATTGTAAAGGCATGCAAATCCGTACTATTTGAGTTGACTAATAACACCACACGTCCAACCCAAATTGCACAGAAATACGAATCATTATTAGAAAGAAGTTAGAGGATGAGAAATAGAAAGAAAGAAATGTTAGAATAGAAGATAACGAAGATTCCAACTCACAGCAGAACGAATAAAATATATTAGGTAACATAAACTTTGAAATACAATTCGGTAACTTTATATACATACCATCATCAGAGCACAACAGCTATTTCTAGAACAGTTATAAACACCTGTTTCCAGATACAAACATGGAACACAGTGGAATATATTATAATCTATAGCTAACTGGTGAAGCCTCCTGCTTCAAATTCCTCCAAGTGAATCTGTAAAATCCCGACTACTTTACTGCCCGTACAAATTTGGGCAACCAAGAGTTTAGGGAAAACAAACAAAATAGACTCTGGGACAGTCATGGGACTAGTGTGAGTAAACTCCAACCATTTGTTTAACTTTTAAAATCCTTTCGAAAGAAAAGATAATAGTAAGACCAGCCCACACATAAACATGGACGGTTTTTACTATACTATAACCCAAAACACTTTGATACAAAAATCCAGTGATATTATAATAATGTCTATATCAAATAAATAGAATCTAGCGGAATGCTTGCATCTCATGCTCTATATATAATATAAAATCAAAAACCGCATGGCGCTTATTGGAGATTGGATTTCCAATATGACAAGGTATAAAACCACCTTCTGATAGTTTATCTCTAGAGGGGAATACACTGGGTTTAACAAGAACATCTTGCAACCCGGCACACACATGATCGATCACTCATTTCGCTTGAGTGTATCGAATGTATATCACCAACGGTTAGGATCAGCAACTGTTTCCCAAAAAGGGACAACATCGATAGATTAAAGAAGTAAAAGGAATTTCTCTAGATAGGTGATTTTACATCCTAATGGGAGCGACCCACATAGCCATGCTGCCAGCCCGATTTTTGTCATTTCCCGGTTGTTGAGGCCTGAGGCTATGATTTCTTGTAATTCATTGGTAGCACAATCACTCTGAATGTCACATTGCCAAATCCGTTAATCACTAATTTATTTTAACAAATATATATCCTCCGCCACCATGTATATTTATACAGACCACCATATGCGATCATTAGAATACTCTGTCAGACATTCGTCCATACACTTCGTTCTAGGATTGAACGAAACCGAAGGAACAATTTCCATTAATATAAAAAAACCTTGCACTTTACTCCATCTACGATTATCTTTATAAAATCTGATTCGCAACGCTACTGCCAATACGGAGTGGTTCTCGGATAACAATCCAACCGGTCTCTCCATATTGACAACGATATTGGTAAATACTTCGATAGTCGGTTATTTAACTATCGAAGAAAATAAACAAACATTCCAACGATCAAACAAATCACTGGGCCATTTAAATGATATTTCATTCATTAATTAAATCACTACTCCATTTTCTTATCAATATTTGTTAACCAAATATTTTCAACCATCATCTTGGCCTTTTTCGCTATTTGGAAAACATTTCCATATATCTCCTCCTTTGATTTTCTATACATAGAAAATATCTTCTATTTATAATTGGAAAACATTCCAATTACTTTTCTCTTTCACGCCCGTTCATTTCTACACTCAGGAAATATTTTATTTATTTTATATTTCCAAAATTCGACTTCCTTGGGTTAAAACGAATGTTGTGTAAAATATTGTTGCAACAACCCAAAATACTGCATTCAACTAACTCTTATTCAAGCATTTCTCTTCGAGACTGGATCTTGCTATTTATCGATTAAAAATGAAATCAATCAAGTTGGGGTATAACTACCTCTCAGACCTTGACTGAAAACATCCTTAACTTCAAAACGGACAAGACCACTTACCTCGAATAATCAACATCATAAAACCCAGTTATTCCTTTTTAAACCCGTATAAGTTCTTCTTTCTAATTTGACCAGATTTAATTATAGATTTTCTTTCTATTTATAGTATTCTATTTTCGAGTTCGTTTCCTTATCGAATTCTATATATACCGATACATTGATTTCTAATAATCCAATTTTCATAAAAATATTCTAACTCCTTAAATTTCCGGAAAATTTCGCCATAACCTCCTTTGTACCGAGAGCATCGGGAAAATCCCCAAACCGCAACATAGGCCCTCTCCATTCAAAAAGAAAATTAAAAAGCCAAGCGGCTTGCCGATACAACACATAAAATCTCATATGGAATTTAAACGTGTACCTTTTTGTCGGGCACACGAATTATAAATCTTCATACACTTCATTCCATACCTGTCTAACCCATATACTTCCATTCCTAATTTATTCCAACTCAATCTGGCCATTTTAACTTGATTCGCTAATTTATTCTTTAATCAGCTCGTTTGCTCATTTCATTTTTTCTATTTGAACATATCACGTTTAAATATATTTTAACTTGCTTATTACCATTCGGATCCCATTTCCAATTCAAATTCCATATTCAATTTCGAACATGAATTTACAATCCCCTTTTCCAATCCAAAGTTCAATTTCGATTTCAAATTTCATTAACTAATTTTTATTCAAATTAGATAATTCTATTCAACAATTAAAAATCTGATTTTTTGTTTCAAAAATCAGTTCACTTACTCCACTTGAGTTATACTTATTTTACAACTCAAATCTGGATTTTTTTAATGGAAATTCGTATTTTATTTGTTTAAAATCCTTTTATTTATTTAAATAAACCGTTATGGTTTTAAAATGGTTTTGGCACTGTTTTTTCTGAAAATTTGATTTTGACATAACTCAAAATCTATAAGACGAAATCCATACTTTTCTCTTCCATTAGAAAATTATTATTCAATCGGTCCTGACGATTCTTATTTCAAAGAATTCCGACTTAATTTGAGTTCTATATACTCAATTGAATTTCGAAACTCCAATTTACGAACTGCCGCGCTGCCGCGAGTTCGTTTTAATTATATATATATATATATTTAAACTTCATTTATAATAATTTCAACTCCATTCTGATATATTTTTAATATATTTCCCAATTCAACTTAATATTTCTGATTACCAATAATCGTCGATTTTTCACTACTCGGTAATATATTTATTTATACTTCGATCTTCTATGTTTAATTCCAATTCCTTTTATAAATAAATTATTTATAAAATTCGATATAATCGAATTTCAAATCAAAAATCCTTCTGATTTATCTCATCTCAGTTTATATTCTGAATTCCCAAAATAAAAATGTCATTCCTTTTTCGAAATGGTTTCCAATTTATTGTTAAATTCATATTTGAATTTAAATTCCTAAATTATAAAATGATAATTTATTTCACAAAATTTATAACACTTTATAAATTCAACTTCCTTGTTTCATATATTTAAACAAGTTCCCTTTTCAAATTTCTATTTGAAACCCCACCCCTTTGATATTCTGAATTGCGGAATAAAACAGTTGTTCCCTTTCGAATGATTTCAAATTCATATTTGAATTTAAATATTCCAATTATCTCTTGATAATTAATTTATTATATTTATAAACACCATTTTATAAATTTCCTTGTTTTATATATTTAAACAAGTCTATTTCGAAATCTATTTAAAACTAAAATCATATTTTGGAAATTTTTATTTATAATAACTTTTATATATAACACCCAATTTATTTTCATATTCAATTTAACTTCTATTTAAATAAATTCGAATTTAATTGAATTCAAATCATAAATCCTTTGGATTTATTTTAGTTCAATTTATATTCTGATCATCAGAATAAATTCCATCGTTTACATCTTTAAAACGATTTCTCCATTTCTATTTTTAAATTCACATTTGAATTTAAATATTCAAATTATCCAATGATAATTTTTCCACTTTATTTATAAACACTTTAAAATTTCACTTCATATCTCGTATTATTAATTTATAAACAACGTTTATAATTTCACTACTTGGTTTATGTATTCAAACAAGATAATATCTTTAGCCCCTTCGAAATTTGAATTCTATTTTTAGAAAAATAGATTTTCCATTAAAAATCTGAAATATCCTTTTCATGATATTTTTGTATATCAACATTTTTGAGCCAGTGAGATTCAACAATTCAAAACACCCAATTTATCAACCATAGGTTTTCAAACACATCATACATAACAATATATGTGATAACAAACAAACAATAATATTTTTGAGGAATCCAGTTGGATTCCTCCAACCTGTTTTCCTGCATCCACAGACGTTAGCCAACATAAATAATACCCATCCTACTTCGAGGCAGGATATCGTGGTATAGAAGGTCATCCACTATCATAGTGTTGGGCGTATAGGGTCATCTGCTAATGATACTGCGGGCATCCGCTAATGATACTGCGGGAATCCAACCAATCACCAATATATATATATATATATATACATATATATATATATATAATTGCCAAACCTAAATAACTAATATATATAAATAATAGCCACAGTGATATTATAATGCAACCAAGCAACCAGCAAACTATTATTTTTAACTAATAAAAATAAATTTTAAAAAGAAATAAGAGTGATATTTACTCACCGGGATTTTATTTGATATTCATTTCAAATTCTTATTCCTTAGCAAAGATTATGCATCTCCAAACCCCATGCGACTTGCTTTGATCGATTAACCTTGTAAAATTTATTTATTCCATTATCAATTACTTGATCAAATATATAATTAACCACGTGATCATAATTTGATTTTTAATAATGATAATCGTAAATTAATTACTTATCTTAAATAATTATATACCTTAATTGCACATCAAAATCTCTTCTTCTACAGTTGTAATAGAAATATCCCGCTTTTGCCTAATCTTTGCCAGCTTACTCAAACAGTGCTACACCTCCATCATTGTTTAACTAATCCAGAAATAGATCAGCTCCACTTGAGCTACCCTTAACATCACCAAACACTGTCCGAACAACACAGCCTTATGTCCGTCATCCAATACTGCTACTACCAAGTCCCACCATGTCTACTAAATTCAATCCAATGCTTTCCAGTTTTAACTTTCCTCTTCTTCCTTGTTCAACATTGTGTGACCTCCCCTATGATCCCTGTAAAGGAACGATGTCTCCCTCTTTTAACATAACGCTACTAACCCTCATATATTGATCATCCCGATAAATTTATCATCACTCTAGACCTTTAGATTGAAGTTCGATGTCTGGAGAGTTCTCTTCTTCTTTTTCAGCCCCAAGCATAGTTAACCAAAACGCAGTACTCCTGCTATGTAAAATGGCCACTGTACTCTGGCCTTCCCTTCCCCTGCTTCCACGAATCCCCTCTGAATCCATCGTCGCCTCATACTTCATCGTGGTCACTTGCTAACCGACTGCACGCCCATCATCGCACCTCCTCAAATCCCAACCTCGACCAACGTTGTGACCTATTATCTCACTCGCGAACCCTAAATCGCATTACTGAAGTCATACTACTCCTATCGAACATCGACCGTGAACTGCTTATGCCATCATGACACAACTAATACCCTTCTCGTTGGTCTCAAATCAAATCATTGCATCGTGTTCGAACTCGATCTGAGAAGCTCGAATTAACCACCTCGCCCAAACAGTTGTTTCTGAAACCCGTCTTTGCTGTATTGACCATCGCGACTCTCTATCGAGCTCCAGGGCTTGGTGATTTTTAGAGATTTAATTCGAATTAATTTGAGTGTCTGAAATTGAAAAGGGCAGTTTTCAATTTCCTTTGTTCATAAGGAAATGAACGACAAATAGAAGAGATTGGGAAGGGTCACGATTATATAGAAGATGAATTCTTCACCATTAAGTAATGTGTCAGTGTATGGTACATGTAATTAAATTCGATTTGATCTTTGATTTAATCTGATTTGAAATAAAGAGATTTTTATTTCTTTTAAACAGATTCTGATTTGATCTTCGTTTTGATTTTGATCTTATCCATTAAAATATCTCAGGGTTCACACATGAACCGCTATTCTAACGTAACCACTGTCGTTTAAATGTTATAACACTATTCTGAACTGAACAGTATATATTCTGAAATTTAATTTCAGCCTATATATCATTTTAAATTCAGAACTAATCAATTCGCTGGTAATAAATTATTTTTATTATTGCCTATATTCAAATACAATTAATGTTGATCATCTGAATTGTTTCGATTTAGTTTTTCCCCAACTTTGGTTTCAATTATTTACGGTTTATGATAATTCGATATACATGAATTAAATTATATTTGATTATAAATCTATAAATTTTATATATATATCCATTTACATTATCAATTCAATATTTAAAACCATATTAAATATTTAAAATAAACTGTTCGAAAATCAGGGTTGTTGCATAAATAAAGAATTTATATGGACAAGTGTCCTTGTATCAAATTACAAATCCACCCCTCAGCTCACGTTTAAATGGACCGAACTCACCAAATTTTTCACTCACGCATTTCCCTTTTGTACTTTCTCGCATCTCTTCATCCTCCTCACCCCGTTTTCCTTTTTCACGTATTTTCTTTCACCAGGAATCCATGATCTCCACCAGTTCCACTTCGGAAACTAGCAACCACACTTCTCCTCCCTCATGCAAAACCACTCCTTCGCCACTACATCACTTCCCTTTCTCCTCTCCATCAACGGCCGAGATTTTCCCCTCAAACACTTCCGCACTCACCAACCACCTCCAACGCATCTCCAGTCCACCCACACTCCCTCTCTACTTCTATTCCCTTTTCTTATCCATTATGTCTTTCCCATTTTATTCTCACCACAACCAAACTTTTATTCCTACCTCAACACTGTTCGGCCTTCCTTTGTATCCACCTCTACCACCCACTTCGCCACACCACACTGCCAATCCCTCCACCTCGTCATTCATCATCGGTAGCTGACAGTCCTCCACCACAGAACGACATAGTGCCACTTTACCTTTCTTTTCCCTTAAAGCAAGTTCGGCACACTCTCTTCAAATTTCTACCACCTTTCTTTTGTTTGTGTTATCCACGTCAACAACACTTTGCTCTCCTATCCAGTTCTAGTGTTACCCAAAGAAAACCTCCATGTATTAAAAGAAATCTGGACATTGTATTTATATATGTTAGTTGAAAAAAAAAGGAGAGAAGCAAACTTGCTAAAAATATAGAGAGAGAATTTGTGGATGGTTCAAACACAGATTTTTGAAGAGATCCATGGACTGACCACAAATCTTTGATTGATCACCTCAGATGGGATACATACTCAGCGTATGGTTGCCCCACAACCTCTATGAATGAAATTGTTGTAAATGAACAATGGAATTGTAACATTATCCCATGTTCAACTGACTTAAAGAGGAAAATTAAATTTATGCCTCTGTATTTTGGTAGAGATCATGATGTATGGAAGTGGGATGGTATTAAAGATTTCAATATCAAATCGGCTTGGAAATTGACTCGACAACATCATAACGTAGTTGAATGGTGCAACATTATTTGGGATATAGTGATGCTCCCAAAATGGCGTTCACTGCCTACAAGGCAATTAAAGGAAGACTTCCAACAGAAGATAGATTGTCTAGATGGGGGATTACACATGAAACAAGATGTAATTTATGTGATAACGTTACTGAGACTCAAGAGCATCTCTTTTTTCAATATGAATATTCGAGCACCATCCTCAAGCATGTATGCCCTGACTACTTTTCACAAAACACAAACAGAGAGAGGAAAATTGAAGATCTAATGGATTACCTAAGGGTCGGCTGGAGCAGCAAAAACACGGTAAGTGTAATACGTGGCGTTGCAATTGTAGTTGCGATGTGGCGAGTGTGGAAGGAGCGTAATTGCAGACAGTTTCAACAAAAAAGAAATAAGTAGAAGAGATAAGAAAATTAACTGAAATTGATGTTAATACTATCAAATCGACAAGGGGGAGGATCCTTACTGGATCTTTGGTAGCATGACGACCTGATAGTGGTGGAGCGGATCAATAAGTGACGCAGGGAAGGAGTACTGATACTCGAATCCAAGAGCCGCCATAATTTCTTCTGTGAGAGGCATTGGTGGAAGGAGATGAATGGTTTTTGATTAATTAATGTGATGTGCTATCGATTTTTTAACTAAGTGTGTTATAACTGTTGAGATATTGCGGTTGTAATCATTTGCCTTATTGGGCTAACTTGGGCTGAAATAGCCTTAATAAAAGCTATACCAAATTTCAAAAAAAAAAAACCCCAAGTTCATGGCTTCAGCTCCACAACGCAAGTAAAGGAGCACATTTGGTTGAAGTGTATGGGGTTCCGAAGTTCCTTGCGAAGAAGAAGGTGCGCGTGAGTGTAGTAGCATCCGTGAAGCTTTTGTATTTGCAGAAAGAAGCGTGCGCGTAAAGCGGTGTCCGCGTAGGCTTTGTTCGCAGCTGTTTATAGGCTTTGTTCGCAGTGATACGGGTTTTAACGACGAAAGTGGGAAGCAATGCAGGTGAGAATTATAATTTAAATTTATTTAAATTAGTTATTATGGTTAGCTAATGGTTATGAATTATTATTAATGATTGGTATTGGTTGATAATGGATGTTTATGCAGTTGTAATACACTATACACCAAGCGTTATTCGCAGTAATGCTTTGCGCACCAATATTTGGTTGTGTAAATTATTGCGATGAATGGATTCATGACTGTTGATGTGATCAGATTATTTAGTTAAATTTGATTGAGTAAAATCACATATAGTAGTGGGGGAACCATATGTGTGATAAATTTAAATCCTCTTTCTATATAAATAATAATTTTTTTATGAAATGGGAATGTAGTTTTAAATTAAATTTTAAACTATTTAGAATTGAATTGAGTAAAAATCTATTCGAATGGAATGGAATGGTTTTGAACATAATTTAGATCGTTCATTTGTCATTTGAATATTTGATAAGGATTGGGAAATGATATTCAACACTGATGTGGATATACAACTTTAACGGTCGATTGTAAATAATTAATCGAAATTGATAAATTTTATTGTTTAAATTAAAGGTGTGAAATTTATTATGACAACTTTAGTAGTTTTGAAAAGGTTTGAATGAGATCGGGATATTACCATTTAATAGTCAATTCAATGTGATATGAAGAATTTGAAAAGAAAACCGACTATTTTGAAATGTTTATGTTGGAAATGAATTGAACAAGTTTGGAGTAATCATTAATATTTAATGTTGTATGTTGAAGAATCCGGCAAATTGGAATAAACGGATTTTATATGAATATTCGATTTCATAAGAATTTTGAATAGTAATCGAATGTGTTTAAAATTAAATAATAATATTATTTTTCTCTCTATTATTTGATTTGAAATGGAAACTTAGAATTTAAAACGATTTTTGAACTAAATATTTGAACATATAAAATATTATTTCGAGAACGCAAGATTTGAAATACGATTTTATTCTAAGTTATGGAAAAGGAATCCGTTTTGGAGAAAGGAACGGAATGATTTTATTTTAAAACGTTATATAACGGAAATCGAACACGTCGCGCAGCGATAGTTTGATAATATCGATTTTATATTTTAGATTGTCATAACTTGAACATTTTAAATCGAATTGATGAGAAACGAAAAACAACAGATTTCTACTGATAATGGGTTTTGTATAGAAGAGGAATTTTTAAATTCCATCGTATGAATTTCGAGTTATATTAAACTAAAATCTGAAAAGGTCGTTATACGTGCAGTTCGTCGACCATCATGAAAAATCGAATAGAATAGACTTATAAAAATCAGTTAAAAATCCAGAAAAATATGATAAATCGTATTTTATTATTTAAAAAGCGATTTGAGTTTTAAATTATAAATTTGGAATGATTTGGATCTATTTAATTAAATAACCATTTCACAACGCTTTTGTAATGCTTTTAACGTTCCATTTCTCTAAAATGATTTGAATTTAAAGATTTCAAACATGAATCATTATGGAAAGGATTTGACTTAAAAGAATTTAAATATATGATATGGAATTCAAATATGATTTGAATTGAAGAGGGAATGAGTTTTGATAGAATTTTCGTCTGATATTCGATATGGATTTACAGGAGCAGATAAATACGATTAGAAATATCAAAACACATACATATCAAAATTCTGATAGTATTTGCCTGAGTCTTGAATCAATATCAAATATAAGTCGATTAAATTTTATAAACTTATATTTGAAAATATTATTTAAATCGTTAGGAATGGAAATTCAAATCCAAATAAAGATATGGTAGTTTCGGGATAACGACGAATCAATGAAGATTGTTTTGAAATATAAGGTTTGGAAAATGAATGTTGAATTTTGAGAAAAGGGTTAAAATGATAACGGATTTCCAGGAATTGAATCCAACCTTAATTCGAAGTAAAGCGACAATATTTAGAAAGGAGATTTGAATCGAGAAACTCGTGTGGTCCATAGCTATTATTTTAATACGCTTATTATTTGGAAAGTCCATGATCAGATGTGGATCTGAAAACTATTCCAAGTAATAACACGACGTTATAAAGAAACTTAAGGCTTGGATATCGATAAGTGAAGACCAAGTATATTCGAATTGTTTAGATTGATTGCTGATGTCTCGGATTGGGCCGTACACCCGAAACGAGGTTATAAGTGGCATAAGACCTGAATATATTTCAATATTTTTGGGTTGTTGTTCCGTTCAAACCCAAAACGGACTTGTATGGATTATGCGTCTGACATTGAAATTGACCGCATAGCACTGATTTCCTTTAATATATATCGGATTTGTGGCAAATATTTTTCCTTGGCTCTAAGTCATATGAACTTCGAGGGTATGCATTGATCAAAATCAGTGATATGTCGTGAATTGTCAATGTGGCATGCTCGAGTTATGAAATGAACTAGAGATGATCAAAGCACGGCTTATTGAAGCGAAGCTTTGAGTATGACGTGACATCAACAAAACTCACACACCGGATGATGAGAAACTGCATTTAGGTTGTGTGTATATATATATATGATTATGATGAAAGTCGTGCAGCAGTGGGAAACCACTTATGAACTTGGGGAAATGGGGTATGTTCGGGGGGCCGTGTCTGATTGAAGACTGTTGGACTGCACTATGATTTGTTGTTAGTGTCCGGGATGGACGAAAAAGCTGTGTTACACTTTGCTTCGTATCCCTGATTGATCTTTCATGTCAGCAATCATCAAGTTGGAAACCCAAATCTCCAATACGAGCCATACGGATTTTGATTGTATACCTATATGTCAATATAACCAATTGGGGTTATGGGGGCTATGATTTTATATTTATTTGCAAAATGATTTCCACACTATATATTAAGTATTGAAAGAGGATTTTTACGTATGAAAGCATGTTTGGTTATCATAAGGTAAAACTCGCCATTTGGTGTGTGCTTGCATTGTGTGATGTGGGACGAGCTTATGATTGCTTCATTTTTCCAAAATTCATTGCAAATTTATATGCACGGGAATTCACATGGAATAAACTCGTTCCGCATTAGCGGCGTGGTTCGGTGAATTTCCCAACTTTAAAATGAATCCAAATAAGAACTGTTTTCGAATTCTCACATCAGTCCCACGACTGACCTGGAGTTTATTGTTTCCACACCTAAACTCTAGGTGCCCATAATTGGCACGGGCAGCTAGAAGTTTAGTTTGCAGGTTTAGATTCTAGAGCTAGATTCAGATTTGAAGCTAAAATCTTGTTTTGATGTTCTCTTCTTCCGCTGAGAGCATTAGACTTCCACTGAGCAAATATGGTACTCTGATATTCCTTGTAATCTCTGATGTAATCAATGAAATGAAATAAAAGTTCTGTTATTTTTGTTAAATATGTAAGTACCCATAACTATCCATCTTTGTGAACGATTTAAGTTAGTTTAATTACCGGCAAGAATCGGGCAAAAAGGCAGGTCGTTACAATTGGTATCAGAGCTTTGGTTTAAACAAAGCTATGGTGTACGACATATTTAAACGAAAATATAACTCATCAGAGTTACAATACCTCATTAGAGATAGGGTTAGGAATACCCTAGAATGAGATTCTAGAATATTACATTTGAGAGAGCGTTTTCCTTATTAAATCAACGTGTTTTAATGAAATTTGGGAACTTAAAATCTTAAGTATTAAGATTTGTTTGGTATGGATGGAATTGGATGAATAACTTAAGTATAAGATTTTTTTAAATGGTAGTCATGGAAATGTTGGAATTGCATTAAAACTTAAGTAAAGTTTATCAACCATTTTGTATAAGAATGATTTCTAGATTGGTTTGTTAGGAATTAGGATAACCTGATTTGGACCCTTAACCATTTAAATGATTTTTGGTTTGATAAATAAACTCTTAACGAAATTTTGAAATTTTAGAAAAAGAATTTCGGATATAAACACTTAACTTGAACCATTTTGGTTAAGTTAAGCAAGTAATGAGTTTTGATTTAGTAACAAACTTGGATGATTTCTAAGCTTTAATTTTTTTACTTTTAGGGTGATATTAGAGAGTACCTTTCTCCACCTAGTAGTAGCTCTGGGTCCAACTCAAAGGACTCTATTATAGACATCTCTAGTTACACCAGTGAGCATGAGATCATCGAGATATCCTCAGATTCCACACCTATAGAGGATCAGACGATATACACCGATAGTGATATGGACGTCAGATCAGACCATTATCCTGATATGCTAGGACTAGATCCAGCTCCACAATAGGATGACCAGGAGATGATGTATGAGTATGTACCAGGACCAGCGATTCTTGATCAGATGACAGGGGTTGAGGTAGCCGCATATTTCCGGATTGAGATTTCCCCTGATTTGGATGAGCATACATTTGAGGTTATGTGGCAGCAGATCCTTGACGAGAGGGATCAGCAGTTGTTAGGAGACGCCACACTATCACAGGTCGCACTAGAGGTCATTGGTTGGATGAAAGATCCTGCATTAGTTGAGCAGTTTGATGTGTTGTTACATGAGCTAGGGCAGCCAGTAGTTATAGCTGAGGATGACCCGCTTCCAGAGGCGGGAGATGATGGATTTGACGATGTTATGAAGCAGCCTATATTCGAGGATGACGCACTTCTAGAGTTGGAAGTTGATGAGTTTGATGAGGAGATGGAGGATATAGAGCAGCCCTCAGACAAGGCTGATGAAGACGGATTTATGGGCAACGAGCATGATGGATTCATAATAAATGAGGATGGATTCATCATAGCACATGAGGACGATGGAGAGATTGTTGATGATGATGGTTCTTTGGCTGATGACAAGTGTAACGACCCAGATTTTTAGTCTATTAATTTTAAATATTTAATACGGATTTTAAATATTTAGTTGATAATATAAATTAATTTTTAACTTGAGTTATCGATTTAATAATCGAATATAATTTAGAATATATCGAATTATTATAATTCGAAAAATAAATGAAATCGAAGTTAAAAATTTAATCAAAATGATTCAGATGATAAGTATGAATTTTATTTGATATATACGATGATAAATAATAATTTATTATCAAAGAATTTGTGGTTTTCGAATTTAAATTATATTGTATTAATCTATTTTGGTTATTTATATTTACGTTCAAATTAAATATCAAAATATATTCAGTTCAGAATAGCGTTACATTGTTGAAAACAACAGTGGTTACGTTAAAATAGTGGTTCGTGGTTTAAATTAATGGACCCCGAAATATTTGATTGTGGATAGGTTCAAAATCAAATCAGAATCTGTTTTAAAAGAACAAAGATCTCTTTAATCAAATCGATATCTATTTAAAAAAAGGTAAAAATTCCTTTATTTCAAATCGCATTAAATGGAAATCAAATCAAAATTTATTACATTGTACCTCACCCTACTATTCCTTCCTCCTGAAGTATCCACCATTATATAAACGCACCCATCCTCCTTTTATTTTGCAAATCAAAATGGAAACCGTTCCTTTTCCGTTCTTCAGCAAAAGGGAAATCGAAAACCCTATTTCCTAATCAAATCAAAATCGAGTATCGCGACTAGGAATTTCGGAGTTCTAGAAGCCGACGCTGATGCTGGAGCTCGCAATTGTTGTTGTGGGAGGTCTGTAGTTAAATGAAGGCATCAGGCTTAGGTGAAAGGGCTTCCTCGATTGAACGAGCATCTGGTTATCGTGATTTTTGGAGGAGCGTTCGACTGAGGACCGGGTTTGATTGATCATTGCGATTTGGGGGAGATCGACCGGTGGAGGGAAACGCTGGTATAATGGAAAAAAGGTGATCGCGATCTCTGTTCAAGCGCCGGAAATGGGCGTTCGACACTCTGAGTGTCGAGTTTGTTGTTCGACTTTAACATGGAAGGAAATCGATGCTGGGATTTTGGGTACGGTGGAGATAAACAACCTGGAACAGCTGCGATTTAAGGAGATGGCACTGGATGTTCAAACTCGAACAGGAGGTCTCGCAAGGCTTTCTGAAGCACGATAGCAGGGAGGGCTCGGGGCAGATTTGCATTCGATGGTGAGGGAGCCAAATGCTTGAGTTCGGTTTTGATTTCATAGCAGGAAGGTATTGTAGCTGGCCTGCTACCGGTCTCAACCTGGAAAGGGAACAATTTAAACAACAATTTAGGTAAATTAGCTTTAATTTAGTTAAGTTCTTTTATTCAATTAAATTAGTGAGTTTATGTAGTTAAATAGTTAATTTAAAAAGTAATAGTAGTTGATCGAAATTTTAAAATTTAATAATCACAGATGTACGATGGATTTATTCGAGACAATTCATAGCCAACGATATAGAGTTAAACTGGATATTCAACAAATGAAACGGTGTGTAAAAATCTCACTCTCCCGTTATTTAAAATTATTTTTATCCATTAAAAATAATTGTTGTTGCTTGTTTGAATTTTTCTGGTTGCTTTAAATATATTAGTTATTTAGGATTGACTATTATATATATACTGGGTTGATTATTGGTTGGATTGTTCCCGCAGTCTCATTAGCGGATGCCCGCAGTTTCATAGCGGATGATTTCCCTATGCGTCCCGCAAATATTATATTAGTGGATGACCTACATACCGCGATATCCTGCTCGAAGCAGGATGGGTATTATTTATGTTGACTAACGTCTGTGGATGCAAGAAAAACAGGTTGGAAGGATCCAACTGGATTCCTCAAAAATATATTATCTGTTTGTTTATTTGTTTGCATATATACTGTCATATATGATGTGTTAGAAACCCTGAAATAAATAATTGGTTGTTTGGTGATTAAATATCACTGGGCCCGAGGGTTGATTTATGAAATATCCTGAAAAGGATATTTGAGATTTAAAAAGAAAATCCTACTTTTAGAATAGAATTTGAAATTTTAGAATGGAATAAAAATATTAACCTGTTTTAATAAAATAAAAACAAGTAGTTCTTTAATAAACGAAGTTTATAAATGAAGTGAAAAGAATTATCATTGGAAAATTCAGAAATAAAAATACGAGTGTGAAATTGAAAAGGGAATTCTATTTTCCAAACATAGAAATATCGATTTCAAAAGAAACTGAAATCGAGACTTGTTTAAGAATGAATATAAAATTTTAAAAGGAATTGAAATAGAATTTGAATTCAAAGGAATTGAAATAGAATTTGAATTCAAAGAAATTGAAATAAAATTTGAATTCAAAGGAATTGAAATAGAATTTGAGTTTAAAGGAATTCAAATAGAATTTGAATTCAAAGGAATTCAAATGGATTTGAATAAAGAAAGTTCAAATGAAATTTAAATAATAGAACTTGAAAATAGAAGTGAAATGGAGCTAAATATAGGAATTCAAATAGAAATTAAATGGAGTTAAATATAGCAATTCAAATAGAAGTGAAATGGAGTTTAACTATAGAATTCAAATAGAGTTGAATTGGAATTTGAGTACAGGATTCAAGTAGGAATTTAAGAATAGAATTTTCAAACAGAAATTGAATATAGAAATTTAAACGAAATGTGAGTATAGAATTTGAATAAGAGAAATTCAAATAGAATTTGAATAAGAGATTTGAAATAAAATTTGAAAAATTCAAATGTAATTTGAATATAGAATTCAAATAGAATTCAAATAGAATTTGAATATAGAAAATCGAAGTATAAATAAGTATATTACCGAGTAAGGAGAAATTGACAGTTATAGATAATCGAAAATATTATGTTGAATTGAAAATTTTGATTTGATATATATTAAAAATATATCAGAATGGAGTTGAATTTATTATAAACGAAGTTCAAACGTTTATATATATAAATATAATTAAAACGAACTCGCTGCAGCGCTGCAGTTTGTAAATTGACGTTTCGAACTTCAATTGAGTATACAGAACTCAATTGAAGTAGGAATTCTTTGAAACAAGAAACGTCAGGACCAATTTGATAATAGTTTTCTAATGAAAGAGAAAAATCTAGATTTCGTCGTATAGATTTTGAGTTATGTCAAAATCAAATTTTCAGAAAAATAGCGCCATAACCATTTAAAAACCATAAGGGTTTATTTAATTTTATAAAAGGATTTTAAGCGAATGAAATCCGAATTTCTATTTAGAAAATTTCAAATTTGAGTTGTAGATTATATGTGAACTCAAGTGGAGTAATGAATTGATTTTTGAAACAGAAATTAGATTTTTGATTATTGAATAGAATTTACTAATTTGAATGGTAATTAGTTAATGAGATTTTGAATTGATATTGGGCTTTGAATAAGTGAATTTGATTTGAAAATTTATATTTGAAATCGAAAAGGAAACTAGAATTGAAATTGAAATTCAATTTGGTTATGAGCAAGTTAAATATTTTGTTTGAACATGTTATGTTCAAACAAAGAAGTGAAATTGGCAAAATAGCTAATTAAAGAATAAATGAGCGAAACTAAATTCAAACAATTGGACTGAGTTGAATTGAATTGGAAACAGGTGAGCATGTGTTAGACAGGTATGGGATGAAGTATATGAAGAATTTTAATTTATGTGCCCGACAAAAAGGTACATGTTTAAATTCATATATGAGATTTTATGCGCCGTATCGGCAAGCCGCTTGGCTTTTTCTTTTTCTTTTGGATTGGTGAGGGCCATGGGAAGCTATTTGAAATATCTCGATGCTCCCGGTACAAAGGAGGTTATGGCGAAATTTTCCGGAAATTTAAGGAGTTAGAATATTTTTAAGAAATTTGATTGTTAGAAATAAGTATATCGATATATACGAAATTCGATAAGGAACGAATTTTAAAATAGAATATTATGAACAAAAAGGAAATCGATAGGCTAGTAATGGAAAGAAAAACATATATACGTTTAAAAATGAATAATTGGTTTTTATAATGTTGATTATTCGGGGTAAGTGGTTTTGTCTGTTTTGAAGTTAATGATGTTTTCAGTCAAGGTCTGAGAGGTAATTTTACCTCAACTTGATTGATTTCATTTTTAATCGATAAATACCAAGATCAAGTCTCGAAGAGAAGTGTTGAATACAAGTTAGTTGAATAAAATATTTTGTGTAACACCCCACCTCCGCTAGGGTCACTCACAAGGGGAATGCACTAGCTTTGGTGGAGCATTATCTTGGTAAACATACACAGAAATATTACAAGATAGAACATATATAAAATAGCGGAAGAAAAACCAAATTTCATTTCTTTAAAATCTAGAAAGGTCTAAAGCCTTTTTACATCAAAATGCCATTTAATCCATTACATTGAAATCTGTCTTGCAATAGTAAAGAAGCATAAAACCATAGTCATAAATCATTCCCCAAGTAAAACAGTAAAGCAGCCATAGTCAAGAAAGGTCCAAGCCATATATGATGATCTTGAAGCAGAAAGAAGTCCAAACTAAATAGTAGTGCTTTCTCCCTGAGAACCTGGGGGGAGAAACGGAAGAAAAAGAGGCGAAACAAAACGGGTCAGTCATACAGACTGGTAAGTCCTAGTGACTTTCAGCATAGAAACAAGTAAAGGTAACATGACATGTATAAACTGAAAGTAAACATAAGGATGATGACGAGATAGGCAAGTTAAACAAAGATAACAAGATAAACTATGGTAATAAGATAAACTACGGTAACAAGATAAACTAAGGTCACAAGAAAAACTAAGGTAACAAGATAAGCTACGTACAGCATCGCATGTTTAACATTCTCTGCACCAACTGTACTAGTACCCCAACCCGTATCATCCTTTCCATGTATATGTACAGTCCCTTGCCATATATCGTACGGGTTTCATCACGTATTTTTATACAATTTCAACGTAGTGCCACCATTCTTGAAATCGTTTGGACTACCACCCTTGTTCTGGCTAGGTTTCCTTATCATGAACTATCGCATGTTCAACTAGGATTTATGCCACCTAGGACCACTAGGGATTATGCTACCTATTGAACATTTTCTAGATTCGTTTAGGGTTTATGCCACCTAGGACCACTAGGGATTATGCTACCTAACGAATTTCACGTAACGATCTATTAATCGATCGGCTCCCTACAAGTCCTAGCTCGTTCATGTGTCTATGTCATACGGCCCAATCACGAAATGTAGTCACCTGTGCTAGGTCCACCATAGGGTGTATAAAGCCCTATGGTGCCAACCATCGACACGAATCAAGCACGCACAGATAAACCTACTGATGCCCAATGCCTGCTTTTTCTGCTCCGGAGTGTGTGCACGCCCGCACTCCGTTAGAACCTACACTGGTGCACCCACACAGCCGTTGTTCTGGTTGCTTACAATCAGCCTAGTAATCGTGCCCCACCCTGCCTAGTTCCAGGGTACCATGATACATCTAGTAGGTTACTGCTGAAACGGACCGCGTAACTAGAGTTTCCATCTAGTAGGTTAAGTGTTGTCATTTAAATTCGACACTTAACCCCATCAGTCTAGCATATCAAGTTGGTTAAGTGTGGTCATTCAAGTTCGTGACTTAACCCGTCTACGTGCCATGTCAAATTGGCTAAGTGTTGTCGTTTAAGTTCATGACTTAGCCCTACAAATCATGTGTCAAATTGGTTAAGTATATTCAAGCGGTTCATGACTTAACCCTACCAAATCATCGTGTCAAATTGGTTAAGTATATTCAAGCGGTTCATGACTTAACCCTACCAAATCATCATGTCAAATTAGTTAAGTATATTCAAGCGGTCCATGACTTAACCCTATCAAATCATCGTGTCGAATTGGTTAAGTATATTCAAGCGGTTCATGACTTAACCCTATCAAATCATGTCTCAAGTTGGTTAAGTGTTGTCTTTCATGTTCATGACTTAACCCTATCATGTGGCATTAATTCATTAATGCACCTCAACCTCTCACATTAGACCTGTTGTTGTGGTCACTGGATATGCCGGGCGGTTCCTGGCAGATTTACACCACAACTCAGTCTAACCTCGGGTTTCAAGTGCGATATGCCAACTACTCACATTGGATCCTATTGTTTGCAGCCACTGGATTTGCCGGGCGGTTCCGGGCAGATTTACACTGCAAACTCAACCCAACCTCGAGTTGGCCATTTTCATGTTCATTCAAGTGTCATGTCCATGTTCAAGATTCATATCGAGTTCGTGTCAAGTTTCATGGCG
This sequence comes from Allium sativum, assembly GCA_030737875.1. NCBI lineage: Eukaryota > Viridiplantae > Streptophyta > Magnoliopsida > Asparagales > Amaryllidaceae > Allium > Allium sativum. The sequence continues at coordinate 103,610,655 of CM060920.1, read as the reverse complement.
AGTTTCATGTCCATATCAGGTTCAGGTTATAACAGCGTTCATGTTTCAAGTTTTGCCTTTTATCAAGTTCATAATTCGTGTTCATAACCAATTCATGTTTTGCTTATTCTACCCAAATCGTGTTCCCATCGCATGTAAACGTGAATCGATCCGTACTACAAATAAATCCAAACCTCATAATAAAGAGAATAACATCAAAACTATGATAGGCAAAAGGGACGAGCATAAAGCGATGAAAGACTAGCATTACATAACTTGAGATAATTGGTTTGACATCACTGGCATAAAGGATTTCAAATCTAGCAAGATAAGGCGGTAATCATGGTAAACGCTGACATAAAAGAATAGGCATGCAAAAGCAAGCCAAATACAGGGATAATGGATCCAATGGTTTTGGTGTACATAATAGCGAATAAACTAAGCAAGCCACACCCTAGGTATACGATCCAACAAAATGCCAATTTGGTGCACATCGTGGGTTTCAACTATAGTGTTATGAACAATCAGCTATAATAGTCTTAGGCAATTAATCCCAATAGTCATAGGTAGAAATCTCATAGTTATGAATCATAAGCGACTCATCACAATAATCATGGACAATTATCAAAAATAGTTCTAGGCAAATAGTCATAGGCAATTAACTGTAAAAGTCATGGTCATAGATAATGGCCTTATGTTCATAATCATAGGTAATAATTCTCATAGTCAAGAGTCATAGGTGATTACCCACAATTGTCCTCGTCATAGTCATAGGCATAGTCTTATGTTCTCAGTCATAGGCATGGTCTTATGTTTTGTCATAGGCATAGGCATAGTCTTATGTTCATCGTCATAGTCATAGGCATAGGCAAAACCTTATGTTCATCGTCATAGTCATAGGCATATTAAGGTTATAGTCCTAAAAGAATTTGGTTTACAACATGATTAGGCCCCAAATAGAAATATTCCCACAAGTCAAGATCCAAGAATTTACATTACAATCTAGCGTTTGAATAATAAACTAGGTCCAACAACATGAATGGGCATGATTCAGTCGATAAGAAATAATCCCAAAATCATAGATTCAAGAAGAAACAAGAACAGATCCAAATAGATAATCAAACTTAGGTCCAATTTCATTTTATTCCATGTCCATATCAAATTTAACAAGTTTCAATCTCAAAGTAACTAGAACTTACTGAGCGCGGATCGAGAATTAGAGTGCAGAGATTTGATTCTAGAAACGATTGTTGCAGTTGTTAAATCTCTATTTGTTTAGTCTTGTTCTAGTTGAAAACCCCCAATTTGCAATCCCTAGATGTTGTCTTGACGAAGAAGAAGTAGCCATCCTCTCTTTAGTTTAATTATTTTCGGAAGCAGCATAAGGACAGAATGAAATGGTGTGGAGAAAATGAGGCTAGGGGTGAGTTTATATAGGATTGGGCAGACAAATCTGCACAAAAAACGAGGTCAAATTCATCAGAATGCATCAGGTTCAGGAAGTGGGCTCGGGAGGCAGGTCGACCCCCAGGTCGACACTATGGTCAACCTGGTCCCTAGGAGGTTGACACTACGGTCGACCCCCAGGTCGACCTGGTCTATGGGCGGGAGTTTTCCTGCCCTTCCTGCTGCGGAGTTTGAATTCGAATTTCGAATTCGAAATTCGAGCTGTCTTTGATTCTGAATTTTTTTGAAACTTCTAGAGGTCGTAACTTGGTCATACGAACTCCGATTTTCGAAAACTCGGAATCTATTTCATGTAAAATTTCGAGACGAACGCAATGGCGTAACCCATTTCCCCTGATTTTGATTTCAAAATTTAATTTTGCCTTGATTTCTTGTTTTAACATGTTATAAAAATTCGGTTTGTTACATTCTCTCCTCCTTAAAGGATTTCGTCCCCGAAATCTTCAAGTTAAGAAGAATGTGTCCTACCATCCAATCATCCATCTACTCAATCATCAATCACAGGCATCCATTGTCCTTAAGAGATTTCTAATGCTGTATGAACATATGCAGAAAGTGTGTGTATATGTTCCTTGTCTAATGCAACTGATCAGGCCTGATTGATCTTCTTAATGCAAAATATGTTTAGTGCCATGAGTCCAACATGTATGCAAATAGTCCTAGTCCTATAAACACTATATGTGTGCACATACATCCATCCATATGCATCATCCATATGATAACACATCAAATTTCATCCATGAACAAGTATAAACACTCATGCATATGCAATATGAAAATGTGTCTGAGCCGGTCTAGTGCCTAATGTGTGTTATGCAACCACGAGCAACCACTAGCAACCACTTGCAACCACTTGCAACCATCAATCATAACATGTCTCAAACACATGTTTACACCCAATTGTTCCTACCTAAAGATATAGTCGAAGGATAGAAGAAAGTAAAACTTTGTGCCCATTAGGCAATGTCAAAGCTGGAAATCTACGTCACATCTATACTGAATAGGAGAAGAACTCCCTAAGCACCAGCTCCGAAGACCGAAATCAACATCAGGCTGACACACAAAGAATTAACTAACCAATATATATGTTTCTAGGAAACTAAGCATGATGGACTCCTTTTTGGTCACAAGAAATCCCTTCCTAAGATCAACTCATATCCTATAAAACCCAAAAAGTTTAGTCAACCCAACGGACACCCTCAAGGCCCAACATGTATTACTAACAGATAAGCCATACTCCCTATGGGGTTTGCAACAGAAATAGGATTGAGAATAGGACCGAGAGAATATACTTAAAAGATAGCATGAAAATAAGCTCTACAGGAAAAGAGGGATCAAGGATATACTCTTAAAAAGATATATGATGCGCGAATCTAGTCTTCAATCTTCTAAGTCGCATTTCCTTGAGCTTAATTCCATTGTGCTTTGACCTACTTTAGCTTCACATTTTCGTAGCTTCTTAATTCTTGCTTCCAAAATATGAGTTGGAACTCATTCCACTGTTGCCTCTCGTTTCACTTATTCTTTTTCTAGTATACTCGGCCCAAACATAACTGCGTACTCATGGTTTCATGCAAGCTCTCCAAAATTCACTAGTGAATCTCGGATCTCGTTCACTTACTAGAAGGTATTCCACATAAATGAATTATCTCTTGAAAATAAACAATTGCCAACCATGTTGCCAAGTGTACTTACTAAGGTGATTTTATATAACTCCTGCATAAGCGAGATGAACCATCCGCCGTAGTGGCGAACATTACTCGAGCGGATCAATAAATGTATCAAGAGATTTTAGGTAACTGACCATGACAGAACCCTAAGGGTTACACTAGACTTCGAGGGCATTACCAAAGCCAGTCAAGCGTCTAACTACCCGCTTTTCATACTCGAGAATGGTACCATTTCTGGATAACCATTCCATCCCTGGAAACAACCCATAGCCCAAAAACATAAGCATTACTTCTAAACTCAACACTTAGCATAGACATTCTCAAATCCAAACAAGTCATGAATAGATGAGCCGATTCCCCAACAGGATTTGAGACAAAAATGGGATCCTCTACTACGCTAGTACTAAGGTGAAGAGACTCAACTATCGAGGCAGAATTAAAAGGAAGCAATGTATAAAAACAAAGTTCTAACGGGATGATAGAAAAGAAAAGCTAATCCTTTAACGGAAACGTTACCACTTCTCTTAGGTATGCTAGTAGTGAGGGCATACAATTTCCCTCTCAACGATCTTATTCTTTGCCCTTGTCCTTGTCCTATGATACTTAACTACATGTCCTTTTTTACCATACCAACGATGTTCTTTCTTATTATTCTTTTAACATGAATTGGTTATGAACACGAATTATGAACTTGATAAAAGGCAAAACTTGAAACATGAACGCTGTTATAACCTGAACCTGGACATGAAACTCGCCATGAAACTTGACACGAACTCGATATGAATCTTGAACATGGACATGACACTAGAATGAACATGAAAATGGCCAACTCAAGGTTGGGTTGAGTTTGTAGTGTAAATCTGCCTGGAACCGCCCGACAAATCCAGTGGCCGCAAACAATAGGATCCAATGTGAGTAGTTGGTCATATCGCGCTTGAAACCCGAGGTTAGACTGAGTTGTGGTGTAAATTTGCCCAGAACCGCCAGGCATATCCAGTGACCACAACAACAGGTCTAATGTGAGAGGTTGAGGTGCATTAATGAATTAATGCCACATGATAGGGTTAAGTCATGAACATGAAAGACAACACTTAACCAACTTGAGACATGATTTGATAGGGTTAAGTCATGAACCGCTTGAATATACTTAACCAATTCAACACGATGATTTGATAGGGTTAAGTCATGGACCGCTTGAATATACTTAACCAATTTGACACGATGATTTGGTAAGGTTAAGTCATGAACTGCTTGAATATACTTAACCAACTTGACACATGATTCATAGGGCTAAGTCATGAACTTAAACGACAACACTTAGCCAATTTGACATGACACGTAGACGGGTTAAGTCACGAACTTGAATGACCACACTTAACCAACTTGATATGCTAGACTGATGGGGTTAAGTCTCGAATTTAAATGACAACACTTAACCCACTTGACGGAAACCCTAGTTACGCGATCCGTTTCAGCAGTAACCCACTAGATGTATCATGGTACCCTGGAACTAGGCAGGGTAGGGCACGATTACTGGGCTGATTGTAGGTGACCAGAACGACGGCTGTGTGGGTGCGCCAGTGTAGGTTCTAACGGAGTGCGGGCGTGCACACACTCCGGAGCAGAAAAAGCAGGCATCGGGCATCAGTAGGTTTATCTGTGCATGCTTGATTCGTGTCGATGGTTGGCACCATAGGGCTTGATACACCCTATGGTGGACCTAGCACAGGTGACTACATTTCGTGATTGGGCCGTATGACACAGACACATGAACGAGCTAGGACTTGTAGGGAGCCGATCGATTAATAGATCGTTACGTGAAATTCATTAGGTAGCATAATCCCTAGTGGTCCTAGGTGGCATAAACCCTAAACGAATCTAGAAAATGTTCAATAGGTAGCATAATCCCTAGTGGTCCTAGGAAGTGTAAATCCTAGTTGAACACGCGATAGTTCATGATAAGGAAACCTAGCCAGAATAAGGGTGGTAGTCCAAACGATTTCAAGAATGGTGGCACTACGTTGAAGTAGTATAAAAATACGTGATGAAACCCATACGATATACGACAAGGGACTGTACATAAACATGGAAAGGATGATACGGGTTGGGGTACTAGTATAGTTGGTGTAGAGAATGTTAAACATGTGATGCTATACGTAGCTTATCTTGTTACCTTAGTTTTTCTTGTGACCTTAGTTTATCTTGTTACAGTAGTTTATCTTATTACCATAGTTTATCTTTTTATCTTAGTTTAATTTGCCTATCTCGTCATCATCCTTATGTTACTTTCAGTTTATACATGTCATGTTACCTTTACTTGTTTCTATGCTGAAAGCCACTAGGACTTACCAGTCTGTATGACTGACCCATTTTGTTTCGCCTCTTTTTCTTCCGTTTCTCCCCCCCAGGTTCTCAGGGAGGAAGCACTACTATTTAGTTTGGACTTCTTTCTGCTTCAAGATCATCATATATGGCTTGGACCTTTCTTGGCTATGGCTGCTTTACTGTTTTACTTGGGGAATGATTTATGACTATGGTTTTATGCTTCTTTACTATTGCAAGACAGATTTCGATGTAATGGATTTAATGACATTTTGATGTAAAAAGGCTTTAGAACTTTCTAGATTTTAAAGAAATGCAATTTGGTTTTTCTTCCGCTGTTTTATATATGTTATGTCTTGTAATATTTCTGTGTATGTTTACCTAGATAATTCTCCACCAAAGCTAGTGCATTCCCCTTGTGAGTGACCCTAGCGGAGGTGGGGTGTTACATTTTGGGTTGTTGTAACGATGTTTTACACAACATTCGTTTTAACCCAAGTGGTGGAATTTTGGGAAAAATAAAAGTAAATATTTCCTGAGAATAATTAAAGTAGTCGGAAAAGAAATAAGTGATTGAAATTGTTTTCAATTGCAAATATAATATATTTTCTAAATACATGAAATAAAAGAAGGTGATACATGGAAATGTTTTTTCCAAATAGCGTAAGTGACCAATAAGATTACTGGGAATATTTGGTTAACAAATATTGATAAGGAAGTGGAGAAGTGTTTTAATTAATGAAATATAAATTAGAAAGCCCAGTGATTGTTTGATGTTGTGAATGGGTGTTTGTTTTTCTTCGATAGTTGAATATCCGACTATCGAAGTATTTGCCAAGATCGTTGTCAATATGGAGAGACCGGTTGGATTATTATCCGAGAACCACTCTGTATTGGCAGTAGCGTTGCAAATCAGATTATATGAAAATAATCAAAGACGGAGTAAAGTGCAAGGGCTTTTCTATTAATAGGAATTGTGCCTTCGGTTTCGTTCAAATCCCAGGACGAACGTAAATGGACGAATGTCTGACAAAGTATTTCCAATGGTCGAATATGTTGGTATGTATAAATGTATATATGGTGGCAACGGATTTATTCCCTTAGCATAATATCCAGAATATATTTTTGCAAACCAATTAGTGATTAACGGATCTGATAATGTGGCATTCAGAGTGATTGTGCTATCAATGAATGGAAAGTAATCGTAGCCTCAGGCCTTAACAACTGGGAAATGATAAAAATCGGGCACGCAGCATGGCTATGTGGGTCGCTCCCATTAGGGTGTATAATCACCTATCTAGAGATTCATTTAATTCCTTATTCTATTCGATGTTGTCCCATTCGGGAAACGGTTGCTGATCCCAACAGTTGGTGATATACATTCGATACACTCAAGCGAAATGAGTGGTCGGTCATGTGTGGTCCGGGTTGCAAGATGTTCTTGTTGAACCCAGTGTATTCCTCTCTAGAGATACACTAGCGGAAGGTGGTTTCATACCTTGTCATGTTGGAAATCCAACTCCAATAAGCACCCTGCGGTTTTTGATTTTATATTATATATGGAGCATGAGATGCAAGCGTTCCGCTAGATTCTAATTATTTGATTAGACATTATTATAATATCACTGGATTTTGTATCAAAGTGTTTTGGGTTATAGTAAGGTAAAAACCGTCCATGTTTATGTGTGGCTGGTCTTACTGTTATCATTTCTTTAGAAAGGATTTTTAAAGTTAAACAAATGGTTGGAGTTTACTCACTCCAGTCCCATGACTAACCCAGAGTTTATTTTGTTTGTTTTCCCTAAACTCTTGGGTGCCTAAATTTGTACGGACAGTCAAGTAGTCCGGATTTTTCAGATTCACTTGGAAGAGCTAGAAGCAGGAGGCTTCAACAGTTATCTATAGACTATCATATATTCCGCTATGAACCATGTTTGTATCTGGGAACAGGTGTTTATAACTGTTCCAGGAATAACAGTTGTGCTCTGATGATGGTATGTATATAAAATTACTGATTTGTATTTCAAAAGTTATGTTTTATAATATATTTTACTCGTTCCGCTGTGAGATTTGTCTTCTTTGTTTTCTTCTATTCTAATATTTCTTTCTTTCTATTTCTCATCCTCTAACTTCTTTCTAAAAATGATTCGTATTTCTGTGCAAATTTGGGTTGGACTTGCTGTAACGACACGGAAAATCCGAGCCAATTTAAAAATTTTATTTTGGCAATTTTAATGAATTTTGGATATTTAAAATGAATTATTTTAAATAATAACAACAAAAATAAATAAATTATTTTGAATATAATTCGAATGTATATATTCAAATAGATCGTCGTTAGAATATAAAAATTAATTTTAAATTATAAAAGGAATTGAAAATGGCGCGGTAGTTCGATAATTCAATTTCAAAGTTCAAATGAATGTACCGGATTCAAAATAAACCGGATTTTATCGAAACCAAAAATAATAGAATCTATTTGAGAATATCTTTCCAACGAATCCAAAAAATCAAAATTTCATAGCGGGACTAAAAAGATAGGCCCAGTTGAAATTTCAGAATAGTCGCTATGGAATTTTGGCCCTTAAAAATGGAAATTTTGCAAACGACCTCGGATTTCGACGAAACCACTTTTGTTGGATCCGTGATGTCAAGTTATTGCTAGATTCCGAAATTCATAATTTTTGAAGTTAATATGTGAGCGTGGCAAAGGAAAACGTGTTTGACCAGTTTTAGTTGATTTTAATCGACTGGAAAATGGCCAATTTTCAAACGGTCTCAGAATTTGACGAAATTAGTTTTGTTAGGACCGTATCCGCAATACAAAGCTAGAAATGAATTTTTGGGAATTTTTAGAGACTGTATGTGGTCTCGGTAAATTAAAATGTGCATTCAAAATTCAATGTATAGATTTATATTTTGATTTTGACAGAAACTGGTCGAAACGATGGAATTGGCTTACCGGACATATCCAATTGTGTTTGGAATGGGGGTATTACGCTAGGGATGACAGTCGTTGGGCGTCGTTTCGAGTTCGAGATAAAAAGTCAATTTTTTGAATTTAAAATAAATAAATATATAAATTATTATAAATCTCACCATGCTCTCTCTCTCTTCCCTCCAGTCAACCCTTCGATTAGTTTTAAAATAAAAACAAAAAAAAACCCGATCTACTCCCTCCTTACGGTCACCGCCGCGCCTCAGCGCCGACCACCCACCACGCTGCCAACCTCCGCTCCCCCTTCTGATGAACGACGCCCTCCTCTATACCCAAATCGAACACAAGGAGCCCTAACCCCCCCCCCCCCGCCTCGTCGATCGCGATTCGCCAAGCCCCCCCCCCCTGTTCCTCAGCCCACCGCCACGCTCAGGTGCCCCTCCACTGCCAATGATCCCCTCCTCCAGCGAGAAGCCCCCCTCAACCACCTTCTCCGGTAAGTTTTTAATTAATTAATTTTTGTGTACTGTAATTAGTATATCGAAGAGATGATCTTTGTTTTGGGTGAAGATATAACCTTTGTTTTAGCGAAAAGATTTGAATTTTATAAAAACGAAACGATTTGAATAATATAAAAGTTTGATTTTTATATAGTAAAAGGAACAATTTTTATATAATATAAAAGAATGATTTTTACAAAGTAAATGAAATGATTTTTATAAAGCAAAAAGGAATGATTTTTACAAAGTAAAGATATGATTTTTATAATGTAAACATCCTATTGAAGGTGCGATTTTTATAATACAACACCGTAGGAAAAATGTGATTTTTATCATTTATGCAGCAAAGTAAAAATATGATTTTTATATATAAAACATTATATTAAAAATGTGATTTTTACTGTGAACAACGTGGAAAAGTTGAGTTAGAATTTCAAGCGAATCTGAACCGTTCAGAAAGGAAATGGCGGAGTGGAACCCAAAGGTGAGAACTTCTCACTTTAAATTTCTTTTTCTAGTTATAAATATATACTAGGATGCAGACGGTGTTTAGTAGCACCTGAAACCCATCGTCCACAGACCATGGACGGCTTGTATGCTTGTTTGTTTGATTTTGATGTGTAGTTGATTGTGTGATGTGATGTAACGATCCGGATTTTCGGCGACTTTGGTTATCGACGTAAGCTCGACGTCGATAACCAAACCATCGAAAAATCCTGGTAATTATTGAAAGAAATTAGAGGGTGAGAATAGATAAGATAGAAACTTAGAATAGAAGAAGAAGAAGAACACAACATCAGAGTAACACGAACCTCACAGCGGAACGAATAACATATAATATATAACATAACTTTGAAATATAACAGTTATGTATACAATAGCACTTATCAGAGTACAACACTTACGACACAGCGGAAATAACTATAGCTATATGATTCTGAAGCCCCCTGCTCCAGCTCTTCAATGTATCTGCAAATCCCGACTACTTGACTGCCTGTACAAATTTAGGCACCCAAGAGTTTAGGGAAAACAACAAAGTAAACTCCGGGTCAGTCATGGGACTGGTATGAGTAAAACAGTTATATGAACAAGTAAACGATATCTCATAAGACCACGCCGCAGAACGGAACGGGTTTTTCCCTTATGAGAATCCAAAATATCTTTATATCAAAAACCTTTTGATATTATAATAATGTCTATGTACAAATAGATATCAACTAGCAGAAACGCTTTCATCTCACGTTCTACATATATAGTATACAATCAAAATCGCAAGCACGTATTGGATAATGGATTTCCAACTATGACAAGGTATGGAACCACCTTCCGATCAGTGTACTCTAGGAACGATACACTGGAGTTCAACAAGAACATCTTGTAACTCAGCCACACATGACCGACCACTCATTTCGCTTGAGTGTATCGAATGTACATCACCAACGGTTGGGATCAGTAACCGTTCCCGTATATATATGGGACAGCATTGATAGATTTAAGAAACAAATGAATATTCTCTAGATAGGTGATTATACACCCTACTTCGGTGCGACCGACTTAGCCATGCTGCCTGCCCGATTTCTGTCATTTACTGGTTGGTGAGGCTAGAAGCTACGCTTTATCATCACATCAGATTCACTTCGAATGCCACATTGTCAGATCCATCGAAATCACAAATTGACGTTTACAACAGTACATTACGTGTCAGCTAAAAGAAGTTTCCTTCTCCGCTTCCACTCTTGGTACGGTTGAAGAAATCAATGTATGTGACCTTTCTGGAAATACTCTGTCAGACATCCATCATCATTCACTTAAAATGTCACATCGTCATACCCGCCAAATCACAAATTGACTTATCCAAAAATAACACGGGTATACAGCTAAGAGAAACGAATTCCTCCGCCACCAAACGTGAATACGTTTGAACAGATCAACTTATGCGATCCATTGGATATACTCTGTCAGACCTTCGTCCATACAAGTTGTCCTGGGACTGGACAAACCGAAGGCACTATTCCGTATATCCATCTTAGTCACTGTTATCTAAGACTTATACAACAACCCTTGCATTTTACTCCGTCTTCAATTATCTTTGGCATATATGATTCGCGACGCTTATGCCAATACAGAGTGGTTCTATGGATAATAATCCAACCGGTCTCTCCATATTAACAACGTTAAAATGGTCAAAACTTCGATAGTCGGTGAGTTAACTATCAAAGAAAAACAAGTGTGCAAACAACGATATTATTTCCAAATGGAAATTATATCGAACAACCATCATTTAACATAAATCTCTTTAGTTCATTTATTTACTTATCTCCTGTTTCCCTATATTCTAAATTCTTATTTTTCTTTTATCAGAAAACATTTCTGATTCTCGTTTGGAAAACATTTCCAAAACTCCTTTACGATCAAACCTTACCATTTCTTAGTCAAGAAGGAAGTCACTCAAGTTGGGGTATAATTACCTCTCAGACCTTAACTGAACAACGTTATAACTTCGAAATGGTCAAAGTTTATCTTTTAATCTTTAACAACTTCTTTACGCCTTTCTCGGATTCAATTTTACTAATCCACTTCTATATTTAGAACATTGGTTATAACGATAACGTTATAATCCCTACTTTCGAATTATCTAACTTTAATTATAACTTCTATTCGTATTAGTGAATAATTAACCTAACACTTATTTATTTATAAATAAATAAATCTCTATTTAAACACTGGAAAGTATAAGTACTTTCCCGAATTCGATATAATCGAATTTGCCGATTAACTCTCTTCGAGAAATCTCTATTTGATTAACTCTTCTTCGAATAACCTATATTAGATTAACTCCTTCTCGAATAAACGATATTCGATAATCTCTCCTCGAATAACTAATATTCGATAACTCTTCCTTTTCAAATATCTCATATTTGAAAATCTCACTTCGATTAAACTATAATCGATAACTCCTTTCGATGAAACTAACATCGATAACTCCTTTCGATGAAACTAACATCGATAACTCCTTTCGATGTAACTAACATCAATTTATTTAACTCGACGAACTTAACTCGACTAACTTAACTTGACTCGACTAACTCGACTTACTTGGTTCGACCAATTCGATTCGATTAACTAGGCTCGACTAACTTGGCTAACTTAACTCGACTTACTTGGTTCGACCAATTCGATTCGATTAACTAGGCTCGACTAACTTGGTCGAACCACCCGATCAACTCAACTTATTTAACTTAACTTATTTCTCAACTCGATCACTCGATTAACTCCTATCGAATAACTAATCTTCGATTAAACTCCATTCGCTTGACTCTAGATCGCAGCGATCACAATGGTTACGCCTGACTCCCTCAGGAAACATCCGACCGCCGTAGGCTATTTACAGCCCTGCGAATTACGCTAGCAGTCGTACAAGATGGCAACTTACCCTGAATACTATGTTTGACTAACTCTGTCTCAAATAACTATATTTGATTAACTCTAGTTCGTTTTAACTCTAATCGATTAACTCTAACTAATTAACTCCAACTGGTTAACTCTAACTGATTAACTCTAACTGGTTAACTCTATTTGACTAACACGACTCGACTAACCCCTTTTTGACTGACATATTTGATTAACTAACTTCGATTTCCATATTCGATTAACTAACTTCGAATACCATATTCGATTATCTCCTTTCGAATGTCTATATTCGATTAACTAACTTCGAATACCATATTCGATTATCTCCTTTCGAATACCATATTCGATTATCTCCTTTCGAATGTCTATATTCAATTAACTAACTTCGAATACCATATACGATTAACTAACTTCGAATACCATATTCGATTAACTAACTTTCGAATACCATATTCGATTACTAACTTCGAATACCATATTCGATTTACTTTATTCACTTTATAAAGATTTCCTTTTTAACAACGTTTTATTCATTTGAAAAGATTTACTTTTAAATAACGGTTCTACACTTTAAAAATGATTTCCTTTTTAACAACGTTTCCTTTTCAATTCTATTTGTAAATGGTTTACAAATATTTCCTTTTCAAATTTATTCTTAAAAATGTTCTAACTCCTTAAATTCCCGAGAAAATTCGCCATAACCTCCTTTGTAATGGGAGCATCGGGAAAATCCCCAAACCCGCCACACAGGCCTTTCCACTCAAAAAGAAAATGGCTTGAAATTATTTCCTTTTTGAATATCTCCTATTTATAAATATTCCAAATTTATAAATATTCCTTATTTATAAATATTCCACTTTATAAATATCTCTTATTTATAAATATTCCATTTTATAAATATTCTATTTTCAATATCACTTTGAAAATCCCCTTATCAACATTTCGATATTTTATGGTACTTAACACATCCAATCACGATGACCAATCTCATTCAAACCCATATAATCAACCACAGGTTTTAACTACTCATATATCATAATATATGAAAAATAATAAAATAACTGTTGAGGAATCCAGTCGGATTCCTCTAACCTGTTTCCCTGCATCACAGATGTTAGACAATAGAATAACATCGATTTCACTTCACTGTTAAATATTCTGATAAACAGAATCGACATATAGATATTTAACAGTATATATATATACATATATACATATATATATATATATATAATATTTCTACTAACTGACTAGTAGTTCAATCAAACAGTCAACACACAATCAAACAGACAATATTTAACAGTTCTAAAAATACAACATGAAATTATAAACTGTTCGGAGTTGGTGAGATTTACTCACATTTGCAGTTCATCGTTAAAGAACGACAAACTGTTATTTGATTTGAATCAAACAATTTATTTCGCCATAAATTCAAACGAGCTTTGATTCGCTTCTCGTCAGCTCCACTGTGTTGCTCCCGTCCATACGATCCCAACGCAACTTACGGTTTGTGATTCTGATTTCATATGACGAAGTTACACATTATAGAAGTTAATACACATTTATATTAAACAAATACTTGGATTTTAAATTTAATATGCTCAACCTTTTCCCTACCGGCCCAATTAGAAATACCCAGCCCACTTACGGTTCTCCTTCCTCAACACCGAAGCACGCCCTCTTCCTCAGGATATTTCCAAATTTTCGTTCACCCAAAATCCCTCCAACATTCCGCCGAATTCAAAAATACCACCACCACTTATCATCTTGTCTCAAACTCCACCTCATCACATCCAATTTGATGAACTCGCTCACTCCTTGTACCTCGCGTCTGGAAGAAGACCACGGTGAATGCTACAGGAAGAAGACCGACATGAATTCTGACCGTAACACACCACAGCTTCCACGCAAGTACCAAATCATCCCACAAACCCAAATCCACTAAGTCACGCTCCCAGGTGAAAACCCGTCCACCATTTCTTTCTTCTACTCCTGACACTTGCGCACAGTAAACACCTCCCATCGCCAAACCTTTCGAACACCAAGCCCCTCTTCTACTCCCATACTTCCTCGCGTGAAACGTCCTAAGCCATCCCAGTACCCGCGCCTTCTTCCCATTCCTCTTTGTACTCGCGTTGAGCAGCAAGGTCGTTGTTGAGACCTGCGTCATTTTCTTTTGAAATTTTTGTTTGCTGTTGGAAAGTATACGGCGGAAATTTCCTTTGACCAGAGGGATTAGGTTAGGGAGGTTTAAAAGATGTATTTATAGATGTGTTTAGATATTTCTTTTGTGGATCTCTTTCTGGTCACGAATGTGCGTTCCAATCCAAGGAGACTGGTCGTCCAAGCACACAGAGGACGTGGACACATTTTTGACCTCGTATTTAAATTTCTTTAAGGTATAGAAGTTCATATACCCTGCTATGCACAATTATATCCATGTATGAGCACTGCCGACCGAAATAAATATACCGTTGAAATCAGCTCGGTGCCACGATCCCAAAAATATAATAATATCGGTAGATTAACTCATAATTTGAAACCTCAAAATGTTGATTTCAGGGTGCGAAATACTTCAAATAAAAAGTCGCATATTTAATTAATTAAAAATTACCATAAAATTCTAAAAATTAAATTATCACTATTTCCCAAAAGAACCTTATCTAAATTCAAGCCCGATCTCTAGTTATAACGAATAACCCATTACGGTCGATAAACGATTTTATAGCGACTATTTTAAAATTTGATTTGGACATATCTCAAAATCTACACGACGAAATCCCGATTTTTCTCTTCCACTAGAAAGATATACTCCACCAGCTCCACACGTTTCTTGTTTCACAGAAATCCGATTTAAAACGAACCCTGTATATTTAGTTGAAGTTCAAATCGCCAAATAGCAAACTGCCGCGTCGTTACGCGCTCTATTATAATATAATTATACATTCAAACAGTCGTCGACTGAATATATTCGTCAATATATTTCAACTCTAAGCTGAATTAAATCCCGGGGATGACCGCGTCTATATTATATCGTCAATTCACTATTTCTGGTTATTCCTGAATTAAATATATTATTTTAATTATTATTTTAATTAAATATTCACCATTATTTAATCCCACGACCATTAAATTCTTTAATTCACCATTTATATAATTAAATAAATTAATTATAACACCTCTGCCAATGCGGGTCATTACATGTGATGTGAAATGAAATAAAATATTTTATAGTGGAAAATATTTTATAGTTAAAAATTTAATTTTTAACGTGTATATGAAATGAATATTTATAAACAAATCGACGATTTGTTTATATACACTGATTTGACTGATATTGATTGGGACGATAAATTTTACACATCGCTCAATTGCACAAATAAAATCTGTGTTTGATTGTTTGAAACCCCACACGGGTATTTGGATGATATTTGACGTAAACTAATCCCGATTGTTTAGTTGTATATCGATCGATTGATTGACGGACTGTTATAAGCGTTGAATATTTATATTTGATGCTTACACAGTGTAGAATGCACTTTGGATGATGGTTGATTATTTGTCATTGTTAAGATATACATGTGTTGTAGAAAATCCATATAGTTAACACTATATGGTAACTGATTGGGCCTTATTTCAATTTGGAAAATAAGAAAATAATTTCATGTGTTGAATAAAAGCCGTGTTGATTAGATTGACGCCATTTCGATGTGAATGATATTTATATCGATTTTATTCATTTTATAATGAATATCGATAGTGATTTCAAAATCTATTAAATTGAAATGAATTGAAATTCGAATTAAATTGAAATGAATTGAAATTCGAATTAAATTGAAAAGAACTGAAATTTGAATTAGATTGAAATAGAATTGAAATCGTTTTGAATTGAATTTAAAACGTATTGAAATTGAACTGAAATTGATCTGAATTGAACCCAATTCGAATTAAATTGAAATTGAATTGAAATCGATTTGAAATGAAATTAAAATGAATTTATAGTGAAAAATTCGATTTTGATTTGAATTTGAAAAGGAAGTTGAAATTGTTTTGAAAACGAATTTAAAACGATTTATAAAATACGTTTTAAAAGGAAACCGACGAAGTATAATATATATATTATATAATGGCCGGAATAGAACGCGCCGCACTGCGGTAGTTCGTGAATTTCGACCATTGACTTCGAACGGATATTGTGGGAGATCGGACCGTCGGATTCTCCTAAAACCGGAACCGTTGGGTTCGTATCGAAAAGGGCTTTCTAATGAATATTAGAAATTTGAAATCTAATGGTTGGATTTGGAATTATGTCCAAATCAAATTTGGAAAAGGTCGCTGTAAGTGCAGTTCGATGGCTGTTGATGGAAATCGACTGTACGGGCCTTGATAAAATTATTAAAAATAGTAATAATTTGTGTAAAATCATAAGAAATGATTCGGGAAGAATTGGGATGAAAAAATCCATATTTGAAAAGATAAAAATAGATTTTTATCAGAATGAACTAGTTTTGAACTAGAATTATAATTCTATTTATTTTTAAATAAATAAATTGAATTAGAAAAGGGTTTTAAAAGTAACCAGAATTCCCAATAATTGAATTGGAATGGATTTGAATCGAAATTGTCTTTGGAATATTTCGAGGATGGATTTCGTGATTATACAGATAACGTTATGGAAATTTGAAAGATATATAGATATCGTTATTTCCAATATGATATTTGTTGGTCATAGAATTTGATATTGAATATAAGCCGATATATTTTCTATTCAGAGCCTTGCATTTAATATCAAATGTGATTTGGGTTTGTCGTGAATGGTGTCTTCATTAACACTGTTCTTAAGCCCAGTTGAGAAAAAGATTAAATCTTTTTATTTAGATTTAATGAAGTGTACCAATTAAATGATATTTAATTGGAATTGAATTGGTATTGATTTTTGGGTTTATCGTGAACAGTGTTTTAAATGACACTGATTCTTTAACCCAGTTAAAGATTTAAACTAAGTGGAGTTTTAATGAATCTTTAATCAGATTGAAAAGATCGAGAATGGAGTATCACCAGTTTCGCTCCAGGCGATAGTTAAATCTTTAATAAGATTTGAACGTGAAATGGTAATTGAATTTACCGATAACACTGTGGTGTTAGATATGAAGTATGACCAGTTTTACTTCATGGGATGAATAGGTGGGGATTGGGAAATAAAATAAATGATTACTCCGGTGTGGTTCGCTAATCCCGACTAGTTTGAATTGATATTCAAAGAAGATTAAAGAATAAATTTAAAGAATTTATCTTTGATAAAATTAATGGGAACCTTTCCAAAAGTATAAGAATATTTGAATAAAAGAATATTCTAAATTGGAGTGAGGCGTATGTTGTGTTTGTGTAACAATTGTTTATTATATACGCGAGTTATTCAGAAAGACCGGGTTTATCCCATTCTGAATAACTAATTCGACGTGGTGTCGAAGATGAAGATGGTGGTTGAAGACCGGAGGTCTTCACGTCGTTTGGATAATTACTGATGATCTTGATTGGGCCGTACACCCAAGAGGAGGGAATCAGTTAGTGATCGTCCAGACGTACTTGGAGATCGATGGATATGCGGGGTACTAGGTGCCTCCGGTTTCATTCAGACCCAGAACGGACTTGTAAATGGACTGCGTGTATGACATTGGATTTTATTCTGTGTGATTGATATCTATTAAATATATATCTGTTTGGCGGTGGAGAATTTATTCTCTTGCTTAACGCCCTTCTCTGAGACGTACGAGCTCAGAGGTTATATATTGATGGATATCCATCGCATGGAATGAATTGCCTGTGTGGCATGCTAAGTGGCAATGGATCAAGGCTTCTGTTGAAAAGCAAAGTCTTGTGGTTGATGATCAAAGCACGGCCTGTGTGGCGTAGCTTTGTGTAACGTTGATTCGCGAGCCTCACACCCCGGTGGTGAACCAAAAACGGGAGAGGACCTCAGGGAGGACATGCGTTTCTTTCTAGTTAGAAGTGGCGTCAGTGGTTTTACACGCCATGACGAGTTTGACTTATGTGGTTGTTGCTGTTGTGAGGCGCCTTGGATATATCGGTAGATCTGGGTCCGATGGAGTCATTGGACTCATTGACACCCCAAAGGGTGGGGAAACGCAGTGTTCAGGCATTTTAATCCACATCGGTGGACCGGCCCTGTCGCTCCAAGGGCTCACCTGAGTCTGGGTCCTGAGACACGGGCTAGAGCGTCTCGAATCGTTAGAGGACTATCTTTTGCCTCGGTTCACAGATGGAAATCCAACTTCCAATACGTGACTTTGCGGTTTTATTTGTAGAGCCTAGTATGGCGACATAGTGGGATGGGGCGCTTATGCCGTCTATGATTAATATTTATGATTGAAATTGTTTTGACATTATACACTTATTATAGTATAAAATAATGTGTTTTTAAATGTATCAAGCATTCTTTGGATGTTATAAGGTAAAACCCTATCCTTCGACTTGTGTTGCATTGTGTGATGGGACCTGGGTCTTATAATAGCTTCATTGTTCTTTATTTAGCATTGCGCTGTTTGTTTGATGCACTGGTATTCTTGGGAGGAAACCCGTTCCGTGTTATACGGCGTGGTCCCTTGATTTACCTAACCTTAAAATTAAGATAAGTAACTGTTTTAGTTCTCACACTAGTCACATGACTGACCTGGAGTTTATTGTTTTAACCTAAACTATGGGTGCCCTTATTTTGACATGGGCAGCTAGTAGTTTTGGTTTTGCAGATTTATATTCACAGGATCCTGATTTACAGCTGGGACGATACTCGGAAAGCTTTGTATCCGTATATCTCCTTCAGCTGTGTTTTGTATTATTTTCCGCTGCTATGTAATGTATTGTAACCTCTGATATTTATCGAATGTATTTTATTCATTTATACTCTGTATATTCTTGTATTCTGATGAAATTGTTGTAATATACAATGAAATGTTCTTCTGTCTACGTTCTGATTGGTCTTGTCCTCGAAGTATCCGGGCTTTCCTTACCGGGGAAGTTACGCTTGTGGTGTTATTAGTCGACTCAGATAGTACAGATTTGCGGGTCGTTACAGTTGGTATCAGAGCTTAGGTTGAGCGAATACCTAGGCTTGTGTGGCATGTGCTCATTAGAGATAGGGTCAGTAGTACCC
Source organism: Allium sativum (assembly GCA_030737875.1). NCBI lineage: Eukaryota > Viridiplantae > Streptophyta > Magnoliopsida > Asparagales > Amaryllidaceae > Allium > Allium sativum. Next base: position 103,591,197 of record CM060920.1, on the reverse strand, counting down.
TAGAATGAGTTGAGTGTATATATATACGAGAGAGCGTATTTGTTATTTGATATAAAAGTTGTTTTATATTGTGTTGGCTAGTCTGTTGAGTGGATTATAAATTTTGGTCGAATTGTGGGACGCCACAAAGTCGATAGGAATTTCTAAACACTTGAACAGAGAAATTTGACACAATATTGTTTTAAGTGGGTAAATGAAATAATTTTACCCAAAATTCTATTTTGATAGAAAAGGAATAATTTTCTAAATTATTATAACGGATGTGTTAATTGTTATAATTATAATCAAATGAGATTTTAAAATTGGAATGGTTATATATAACCAAATAGGATTTGTATACAAATGAAATGAATTAAAATTAAATTCAAACCATAAATTAGAATGTGAATCCTGGGGAGTTGAAAAAAATTTCAAAGTATTTTAAATAATATATCTTTGTTTCGGAAGGGTTTTTGAATAAAAATATTTTTAATGGATTTTGAAAGTGATAAAGCACTGAACTCACTTCAGTTGCTGGGAAATAATTCTGATGATGACTGCAGCATTGTCAGTGTTCATTTTTGAGTTCTAAGTGATGGATTGCTACCTTAGAAATTTTTTGATGGGAATTTGTTTGAAAGAAAACAAGTTTAGTTGAAAATTTTCAAATATTTTGAGTTGAAAAGATTATAAATATATGTACATGTTTAAGTGATTTCAAAAGGATTTGAAATGAAAACCCTAGGATTTGGATTCTGGAAGTGGAATTTAACTTAAGATAGTTAAATGGATTGAAGTGAATCAATTAACTAGAATCAATTTGAATAGGTTTAATGGAATATAGATTGGATATAAATGGATTGATCGTAGATCATTCGAATTAAATGAAGGAAGACCAAAAGTTTTGGTGGAATTAAATTTGTTGAAATATAAGGAGTTGAGTTTCAACATAAGTGAGATTTTGAAAAGTAATGGATTTGTACCATTTTTCCTACCTTAGCAATTTTGAGGACGAAATTATTTTAAGGGGGGAAGAATGTAACGACCCAGATTTTTAGTCTGTTAATTTTAAATATTTAATATGGATTTTAAATATTTAGTTGATAATATAAATTAATTTTTAACTTGAGTTATCGATTTAATACTCGAATATAATTTAATTTAGAATATATCGAATTATTATAATTCGAAAAATAAATGAAATCGAAGATAAAAATTTAACCAAAATGATTCAGATGATAAGTAGGAATTTTATTTGATATATACAATGATAAATAATAATTTATTATCAAAGAATTTGTGGTTTTCGAATTTAAATTATATTGTATTAATTTATTTTGGTTATTTATATTTACGTTCAAATTAAATATCAAAATATATTCAGTTCAGAATACTGTTACACTGTTGAAAACAACAGTGGTTACGTTAAAATAGTGGTTCGGGGTTTAAATTAATGGACCCCGAAATATTTGATTGTGGATAGGTGTAACAACCCGGAAATTTGGGCCAATTTAAAATTTTATTTTGGCAATTTTTACTGATTTTGGTTATTTAAAATGGATTATTTTAAATAATAACGATGAAAAATTTATTTTCGATGAAGTTAAAATGAATAAATTTATTTTAATTATATAACGAGCCTGAAATGGCGCTGCAGTTCGAAAATTCGATTTCGAATTTCAAATGAATATACAGAATTCGTTTTAAGTCGAAATTGAACGAAACCAGAAATATTTGAATCTGTTTAATGATATCTTTCAAACGAAGTTAAGAAACTGAGATTTCACTTTAGAAGTTGAAAGATATGTCCAGTTTAAAATTAAGAAAAGTCGTTGTGGAATTTATATATTTTTTAATATATATAAAGGCCCTTGAAAATGGAAATTTTGCAAATGACCTCGGAATTCGACGAAACCACTTTTGTTGGATCCGGGATGTCAAATTATTGCAAGATTTCAAATTTCATAATTTTTGAAGCTAGGATGTGAGCGTGGCAAAGGAAAATGTGTTTGGTCAATTTCTATTAAATTGGATGGACCAAAAAAGGGCCATTTTTCAAACGGTCTCAGAATTCGATGAAACTAGTTTTGTTGGGACCCTATCGTCAAAACATAGCTAGATTTATTTTTCTGGAATTTTTCGAATCAGTTTGTGGCCCTAGCAAATTAAAATGTATGTTTAAATTGAATATATAATGATTTATATTTTAAATTAAAGAAAAACTGATTCAAACAGCTGAATTGGCAAGTGGAACATATCCCATTGTGTTAAGAATGTGGGTATTTGGCTAGGGGCGACAGTCGTTGGGTTTGAATTGGAGTTCGAGTGCAAAAACAAGTGTTTACGAATTAATTAATATTATAATTATATATATATATATATATTAACCATTTTCTTCTAACCCTAACCATTATCTGCTAGCCGCCGCTAGGAAGAAATCGACGCCCTAAATCACTCCAATCTTCTTCTCCCCTTTTCTCCCAATCCCTTCTATGGATTTCGAAGCTTTCAAAGCCAAATTGAAGAGCAAGATGAGGTCTGCACGATCAACGGCCAGGATGGATTTTCATTGCGGATTTAGCTCGATTTCTGTGCACGAAGTGTCGGCGTTGGTGGCTGATTCCACGCCACGTGGCGCCACAGAGCTGGCCGTCGCTGCCAGTGGTGGAGGCTCTAACAAAGCCTGTTGGAGTGGCGCACCCCGATCGAGTTTCAACTGCCCGTGATGATGAACGGCGGAGGGATTTTCTGACCAGAAAATGGGTTACGGCGGCGCAGTTTAGAATGAGGAAGAAAGGGAGATGAGTGGCCCAGATTATTTTCAATGTAATTAGCTATTTAATTAAGCAATTAATTATATTCATGATCGTTTAATTTGTGACACACTTGTATTGTTAATAACATGTGCAAACGAGATCAGAAATTGACGAGGTTGGGTGTGTTTGAATCCTCTAGATGAGCACTACAACATAGAGTATACCAGAAGAGAAACTGAAGAAATTGGGATTCTTGATATAATTAAACGCCGGTTTAATTATATTAAAATAATCGTATTCAACAATTAGAAATCAATCAAGGTGAGAATTCTCTCACTATAAATTTTCTTGTACAGTTATTTATTTTATAATTGCATATATGAACTGTTCCCCGTCGTCCACAGACCATGGACGACTTGTTTGATTGTATTGCGTTGTGATTGTGATGTGATAAATAAAAAAAATACATGCGATGTAAATATATATATCATATATATTGAAAGTGAAAATATCTTATATATTGAAAGTGAAAATATCGTATATATTGAAAGTGAAAATATCGTATATATTGAAAGTGAAAATATCGTATATATTGAAAGTGAAAATATTATATATATGAAAGGTGGAAATAATATATATATATATATATATGAAATAAAAACGATATATATGAAATGAAAACGATATATATATGAAATGTGAAAACGATATATATATGAAAAGAAAACGATACATTTATGAAATGTGAAAACGATGTATATATGAAATGAAAACGATATATATATATATATATATGAAATGTGAAAATGATTTGATTGTTAAAAATATAATTTTTAACATATATATACACTGTATAAAATTGTCGTGTATATGGAATATTCAATTTTGATTAGAAATTGAATATGAAGTTGAAATCGTTTCGAAAACGAATTTAAAACGATTTATAAAATACGTTTTAAAAGGAAATCGACGAAATATATAATATATATATATATATTATATATAATGGCCTGAATAGAACGCGCCACGCCGCAGCAGTTCGCGAATTTCGACCATTGACTTCGAATGGACATTACGGGAGATCCGACCGTCGGATTCTCCTGAAACTGGAACCGTTGGGTTCGTATCGAAAAGATATTTTCAATGAATATTATAAATTTGAAATCTAATGGTTGGATTTGGAATTATGTCCAAATCATAGTGGGAAAAGGTCGTTGTAAGTGCAGTTCGATGGCCATTTGTGGAAATCGACTGTACGGGCCTTGATAAAATTATTAAAAATAGTAATAATTTGTGTAAAATCATAAGAAATGATTTGTGAAGAATTGGGATGAAAATTTCTTTATTTGAAAAGATAAAAATAGATTTTTATCGAAATGAACTAGTTATTAACTAGAATAATAATTTATTTATTTTTAAAATAAATTGGTTTTGAAATGGTTTTAAAAATAACCAAAATTTCCAATATATGAATTGGAATGGATTTGAATCGAAATTATCTTCGGAATATTTCGATGTTGGATTTCGTGATTATACAGATATGGTTGTGGAAATTTGAAAGATATATTAATATCGTTATTTCCAATACGATATTTGTTGGTTTCAGAATTTGATGTTGAATATAAGCCGATGCTATTTTCTATTCAGAGCCTTGTGTTTAATATCAAATTGGATTCGGGGTTTGTCGTGAACTGTGTTTAAATGACATTAGTTCTTTAACCCGCGTAAAAGAAGGATTAATTTCCAAAAAGTAGAACAGTCAATATGAAATGATTTTAGAGATGAAACCAATTGGGGTTCGAATAAATCTTTAATTAGATTTGGATGAATGAATGGTGATTAAATTTACCAAAACACGTGATGTGATTAAACCAAATTTACTTAGTTATTGATATTGATTGTGGTTGATTGATTATTTGGATGATGCTCGACCAGTTTATGAGCAGAATATGCCTTTACATTTAGCATTGGGTTGGGTAAAGATATCTGTGTGCTAACACCTTGTGAAACACTTCACGATTTGACGATAAGGTGTTTAGCGATGTTGTGTTCATTTCAAATTTAATGAATGATTGTGAAATGGTATATTTTTCTTAAGTGAAAAGAAATGTATTCCGGATTTTGGACAGGGAATGTTTTATAAAAATGTTTTATAAAACAGAAAGGATTTCAAGGCCTTAACCCGATATTATCGAAGAGATTTTGAAATGTATTATGTGTTACATTGTGGTTCATCACATGTTTGATTAGTTGCTATTAATGATGTATCTGTTTGGTGGCGGAGAATTTATTCTCTTGCTTAACATCCTTTTTTGAGACGTACGAGCTCAAAGGTTATGTGATTAATAGTGACTGATCATACATGTGAATTACTGATGTGAAGTACTCTATTTTGAAAGTACTTGTGATTATTATGTTGTGAAATGATTTTCCCTACTTTGGGATATGAATTGATTTAGTATGTGGCTAAAGATTCGGGTACCCTTGGGACTAAAAGTATGGGTGAGAGGGCGGTGTATGCTCTCCATGTGTGGGAGGTGCATCGTCGGTGTAGCCTGCTCCTATGTGGGGTAGGTGCACATTTATATATCGAGTTGCTGGGTGTGTACCCTTTGCCTTGTCGATGGGGAGCACGATATTTGGTTGCATACTTGTCTGTATGCATTTTTATGTTTTGGAATTCATATTTCCAAACGATTTGATTTGAGATCCCGAAGTGAAATCTACTTTGATATAGAAAGTTAGATATGTATTTCAAATGATTTGAAATGGAAATCGGGAAATAAAGTCCAAAGGAATAATTTCTGTAAATTGAATTGGATTTGGAAAATCTAAGTGTAGCGATTAATCTAAGTGGGTAGATTGGGATATTGCATGTTGATTGATGCATAGTAGATCCATATATCTATATTGATTGTTGTTTACACACTGGCATTCATGGGGGTAGACCCGTTCCGCGTTAGCGGCGTGGTCCCGTGATATGCCATATGATTTATATAAGGTTATAACTGTTTAGAGTTTCTCACACCAGTCCCATGACTGACCTGTAGTTTGCTTTTCCCTTGCAAACTCGGGTGCCCTTATTTTCCACACGGGCAGTCGAGTAGTTTGTTTTGCAGATGTTAATTTTGAGCAGGATTCTGAATTGAAGCTTAAAGTTGTGTCCAGTGCATTCATCGTCTTCCGCTGTATTATTTTATTTTTCCGCTGTGCATCTATTGTAAAATCATCTTCCCCTGTATTGTTATATTTCGACATACTCTGATATTCTGTACTCTTATGTAACATTATTATTATTTTTATAAAAGTCTTCTGTTATTTGTTCTGATGTGTTGTATACCCAGGGTTATCGTATGCGGGGTTCGAACGGTCTTGGTCGATTTAGCGATCGATTAGGTCCGGGCGAAATCCGTGCCGTTACAATAGGTTCGAATCAAATCAGAATTTGTTTTAAAAGAATAAAGATCTCTTTAATCAAATCGATATCTATTTAAAAAAAGGTAAAAATCCCTTTATTTCAAATCGCATTAAATAGAAATCAAATCGAAATTTATTACATTGTATCTCACCCTACTATTCCTTCCTCCTGAAGTATCCACCATTATATAAACGCACCCATCCTCCTTTTATTTTGGAAATCCAAATGGAAACCATTCCTTTTCCATTCTTCAGCAAAAGGGAAATCGAAAACCCTATTTCCTAATCAAATCAAAATCGAGTATCGCGACTAGGAATTTCGGAGTTCCAGAAGCCGACGCTGATGCTGGAGCACACAATTGTTGTTGTGGGAGGTCTGTAGTTGAACGAAGGCATCGGGATTAGGTGAAAAGGCTTCCTCGATTGAACGAGCATCAGGGTATCGCGATTTTTGGAGGAGCGTTCGAACTGAGGACTGGGTTTGATTGATCATTGCGATTTGGGTGAGATCGACCGGTGGAGGGAAATGCTGGTATAATGGAAAAAGGGGGATCGCGATCTCTGTTTAAGCACCGGAAATGGGCGTTCGACAGTCTGAGTGTCGAGTTTGTTGTTCGACTTCAACATGGAAGGAAATCGATGCTGGGATTTTGGGTATAGTGGAGATAAACAACCTGGAACAGCTGCAATTTAAGGAGATGGAACTGGATGTTCGAACTTGAACAGGAGTTCTCGCAAGGCTTTCTGAAGCACGATAGCAGGGAGGGCTCGGGGCAGATTTGCACTCGATGGTGAGGGAGCCAAATGCTTGAGTTCGGTTTTGATTTCATGGCAGGAAGGTATTGTAGCTGACCTGCTACCGGTCTCAACCTGGAAAGGGAAGAATTTAAATAACAATTTTGGTAAATTAGTTTTAATTTAGTTAAGTTCTTTTATTTAATTAAATTAGTGAGTTTATGAAGTTAAATAGTTAATTTAAAAAGTAATAATAGTTGATCAAAATTTTAAATTTCAATAATCACAGATGTACGATGGATTTATTCGAGACAATTCATAGCCAACGATATAGAGTTAAACTGGATATTCGACAAATGAAACGGTGAGTAAAAATCTCACTCACCCGTTATTTAAAATTATTTTTATCTGTTAAAAATAATTGTTGTTGCTTGTTTGGATTTTTCTGGTTGCTTTAAATATATTGGTTATTTAGGATTGACTATTATATATATATTGGGTCTATGATTGGTTGGATTGTTCCAGCAGTCTCATTAGCGGATGCCCGCAGTTTCATAGCGGATGATTTCCTTATGTGCCCCACAAATATTATATTAGTGGATGACCATCATACCATGATATCCTGCCTCGAAGCAGGATGGGTATTATTTATGTTGACTAACGTCTGTGGATGCAGGAAAAATAGGTTGGAGGGATCCAACTGGATTCCTCAAAAATATATTATCTGTTTGTTTATTTGTTTGCGTATATACTGTCATATATGATGTGTTAGAAACCCTGAAATAAATAATCGGTTGTTTGGTGATTAAATATCACTAGGCCTGAGGGTTGATTTATAAAATATCCTGAAAAGGATATTTGAGATTTAAAAGGAAAATTCTATTTTTAGAATAGAATTTAAAATTTTAGAATGGAATAAAAATATAAACCTGTTTTAATAAAATAAAAACAAGTAGTTCTTTTATAAACGAAGTTTATAAATGAAATGAAAAGAATTATCATTGGATAATTTAGAAATAAAAATACGAGTGTGAAATTGAAAAGGGAAATCTATTTTCCAAAAATAGAAATATCGATTTCAAAAGAAATTGAAATTGAGACTTGTTTAAGAATGAATATAAAATTTTAAAAGGAATTGAAATAGAATTTGAATTCAAAGGAATTGAAATAGAATTTGAATTCAAAGCAATTGAAATAGAATTTGAATTCAAAGGAATTGAAATAGAATTTGAATTTAAAGGAATTCAAATAGAATTTGAATTCAAAGGAATTCAAATGGATTTGAATAAAGAAAGTTCAAATGAAATTTAAAATATAGAATTTGAAAATAGAAGTGAAATGGAGTTAAATATAGGAATTCAAATAGAAATGAAATGGTGTTAAATATAGGAATTCAAATAGAAGTGAAATGGAGTTTAACTATAGAATTCAAATAGAGTTGAACTGGAATTTGAGTATAGGATTCAAGTAGGAATTTAAAAATAGAATTTTCAAATAGAAATTGAATATAGAAATTTAAATGAAATGTGAGTATAGAATTTGAATAAGAGAAATTCAAATAGAATTTGAATAAGAGATTTGAAATAGAATTTGAATATAGAAATTCAAATGTAATTTGAATATAGAATTCAAATGGAATTTGAACATAGAAAATCGAAGTATAAATAAATATATTACCGAGTAAGGAGAAACTGACAATTATAGATAATCGAAAATATTATGTTGAATTGGAAATTTTGATTTGATATATATTAAATATATACCAGAATGGAGTTGAATTTATTATAAACCAAGTTCAAACGTTTATATATATAAATATAATTAAAACGAACTCGCCACAGCGCTACAGTTCGTAAATTGACGTTTCGAACTTCAATTGAGTATACATAACTCAATTGAAGTCGGAATTCTTGAAACAAGAAACGTCAGGACCGATTTGATAATAGTTTTCTAATGAAAGAGAAAAATCTAGATTTCGTTGTATAGATTTTGAGTTATGTGAAAATCAAATTTTCAGAAAAATAGCGCCATAACCATTTAAAAACCATAACGGTTTATTTAATTTTATAAAAGGATTTTAGCGAATGAAATCCGAATTTCTATTTAGAAAATTTCAGATTTGAGTTGTAGATTATATGTGAACTCAAGTGGAGTAATGAATTGATTTTTGAAACAGAAATCAGATTTTTGATTATTGAATAGAATTAACTAATTTGAATGGTAATTAGTTAATGAGATTTTGAATTGATATTGGGCTTTGAATAAGTGAATTCGATTTGAAAATTTATATTCGAAATCGAAAAGGAAACTACAATTGAAATTGAAATTCAATTTGGTTATGAGCAAGTTAAATATTTTGTTTGAACATGTTATGTTCAAACAAAGAAGTGAAATAGGCAAAATAGCTAATTAAAGAATAAATGAGCGAAACTGAATTCAAACGATTGGACCGAGTTGAATTGAATTGGAAACGGGTGAGCATGTGTTAGACAGGTATGGAATGAAGCATATGAAGATTTTTAATGTATGTGCCCGATAAAAAGGTACATGTTGAAATTCATATATGAGATTTTATGCGCCGTATCGGCAAGCCGCTTGGCTTTTTCTTTTTCTTTTGGATTGGTGAGGGCCATGGGAGGCTATTTGAAATATCCAAATGCTCCCGGTACAAAGGAGGTTATGGCGAAATTTTCCGGAAATTTAAGGAGTTAGAATATTTTTAAGAAATTTGATAGTTAGAAATAAATGTATCGATATATACAGAATTCGATAAGGAACGAATTTAAAAATAGAATATTATGAACAAAAAGGAAATCGATAGGCTGGTAATAGAAAGAGAAACATATATACGTTTAAAAATGAATAATTGGTTTTTATAATGTTGATTATTCGGGGTAAGTGGTTTTGTCTGTTTTAAAGTTAATGATGTTTTCAGTCAAGGTCTGAGAGGTAATTTTACCCTAACTTGATTGATTTCATTTTTAATCGATAATTAGCAAGATCCGGTCTTGAAGAGAAGTGTTGAATAAGATTTAGTTGAATAAAATATTTTGGGTTGTCGTAAAGATGTTTTACACAACATTCGTTTTAACCCAAGTGGTGGAATTTTGGGAAATATAAAAGTAAATATTTCCTGAGAATAATTAAAGTAGTCGGAAAAGAAATAAGTGACTGAAATTGTTTTCAATTGCAAATAGAATATATTTTCTAAATACAGGAAATAAAAGAAGGCGATACATGGAAATGTTTTTTCCAAATAGCGTAAGAGACCAATAAGATTACTAGGAATATTTGGTTAACAAATATTGATAAGGAAGTGGAGAAGTGTTTTAATTAATGAAATATAAATTAGAAAGCCCAGTGATTGTTTGATGCTGTGAATGGGTGTTTGTTTTTCTTCGATAGTTAAATAACCGACTATCGAAGTATTTGCCAAGATCGTTGTCAATATGGAGAGATCGGTTGGATTATTCTCCGAGAACCACTCTGTATTGGCAGTAGCGTTGCGAATCAGATTATATGAAGATAATCAAAGATGGAGTAAAGTGCAAGGACTTTTTCTATTAATAGGAATTGTGCCTTCGGTTTCGTTCAAATCCCAGAACGAACGTAAATGGACGAATGTCTGACAAAGTATTTCCAATGGTCGACTATGTTGGTCTGTATAAATGTATATATGGTGGCAACAGATTTATTCCCTTAGCATAATATCCAGAATATTTTTGTTCAAATCAATTAGTGATTAACGGATCTGACAATGTGGCATTCAGAGTGATTGTGCTATCAACGAATGGAAAGTAATTGTAGCCTCAGGCCTCAAAAACCGGGAAATGACAAAAATCGTGTAGGCAGCATGGCTATTTGGGTCGCTCCCCTTAGGGTGTATAATCACCTATTTAGAGATTCATTTAATTCCTTATTTTATTCGATGCTGTCCCATTCGGGAAACGGTTGCTGATCCCAACCGTTGGTGATATACATTCGATACACTCAAGCGAAATGAGTGGTCGGTCATGTGTGGTCCGGGTTGCAAGATGTTCTTATTGAACCGAGTGTTTTCCTCTCTAGAGATACACTAGCGGAAGGTGGTTCCATACCTTGTCATGTTGGAAATCCAACTCCAATAAGCACCCTACGGTTTTTGATTTTATATTATATATGGACCGTGAGATGCAAGCGTTCCGCTAGATTCTATTTATTTGATTAGACATTATTATAATATCACTGGATTTTGTATCAAAGTGTTTTGGGTTATAGTAAGGTAAAAACCGTCCATGTTTATGTGTGGCTGGTCTTACTGTTATCATTTCTTTAGAAAGGATTTTTAAAATTAAACAAATGGTTGGAGTTTACTCACACATGTCCCATGACTAACCCAGAGTTTATTTTGTTTGTTTTCCCTAAACTCTTGGGTGCCCAAATTTGTACGGGCAGTCAAGTAGTCGGGATTTTTCAGATTCACTTGGAAGAGCTGGAAGCAGGAGGCTTCACCAGTTAGCTATAGACTATCATATATTCCGCTATGAACCATGTTTGTATCTGGGAACAGGTGTTTATAACTGTTCCAGGAATAACTGTTGTGCTCTGATGATGGTATGTATATAAAGTTACTAATTTGTATTTCAAAAGTTATGTTATATAATATATTTTATTCGTTCCGCTGTGAGATTTGTCTTCTTTGTTTTCTTCTATTCTAATATTTCTTTCTTTCTATTTCTCATCCTCTAACTTCTTTCTAATAATGATTCGTATTTCTGTGCAAATTTGGGTTGGACTTATGGTGTTATTAGTCGACTCAGATAGTACAGATTTGCGGGTCGTTACAACAAGGAGGGGTTCATTAATAAGGAGCCCGAGGAGATTAATTTGTTGTCCAACCGACGATGGATCAGATGCATCGGATGTTTAGTTTGCAATGAGTCTGGACCTTGTGTATAGTATATGTATGTTGTCTTAAGTGCCTAGATGCACTAAGATGTTTTGGGCTTGGACGGTTTTTGAGGGACTAGTACTAGATAGATTGGTACACTTTCGGTGACTGTATTTTGGACTACCCCAAGTACGTAGTACGCACTCAGGTAGGAATAGTTACATTTTGTATGCTGACTTGAATGATCTGTATGACATGATAATTTGGATTGACTATGATATGTATGTTCCACTTTTTAATTTAAGTTTGTTGGTTTGAATATTCATAAAATCTGTTCCAAAATCATATAGAGAAGTTTATTTATAATTTATATAGAAGTTTAAAAATTAACTATTCCCCTTTTCGAGGACGAAAAGCCTTAAGGGGGGGGGGTGAATGTAACAACCCAGTATTTTACCAAAGTTAATTTGTAATTTTATATATGTATTTTGAATTTTATAAGGTTTTAATATTGGTAACTCTTTTGGTTTTAACTAAATAATTTTATTTTATATTATTTTGGGAATACTTTAAGATGTTATAAGTTCTGTTATCTAATTTTGATTTTTTATTATAAAAAGTTATTTCTTTAGTACATAGAACTTTTACAAATATCTTTTGAGTATTTAAAATTTTATATTTAAGGATAGGATGATTTCTACAATTTTTTGAAGTAATATTATTTTGATATATATAGTATTTTATGAATTTTGTATATTTGGGATAGATTATGTAATGCAAAGTTATTTTGAAGGTTATATGTAAGGTTATAAGTAATAGTAACATTTGATAATATATTTAAAAAGATAGTTATTCCATTTAAGGCTATATTTAATGTTTTATGAATATTTGTTAAGTAATTTAGATTTGATAACCTATAGTGATATTATATATTTTGTAAAGTATGTTTATTTTTAAGTATTTCTTTTTATATAAGATTTCTTATAAGTTTAAAATCTTAGTTTATAATTTTATTTACAAATTCAAGATATAAATCTTTATAAAAATCTATTAAAGCATTTAATTTCTATTTTTAACTAATTTAGAAATATTATTTTAGCATATAATTTGGTACCTTTTATAAAAATTTATTTTAAATTATGTAAATATATGTTACATGTGTTATATGAAGTATAGTAACATTTCATATTATAGTTACATACATATAAGTATTTAAAATAGTTTACATATAAGAATGTTACAAGGTTGTTACTAAAATTAAATTTTATTTAAATAAATAAATGTGCCATTTTATCATACATGCATTTAATTGGAATTTTAATGACAACATGTGTCCCTACAGGTGTAATCTTTCATGTAAATGAAGATTTTATATGGACAAGTATCCTTGTTTCAAATTACAAATCTACCCCTCATCTCACGTTTCAATAGACCGCACTCACCAAATTTTTCACTCACACATTTCCCTTCTGTACTCTCTCGTATCTCTTCGTCCTCCTCACCTCGTTTTCTTTTTCATGTATTTTCTTCCACTAGGAATCCGTGATCTCCACCAGTACCACTTCGGAAAATAGCAACCACACTTCTCCTCCCTCACGCAAAACCACTCCTTCGCCACTACATCACTCCCCTCCCCTTTGTCCTCTCCATCAACAGCCGAGATTTTCCCCTCAAACACTTCCGCACTCACCAACCACCTCCAATGCATCTCCAATCCACCCACACTCCCACTCTACTTCTATTCCCTCTTCTTATCCGTTCTGTCTTTCCCATTTTATTCTCACCACAACCAAACTTTTATTCCCACCTCAACACAGTTCGGCCTTCCTATGTATCCACCTCCACCACCCACTTCGCTACCCCACAGACCACTGCCAATCCCTCCACCTCGTCATTCACCACCGATAGCCGACAGCCGACAGTCCTCCGCTACAGACCAACATAGTGCCACTTTTCCTTTCTTTTCCCTTAAAGCAAGTTCGGCACCCTCTCTTTAAATTTCCACCACCTTTCTTTTTTTTGTGCTATCCACGTCAACAGCACTTTTCACTCCCATCCAGTTCTAGTGTTACCCAAAGCAAACCTCCGTTTATTAAAAGAAATCAGGACATTGTATTTATACACGTTAGTTGAAAAAAAAGGAAAGAAACAAACTCAAGTTCACGGCTTCAGCTCCACAACGCAAGTAAAGGAGCACATTTGGTGGAAGTGTATGGGGTTCCGAAGTTCGTTGCGAAGAAGAAGGTGCGCATGAGAGTAGCAGCGTCCATGAAGCTTGTGTACTTGCAGAAAGAAGCATGTGCATAAAGCGATGTCCGTGTAGGCTTTGTCGCAGCTGTTTGTAGGCTTTGTTCGCAGTGATACGGGTTTTAACGACGAAAGTGGGAAGCAATGCAGGTGCGAATTCTAATTTAAATTAGTTATTACGGTTAGCGAATGGTCATGAATTATTATTAATGATTGGTATTGGTTGATGATGGATGTTTATGCAGTTGTAATACACTATACACCAAGCATTATTCACAGTAACGCTTTGCGCACCGTTATTTGGTTGTGTAAATTATTGTGATGAATGGACTCATGACTGTTGATGTGATCAGATTAGTTAGTTAAATTGATTGAGTAAATTCACATACATCGTAGTGGTGGAACCGTATGTGTGATAAATTTCAATCCCCTTTCCATATATTTTTTTTTTAATGAAATGGGAATGTAGTTTTAAATTAAATTTTAAACTATTTAGACTTGAATTGAGTAAAAATCTATTTGAATGGGATGGAATGATTTTGAACATAATTTAGACCGTTCATTTGTCATTTCAATATTTGATAAGGATTGGGAAATGATATTCAACATTGATTTGGATATACAATTTTAACGATCGATTGTAAATAATTAATCGAGTTTGATAAATATTATTGTTTAAATTAAAGTTGTGAAATTTATTATGACAACTTTAGTTATTTTGAAAAGGTTTGAACGAGATCCGAATATTACCATTTAATGTTCAATTCAATGTGATACGAAGAATTTGAAAAGAAAAAGTATTATTTTGAAATGTTTATGTTGGAAATGGATTGAACAAGTTTGGAATAATCATTAATATTTAGTGTAATATGTTGTAAAGAATCCGATGAATTGGAATAAATGGATTTTATATGAATACTCGATTTCACAAGAATTTTGAATAGTAATCGAACGTGTTTTAAATTAAATAATAATATTGTTCATCTCTCTATTATTTGGTTTGAAATGGAAACTTAGAATTTAAAATGATTTTTGAACTAAAGATTTGAACATATAAAATGTCATTTCGAGAAAGCAAGATTTGAAATACTGTTCTATTCTAATTTATGGAAATGGAATCTGTTTTGGAGAAAGGAACGGAATGATTTTATTTTAAAACGTTATATAATGGAAATCGAACGTGCCGCGCAGCGACATGCGATAATATCGATTTTATATTTCAAATGATCATAACTTGAACATTTTGAATCGAATTGATGTGGAATGAAAAAACAACGGATTTCTATTTATAATGGGTTTTGTATAGAAGAGGAATTATAAAATTCCATCGTATGAATTATGAGTTATGTCAAACTAAAATCTGAAAAGGTCGCTATACGTGCAGTTTGTCGATCGTAATGAAAAATCGAATAGAATGGACTTATAAAAATTAGTTAAAAATCCAGAAAAATATGATAAATCATATTTTATTATTTAAAAAGTGATTTGAGTTTTAAATTGTGAATTTGGAATGATTTGGATCTATTTGATTAAATAACCATTTCACAATGCTTTCAGTAACGCTTTTAACGTTATTATACCATTTCTTTGAAATGATTTGAATTTAAAGATTTCAAACATGAATCATTATGGAAAGGATTTGATTTAAAAGAATTTCAATATACGATATGGAATTGAAATAAGATTTGAATTGAAGAGGGTATGAGTTTTGATAGAATTTGTTGTCTGATATTCGATATGGATTTACAGAAAAAGACAAATACGATCAGAAATATCAAAACATATCCATATCAAAATTCTGATAGTATTTGCCTGAGTCCTGAATCAATATCAAATATAAGTCGATTAAATTATATAAACTTGTATTTGAAAATATTATTTAAATCGTTAGGAATGGAAATTCAAATCCAAATAAAGATATGGTAGTTTCGGGATAACGACGAATCAATGAAGATTGTTATGAAATATAAGATTTGGAAAATGAATGTTGAATTTTGAGAAAAGGGTAAAAATGTTAATGGATTTCTGGGAATTGAAACCAACCTTAATTCGAAGTAAAAAGACAGTATTTGGAAAGGAGATTTGAATTGAGAAACTCGTGTGGTCCATATCTATTATTTTAATATGCTTATTATTTGGAAAGTCTGGGATCGGATATGGATCCAAAAACCATTCCAAGTAATAACACGACGTTATAAAGAAACTTAAGGCATGGATAACGATAAGTGAAGACCGAGTATATTTGAATTGTTTAGATTGATTTCTGATGTCTCGGATCGGGCCGTACACCCGATACGAGGTTATAAGTGGCATGAGACCTGAATATATTTGAATATTTTCGGATTGTTGTTCCGTTCAGACCCAGAACAGACTTGTATGGATTGTGCATCTGACATTGAAATTGACCGCATAGCGCTGATTTCCATTAATATATATCGAATTTGTGGAAAATATTTTTCCACGGCTCTAAGTCATATGAACTTCGAGGGTATGCATTGATCGAAATCAGTGATATGTCGTGAATTGTCAATGTAGCATACTTGAGTTATGAAATGAATTAGTGATGATCAAAGCACGGCTTATTGAAGTGAAGCTTTGAGGATGACATGACATCGACAAACCTCACATCTCGGATGATGAGAAACTGGCAGTTAGGTTGTGTGTGTGTGTATATATATGTATATGATTATGATGAAAGTTGTACAGCAGTGGAAACCACTTATGAACTTGGGGAAATGGGGCAAGTTCGGGGGGGCATGTCTAGTTGAAAACCGTTGATCTGCCTTGCGATTGGTTGTTGGTGTCCGAGATGGACGATAAATCCATGTTACACTTTGCTTCGTATCCCTTGTTGATCTTTCGTGTCAGGAATCATCAAGATGGAAACCCGAATCTCCAATACGAGCGATACAGATTTTGATTGTATGCTTATATGTCAATATAACGTATTGGGGTTATGAGACAACCCGAACTCCCCGTGAAGGAAAGCACAGATTGAGTTGAGGACAAGCCACATCGGAACACAAACAGAAGAACATTTCATTGCTTATTAGAACAATTCCATCAGAATACAAGAAAATTACAGAGTATGAACTAATAAAATACATTAGAGAAATATCAGAGATTTAAATACATTACTGCAGCAAAAAAATAATACAATACACAAATGAAAGAGATATATGGATATAGAGCTTTCCGGATATCATTCCAGCTGTAAACCAGGAACCTGTGGATATAAATCTGCAAAACCAAAACTACTAACTGCCTGTGTGGAAATAGGGGCACCCAGAGTTTAGGTTAAAACAATAAACTCCAGTTCAGACATGTGACTGGTGTGAGAACTAAAACAGTTATTTAAAGCTTTACTTTAAATCCGATATATCAAAGGACCACGCCATATAACACGGAACGGGTTTCCTCCCAAGAATACTAGTGCATATAACAAAACAGCGCAATGCTTTTTGGAAAAATGAAGCTATTATAAGGCCCAGGTCCCATCACACAATGCAACACAAGGCGGAGGATAGGGCATTCCCTTATAATAGCCAAATATGCTTGGTACGTTAAAAACAAATCATTTGATACTACTATAAGTGCATAGTTCATAAAACAACTTCAAATATAAATGTACCAATCCTAGGCGGCATGGGTACCATATATCATGCCGCCATACTAGGCTCTACAATCAAATCCGCAAAGTCACGTATTTGGAAGTTGGATTTCCATCTGTGAACCGAGGCAAGGGATCGTCCTCACTGCTTCAAGACAATCTAGCCTACTATGTCTCAGGAACAGCCACAACTGCACCTTGGATCCTCAGGGTCGATCCACTCGATGTGGATTATAATGCCTGAACACTGCGTTTCCCCACCCTATGGGGCGTAAATGAGCCAAATGACTCCATCGGACCTGGATCTTCCGATCTAATCGAGGCGCCTCGCTATCCATCATCCACATAAGTAAAATGCCAGAGCGTATAAAACACTGACACCACTCCTAGCTAGAAAGAAACGCATGCCCTCCCTGACGTCCTCTCCCATTTTTGGTTCACACCGGGGTGTGAGGCTCGTGAATTAACGCTATACAAAGCGATGCCACAAAGGCCGTTCTTTGATCATTTAACCACGAGACTATGCTTTCCAATAAAATCCTTGGTCATTTGGCACTTAGGCATGCCACACAGGCAATTCATGCCATGCAATTGATATCCATCAATATACAACCTCTGAGCTCGTACGTCTAAGAGAAGGGCGTTAAGCAAGAGAATAAATTCTCCACTGCCAAACAGATATATATTTAATAGAAATCAATCACAAAGAATAAAATCCAATGTCAGACACACAGTCCATTTACAAGTCCGTTCTGGGTCTGAATGAAACCGGAGGCACCTTGTACCTCGCATATTCATCGATCTCCAAGTATGTCTAGACGATCACCAACTGATTCCGTCCTCTTGGGTGTACAGCCCAATCAAGATCATCAGTAATTATCCAAACGTTGTGAAGACCTCCGGTCTTCGGCCACCGTCTTCATCCTCGACACATCATCGAATCAGTTATTCAGAATGGGATAAACCCGGTCTTTCTAAATAACTCGCGTATATAATCAACAAGTGTTACACAAACACAACACACGCTTCATTCCAATTCAGAATATTCTTTTATTCAAATATTCTTATACTTTGGGAAAGGTTCCCATTAATTTTTATCAAAGATAAATTCTTTAAATTTATTCTTTAATCTTCTTTTGAATATCAATTCAAACCAAATTATGGTTTATCCAAACTAGTCGGGATTAGTGAACCTTACCGAAGTAATCACTTGTTAAATTTCCCAACCCCAACTTATTCATCCCATGAAGTAAAACCGGTCATGCTTCATATCTAACACCACGGTGTTATCGGTAAATTCAATTACCATTTCATGTTCAAAACTAATTAAAGATTTAACTATCGCCTGGAGCAAAACTGGTGATACTCCATTTTCGATCATTTCAATCTAATTAAAGATTCATTAAAACTCCACTTGGTTTTAATCTTCCCAAAAAATCAACAATAATGATTGTTTAACGTGGGAAATCATATCATGTCTTTAACTGGGTTAAAGAGCCAATGTCATTTAAAACACGGTTCATGATAAACCTAAAATCACATTCCATTCACAATGGAATCTTCATGGAAAACAAATCGATATATATAATCGATATAAACTTCCATATCCGACTAATAATATAAATCGAATAACGGCAAAGCCTTATAAATTCCAGATATATTAGTTGTCTTCCTCCACAGAAATTCACTTTGATTATTATCAAATCGAATTCCATTCCATTCCAATTTATTTTATTAAATTGGAAAACTTTACTTTGGAAAATCTCCTTTAAATCTTAACAGAAGATTTATAAATTCCAAATCACATTTCACTGTAATCGGGTTAAAGAACAAATTTCGCTAAAACAAAGTTCACGATAAACCCAATTCACATTTCATTAATTATCGGGTTAAAAAACAATGTTATTTAAAGCACCGTTCACGACAAACCCAAAAATCCCATTTGATATTAAATACAAGGCTCTGAATAGAAAATATATCGTCTTATATTCAATATCAAATTCTACGACCAACAAATATCGTATTGGAAATAACGATACAAATATACCTTTCAAATTCCCACAACAATATCTATAATCACGAAATCCAACATCGAAATACTCCAAAGACAATGTAACGACCCAGAATTTCGCCCGACCCCAATCGATCGCAAGATCGATTAAGACCGTTCAAAACCCGCGTACGTTAACTTTGGGCATACAATACATCAGAACAGCAACACAGACTTCTATAACATCAATAATAAATGTTACATCAGAGTACAGAATATATCAGAGTACATCAATAAATAATACAGCGGAAGATACATTTAAAAAAAATTAAATACATTGCAGCGGAACTAATCTCAGCGGAAAGCCATCAATATTCTGGACCCAGCTTCAGACTTCAATCCAGGATCCTGCTTAACTATATCTGCAAAAAGCTACTCGACTGCCCGTGTGGAAAGAGGGCACCCGAGTTTGCAAAGTGAAACAAACTACAGGTCAATCATGGGACTGGTGTGAGAATTCTTAACTTAATCTATCTAATAAGTAGGCTAATCACAGGACCACGCCACTAACGCGGAACGGGTTTACTCCATTGGATTGCCAGTGCATAATTAAAGTAAATCGTCAAATAACGTAATGCTTTTTAGAAAAATGAAACCATTATAAGACCCAGGTCCCATCACACAATGAAACGCACACCAGAGGATAGGGTTTTACCTTATAATGGTCAAAAGATGCTTGATACGTAAAAACGATATTATTATTAGTGTGTATATGTATTTAAAACATTCAAATATAATATCAATCCTAGACAGCATAGGTACAATATACTATGTCGCCATACTAGTTCTACAATCAAAACCGCAAGGGCGTATTGGGAATTGGGTTTCCATCATGAGTCGAGGCTAGGGGCAAGCTCCTCTCCGATTCGAGACACTCTAGCAAATGCCTCAGGATCCCCCGCAGTGAACCCTTGGATCTTCAGGGCCGGTCCCCGCCTATCGGCAGTGGATTGGTTATGCCTGAACACATGCTTCCCGGTTCCTTTGAACCTATAATATGACCACTATCGGCCTATAAAAATCCAAGGCGCCTCAAAATCCATCATCCACATAAGTAAAATGCCAGGCCGTTTTAAAGCACTGACACAACCACTAGCTAGAAAGAAACGTGTGCACTCCCTGCAGTCCATATCCCGTTTTTGACTCATACCGAGGTGTGAGGCTCGGGAAGTCACGATATACACAAAGCTATGTCGTAATAGGCTAGGCTTTGATCATCCCACAAGGCCCTGCTTTTCAACAAAAGCCTTGATCATTTGCATCTTAGCATGTCACATTGTCAGACCCTACCATATTATTGATCATCTACCAATATACATATAACCTCTAAGCTCATACGTCTTAGAGAAGGGTGATAAGTAAAGAGTAAATTCTTCACCACCAAACAGAAATATATAATCAGTAGCATTCAACAAATACAGTAGAAAGGAATACAATGTCAGACACACAATCCATTTACAAGTCCGCTCTGGGTCCGAGCGAAACATCGTGTCCGTCGATCTCCAAATGCGTTTGGACGATCATTACCAAATACCTTGCCTTGGAAGGCCAATCCCTATTCAAGATACCAGTCATCATCATCCCAACGATGTGAAAACCTTTGGTCTTCAATCACCGTCTTCGTCTTCGACTCTTGATCGTCGTGATGATTATTCAGAATGGGTTAAACCCGGTCTTTCTGAATAACTCGCGTATTTGGGATTAAAAACAAATACTGGAAAATCACACATTTCGTCACATCCCAACTCAGAATATTCTTTTAATAAGATATTCAATTTAAAAGATTCTCATTAATTTTATCAAAGATAAACATTTAAAATAAAATCTATAAATCAATTTCCAAAATATGGAATTCCATAGATTTCAAATCAATAAATAATCGATATTCATGGCCAGCCGCCACCTTTCAATCGAAGGCCAGAAATTTCCCAACTTCAAACACTAATTTCTCTCAATCCGTTCAACGAAAATCGACATATGATATACCAAATCGAAGCTCTTCGAGAGACCTTTCCATCCATACGGTTAAGATCGGGTTTTGATTCACGGATTTCGCGAATTCTCAGCCAAAACGCCATGCGTTCGTGGGCGAATTTCGGGGTGGTGGGACCACCGAGTTCGGCGGGCTTCAGGGCGGAGGAGGTCTTGGCCGAGGCGGTTCATGTGGCGGTGATTGATCGGCGCCAGGGTGGCCGAGGTGTGGTGCGCACGGAAGGATAGGAGGAGGACGATGGGTTCGGCGTGTTCCTGAGTAACGACGTGAGGAATAATGGTTTTAATTATTTTAATATTATTTTATTTATTCAATATTTAATTTATCCAATCTTTAAAAATCGATATCTCTTTCATACGAGGTCCGATTGACGAACCGTCAGTTGCGTTGGACTCGTCTTTCCGAGATCTTCACGATGGCACAGACCAGAGTTGATTCCGAGACAGTCAAATTTTCAGCAAAAATCAATGTGAGAATTCTGAATTTTATTATTTAATTAATTATAAATTATTTTCTTGCATTAAAAATAATTGTATTGTGATGTAATTCAGATCTGTAATGTTATGTGATTGATGAATGGTTGATTTATGGTTGGTGGTTGTTTTTTTGTGCATGATATGTTTAATATATGGGTGAATTTTATTTGTAATTAGAAAATAAATTTAGATTTAAATCATATTTTATTCAAATCTGTTTATTCTAGTTTATTTAAAAAAATATATTATTTTTATTATTCTGAGATGAACCAAAGAATTTGATCGACAAATAAAAACTAATTTTTATTTGTTGGTATTACAATAGTATTTGATCGACAAAATAAAAACTTTACTTTTGTTTATTTGTTTACTTTGCAGCAGAAAATGAACAACAAATAAAACCTTACTTTTATTTGTTTACTTTGCAACAGGATTCGAACGACAAATAAAATATATTTTTTATTTGTTTATTTACAATAGAATACAAACAACAAATAGAATATATTTTTATCTGTTTACATTACGATAGAATTTGGCTAACTAATAAAAATCCTATCTTTGTTTGTTTACATCTAGAACATGATTCATGGATTACAGTAAAAACATAAAACGATCTTTTGTTTGAATTGAAACCATGTTAACGATAAAATCTACATTTTCACCGCATATATAGAATAGACTAAAAATGTTCATCTATTTGAAATGGAAACATGAAACATAAAAAAAAATCTTATTTTTTTATGAAAAGAATTATGCATATGAAAATTGGTTATGTTAGCATTGTCGAAAAACAAAGTTATCCTTTTTATTTGCCTTTGTTGAAATGTTTGGAATAAGTCACAAAGATTACATTTTTAATGTAATTAGAAATAAATTAAAATGATTACATTTTTCAATGTAATTAAGATTGAAATAAAAACATTACATTTTTCAATGTAATCAAAATTGAAATAAATGGATTACATTTTTTTCAATGTAATTAAAAATAGAAGTATAATGATTACATTTTCAATATAACTAATATTGAACTAAAAATAACATTTTGGTTAAAACATAAGTATTGAAATGAGAGATCACATTTTTGGACAAACTTTATTAGTGAAAATTTTTGGTCAAAACTTTATTAGCAAAAATGAAAATATCACTTTTGTCAAAACTTGACTATTGGATTGAAATCTTCATTTTTGTCAAAATCTGATTTTTGAATTGAAAATATCATTTTTGTCAAAACTTGATTTCTGAAAATAAAAGTAACAATTTTGTTTACATTTTTATGTAAATAAGAAATTATTTTCAGAAGTTACATAGTAAATAAAGTTGTTCTTTTATTTGGAATTACCTATGCAAACATAACTTGCAAATAAAAAAGGTACATTTTTATTTGTGTTCGACAACACAAATAAAACTAGAAAATAAAACATATATTGAAAATTAAGTTTTGTTCTTTATTGTGTGTTCAGAAATGTAAATATATTTTGAAATAAAATTTATTCTTTATTTGCATCCACCAATGCAAATATATATAGAATATAGGAATTGTCCTTTTATTTGTGTTTATCAATGTAAATATTCAATGAAACTATAGTCTATTTTCTTTATCTATATTTTACAACCCCAATGTACACACTTTTATACATTTAACAGAATTTGTTTAAATATACTTTGAAAATAAATTTTGTTCCCTTATTTACATTCACTAATGTAAATAAAATTTATAAACAAAACTATTCATTGTTTGCTTTCACAAATGTAAATGTTTAAATAAAATTAGTTTCTTTTATTTACATTCAATAATGTAAATACACTTTGTAAATGAGGTTCTTTTTACTTTTAAATAAAATAAAAGTCACATTGGTTATCTGCATTCCTTGTTGCAAATAAAACCTTAAAATAAAGTTCATCTTTGTTGCCATTCATTAATGCAAACAAATCATCAGATTGGAAATTATATTCTTGATTTATAATTTTGAGATGAATAAAGATGGTTTGAAATAAAGGATATAATTTAAAAGTTACATTTTAATAACTAAACATTCACATTTTTATCATTAAAGTAGAATAGGCAAAAACACTCATTTTGTCTAAATTAAAAGAATAAAACAAAACATAGCATTGGCATGTTTATTAGATTTGAAACACAAATTATTCATTTTTGTAAATTTATATTAGTTAAACCAATCATTCATTTTTGTTAATTTACATCAGTTAAAAATAATTATTCATTTTAGCCAATTTATACTAGTTAAACAAAATTTTACATTTTGTCATAAATATTCATTTTGTCAAAATGAATTAGTTGAAGCAATTTATATATATATATATATATATGTTTGACAAGATATATACATGTCAAGATAGGATAGTTAAAACAAATATTTATCATTTTTCCTCATTAGAATTGCCAAAACAAAATAACCATTTTGTTTAGAGTTTAAATTAGCAAAATAGAAATTGTCAATAGGGGCAAAGTTATTATGCTTATTCATTCATTGCAATAGAGATATTTTCTTGTCATCATTATATATATTGTGTATTACACTTCCATTCACAAGTTACCCGACTTGTGTATGTGATTGGGACGATAATTTTTCACACTTCGCCCAAGTGCACAAATTAGTTTATTATTTGTTTGTTGGTTGAAACTCCACACGGGTGTTGGGATTAAAGTTAACGTACACTAATCCCAATATTCAGTTGTATGTTGATCGTTAGATCGACAGGCTGCGATGAGCGTTATTATTTAATTTTAACGCTTACACAGTGGAAATTACACTTTGGATGTAATGGATGACTTGATGATTATACTGTTATTGTCATATTTATGATGTGTGTGAAATCCATATAATCCAAATTATATGGTAAATGTTTGAGTCGCATTTCGATTCAAGTGTTCTTTTAAATAAGACTATTTTTACGTTAGAAATCCTTTTTATTTAAAGTGCATATATTTTCATAATATATTTTTAATCAACTATATGTTAAAACAAAGAATATTTGTAAAAGATAAAGATTTGTAAAATAAAGAATACTTCTCATTTAGAATCTTTTCTATAAAGAATATTTTTATGATTATTTTAAAATATGTTTTTAAAGGGTTACTAGCATTTGCCATTATAATTTGTGATATGAAATAAATTGAGGTGTGAAGTGGATTTATCGTGGACAATGTTTTAAACGACATTTTTCCTTTAATCCAATTTACATTGAAATTATTATTTGGAACTTATGAATCTATTTTATAGATTTAAAAATGCATTTTCTAAAAATCAAGTTTTTTCTCATTTAATATATTAAATAGGAATTAAGTGGAAATTCGATTGGTAATAATCGAAATGGGCTTCTGTAAAAGAAGACCGATATTATATATGTAATTTAAGAGGCTTTGCCGTTATACCATTTATACTATTAGTCCGATATAGAAATTTATATCGATTATGTATTGATTTGAAATCTGTGGATTTCCATATTTTGGAAATTGATTTATAGATTTTATTTTAAATGTTTATCTTTGATAAAATTAATGAGAATATTTTAAATTGAATATCTTATTAAAAGAATATTCTGAGTTGGGATGTGACGAAATGTGTGATTTTCCTATATTTGTTTTTAATCCCAAATACGCGAGTTATTCAGAAAGACCGGGTTTAACCCATTCTGAATAATCATCACGACGATCAAGAGTCGAAGACGAAGACGGTGATTGAAGACCGAAGGTTTTCACATCGTTGGGATGATGATGACTGGTATCTTGAATTGGGATTGGCCTTCCAAGGCAAGGTATTTGGTAATGATCGTCCAAACGCATTTGGAGATCGACGGACACGATGTTTCGCTCAGACCCAGAGCGGACTTGTAAATGGATTGTGTGTCTGACATTGTATTCCTTTCTACTGATAGTTAAATCTTTACTAAGATTTGAACGTGAAATGGTAATTAAATTTACCGATAACACCGTGGTGTTAGATATTAAGTATTACCAGTTTTACTTCATGGGATGAATAGGTTGGGACTGGGAAATAAAATAAATGATCACTTCGGTGTGGTTCGCTAATCCCGACTAGTTTGAATTGATATTCAAAAGGAGATTAAAGAATAAATTTAAAGAATTTATCTTTGATAAAATTAATGGGAACCTTACCCAAAGTGTAAGAATATTTGAATAAAAGAATATTCTGAATTGGAATGAGGCGTATGTTGTGTTTGTGTCACACTTGTTTATTATATATGCGAGTTATTCAGAAAGACCGGGTTTATCCCATTCTGAATAACTGATTCGACGTGATGTCGAGGATGAAGACGGTGGTAGAAGACCGGAGGTCTTCACATCGTTTGGGTGATTACTGATGATCTTCATTGGGTTGTACGCCCAAGAGGAGGGAATCAGTTAGTGATCGTCCAGACGTACTTGGAGATCGATGGATATGCGAGGTACAAGGTGCCTCCGGTTTCGTTCGGACCCAGAACGAACTTGTAAATGGACGGTGTGTCTGACATTGGATTTTATTCTGTGTGATTGATTTCTATTAAATATATATCTGTCTGGCAGCGGAGAATTTATTCTCTTGCTTAACGCCCTTCTCTGAGTCGTACGAGCTCAGGGGTTATATATTGATGGATATCAATCGCATGGAGTGAATTGCTTGTATGGCATGCTTAAGTGGCAAATGATCGAGGCTTCTGTTGAAAATCAAAGTCTTGTGGTTGATGATCAAAGCACCGCCTGTGTGGCATAGCTTTGTGTGACGTTGATTCGCGATCCTCACACCCCGGTTGTGAACCAAAAACGGGAGAGGACCTCAGAGAGGGCATGCGTTTCCTTCTAGTTAGGGTGGTGTCAGTGACCTACCAGCCCTGACATTTATATTATTTTCACCTGTGTGGTTGTTGCTGTTGCGAGGCGCCTCGGATATATCGGTGACTGTGTAGAGCCGATGGAGTTATTTGGCTCATTTACACCCCAAAGGGTGGGGAAACAGTGTTCAGGAATTTTAATCCACATCGGTGGACCGGCCCTGTCGCTCCAAGGGTCACTCGAGCTCTGATCCTGAGACATGGGCTAGATTGTCTCGAATCGGTGAGGACTATCTTTTGCCTCGTTTCACAGATGGAAACCCAACTTCCAATACGTGACTTTGCGGTTTTTGATTGTAGAGCCTAGTATGGCGACATAGTGGTATAGGGCACTTATGCCGTCTATGATTGATACTTATGATTGAAGTTTTTTTGACACTATACACTTATAGTAATAATAAAACATGAAATTTAGCGTATCAAGCATTCTTTGGCTATTATAGGGTAAAAACCCTATCCTCCGGCTTGTGTTGCATTGTGTGATGGGATCTGGGTCTTATAATAGCTTCATTGTTCTTTATTTAGCATTGCGCTGTTGTTTTATGCACTTGTATTCTTGGGAGGAAACCCGTTCCGTGTTATACGGAGTGGTCCCTTGATTTACTTAAATTTAAAATAAAGACTAATAGCTGTTTTAGTTCTCACACCGGTTACATGACTGACCTGGAGTTTATTGTTTTAACCTAAACTTTAGATGCCATTATTTTGACACGGGCAGCTAGTAGTTTTGGTTTTGCAGATTTGTATTCACAGGATCCTGATTTACAGCTGTAACAATACCCGGAAAGCTTTGTATCCGTGTATTACTTCTAGTTGTGTATTGTATTATTATCCGCTGCTATGTAATGTATTGTAATATCTGATATTTTATAATGGATATAATTTGTTAATACTCTGTATATTCTGATGAATTGTTGTACTAAGCAATGAAATGTCCTTCTGTTTGCGTTCCGATGTGGCTTGTCCTCAAAGCATCCGCTCTTTCCTTACCGGGGAAGTTCGGGTCGCTTCAGTTGGTATCAGAGCTTTGGTTTACAGAGCTCGAGAATAAGACACATTAGAACCATATGAAAGAATTCATCAGATATTAGATTAGTAATATCCAATTAGAATGACTCGTTAGAGATGGGATCAGTAGTGTCCTAGAACGAGTGTCAAGAGTATTTTTTTCAAATGAAAACAATTTTGTTTTGAAAGTTAAATTCAAGTATGCGTATTTGAATATTTTATCTGTATTGAGTTTGGACAATCGAGTATGTAAAGATTTCGCGTATACGCATCATGAACATATATTCGAAGTTTTAATATGCTGGATAGATATAGAATCACATTCTAGGCACCCGGGGATGATTCTGATGATGTGGCCACATCATCAGTATTTATGTTCGAGTTTCAAAAGTGTGATATCTATATATTTCCATCAGACTGGTATGAGAACCAAAACTAGATAGGGCTATTGTTTTGATTTGGCATCAAAAACATGATTTTCTGTACGTATATCAAAATTATGAATTTGAAACGTTAATTCACTAATTGATTGATGGTTGTGTTGTTTGATTATTGGTTTGATATTTTTAAACCATTTATGCCAAATTGAACCGAATATTGAACTGTATTGAAAAATGATTACAACTACATGCATATACAAATATATATATATTTATGTGTGTGAACAGGTCATAGCAAGGAGGCTAGAGCAGAAGAATAAAATTGTTTGCCCGACAAATAGGTACATGTTTACTAATTTATTAGGTTTGGATGATTTTATGAGCCGATTGGCTAGCCGCTTGGCTAGCCGCTTGACTTTTTCTTTTTCTTTTTCTTTTTCGTTTGGATCGGTGAGGGCCATGGGAGGCTATTTGAAATATCCCGAAGTCCCCGGTGCAGGGGAGGTTATGGCGAAATTTTTCGAAAATTTAGGGTGTTAGCCAAATTTTGAAAAGTTCTTAGAAACTGAAAGGTTGAAGAACTTAAGCCGTAAAGAAAACAATGGAAATTGAGTTGGTTTGTTAAACAACTTTCAGCTTCGCTCCTTTTCGGGGACGAAAAGTTTCAAGTGGGGGAGATTGTAATAACCAGGAAATTCTGAGCCAATTTAAAATTTTTATTTTGGCAATTTTAATGAATTTTGATTATTTAAAATGAATTATTTTAAATAAAGACGACGAGAAATTAATTTTGAATAGAATAGAGGTATATATTTATGTAGATCGTTGTTATAATATAAATATTTATTTTAAAATATAAAAGGAATTGAAAATGGCGCGGTAGTTTGGAATTTCGATTTCGAATTTCAAATGAATGTGCAGGATTCAAAATAAACCGGATTTTAGCGAAACCAAAAATATTAGAATCTATTTGAGAATATCTGTCCAATGAATCCGAAAAATTGAAATTTCATAGCGGGAATCAAAAGATATGTCCAATTGAAAATTCTGAATTATCGGTATGGAATTCTGGCCCTTAAAAATAGCCATTTTGCAAACGACCTCGGTTTTCGATGAAACCACTTTTGTTAGATCCGTGATGTCAAATTATTGCTATATTTCAAAATTCGTAATTTTACGAATCAATATGTGAGTGTGGCAAAGGAAAACGCTTTTGACCAGTTTTAGTTGAATTTAATCGACTGGAAAATGGTCATTTTTCAAACTGTCTCAGAATTTGACGAAATCAGTTTTGTTATGACCATATCGTCAATACGAAGCTAGAAAATATTTTTTGGTAATTTTTAGGGTCTGTATGTGGCCCCAATAAATTGAAATGCGCATTCAAATTCAATATATAGAGTTATATTTTGATTTTGACGAAAACTGATCAAAACGATCGAATCAGCCTACGATACATATCCCATTGTGTTCGAAATGGCGGTAATTAGCTAGGGACGACAGTCAGAGGGTTCAATTTTGAGTTCGAATGAAAAGGGTACTTTTCATGGAGAAATAAATAAAATATTAAATTATAAAAAATCCCTCCCCCTCTTACCTCCTTATCCACGTCAGAGCCCCCTTTTTACCTTTCCCGTTCAAAATCGTTCCAGGATAAAAATAAAATAAAGGGGGCGACGGATCTCCATTGCGCCACCGAAGAACGCGCCGCCCACCCCCTCCGTCGGCCTCGCCCTCTCAACCAACCACCGCCTCTCCGGCGCTCCACCTTGACACAGCCCCCCCTGAGCAGCGATTCCCCCCCAAGCCCTACATCGTCAAAAACCGCCGCCCTATGGCCCACCTCAGGCGCAGCGCCGCCACTCCGGCCAAGCACCCCCTCCTCCTCTTCGATTTGCGAAAAACAGCCCCTCCCCTCATCTCGGATGAACAAAGTAAGTTTTTATTTATTTTTGTAATTAAAATTTCAATTTACTTTATATGTGTTAGCTTATGAAGTTGGATTTTCTTATATATGAATTGGTAAGATTAAACCATGATTTTTAATTCATAAAGTAAAGATTTTTATTGCATAAATTCCATTAGGAAAAGAAAAGAAGTTTATATTTTTATAGAAGAAAAGAAGTATATGTTTTAATAGAAGAAAGGTTCGATTTTTATTTGTAAAAGATATGATTTTTGAATTAGAGAGGAGCACTGTTTTAAATTGAAAAGATAAGATATTTGTTTAGAAAAGATTTGATTTAAAAGTGAAAAGATTATATTTTTATTAATAAAAATATGATTTTTACATTTTAGAACGAATAAAAATTCGATTTTTATATTAGAAAAGTTTGAATCTTTATATTGTTGAAATGGTGAAGTAAAGATGAGATTTTTATATATGAAGACATAGAGAATAAAATTATAATTTCTATATGGTGATAAGGATAAAAATAGAATTTTTATCTATATAGTAGCGGTGTAAAAATAGAATTTTTATCTATATAGTAGCGGTGTAAAAACAGGATATTTATCTATATAGTAGCGGTGTAAAAACAGAATTTTTATCTACATAGTAGCGGTGTAAAAATAGAATTTTTATCTATATAGTAGCGGTGTAAAAATAGAATTTTTATCTATATAGTAACAATATAAAAATGTGATTTTTATATATGTAGTGGCTACGGACAATGAAATTGACAAAAGGCGAGAACGGTGAAGATTTTCTACATATGAAGAGTCGTGGCGTTTTATTTAGAGAATCGGTGAGAACTTCTCACTTTAAATTTCATTTTCTTGTTAAAATATATACTAGGATGCAGACGGTGCTTAGCAGCACCCGACACCCGTCGTCCACAGACCATGGACGACTTGTATGCTTGTTTGATGTGTTGTGAAGTTTGTTTGTGATGTTGATGTGAAATGGATAATAAAATATTCATGTATTGAAATAAATTATTTATCGTTAAAAATATAATTTTTAACGTGAAGGTGAATAAATAAATATTCATTTGCAAACCGGACGGTTTGTTTATGTACACCTATTTGAAGGACATTGATTGGGATGTTAAATTTTACACATCGCCCAACTGCACAAATAATATTCAGTGTTTGTGGATTGAAACCCCACACGGGTGTTGGGATGATATTTGACGTACACTATTCCCGATTGTCTAGTTGTATGTCAATCGATTAGTTGACAGACTGTGTAAGCGTTAATTATTTATATTTAATGCTTATGCAGTTGTGTGGTGCACTCTTGATGATGGTTGATGATTTATCATTGCTGTTATATACATGTGCTGTAGGGAATCCATATAATAAACGTTATATGGTAACTGATTGGGCCTCATTCCAATTTGTAAAATAAGAAATATAAATTCATGTGTTGAATAGAAATATAAATTCATGTGTTGAATAGAAATATATATTCATGCGTTGTATAGAAAAATAAATGTTCATGTGTTGAATAGTATACATATTCATGTGTTGAATAGAAGTATAAATTTGTGTGTTGAATAGAAAAATAAATATTCATGTGTTGAAGAAAATATTCATATGTTGAATAGAATAACGAAGTTATTGAAATGTATAAAGCCGTGGTAGTTAGATTGATGCCATTTTGACGCGAATGATATTTATATCGATTATATTCGTTTTTAAAATGAATATAGAAAAGGAAGTGATTTCAAAATATAACGTTTTGAAAATATTATCATTTATATATTAATGATATGGAATTTTAATTTTGATTAGAAATTGAATATGAAGTTGAAATCGTTTTGAAAACGAATTTAAAACGATTTATAAAATACGTTTTAAAAGGAAATCGATGAAATATATAATATATATATATTCTATATATATATATAATGGCCTGAATAGAACACGCCGCGCTGCGGTAGTTCATGAATTTCGACCATTGACTTCGAGTGAACATTACGGGAGATCCAACCGTCGGATTCCCCTAGAACCGGAACCGTTGGGTTCGTATCGAAAAGAGTTTTCTAACGAATATTAGAGATTTGAAATCTAACGGTCGGATTTGGAATTATGTCCAAATCAAATTTGGAAAAGGTCGCTGTAAGTGCAGTTCGATGGCCGTTGATGGAAATCGACTGTACGGGCCTTGATAAAATTATTAAAAATATCAATAATTTGTGTAAAATCATAAGAAATGATTTGTGAAGAATTGGGATGAAAAATTCCAAATTTGAAAAGATAAAAATAGATTTTTATTGAAATGAACTAGTTTTGAACTAGAATTATAATCCCATTTATTTTTAAATAAATGAAGTGGATTTGAAATGGTTTTGAAAATAACCAGAATTTCCAGTATATAAAGTGGAAATGGATTTGAATCGAAATTGTCTTTGGAATATTTTGATGTTGGATTTCGTGATTATACAAGTATTGTTATGGAAATTTGAAAGATATATTTATATCGTTATTTCCAATACGATATTTGTTGGTCGTAGAATTTGATATTAAATATAAGCCGATATATTTTCTATTCAGAGCCTTGTATTTAATATCAAATGTGATTTGGGTTTGTCGTGAATGGTGTCTTCATTAACACTGTTCTTTAACCCAGTTAAAGACAGGATACTGATTTTTGGGAAGATTAAAACTAAGTGGAGTTTTAATGAATCTTTAATTAGATTGAAGTGATCGAGAATGGAGTATCACCAGTTTTGCTCCAGGCGATAGTTAAATCTTTAATTAGATTTAACGTGAAATGGTAATTAAAATTACCGATAACACAGTGGTGTTAGATATGAAGTATTACCAGTTTTACTTCATGGGATGAATAGGTTGGGATTGGGAAATAAAATAAATGATTACTTCGGTGTGGTTCTCTAATCCCGACTAGTTTGAATTGATATTCAAAAGGAGATTAAAGAATAAATTGAAAGAATTTATCTTTGACAAAATTAGTGGGAAACTTTCCCAAAGTGTAAGAATATTTGAATGAAAGAATATTCTGAATTGGAATGAGGCGTATGTTGTGTTTGTGTAACACTTGTTTATTATATACGCGAGTTATTCAGAAAGACCGGGTTTATCCCATTCTGAATAACTGATTCGACGTGGTGTCGAGGATGAAGACGGTGGTTGAAGACCGGAGGTCTTCACATCGTTTGGGTGATTACTGATGATCTTGATTGGGCTGTACACCCAAGAGGAGGGAATCAGTTAGTGATCGTCCAGACGTACTTGAAGATCGATGGATATGCGAGGTACAAGGTGCCTCCGGTTTCGTTCAGACCCAGAACGAACTTGTAAATGGACGGTGTGTCTGAACGCCCTTCTCTGAGACGTACGAACTCAGGGGTTATATATTGATGGATATCAATCTCATGGAGTGAATTGCATGTGTGGCATGCCTAAGTGGCAAATGATCAAGGCTTCTATTGAAAAGCAAAGTCTTGTGGCTGATGATCAAAGCACCGCCTGTGTGGCATTGCTTTGTGTAACGTTGATTCGCGAGCCTCACGCCCCGGTTGTGAACCAAAAATGGGAGAGGACCTCAGGGAGGGCATGCGTTTCCTTTAGCTAGGGTGGTGTCAATGACCTACCAACCCTGACATTTATATTATTTTCACCTGTATGGTTGTTGTTGTTGCGAGGCGTCTCAGATATATCAGTTACTGTGTGGGGACGATGGAGTCATGTGGCTCATTTACATCCCAAAGGGTGGGAAAATGCAGTGTTCAGGTATTTTAATCCACAACGGTGGACCGGCCCTGTCGCTCCAAGGGTCACTTGAGCTCTGATCCTGAGACATGGGCTAGATTGTCTCGAATCGATGAGGACTATCTTTTGCCTCGGTTCACAGATGGAAACCCAACTTCCAATAGGTGACTTTACGGTTTTTGATTGTAGAGCCTACTATGGCGACATATTGGTATGTGGAACTTATGTCGTCTATGATTGATACTTATGATTGAAATTATTTTGACACTATACACTTATAGTAATAATAAAACATGAAATTTAGCGTATCAAGCATTCCTTGGCTATTATAAGGTAAAAACCCTATCCTCCGGCTTGCGTTGCTTTGTGTGATTGGACCTGGGTCTTATAATAGCTTCATTGTTCTTTATTTAGCATTGCGCTGTTGTTTTATGCACTGGTATTCTTGGGAGGAAACCCGTTCCGTGTTATACGGCGTGGTCCCTTGATTTACTTAACTTTAAAATAAAGATTAATAACTGTTTTAGTTCTCACACCAGTCACATGACTAACCTGGAGTTTATTGTTTTAACCTAAACTCTGGGTGCCCTTATTTTGACACGGGCAGCTAGTAGTTTTGGTTTTGCAGATTTATATTCACAGGATCTTGATTTACAGCTGGAACAATACCCGTAAGGCTCAGTATCCGTGTATTACTTCTAGTTTTGTATTGTATTATTTTCCGCTGCTATGTAATGTATTGTAATCTCTGATATTTTATAATGTATATAATTTGTTAATACCCTGTATATTCTCGTATTCTGATGAATTGTTGTAATAAGCAATGAAATGTCCTTCTGTTTGCATTCCGATGTGGCTTGTCCTCAAAGCATCCGCTCTTTCCTTACCGGGGAAGTTCGGGTCGCTTCAGTTGGTATCAGAGCTTTGGTTTATAGAGCTCGAGAACAAGACACATTAGAACCATACGAAAGAATTCATCAGATATTGGATTAGTAATACCCAATTAGAATGACTCGTTAGAGATGGGATCAGTAGTGTCCTAGAACGAGTGTGAAGAGTATATTTTTCAAATGAAAACAATTTTGTTTTGAAAGTTAAATTCAAGTATGCGTATTTGAATATTTTATTTGTATTGAGTTTGGACAATCGAGTATATAAAGGTTTCGCGTATACGCGTCGTGAACGTATACTCGAAGTTTTAATATACTGGATAGATATAGAATCACATTTTAGACACCCGGTGTAACGACCCGGAATTTTGGGGCCAATTTAAAATTTTTGTTTTAGAAATTTTAAGGGAATTTTAATATTTAAAATAATTTACTTTAAATAATAACGACTAAAAATTTATTTTAAAATGAATAAATTCAATTTAGTTATAAAAGGAGTTTAAAACAGCGCTGCAGTTTGAAATTTTGAATTTGAACTTTGACCGACTGTACATAACTCATTTTAAATCAGAATTGAGCGAAACCAGAAATATTTAAATCTGTTTAATCATATCTTTCTAACGAATCTGAAAAACTGAAATTTTGTTTTATAAATCAAAAGTTATGGCCAGTTTAAAAGTTAGAAAAGTCACTGTAGAATTTACATATATTTTAATTAAATATATTGGCCTTGAAAATAGCCATTTTGCAAACGACCTCGGTTTTCGACGAAACCACTTTTGTTGGAACCGGAATGTCGAATTATTCCTAAGTTTCAATTTTCATAAATTTTCGAATTAATATATGAACGTGGCAAAAGAAAATGTGTTTTGTCAGTTTCAGTCAAATTTAATCGACTTGAAAAGGGCCATTTTTCAAACAGTCTCAGAATTCGACGAAATTAGTCTTGTTAGAACCGTATCGTCGAAACATAACTAGAATAATTTTTCTATAATTTTTAGAGGTCGTATGTGGCCCCGATAATTTAAAATGTACGTTCAAATTTAATAATTAAGTGACTTATAATTTAAATTAAAGAAAAACATATCGTAACAGCCGAACTGGGTTACGAAACATGTTCCATTGTGTCCGGGACGGGGGTTTTTGGCTAGGGGCGACATTCGTTGGGTTCGATTCGGAGTTAGTATCAATAAACAAACTTTTTCTTGAATAAATAAATAAATAGTATAAAATACGATATAAAATACAGTATAAATACAGGAGAAATATGGTCTAACCCTAAATCATTTGTACAGCCGCCACCTAATGCTTTCAATGGCCGAAATTGTGTGAACTTTCCTCCTCAATTTCTTCAAATCCGGACAATGGAATCTCAAACTTAATATATGAAATCAAAGCACTCTTTATCCTCTACAAATTGGTACGGCTATTATCGTTTTTTAAGTCTCAAGGTTGTCGGAATTTGTGTTCAAAGTCAGGGGGTTAGTGGCCGATTTGGGGACCCCTGGGAGGTGCGAGTTGGCCAAGATGGTGGGCGCCGGGGAGGACTCGAGGAGGGTGACGTCATG
Source organism: Allium sativum (assembly GCA_030737875.1). Taxonomy (NCBI): domain Eukaryota; kingdom Viridiplantae; phylum Streptophyta; class Magnoliopsida; order Asparagales; family Amaryllidaceae; genus Allium; species Allium sativum. Next base: position 103,554,688 of record CM060920.1, on the reverse strand, counting down.
AAAGCTTCAGATCATCAGAAAAACGAGTGAGGGGGGGTGCGATTTGGACTTGGGTTAGGCGGCTATGGGTTTCACGGTGACGCAATTATCAGAGGAAGAAGGGTAAATGATGGATTAAAATATAATTAATTTAAACTAATTATTTAATTAGTTAATAAATGTTTAAAATGCCATATCTTATTCAAATCTTATCAAAACTGAACGATTTTCGAACCGTTGGAATCACAATGAAAAGTACTACGTCATAGACCAGACTAGAACCAATTCTGAACTGATCAAATTTTGGTCAGAATTTCAGACCAGAACCAATCAGATTCAAACGAATGTGAGATTTCTTCTTTTTATATAACTAATTATTTATTTAATCTATTTGTTATGTGACGATTGAATGTGTACAATTCAGATCTGTTATGTGATGATATTACGGATGGTTATTTGTTTGTTGGCGATGCATAAACACAGATTTGTGTGTGTTCCATTAAAATAAATCATTATTGTTTATTTATTGATTTGATCAGAATCCAAAATTAAAAATATTATTTTGATCATTTTTTTGGTTGAATTGAGTCAGATTGTTAATTCAACATAAAAATATTATTTTGATCTTTTTAGTTGAATTGGATTATATTGTCAATTCAATATAAAAATATTATTTTGGTTATATTCTTAATTCAATATCACATATTATTTGGTCATTTCATTGGAGTGAAATAGATTTGTCAATTCAATATGGATCATTATTTTAATCATTTTTATCAGATTAAATAGAATTGTCAATTTAATAGATAAAACATTATTTCATCGTTTTATTGATTTGATATAGAATTGTAAATTTAATGTAAAATACTATTTGGTCATTTTATTGGATTTAATAGAATGGTCAATACAAATGAAAATAACTCTTTTATCAAAATAAGATTATTGAAATGAAAATAACATTTCTAAGATGTTAGCATAAGAAAAGTAACGTTTTTATTTATAAAATGTTACATGGAAATGAAGTAACATTTTTGTTAAACTTGATTAGAGAAATAAATATACATTTTTATTTGCATTCCTTGTTGCAAATAAAACCAGTATTCACATTTCTCGATGTAAATGAAACTAGAAATAAAGAGTTATATTTTTATTTGCATTCCTTGTTGAAAATAAAACATGAAATGAAATACTTTTTTTTAGAATAGGATTTGGACAAAATTCACATTTTTGCCTAAATAAAAGTATTGAAATAAAGAATAACATTTTGGTTAGAATTAAAGTCTTGAAAATAATATTTTTTTCAAACTTCATTATTGAAATGAAAGTAACATTTTTGTCAAAACAAGATCATTGAAAAAAAAATTGTTCTTTTGTTTGCATTTCACAAATGCAAACACACATGAAAAATAAAGTTTGCAAGCAAAACATAAAAATAAATAAACCATATTTCATTATGAAATATATTTTACATTAAAAATATATCTTTAACGTAATATTAGAGAACTTAGAAAAGAATCATAATTCATTAAGAAATATGTTTACATTAAATATACATTTTTAATATAATATTAGCACCATAGGAAGAGATTCACCATTTTGTTCATTAAAATAGGTTGAACAAAAATATTCATATTTGTTCAATAGAAAGAAATTAACACTTTTGTCAAAAGTAATAGTATGAAACGGAAATGAGCATTTTGACAAATTAAAATAATTGAATTAGAAATATACGTTTTTATCAAAATGTACATTTTTACCCAAGTATGCATTCTTGTCAAAAAGGTTGGTTGAATCAAATAGATCATATTTGTTGAAACCAAATAGCTGAGATGAAAAGAATATTTTTGTCAAAATTATATTAGTTGAAATAAAAATGTATATTTTGCCAAAATAAGATGATTGAAACCAAAATCACATTTTGGTCGAATAGAAAGAGTTAAACACAAATAGCATTTTTGTTAAATAGTTTTGTTACAACAAAAGTTAACAATATGAATTACCACTTTATATTCATTTGGTCAAACTAGAAATAAAAATAGAATTCAAATGCAAATATAGCAATTATCTTTATTTGAAAAACATATATTAAAATCTGTGGGTGAAATAAAGAATCATTTATTTTGCCAAAACATACACTAGAATGTATAGGTAAGTAAAGTGATATCCTTATATGCTAATGCATACAATAGGATTAGTACGCAATTTAAATAAACATTTTATGTGTTAGGATATACATTGAAAACATATACCAATGAGACTATTTCTTTCATGTGTTAAAGTTAGGAATAATTACATACAAATAAGGTGTAATGAAAATGGTCTTTTATTTGCCATCCGCAATAAAGTCATATGAATAAATTATAGTTTATGTGACATTAGAAATGTATAAGGAATTATACGAGTAAAATACATTTTCCTCGTCATTAGAAAAAAGAAAAAAAAACATGTTTGTTTACTATCATCAATATGTTAGTAGAATTAAAAATTGGTTAAATTCATTAACCAATTATTTCTTTATACGAACTGTTGTTGGCTGTAAACCCCACACGGGTATTGGGATGATAATTGACATACACTAGTCCCAATGTTTAAGTTGTACGTCGATCGATAGATTGACAGGCTGCGATGAGCGTTATTATTCATTTTAATGCTCACCCAGTTATGAATTTCACTTTGGATGTTGAAATGATGGTTGGATAATTATTTATCATTTGTTGTCATATACATACGATGTATGAAACCCATATAACCGAAATTATATGATAATTGATTGAGTCACATTCCAATAAAGAATATTCTAGAAAAGAATATTTAAGTAAATATTTTTAGAAAAAGGATATATTTTAGGAAAAACATATTCATTGATATGAACTAGTTATTAACTAGAATAAATCGTTAAATTTAGATTTAATGAAGTTTTCCAATTTGTTAATATTTAACTGAAATTAAATTAAATAAATTGGATTTGGGTTTGTCGTGAATAGTGTCTTAAATAACACTGTTCTTAAACCCCATATGAAAAGAATAATCTTTTAATTTAGCTTATTAAAGTTTTTAATTATATTTAGTAATTGGAATAAAATAAAAGGTGAGTTGGGTTTATTGTGAACTGTGTTTCTAAGCGACATTTGTTCTTTAACCCAACTGACTGTGAAAATATGATTTTGAATTTATAAATCTTTTATTAAGATTTAAATGAAAATTTTCCAAAAGTAAAGTTTTCCAATTTAATATATTAAATTGGAATTGAATGGAATTCGAGTTAATAATAACCGGGATAAGCTTCTGTAAAAGAAGACCGATACTACATATGGAATTTAAGAGGCTTTGCCGTTATTCCATTTATATTATTGGTCGGATACAGAAATTTTTAACGATTATATAATGATTTGATTTCTATGAAGATTCCATATTTTATGGAAGATGATTTTGGGTTTACCATGAACAATGTTTTAAATGACATTAGTTCTTTAACCCAGTTAAAGATAAGATAAATTTCTTAAATTTAAATCATCATTGAATAATGATTTTTGATTTTAAAACCAAATTGGGGTTTAATAAATCTTTAAAAGAAAATTTTAAGAATAAATTTGAAGAACTTATCTTTGATAAGATAATGTGAATATTTTATTTAAAAGGATATTCTGAATTGGAATGAGACGTTGGATGTGTTTTATAGTACTTGATTTTTTATTATAAAATACATGAGTTATTCGGAAAGACCGGGTTTAACCAATTCCGAATAATTACTACGACGATGAAGAGTCGAAGATGAAGACGGTGATTGAAGACCGACGATCTTCACATGGAATGGATGTGTTGCTACAGAGACCCTTGATGGGAGTAGCTACCTTGAAGGGGCTTCAGTGGTGGCCGTCCGGACTATGGTTGATTGTTCGGATTTGGTTTTCGCTCAGACCCAGAGCATAAGCTAGTAAATGGATGCGTGTCTGACATTGGATTTCGTTCCATGTGAATTAAATCGATTTCTTTTAATCTATGTATGTTTGGTGGTGGAGGATTTATTCTCTACTTAACACCCTGGTATATATTAATAGTGAATGATCGCATGGCGTGAATTGTCAATGTGGCACGCCAAGATGCAACTGGTCAAGGCTTTTGTTGAAAAGCAGGGCCTTGTGGGATGATCAAAGAATAGCCTATTACGGCATAGCATTGTGTATATCGTGACTTCGCGAGCCTCACACCCCGGTATGAGTCAAAAATGGGATATGGACCATAGGGAGTGCACACGTTTCTTTCTAGCTAGAAGTGGTGTCAGTGCTTAAACTGGCTGGCATTTTACTTATGTGGATGATGGGTTTTGAGGCGCCTCGGATTTTTATAGGCCGTTAGTGGTCATACTATAGGTTCAAAGGAACCGGGAAACGTGTGTTCAGGCATAACTAATCCACTGCCGATAGGCGGGGACCGGCCCTACCGCTCCAAGGGTTCACTACGGGGGATCCTGAGGCATTTGCTAGAGTGTCTCGAATCGGAGAGGAGCTTTCCCCTAGCCTTGACTCATGATGGAAATCCAATTTCCAATACGACCTTGTGGTTTTGATTGTAGAACTAGTATGGCGACATAGTAGGATGGGGTACTATGCCATCTATGATTAATACATTATGATTGAAATTGTTCTTGAAATATATATACCCATAGATATACACACTAATATTAAATCCGTTTTATCGTATCAAGCATCTTTTGACCATTATAAGGTAAAACCCTATCCTTCGGTTTGCGTTGCATTGTGTGATGGGACTTGGGTCTTATAATGGTTTCATTTTTCTGAAAAGCATTGCGTTGTTTAATGATTTACCTTATTTTATGCACTGGCAATCCAATGGAGTAAACCCGTTCCGCGTTAGCGGCGTGGTCCTGTGATTAGCCTTTTTATTAGATAAGTTTAGTTTAGATTCCTCATACCAGTCCCATGACTGACCTGTAGTTTGTTTCACTGGCGAACTCGGGTGCCCTTATTTTCCACACGGGCAGTCGAGTAGCTTTTTGCACATATATTTATAGGATCCTGGTTTACAGATGAAGCGGTATTCGGAAAGCTCTGTATCGTGTATTCCTTTCAGTTGTATACTTGTAATATTTTTCCGCTGCTATTTAAATGTAATTTAAACCTCTGATATTATTGTATTTCTATTATGTATTAAGTATTCATACTCTGTTACATTCTTGTACTCTGATGTAGTTGTTGTAATCCGCAATAAAATGTTCTTCAGTTTGCGCTCTGATGTGTTCTCAAAGCAATCCAGCCTTTCCTTTACTGGGAAGTTTGGGTCGTTTCACCCGGGGATGATTCTTATGATGTGGCCTCATCATCAGTATTTATGTTCGAGTTTCAAAAGTGTGATATCTGTATATTTCCATCAGACTAGTGTGAGAACCAAAACTAGATAGGGCTATTATTGTGATTTGGCATCAAAAACATGATTTTCTGTATATATATCAAAATTATGAATTTGAAACGTTAATTCACTAATTGATTGATGGTTGTGTTGTTTGATTATTAGTTTGATATTTTTAAACCATTTATGCCAAATTGAACTGAATATTGAACTGTATTGAAAAATGGTTACAACTGCACGCATGTACATATATATATATATATGTGTGTGAACAAGTCATAGCAAGGAGGCTAGAGCAGAAGAATAAAATTGTTTGCCCGACAAATAGGTACATGTTTACTAATTTATTGGGTTTGGATGATTTTATGAGCTGATTGGCTAGCCGCTTGGCTTTTTCTTTTTCTTTTGGATTGGTGAGGGCCATTGGATGCTATTTGAAATATCCCGAAGTCCCCGGTGCAGGGGAGGTTATGGCGGTTTTTTTTTGAAAATTTAGGGTGTTAGCCAAATTTTGAAAAGTTCTTAGAAACTGAAAGGTTGAAGAACTTAAGCCATAAAGAAAACAATGGAAGTTGAGTTGGTTTGTTAAACAACTTTTAGCTTCGTTCCTTTTCGGGGACGAAAAGTTTTAAGTGGGGGAGATTGTAATAACCCGGAAATTCTGAGCCAATTTAAAAATTTTATTTTGGCAATTTTAATGAATTTTGAATATTTAAAATGAATTATTTTAAATAATGACGATGAGAAATTAATTTTGAATAGAATAGACATATATATTTGTATAGATCGTCGTTAGAATATAAATATTTATTTTAAAATATAAAAGGAATTGAAAATGGCGCGGTAGTTCGAAATTTCGATTTCGAATTTCAAATGAATGTGCAGGATTCAAAATAAACCGGATTTTAGCCAAACCAAAAATATTAGAATCTATTTGAGAATATCTTTCCAACGAATCCGAAAAATTGAAATTTCATAGTGCGAATCAAAAGATATGTCCGATTGAAAATTCAGAATAGTCGCTATGGAATTCTGGCCCTTAAAAATAGCCATTTTGCAAACGACCTCGGTTTTCGATGAAACCACTTTTGTTGGATCCGTGATGTCAAATTATTGCTATGTTTCAAAATTCGTAATTTTTCGAATCAATATGTGAGCGTGGCAAAGGAAAACGCATTTGACCAGTTTCAGTTGAATTTAATCGACTGGAAAACGGCCATTTTTCAAACTGTCTCAGAATTTGACGAAATCAGTTTTGTTACGACCGTATCGTCAATTCGAAGCTAGAAAATATTTTTTGGAATTTTTAGGGTCCGTATGTGGCCCCAGTAAATTGAAATGCGCGTTCAAATTCAATATATAGAGTTATATTTTGATTTTGACGAAAACTGATCGAAACGATCGAATCAGCCTGCGATACATATCTCATTGTGTTCGAAATGGGGGTAATTAGCTAAGGACGACAGTCGGAGGGTTCAATTTTGAGTTCGGATGAAAAGGGTACTTTTCATGGAGAAATAAATAAAATATTAAATTATAAAAACTCCCTCCCCCTCATACCTCCTTATCCACGTCAGACCCCCCCTTTTACCTTTCCCATTCAAAATCGTTCCAGGATAAAAAAATAAAGGGGACGACGGATCTCCATCGCGCCACCGAAGAACGCGCCGCCCACCCCCTCCATCGGCCCGCCCCCTCAACTAACCACCGCCTCTCCGGCGCTCCACCTCGACACAGCCCCCCCCCCCCGAGCAGCGATGCCCCTCCCCCAAGCCCTACATCGTCAAAAACTGCCGCCCTATGGCCCACCTTTGGCGCAGCGCCGCCACTCCGGCAAAGCACACCTCCTCCTCTTCGATTTGCAAAAAACAGCCCCTCTCCTCATCTCAGATGAACAAAGTAAGTTTTTAATTATTTTTGTAATTAAAATTTCGATTACTTTATATGTGTTAGCTTATGAAGTTGGATTTTCTTATATATGAATTGGTAAGATTAGACCATGATTTTTAATTCATAAAGTAAAAAAATTTATCACGGAAATTCTATTAGGAAAAGAAAAGAAGTTTATATTTTTATAGAAGAAAAGAAATTTATGTTTTTATAGAAGAAAGGTTCGATTTTTATTTGTAAAAGATATGATTTTTGAATTAGAGAGGAGCATTGTTTTAAATTGGAAAGATAAGATCTTTGTTTAGAAAAGATTTGATTTAAAAGTGAAAAGATTATATTTTTATTGATAAAAATATGATTTTTATATTTTAGAAAGAATAAAAATACGATTTTTATATTAGAAAAGTTTGAATCTTTGTATTGTTGAAATGGTGAAGTAAAGAGGAAATTTTTATATATGAAGACATGGAGAATAAAAATATAATTTTTATATAATGATAAGGATAAAAATAGAATTTTTATCTATATAGTAGCGGTGTAAAAATAGAATTTTTATCTATATAGTAGCGGTGTAAAAATAGAATTTTTATCTATATAGTAGTGGTGGAAAAATAGAATTTTTATCTATATAGTAACAATATAAAAATGTGATTTTTATATATGTAGTGGCTACGGACAATGAAATTGAGAAAAGGCGAGAACGGTGAAGATTTTCTACATATGAAGATTCGTGGCGTTTGGTTTAGAGAATCGATGAGAACTTCTCACTTTAAATTTCATTTTCTAGTTAAAATATATACTAGGATGCAGACGGAGCTTAGCAGCACCCGACACCCGTTGTCCACAGACCATGGACGACTTGTATGCTTGTTTGATGTGTTGTGAAGTTTGTTTGTGATGTTGATGTTAAATGGACAATAAAATATTCATGTGTTGAAATAAATTATTTATCGTTAAAAATATAATTTTTAACGTGAAGGTGAATAAATAAATATTTATTTACAAACCGGACGGTTTGTTTATGTACACCTATTTGAAGGACATTTATTGGGATGTAAAATTTTACACATCGCCCAACTGCACAAATAATATTCAGTGTTTCTGGATTGAAACCCCACACGGTTGTTGGGATGATATTTGACGTACACTAATCCCGATTGTCTAGTTGTGTGTCAATCGATGGGTTGACAGACTGTGTAAGCATTAATTATTCATATTTAATGCTTATGCAGTTGTGTGGTGCACTCTGGATGATGGTTGATGATTTATCGTTACTGTTATATACATGTGTAGTAGGGAATCCATATAATAAACGTTATATGGTAATTGATTGGGCCTCGTTCCAATTTGGAAAATAAGAAATATAAATTCATGTGTTGAATAGAAATATGAATTCATGTGTTGAATAGAAATATATATTCATGCGTTGAATAGAAAAGTAAATATTCATGTGTTGAATAGAATAAATATTCATGTGTTGAATAGAAGTATAAATTCATGTGTTGAATAGAAAAATAAATATTCATGTGTTGAAGAAAATATTCATTTGTTGAATAGAATAACGAAGTTATTGAAATATATATAGCCATGGTGGTTAGATTGATGCCATTTTGACGCGAACGATATTTATATCGATTATATTCGTTTTTTAAATGAATATAGAAAAGGAAGTGATTTCAAAATATAACATTTTGAAAATATTATCATTTATAGATTAAAGATATGGAATATTCAATTTTGATTAGAAATTGAATATGAAGTTGAAATCGTTTTGAAAACGAATTTAAAACGATTTATAAAATACGTTTTAAAAGGAAATCGATGAAATATATATAATATATATATTATATACATAATGGCCTGAAAAGAACGCGCTGCGGTAGTTCGTGAATTTCGACCATTGACTTCGAGTGGACATTACGGGAGATCCGACCGTCAGATTCTCCTAAAACCGGAACCGTTGGGTTTGTATCGAAAAGACGTTTCTAACGAATATTAGATATTTGAAATCTAACGGTTGTATTTGGAATTATGTTCAAATCAAATTTGGAAAAGGTCGTTGTAAGTGCAGTTCGATGGCCGTTGATTGAAATCGACTGTACGGGCCTTGATAAAATTATTAATAATATCAATAATTTGTGTAAAATCATAAGAAATGATTTGTGAAGAATTGGGATGAAAAATTCCTAATTTGAAAAGATAAAAATAGAATTTTATCGAAATGAATTAGTTTTGAACTAGAATTATAATCCCATTTATTTTTTTAAAATAAATGAAGTGGATTTGAAATGGTTTTGAAAATAACCAGAATTTCCAATATATAAAGTGGAAGTGGATTTGAATCGAAATTGTCTTTGGAATATTTTGATGTTGGATTTCGTGATTATACAAATATTGTTATGGAAATTTGAAAGATATATTTATATCATTATTTCCAATACGATATTTGTTGGTCGTAGAATTTGATATTGAATATAAGACGATATATTTTCTATTCAGAGCCTTGTATTTAATATCAAATGTGATTTGGGTTTGTCGTGAATGGTGTCTTCATTAACACTGTTCTTTAACCCATTTAAAGACAGGATATTGATTTTTGGGAAGATTAAACTAAGTGGAGTTTTAATGAATCTTTAATTGGATTGAAGTGATCGAGAATAGAGTATCACCAGTTTTGCTCCATGCGATAGTTAAATCTTTAATTAGATTTGAATGTGAAATGGTAATTAAATTTACCGATAACACCGTGGTGTTAGATATGAAGTATTACCAGTTTTACTTCATGGGATGAATAGGTTGGGATTGGGAAATAAAATAAATGATAACTTCGGTGTGGTTCGCTAATCCCGACTAGTTTGAATTGATATTCAAAAGGAGATTAAAGAATAAATTTAAAGAATTTATCTTTGATAAAATTAATGGGAACCTTTCCCAAAGTGTAAGAATATTTGAATGAAAGAATAATATGAATTGGAATGAGGCGTATATTGTGTTTCTGTAACACTTGTTTATTATATACGCGAGTTATTCAGAAAGACTAGGTTTATCCCATTCTGAATAACTGATTCGACGTAGTGTCGAGGATGAAGACGGTGGTTGAAGACCGCAGGTCTTCACATCGTTTGGGTGATTACTGAGGATCTTGATTGCAGTTAGTGATCGTCCAGACGTACTTGGAGATCGATGGATATGCGAGGTACAAGGTGCCTCCGGTTTCGTTCAGACCCAGAACGAACTTGTAAACGGACTGTGTGTCTGACATTGGATTTATTCTGTGTGATTGATTTCTATTAAATATATATCTGTTTGGCGGCGGAGAATTTATTCTCTTGCTTAACAACACCCTTCTCTGAGACGTACGAGCTCAGTGATTATATATTAATGGATATCAATTGCATGGAGTGAATTGCCTGTGCGGCATGCCTAAGTGGCAAATAATCGAGGCTTCTGTTGAAAAGCAAAGTCTTGTGGTTGATGATCAAAGCACCGCCTGTGTGGCATAGCTTTGTGTAACGTTGATTCGCGAGCCTCACACCCCGGTTGTGAACCAGAAACGGGAGAGGACCTCAGGAAGGGCATGTGTTTCCTTCTAGCTAGGGTGGTGTCAGTGACCTACCAGCCCTGACATTTATATTATTTTCACCTTTGTGGTTGTTGATGTTGCGAGGCGCCTCAGATATATCGGTGACTGTGTGGAGCTGATGGAGTCATTTGGCTCATTTACACCGCAAAGGGTGGGGAAACGCAGTGTTCAGGCATTTTAATCCACATCGGTGCACCGGCCCTTTCGCTCCAAGGGTCACTCGAGCTCTGATCCTAAGACATGGGCTAGATTGTCTCGAATCGGTAAGGACTATCTTTTGCCTCGGTTCACAGATGGAAACCCAACTTCCAATATGTGACTTTGCGGTTTTTGATTGTAGAGCCTAGTATGGAGACATAGTGGTATGGGGCACTTATGCCGTCTATGATTGATACTTATGATTTAAATTGTTTTGACACCATACACTTATAGTAATAATAAAACATGAAATTTAGCGTATCAAGCATTCTTTGGCTATTATAAGGTAAAAACCTATCCTCCGGCTTGCGTTGCATTGTGTGATGGGACCTGGGTCTCATAATAGCTTCATTGTTCTTTATTTAGCATTGCGCTGTTGTAACAACAACGATTTCACCTGGGCCTAATCGATCGCTAAATCGACCAAGACCGTTCGAATCCCGCATACGCTAACTCTGGGCATACAACACATCAGAACAAATAACAGAAGACTTTTATAAACATTATAATAATGTTACATCATAGCACAGAATATCAGAGTATATCGAAAAATAATCAATACAGCGGAAGTTGGTTTTACAATAAATGTAATACAGTGCACAGAGGAAATATAAACTACACAGCGGAAGACTATCAATACTCTGGACACGGCTTTTCGCTTCAATACAGAATCCTGCTTATATATCTGCAAAATAAAACTACTCGACTGCCCATGTGGAAAATAGGGGCACCCGAGTTTGCAAGGGGAAGGCAAACTACAGGTCAGTCATAGGACTGGTGTGAGAAACTCTAAACAGTTATAATTAACTTATTTAATCATAGGACAAATCACAGGACCACGCCGCTAACGCGGAACGGGTCTACCCCTATGAATGCCAGTGTATAAACAACAATCGGAAATATAGATATGGATCTACTATGCATCAATCAACATGCAATATCCCAATCTACCCATTTAGATTAATCACCACTTAGATTTTCCAAATCTGATTCAATTTACAGAAATTATTCCTTTGGATTATATTCCCGATTTCTTATTTCAAATCATTTGAAATACCTATTTAACTTTCTATATCAAAGTAGATTTCACTTCGGGATCTCAAATCAAATCGTTTGGAAATATGAATTCCAAAACATAACAATGCATACAAACAAGTATGCAACCGAATATCATGCTCCCCATCGACAAGGCAAAGGGTACGCACCTCGCAACTCGATATATATAAATGTGCACCTACCCCACATATGAGTAGGCTACACCGACGATGCACCTCCCACACATGGAGAGCATACACCGCCCTCTCACCCATACTTTTAGTCTCAGGGTTACCCGACTCTTTAGCCACATACTAAATCATTTCATATCCCGAAGTAGGGAAAATCATTTCACCACATAATAATCACAAGTACTTTCAAAATATAGTACTTCACATCAGTAATTCACACATATGATCAGTCACTATTAATCACATAACCTTTGAGCTCGTACGTCTCAAAGAAGGGTGTTAAGAAAGAGAATAAATTCTCCGCCACCAAACAGGTACATCATTAACAACAACTAATTGAATATGCGATGAACCACAATGTAACATATAATACATTTCTAAATCATTTTAGAAATCATCGGGTTTTAGGCCTCGAAATCCTTTCTGTTTTATAAAACATTTTTATAAAACATTCCCTATCCAAAATCCGGAATTTATTTCTTTTCACTTAAGAAAAATATCATTTCCAAATCATTCATTAAATTTGAAATGAACACAACTCGCTAAACACCTTATCGTCAAATCGTGAAGTGTTTCACAAGGTGTTAACACACAGATATTTCTACCCAACCCAATGGTAAATGTAAAAGCATATTTTGCTCATAAACTGGTCGAGCACAATCCAAACAATCAATCAATCCAATTTGACATTAAATATAAGGTTTTGAAAAGAGATAGTATCGACTTATATTCAACATCAAATCTTGAAACCAACAGATATCATATCGGGAATAACGATATCGATATCTTCCAAATTCCCATCACAATATATGTATAATCACATAATCCAATATCGAAAATATCCAAAGATAATTTCAATTCAAATCCAATCCAATTTATTTATTTATAACCATTTGATTATTTTTCTAGTTAATAACTAGTTCGTTTCGATAAAAATATATTTTTATCTTTTCAAATATGGTGTTTTTCATCCCAATTCTTCACAAATCATTTCTTATGATTTTACACAAATTATCGATATTTTTAATAATTTTATCAAGGCCCATACAGTCGATTTCCATCAACGGTCATCGAACTGCACTTACAGCGACCTTTTACAAATTTGATTTGGACATAATTCCAAATCCAACCGTTAGATTTCAAATCTCTAATATTCGTTAGAAAGCTCTTTTCGATACGAACCCAACGGTTCCGGTTTCAGGAGAATCCGACGGTCGGATCTCCCGTAATGTCCGTTCGAAGTTAACGGTCGAAATTCGCGAACTACCGCGGCGCGGCGCGTTCCATTCAGGCCATTATATTATATATATAATATATATATCGTCGATTTCTATTTATAATGAATTTTATAAATCGTTTTAAATTCCTTTTCAAATCGATTTCAACTTCTTATTTCAAATTCAAATCAAAATTGAATTTTTCCTTATAAATTCGTTTTAAATTCATTTCAATTTGATTTCAATTCGTTTCAATTCGAATTCAATTCTATTTCAATTCTATTTCATTTCAATTTCAATTCGATTCAGTTCATTTCGAATTCATTTTCTATTCAGTTCAATTCGAATTCATTTCCTATTCAATTCAATTCGAATTTATTTTCAATTTAATTCAATTCGAATTCATTTCAAAATATTCGATTTTGAAATCACTTTTCAATATATACGATATTTTCACTTTCAATACATACGATATTTTCACTTTCAATACATACGATATATTCACTTTCAATACATACGATATATTCACTTTCAATACATATGATATTTTCACTTTCACTATATACGATATTTTCACTTTCACTATATATAATATTTTCACTTTCACTATATATAATATTTTCACTTTCAATATATACGATATATTCACTTTCAATACATACGATATATTCACTTTCAATACATACGATATTTTCACTTTAACTATATACGATATTTTCACTTTCTTTATATACGATATTTTCACTTTCACTATATATAATATTTTCACTTTCACTATATATAATATTTTCACTTTCAATATATACGATATATTCACTTTCAATATATACGATATTTTCACTTTCACTATATATAATATTTTCACTTTTCATATTTATTTATTTATTTATTTATTTCACATCGTATACATATTTCATACACTCCTAATATATATATAATCCATTTCACATCACGATCAATTTTCACACAGTATACAATCAAAAAAGTCGTCCATGGTCTGTGGACGACGGGTGTCGGGTGCTGCTAAGCACCTTCTGCATCCTATTATATATTTTAAACTAGAAATTTAAAATAAAAGTGAGGAGTTCTCACCAAAGCTATCCCAACTCCATGACACTTCAAATGTAGGAAATCGTCACTGTTCCCGCCTTTTGTCACTTTCGTTGCCCGTAGCCACTACATATATAAAAATCACATTTTTATTTCAACGCTAAATGGATAAAATTAACATTCTCATACTGTTAAAAACAATGCCATTTTATATTTTCTAAACAAACTAATTTTATTTTTCTAAACAAAATGATTTTATTTCTAGACAAAGCTATTTTTATTTTCAGACATCCATGTTTTTATTTAAACTATATCATCATAAAATTATGTTTTTCATTTCAAAAATCGCATTTTTAAAATAAAGTTATAAAAAAACTAATTATAAAACAAGGTGGATTATATATAAAACTGATTTTATTTTTCTACGTATAAATAAATAAATAAATAAAATGAATAAAACCTTCCTGTAATTAAACTCCTTCTCCACCGATTTACCTGATCCTGACAAAACCCTATCGTCGATCCAAGAACCTGCCTGCGCCACTGTACCCAGTTGATCGGAGGAAGATCAGAATGCGCCACATGATGCGCCGTTCCTCCCCCTCTCCAATGCCATAAGTGGCTCGCAACTCGAGCCCTCCCTCTCCCCTGAAAATCGCTCCAACGTCGGCGGCTTCAAGACATAAAATCGAGCGCCACACTCTTTGATAGATGATCAAACAGACACGGATTGGAAGAGTGAAGGGAGTGCTTCCATTTCCGTTTTGAATCGAGGATCTAACTCGAATTGTTTTGGGAGATTTTCGCAATTCATTTCTAGTGTTTCCTGGCCCTTCAACGAACTGGCGGCGGATAGAACAGAGTTGACCGCGGTTTTAAATTTTGACTAGGGTTTGCTTTAGTTTGGGCCTTTTATATATATTTAAATTAATATTTAATTCTAAAAAAAATGTGTTTTCGCATACGAACCCCAAATCAAACCCAACGACTGTCGCCCCCAGCCAAATACCCCCATTCCGAACACAATGGGATATGTATCATAAGCTGATTCGACAGTTTCAGTCAGTTTTTCTTCAATTTAAAATATATAACATTCAATTTTCGATTTGAACGTACATTTCAATTTGCCAGGGCGACAAAATGATTCGAAAAATACTAGAAAAATAAATCTAGCTATGTTTTGACGATACGGTCCCAACAAAACTGGTTTCGTCGAATTCTGAGACCGTTTGAAAAATGGCCCATTTCTGGTCGATCTAATTTAACTGTAATTGACCAAAACACGTTTTCCTTTGCCACACTCACATATTGAATCGAAAAATCATGAAAATTGGGATCTAGAAATAACTTGACATCACGGACCCAACAAAAGTGGTTTCGTCGAAATCCGAGGTCGTTTGCAAAATGGCTATTTTTAAGGGCCTGAATTCCATAGCGACTATTCAGAATTTTCAACTGGACATATCTTTTGATCCCCGCTATGAAATTTTGATTTTTCAGATTCGCTGGAAATATATTCTAAATTAGATCCTAATATTTTGGTTTCACTAAAATCCGGTGTATTTTGCACCCGGTACATTCAATTGAAGTTTGAAATCGAATTATCGAACTACCGCGCCATTTTCTATTCCTTTTATAATTATATATAATCATTTATATTCTAACGACGACGTATATAAATATATACGTTCTAATTCTATTCTAAATAAATTTCTCGTCGGCATTATTTAAAATAATTCATTTTAAATATTCAAAATTCATTAAATTCGCCAAAATAAAAATTTTAAACTGGCCCAGAATTTCCGGGTTGTTACATTCTCCCCCACTTAAAACTTTTCGTCCCCGAAAAGGAACGAAGCCAAAAGTTGTTTAACAATTCAACTCAACTTCTAGTATTTTCGTTACGGCTTAAGTTCTTCAACTTTTCAGTTTCTAAGAACTTTCAAAATTTTCAAAAATTTGGCTAATACCCTAAATTTTCGAAAAATTTCGCCATAACCTCCCCTGCACCGGGAGCACCGGGAAAATCCCGAAATTGCCATACAGGCCCTCTGATCTCAAAAAGAAAAAGAAAAAGCCAAGCGGCTAGCCAATCGGCTCATAAAATCATCATCATCCAAACAAAACAGTAAATTATGGTAAACATGTACCTATTTGTCGGGCAAACAAATTTTATTCTCTGCTCTAGCCTCCTTGCTATGACCTGTTCAATTGATACACACGTATATGCATGTATATGCATGCAATTCCAAACAATTTTCAATTCAGTTCAATATTCTATACAATTTGGCCTAATTGGTTCAAATTTTAATTAATCACAACAATAATCAAACAACAACTAACAATCAATTTATTGATTAACTTTTCAAATATATAACTTTATATATACTCAAAAATCCTATTTTTAAATCCAGATTACATATATAATCACAATTACGTAATTTATAAACAAATAACTCTCAACTCGTTCTGGGGCATTACTAACCCCATCTCTAACGAGTTACTCATTCTAGAATGCTACTGATTCTATCTCTAATTAGGATTCTTTCATAGGATATTACTAATCCAACCTCTGATGAGTCTTTTATTCTGTTCTAATGAGTTGTACCACAAAGATATTAGTTAACCAAAGCTCTGATACCAGCTGTAACGACAACGATTTCGCCCGGGCCTAATCGATCGCTAAATCGACCAAGACCGTTCGAATCCCGCATACGCTAACTCTGGGCATACAACACATCAGAACAAATAACAGAAGACTTTTATAAACATCATAATAATGTTACATCAGAGCACAGAATATCAGAGTATATCGAAAAATAATAAATACAGCGGAAGATGATTTTACAATAAATGAAATACAGTGCATAGCGGAAATATAAACTACACAGCGGAAGACTATCAATACTCTGGACACGGCTTTTCGCTTCGATCCAGAATCCTGCTTATATATATGAAAAATAAAACTACTCGACTGCCCGTATGGAAAATAGGGGCACCCGAGTTTGCAAGGGAAAGGCAAACTACAGGTCAGTCATGGGACTGGTGTGAGAAACTCTAAACAGTTATAATTTACTTATTTAATCATAGGACAAATCACAGGACCACGCCGCTAACGCGGAACGGGTCTACCCCCATGAATGCCAGTGTATAAACAACAATCGGAAATATAGATATGGATCTACTATGCATCAATCAACATGCAATATCCCAATCTACCCATTTAGATTAATCACCACTTAGATTTTCCAAATCCGATTCAATTTACAGAAATTATTCCTTTGGATTATATTCCCGATTTCTTATTTCAAATCATTTGAAATACCTATTTAACTTTCTATATCAAAGTAGATTTCACTTCGGGATCTCAAATCAAATCGTTTGGAAATATGAATTCCAAAACATAACAATGCATACAAACAAGTATGCAACCGAATATCGTGCTCCCCATCGACAAGGCAAAGGGTACGCACCTCACAACTCGATATATATAAATGTGCACCTACCCCACATAGGAGTAGGCTACACCGACGATGCACCTCCCATACATGGAGAGCATACACCGCCCTCTCACCCATACTTTTAGTCTTAGGGTTACCCGACTCTTTAGCCACATACTAAATCATTTCATATCCCGAAGTAGGGAAAATCATTTCACCACATAATAATCACAAGTACTTTCAAAATATAGTACTTCACATCAGTAATTCACACATATGATCAGTCACTATTAATCACATAACCTTTGAGCTCGTACGTCTCAAAGAAGGGTGTTAAGCAAGAGAATAAATTCTCCGCCACCAAACAGATACATCATTAATAGCAACTAATTGAATATGCGATGAACCACAATGTAACATATAATACATTTCTAAATCATTTTAGAAATCATCGGGTTTTAGGCCTCGAAATCCTTTCTGTTTTATAAAACATTCCCTGTCCAAAATCGGGAATTTATTTCTTTTCACTTAAGAAAAATATCATTTCCAAATCATTCATTAAATTTGAAATGAACACAACTCGCTAAACACCTTATCGTCAAATCGTAAAGTGTTTCACAAGGTGATAACACACAGATATTTCTACCCAACCCAATGCTAAATGTAAAAGCATATTTTGCTCATAAACTGGTCGAGCACAATCCAAACAATCAATCAATCCAATTTGACATTAAATATAAGGTTTTGAATAGAGATAGTATCGACTTATATTCAACATCAAATCTTGAAACCAACAGATATCATATCGGGAATAACGATATCGATATCTTCCAAATTCCCATCACAATATCTGTATAATCACGGAATCCAATATCGAAAATATCCAAAGATAATTTCAATTCAAATCCAATCCAATTTATTTATTTATAACCATTTGATTATTTTTCTAGTTAATAACTAGTTCGTTTCGATAAAAATATATTTTTATCTTTTCAAATATGGAGTTTTTCATCCCAATTCTTCACAAATCATTCCTTATGATTTTACACAAATTATCGATATTTTTAATAATTTAATCAAGGGCCATACAGTCGATTTCCATCAACAGTCATCGAACTGCACTTACATCGACCTTTTCCAAATTTGATTTGGACATAATTCCAAATCCAACCGTTAGATTTCAAATCTCTAATAGTCGTTAGAAAGCTCTTTTCGATACGAACCCAACGGTTCCGGTTTCAGGAGAATCCGACGGTCGGATCTCCCGTAAGGTCCGTTCGAAGTTAATGGTCGAAATTCGCGAACTGCCGCGGCGCGGCGCGTTCTATTCAGGCCATTATATTATATATATAATATATATAATATATATATCGTCGATTTCTATTTAAAACAAATTTTATAAATCGTTTTAAATTCCTTTTCAAATCGATTTCAACTTCTTATTTCAAATTCAAATCAAAATTGAATTTTTCCTAATAAATTCGTTTTAAATTCATTTCAATTTGATTTCAATTCGTTTCAATTCGAATTCAATTCTATTTTAATTCTATTTCATTTCAATTTCAATTCGATTCCATTCATTTCGAATTCATTTTCTATTCAGTTCAATTCGAATTCATTTCCTATTCAATTCAATTCGAATTTATTTTCAATTTAATTCAATTCGAATTCATTTCAAAATATTCGATTTTGAAATCACTTTTCAATATATACGATATTTTCACTTTCAATATATACGATATTTTCACTTTCAATACATACGATATATTCACTTTCAATACATACGATATATTCACTTTCAATACATACGATATATTCACTTTCAATACATACGATATTTTCACTTTCGCTATATACGATATTTTCACTTTCACTATATATAATATTTTCACTTTCACTATATATAATATTTTCACTTTCAATATATACGATATATTCACTTTCAATACATACGATATATTCACTTTCAATACATACGATATTTTCACTTTCACTATATACGATATTTTCACTTTCACTATATACGATATTTTCACTTTCACTATATATAATATTTTCACTTTACCTATATATAATATTTTCACTTTCAATATATACGATATATTCACTTTCAATACATACGATATTTTCACTATATATAATATTTTCACTTTTCATATATATATATATTTATTTATTTCACATCGTATACATATTTCATACACTCCTAATATATATATAATTCATTTCCCATCACGATCAATTTTCACACAGAATACAATCAAACAAGTCGTCCATGGTCTGTGGACGACGGGTGTTGGGTGCTGCTAAGCACCATCTGCATCTTAGTATATAGTTTAAACTAGAAATTTAAAATAAAAGTGAGGATTTCTCACTAAAGCTATCCCAACTCCACGACACTCAAATGTAGGAAATCATCACTGTTCCCGCCTTTTGTCACTTTCGTTGCCCGTAGCCACTATATATATAAAAATCACATTTTTATTTCAACGCTAAACGGATAAAAATAACATTCTCATACTGTTAAAAACAATGCCATTTTATATTTTCTAAACAAACTGATTTTATTTTTCTAAACAAACTGATTTTATTTCTAGACAAAGCTATTTTTATTTTCAGACATCCATGTTTTTATTTAAACTATATCATCATAAAATTATGTTTTTCATTTCAAAAATCGCATTTTTAAAATAAATTTATAAAAAAACTAATTATAAATAAGGTGGATTATATATAAAACTGATTTTATTTTTCTATGTATAAATAAATAAGTGAATAAAACCTTCCTGTAATTAAACTCCTTCTCCATCGATTCACCTGATCCTGACAAAACCCTATCGTCGATCCAAGAACCTGCCTGCGCCACCGTACCCAGTTGATCGGAGGAAGATCAGAATGCGCCACATGATGCATCGTTCCTCCACCTCTCCAACGCCATAAGTGGCTCGCAACTCGAGCCCTCCCTCTCCCCTGAAAATCGCTCCAACGTCGGCGGCTTCAAGACATAAAATCGAGCGCCACACTCTTTGATAGATGATCAAACATACACGGATTGGAAGAGTGAAGGGAGTGCTTCCATTTCCGTTTTGAATCGAGGATCTAACTCGAATTGTTTTGGGATATTTTCGCAATTCATTTCTAGAGTTTCCTGGCCCTTCAACGAACTGGCGGCGGATAGAACAGAGTTGACCGCGGTTTTAGATTTTGACTAGGGTTTGCTTTAGTTTGGGCCTTTTATATATATTTAATTCTAAAAAAAATGTGTTTTCGCATACGAACCCCAAATCAAACCCAACGACTGTCGCCCCCAGCCAAATACCCCCATTCCGAGCACAATGGGATATGTATCATAAGCTGATTCGACTATTTCAGTCAGTTTTTCTTCAATTTAAAATATATAACATTCAATATTCGATTTGAACGTACATTTCAATTTGCCAGGGCCACAAACTGATTCGAAAAATTCTAGAAAAATAAATCTAGCTATATTTTGACGATACGGTCCCAACAAAACTAGTTTCGTTGAATTCTGAGGCCGTTTGAAAAATGGTCCATTTCTGGTCGATCTAATTTAACTGTAATTGACCGAAACACGTTTTCCTTTGCCACGCTCACATATTGAATCGAAAAATCATGAAAATTGGGATCTAGCAATAATTTGACATCACGGACCCAACAAAAGTGGTTTCGTCGAAATCCGAGGTCGTTTGCAAAATGGCTATTTTTAAGGGCCTGAATTCCATAGCGACTATTCAGAATTTTCAACTGGACATATCTTTTGATCCCCGCTATGAAATTTCGATTTTTCGGATTCGTTGGAAAGATATTCTCAATTAGATCTTAATATTTTGGTTTAACTAAAATCCGGTTTATTTTGCACCCGGTACATTCATTTGAAATTTGAAATCGAATTATCGAACTACCGCGCCATTTTCTATTCCTTTTATAATTATATATAATCATTTATATTCTAACGACGACGTATATAAAATATACGTTCTAATTCTATTCTAAATAAATTTCCTGTTGGTATTATTTAAAATAATTCATTTTAAATATTCAAAATTCATTAAATTCGCCAAAATAAAAATTTTAAACTGGCCCAGAATTTCCGGGTTGTTACAGCTGTTGTTTTATGCACTGGTATTCTTGGGAGGAAACTCGTTCCGTGTTATACGGCGTGGTCCCTTGATTTACTTAACTTTAAAATAAAGATTAATAACTGTTTTAGTTCTCACACTCGTCACATGACTGACCTGGAGTTTATTGTTTTAACCTAAACTCTGGGTGCCCTTATTTTGACACGGGCAGCTAGTAGTTTTGGTTTTGCAGATTTATATTCACATGATCCTGATTTACAGCTGGAACGATACCCGGAAAGCTCTGTATCCATGCATTACTTCTAGTTGTGTATTGTATTATTTTCCTCTACTCTGTAATGTATTGTAATCTTTGATATTTATAATGTATATAATTTGTTAATACTCTGTATATTCTTGTATTCTAATGAATTGTTGTAATAAGCAATAAAATGTCCTTCTGTTTGCGTTTCGATGTGGGTTGTCCTCAAAGCATCCACTCTTTCCTTACCGGGGAGGTTCGGGTTGCTTCAGTTGGTATCAGAGCTTTGGTTTACAGAGCTCGAGAACAAGACACATTAGAACCATACGAAAGAATTCATCAGATATTGGATTAGTAATATCCTATTAGAATGACTCGTTAGAGATGGGATCAATAGTCTCCTAGAACGAGTGTGAAGAGTATATTTTTCAAATGATAACAATTTTGTTTTGAAAGTTAAATTCAAGTATGCGTATTTGAATATTTTATTTGTATTGACTTTGGACAATCGAGTATATTAAAATTTGGCGTATATGCTTCATGAACGTATATTCGAAGATTTAATATACTGTATAGATATAGAATCACATTCTGGACACCCGGGGATGATTCTGATGATGTGGCCACATCATCAGTATTTATGTTCGAGTTTCTAAAGTGTGATATCTGTATATTTCCATCAGGCTAGTGTGAGAACCAAAACTAGATAGGGCTATTGTTGTGATTTGGCATCAAAAACATGATTTTCTGTATATATATATATATATATATATCAAAATTATGAATTTGAAACGTTAATTCACTAATTGATTGATGGTTGTGTTGTTTGATTATTGGTTTGATATTTTAAAACCATTTATGCCAAATTGAACCAAATATTGAATTGTATTGAAAAATGATTACAACTGCATGTATATATATATATGTATATATATATATATTTATTTGTGTGTGTGTGTGTGTGTGTGAACAGGTCATAGCAAGGAGGCTAGAGCAGAAGAATAAAATTGTTTGCCCGACAAATAGGTACATGTTTACTAATTTATTGGGTTTGGATGATTTTATGAGCCGCTTGGCTTTTTCTTTTTCTTTTGGATTGGTGAGGGCCATGGGAGGCTATTTGAAATATCCCGAAGTCCCCGGTGCAGGGGAGGTTATGGCGAAATTTTTCAAAAATTTAGGGTGTTAGCCAAAATTTTGAAAAGTTCTTAGAAACTGACAGGTTGAAGAACTTAAGCCGTAACGAAAACAATGGAAGTTGAGTTGGTTTGTAAAACAACTTTCAGCTTCGTTCCTTTACGGGGATGAAAAGTTTTAAGTGGGGGAGATTATAATAACCCGGAAATTCTGAGCCAATTTAAAAATTTTATTTTGGAAATTTTAATGAATATTTAATATTTAAAATGAATTATTTTAAATAATGACGACGAGAAATTAATTTTTAATAGAATAGATGTATATATTTATATAGATCGTCGTTAGAATATAAATATTTATTTTAAAATATAAAAGGAATTGAAAATGGCGCGGTAGTTTGAAATTTTGATTTCGAATTTCAAATGAATGTGCAGGATTCAAAATAAACCGGGTTTTAGTGAAACCAAAAATATTAGAATCTATTTGAGAATATCTTTCCAACAAATCCGAAAAATTGAAATTTCATAGCGGGAATCAAAAGATATGTCCAATTGAAAATTCAGAATAGTCGCTATGGAATTCTGGCCCTTAAAAATAGCCACTTTGCAAACGACCTCGGTTTTCGACGAAACCACTTTTGTTGGATCCGTGATGTCAAATTGTTGCTATGTTTCAAAATTCCTAATTTTTTGAATCAATATGTGAGCGTGGCAAAGGAAAACGCATTTGACCAGTTTCAGTTGAATTTAATCGACTAGAAAATGGCCATTTTTCAAACTGTCTCAGAGTTTGACGAAATCAGTTTTGTTAAGACCGTATCGTCAATACAAAGCTAGAAAATATTTTTTGGGAATTTTTAGGGACCGTATGTGGCCCCAGTAAATTGAAATGCGCGTTCAAACTCAATATATAGAGTTATATTTTGATTTTGACGAAAACTGATCGAAACGGTCGAATCAGCCTACGATACATATCCCATTGTGTTCGAAATGGGGGTAATTAGCTATGGACGATAGTTGGAGGGTTCAATTTTGAGTTCGAATGAAAAGGGTACTTTTCATGTGGAAATAAATAAAATATTAAATTATAAAAACTCCCTCCCCCTCTTACCTCCTTATCCACGCCAGACCCCTCCTTTTACCTATATTGAAATGGTGAAGTAAGGATGAGATTTTTATATATGAAGACATAGAGAATAAAAATATAATTTCTATATAGTGGTAAGGATAAAAATAGAATTTTTATATGTATTGTAGCGGTGTAAAAATAAATTTTTATCTATATAGTAGCGGTGTAAAAATAGAATTTTTATCTATATAGTAGCAATCAAAAAATAGAATTTTTATCTA
Source organism: Allium sativum (assembly GCA_030737875.1). Classification (NCBI taxonomy): domain Eukaryota; kingdom Viridiplantae; phylum Streptophyta; class Magnoliopsida; order Asparagales; family Amaryllidaceae; genus Allium; species Allium sativum. Next base: position 103,529,911 of record CM060920.1, on the reverse strand, counting down.
TATAGTAGCGGTGGAAAAATAGAATTTTTATCTAATATAGTAACAATATAAAAATGTGATTTTTATATATGAAGTGGCTACGGACAATGAAATTTACAAAAGGCGAGAACGGTGAAGATTTTCTACATATGAAGAGTCGTGGCGTTTGGTTTAGCGAATCAGTGAGAGCTTCTCACTTTAAATTTCATTTTCTAGTTAAAATACATACTATGTAGACGGTGCTTAGCAGCACCCGACACTCATCGTCCACAGACCATGGACGACTTGTATGCTTGTTTGATGTGTTGTGAATTTTGTTTGTGATGTTGATGTGAAATGGATAACAAAATATTCATGTGCTGAAATAAATTATTTATCGTTAAAAATAATTTTTAATGTGAAGGTGAATAAATAAATATTCATTTACAAACCGGACGGTTTGTTTATTTACACCTATTTAAAGGACATTTATTGGGATAATAAATTTTACACATCGCCCAACTGCACAAATAATATTCAATGTTTGTGGATTGAAACCCCACACGGGTGTGGGGATGATAGTTGACGTACACTAATCCTGATTGTCTAGTTGTATGTCAATCGATGGGTTGACAGACTGTGTTAGCGTTAATTATTTATATTTAATGCTTATGCAGTTGTGTGGTGCACTCTGGATGATGGTTGATGATTTATCGTTGCTGTTATATACATGTGTTGTAGGGAATCCATATAATAAACGTTATATGGTAATTGATTGGGTCTCATTCCAATTTGGAAAATAAGAAATATAAATTCATGTGTTGAGTAGAAATATATTCATGCGTTGAATATAAAAATAAATATTCATGTGTTGAATAGAATAAATATTCATGTGTTGAATAGAAGTATAAATTCATGTGTTGAGTAGAAAAATAAATATTCATGTATTGAAGAAAATATTCATTTGTTGAATAAAATAACGAAGTTATTGAAATATATAAAGCCGTGTTGGTTAGATTGATGCCATTTTGACGCGAACGATATTTACATCGATTATATTCATTTTTAAAATGAATATAGAAAAGTAAGTGATTTCAAAATATAACGTTTTGAAAATATTATCATTTATAGATTAATGATATGGAATATTCAATTCTAATTAGAAATTGAATATGAAGTTGAAATCGTTTTGAAAACGAATTTAAAACGATTTATAAAATACGTTTTAAAAGGAAATCGATGAAATATATATAATATATAGATTATGTATATAATGGCATGAATAGAACTCGGCGCGCTGCGGCAGTTCGTGAATTTCGACCATTGACTTCGAGTGGACATTACGGGAGATCCGACCGTCGGATTCTCCTAAAACCGGAACCATTGGGTTCGTATCGAAAAGAGCTTTCTAACGAATAATAGAGATTTGAAATGTAACGGTTGGATTTGGAATTATGTCCAAATCAAATTTGGAAAAGGTCGCTGTAAGTGCAGTTCGATGGTCGTTGATGGAAATCGACTGTACGGGCCTTGATAAAATTATTAAAAATATCAATAATTTGTGTAAAATCATAAGAAATGATTTGTGAAGAATTGGGATGAAAAATTCCAAATTTGAAAAGATAAAAATAGATTTTTATCAAAATGCACTAGTTTTGAACTAGAATTATAATCCCGTTTATTTTTAAAATAAATGAAGTGGATTTGAAATGGTTTTGAAAATAACCAGAATTTCCAAAATATAAAGTGGAAATGGATTTGAATCTAAGTTGTCTTTGAAATATTTCAATGTTGGATTTCGTGATTATACAAATATTGTTATGGAAATTTGAAAGATATATTTATATCGTTATTTCCAATACGATATTGGTTGGTCGTAGAATTTGATATTGAATATAAGCCGATATATTTTCTATTTAGAGCCTTGTATTTAATATCAAATGTGATTTGGGTTTGTCGTGAATGGTGTCTTCATTAACACTGTTCTTTAACCCAATTAAAGACAGGATATTGTTTTTTGGGAAGATTAAAACTAAGTCGAGTTTTAATGAATCTTTAATTAGATTGAAGTGATCGAGAATGGAGTATCACCAGTTTTACTCCAGACGATAGTTAAATCTTTAATTAGATTTGAACGTGAAATGGTAATTAAATTTACCGTAACACCGTGGTGTTAGATATGAAGTATTACCAGTTTTACTTCATGGGATGAATAGGTTGGGATTGGGAAATAAAATAAATGATTACTTCGGTGTGGTTCACTAATCCCGACTAGTTTGAATTGATAATCAAAAGGAGATTAAAGAATAAATTTAAAGAATTTATCTTTGATAAAATTAATGGGAACCTTTCCCAAAGTGTAAGAATATTTGAATGAAAGAATATTTTGAATTGGAATGAGGCGTATGTTGTGTTTGTGTAACACTTGTTTATTATATACGCGAGTTATTCTGAAAGACAGGGTTTATCCCATTCTGAATAACTGATTCGACGTGGTGTCGAGGATAAAGACGGTGGTTGAAGACCGGAGGCCTTCACATCGTTTGGGTGATTACTGATGATCTTGATTGGGTTGTACACCGAAGAGGAGGGAATCAGTTAGTGATCGTCTAGACGTACTTGGAGATCGATGGATATGCGAGGTACAAGGTTCCTCCGGTTTCGTTCAGACCCAGAACGAACTTGTTAATGGACGGTGTGTCTGACATTGGATTTTATTCTGTGTGATTGATTTCTATTAAATATATATCTGTTTGGCGGCGGAAAATTTATTCTCCTGCTTAACGCCCTTCTCTGAGACGTACGAGCTCAAGGGTTATATGTTGATGGATATCAATCGCATGGAGTGAATTGCCTGTGTGGCATGCCTAAGTGGCAAATGATCGAGGTTTCTGTTGAAAATCAAAGTCTTGTGGTTGATGATCAAAGCACCGCCTGTGTGGCATAGCTTTGTGTAACGTTGATTCGCGAGCCTTACACCCCGGTTGTGAACCAAAAACGGGAGAGGACCTCAGGGAGGGCATGTGTTTCCTTCTAGCTAGGGTGGTGTCAGTGACCTACCAGCCCTGACATTTATATTATTTTCACCTGTGTGGTTGTTGCTGTTGCGAGGCGCCTCGGATATATCGGTGACTGTGTGGAGCAGATGGAGTCATTTGGCTCATTTACGCCCCAAAGGGTGGGGAAACGCAGTGTTCAGGCATTTTAATCCACATCGGTGGACCGGCCCTGTCGCTCCAAGGGTCACTCGAGCTCTGATCCTGAGACATGGGCTAGATTGTCTCGAATCGGTGAGGACTATCTTTTGCCTCGGTTCACAGATGGAAACCCAACTTCCAATATGTGACTTTGCGGTTTTTGATTGTAGAGCCTAGTATGGAGACATAGTGGTATGGGGCACTTATGCCGTCTATGATTGATACTTATGATTGAAATTGTTTTGACACTATACAATTATAGTAATAATAAAACATGAAATTTAGCGTATCAAGCATTCTTTGGCTATTATAAGGTAAAAACCTATCCTCCGGCTTGCGTTAATTGTGTGATGGGGCCTTGGTCTTATAATAGCTTCATTGTTCTTTATTTAGCATTGCGTTGTTGTTTTATGCACTGGTATTCTTGGGAGAAAACCCGTTCCGTGTTATACGTCGTGGTACCTTGATTTACCTAACTTTAAAATAAAGATTATTAACTGTTTTAGTTCTCACGCCAGTCACATGACTGACCTGGAATTTATTGTTTTAACCTAAACTCTGGGTGCCCTTATTTTGACAGGGGCAGCTAGTAGTTTTGGTTTTGCAGATTTATATTCACAGGATCCTGATTTACAGCTGGAACGATACCCAGAAAGCTCTGTATCCGTGTATTACTTCTAGTTGTGTATTGTATTATTTTCCGCTGCTATGTAATGTATTGTAATCTCTGATATTTTATAATGTATATAATTTGTTAATACTCTGTATATTCTTGTATTCTGATGAATTGTTGTAATAAGCAATGAAATGTCCTTCTGTTTGCATTCCGATGTGGCTTGTCCTCAAAGCATCCACTCTTCCTTACCAGGGAAGTTCGGGTCGCTTCAGGCGATCTTCTTGCTGGTGGCAGCGGTCTGTACTTCATTGGAGGAGGAACGAAGGCGTGTGTAGCATTTGAAAGGAAGAGTCGGCATTCTCGGAACTAAGTGTGGACAGAGCGAAGTAAAGTTGGAACGTTTTGCATGGAGTATATATAGCAGAGAGAAAAATAGAAGGGAAGTGGGCGCTGTTGCGGTTTTAAGTGGAAACATACCCTCGGTGATGGGTTAAGTTGCATGGCAAGGATCAGACATAAAACGAATGGGAATGTTGAGTTTAAACGTAAACTGAGAAAACAAAAGAAGGTGGACGTGCAACAGTGAAGTGGAGCAAAAGGAATAGTGAACTATAGGAAGTATGCGTAACGTGAACACTGTGAGGACGAGAGTTTAAACAAAGCAGCGGTGCGGCAAGAGTTCTCGGGTGCATGCATTGAGGTATTAAGGCAAATATCTGGAAGTAGAAGAAAGGGACGTAACAGCAAAGAGTTGGGTTCGTACGAAGGAGACATAGTGCGGGAGGCATTGGTTCGGGTTGTTTGAATGTGATGGATTCTAAAGACATCAAAGCAGCAGGTGAAGGGACTGTGTATGGGGGGAGACAACCAATACGTGGAGGACAATTTTTGTAAGGGGAAGACAGTGTTTGTAGTAAAAAGCTTTGTACAGTGAAGTTGGGAGAATTATACATGGCAGCACTACGGAAGTAAAGAGGAAGTTTCTGAAGTTTTAAATGGAGATGGATGGATAGTTAAGAAATGGGCTGTCACCATTGTGGTAGAACATATATGGGCCGGGATTTACGAAAGGAAAAAAGAAAATATATTTGAAAGTGGTCCAATTGTTAATGAAATAGATGTTTAAAGTGGGGGGGCGTAGTGGGTATTAATGCGTACGACGGGAGCAGATGGGAAAGAGTAAAGACGGGCATGTTTTGAGAAGGAATCATGATCGTGTTAGGGCCTTGGTTTATTTTGAAAATGGGATAAGCCATAGAGACCAACGTAATTAGGGTATATAAAGGTATATTAGTTTTTATTTAAAATAATAATAAAAATAAAAAGTTAATTAATTTATATATTATCGTGTTAACTCAAACTGGTATAACTTTTGATTGCAAGTGCCAAATCCAATGAAATAAGTTGGGATGGAATCATGGTGATAAGCACTTCATTCTGGAATCAATTTGGACGGAAATGGAGACAGCAGGGAATCACAGTTAAATTAAACACTGTTTAATTTAATGGTAACCAAACCGCTTTAGAAACGAACGAAACCAAAGTGAGTATAACTCACTCATTTTTTACCCACTTATATTTTATATAATTTGGGATTTATATTGTATGCTATGGTTGATAATTGTTTGTGGTATGCTAATTATTTATTTATTTATTGAATTGGTAGATATAATGTTAGTTAAATCAAACCGTTATTTTTAACCAGGTGACTTACCTTGTTGGTTACGTTTATAATAATATAAACGTGTTAAATAAAAATCTAGATGCTTGGATTACTGTTATTATTTAGTGTTGAATATTATATTTGTTCATTGAATTGAATAATATCATTGAGATAACATATTTGGATGCAGGAAAAACAGGTTGGAGGGATCCAACGGGATTCCTCAAATTTATGGTTTATTTTATATGAACTGTTTAACCCATATGATTAGAAGATTGATTTGTTTATTGATCGTTGAATCTAAATTCAATGGTTGTTTTTGTGATTAACCAATGGACAATATAGGTTAGGTAATTAGCAACATATGGCCTATAAATCAATTGTTGTATAATTATTGATTTACCGTCAAAGTAAATCGATGGTAATGAAGTTATAAAATTTATTTTATAACTGAAAATAGATTTTTAAATCTATTAATTGTAATTAAAGTTATTTCAAAAGAAAATAAATCTTTATTATTTATTATTTAAAGAGTATAAGTTCTGATTAAATGATTTTATAAAGAAAACTCTTAGATTAATAAGATTTATATGTAAATGAACAAAAATTAACCGAATGGTTAAGAGTTTGAATTAACTGTTTTCAAGGAATAATTAAGTAAGATTATTTAAATTAATTATATTAATAATTAATTTAAAGAAGTGATTCAATTGGAATTGGTTAAGGATATAACTGTGTTTTTTTGAACTTGGTTATATGGCGTCTGAAATTTTGCCGTCTTCCTGGAAGAGATCGAATCTCCTGTTCTCTCAAGATTCTGTCAAAAAGAATGGATTGGGGTTTAGGGCAATCTCGCGTCCTGAAAATTCTCTCAATCCCAACTTGGAAGACTGTTGTTTTAGATGTGGTGGTTACGGTCATTGGGCGAGAAGATGTTTCTTGAATGCGAATCATGTTAATTTGTCAAATAGTTCTCTGGTGAATAAAGGATTTAACATTTGTTCTTTGTACAACAGAGTGGATTCAATGGGTTCGAACCCTAATTACGAGGAAGTGGGTTCAAAGGGATCGAAATCCAATTACGAGAAGAGCTTCCATATTCTGAGCTCAGGTTTGATTTTAATTAAGAATCAAAATTAGTATTCGTGATCAGATCCGAATCGTAAAGAGTTGTCAAGAATTCGGAATCGGTGAAGGAGGTTTTTTCAGACCTGGCTTTGATAATGGGGCTAAGCTTAACCTCTACATGATGTGCTTTGGGAAATTCTGGAACCCACAATTAAAGAAATATGAGGATAGAAGATTGAGTAATGGGGCTTTATCTCATAAGATACCGGAAGAATTTTTAATGTTGGTTAAAGAGTCTATGACTGATGCTCAAAATAGAATTATGATAAATGGTGGTAGTGTGGAAGATCTACCGAGTATGAATCCGGATACGTGCATAGTTAATTACAACAATTTGGATGGCAATTTGGGGCTACATCAAGATAAAGATGAAAGCCAAGATAGTTTGTTGGCCGGGCTGCCTGTAGTTTCATTTTCCATTGGGGATTCGGCGGAGTTTATTTACAGAGATGAAAAGGATAAAGCTATGGAAAAGAGAATATTGTTGGAGTCAGGCGATGTTTTAATTTTTGGCAGAAAATCTAGAGGTATAATTCATGGTGTTTCTCGCATAATTAAGGGTACGGCACCGGATGCTCTCATCAAGGAATCAAAAATGAAGCCGGGTCGGCTAAACCTCACTTTCAGACAGTGTGATTTTCGGAGATCAAATGATGAAGGTTTTCTGAATTCTATTCATATTGAAGGAGATGCTCAATGTAAGCAAGACAATACTTCCTTGAAAGCAGGTATGATTGCTTTTAGTCACTCTATGTCATGTTCATATGCGGATATAGTGAAAAAGCCAATTAATCGCTTTGACTGGAATTCAACAATGATAAAAAAATCTACTTTTAGCAAAAAGAGTAGTATCCGGAGTTGTTTCAAATGTGGTGAATTTTCTCATCTAGCGAAGGACTGTCGAAATGGACTTCGTTGTTTTAATTTTGGCGTATTGGGTCATCGAAAGACTAATTGTCCGATCAGGTTCAGTGCAAAGTCAGCTTTTGACATACTACATTTCAACTGTTCAAGAATATGTAAGAATATCATTTTACTGTCGGATCTTTTTATCTTAGATTTCCCGGGTAAGTCGAACGACGGGGCTTACATGTTACTGCTAATGGGGTGGCATTTGGAGGGTTTAGTTGACGGTATTTTGTGGAATAAGAGAATGGACATTAACGTAGTGGTTCCTCCATTGCCTCGACAGCCTGGTAGGAAGGATCATGCTCTCTCTTTTTGCAAAAGTTATTTGAAATTTCATTTGATTTATGAGGAATCGATGGCAAGTAATAAGGGAAAGGCTAGAGTGTATTTAAATGAGATATTGAAGCACTTCGACGTCATTAACACCATCATCAATTGTGATAAACGTGCTGTTACCTATTAGTCTTGTTCGGATTCGGATGTACTTGAGTTCTCGGATCATGTACTGTGTAATACGCATCTGGAGGATAATGTTCAGGTTGAATCCACGGGTATAGAAGTATATGAAGGGTGGTGCATTGATGAATATGTGGTGGGATATGATGGGTATGATTTGGACAGTAGGCGGGTGGATCCTATGTTCAGTGATCCTGTAGTTTTACATTGCATGGGTCGTTGTGATACATCGGACTACTTGAAGACCAAGGGAAAGCGACAAAGAGAGATAATGACCGGCGATGACTTGATAGACAGGGGTAGTTATGATGTGGTAGAGGTGACTGGAGGTAGGCGTTCCAGTTCAGAGCATATGGAAGAAGTAAATTGGAAAGTGGCCGATGGTGTGGTTTTCTCAAACAATTTTGCTCTGCTGGAGAATATAGATGGTGGGGTTGATACGCCTTATTCTGTGCCGAACTTAGGTGCTAAGCTTGAAAATTCCCAGAATGTTTCAATTACTCATAGAAAAGGTTTCAGAGTAGGACGGATCAAAGTTGGGAGGCAACGAAGGACACATCTAGGCGATCAGATCATGGGTACTGGCGCTGTGAGTAATATACTCGGTGATAATTTGAATTTGTTGGAAACGCCTCCTCCTGTCTTTTCTGGTGTGAACTTTACAGCTGGGCGTGGCATGTCAGGATGCACTGTTGAGATGAACGTTGTGGTTATATTTGATAAGGAGGCAGTGAATGGGGGGAGGACTGGAAAAGCATTGCATTGATGGTAGTTAGTTGTTTTCAAGTCTATGTTATGACTAGGCTGTCGTTTTGGGGGGATGGGGTTTTTTCTTCAACGATTATTAGCAATCAGGGAGTGCGACTATGTTCTTTGTTTTGGTGGCCGGGTTATGATGGGGTACAGTTGGAGTATGATTTGTCAAGTACAGTTCATGATTCGGTTTTGGATACCAGTTCTGCTTTTGGTAATGGGTTAGGCGTGTCTACTGATGATCATTTTCAGAACAGTAGTGATGCATTCATTACTCCGTCAAGAAGGAGGAGACGTAGTAGAGAGATTCCCAGCTCTGGGTTGATTCGGCGTAGTGTTAGAATTAGAAATGGTTCGGCGTCATCGCGAGGTAAGTTCATGAATCCAAACTCTAGCAGTAGTAGTCTGGATTTGGGCTCAGGTACGACTCCGATTTTTGGTAGTGATTACACTCCTTTTGCTTTGGGTAGTCTTACTACTAGACAGTTATTTCATCTCGCCAATGATACGGCTTTTATTTTTTATGATATTGAGGTAGATGCCGAGTACATTAGGAGTAGGGAATTAGAGAGGGTTTCTTCCTTGAGTAGATGAGGATAGTTAGTTGGAATGTTAGGGGTTTAAATGAACCTAAAAAATGTAACAAAGTTAGAGCTTTTTTTAGAGATAATCACATAGATATTATCTTATTACAAGAGACAAAAATTGAGCATCCTGACTTTAGTTTTTATCTTAGATTAGGTGGGTCCACTTTCCGTAATTGGGTGTGTCTACCGGCAATCGGTACTGCTGGTGGACTCATGATTGGTTGGAAAGAGAACCAATATAGACTTGTGCAGGAGTCTATTAAGATACATTCCTTACACGTTATTTTAGCTTCCCTTTTTGATGATTTTGTATTGTGTATATCCAATGTGTATGGACCCCATACCAAAATAGAGAGGAGAATTTTGTGGGATGAAGTCTCTAATTTTAGGAACCATTCCCCCTACCTTTGGATTGTAGGAGGGGATTTCAATGTTACTAGGTTTCTAGGGGAGAGATCTCCCCGAGAAGGTGACTTCTCCGATATGGAGGAATTTAATGACTTTATTTTAGATAATAATTTGCTAGAGATTCACATGGATAACAGATTGTTTACTTGGTCGAATGTTCGTGATAGGCCTTCGTTTGCTCTATTAGACAGATTTTTTATTAATTCTGAGGTAGATGATAGATTTTCGATTTGTAGTGTCAAGGGACTACCTTTCTTGCATTCTGACCATTGTCCAATTATCCTTACTTGTGATTTGAACATTACTATTAGTAACAGTTTCAAATTTGAGAAGATGTGGTTACTTGATTCTAGCTTCACAAATCTAGTTTCGGTTAAGTGGAAGTCTTTGTTCTATTTTAATAATTTATATAGAGGTAATAGTGCTAAGATTTTTGTTGCTAAGTTAGGTAAATTGAGATTCTTTCTAAAGCGTTGGAATAAATTTGTATTTGGTAGCGTGAGAATTAAGAAGAATAAAATTATGTGTGGATTGTTAGATTTGGATAAAATTAGTGAGTCAAGGATTCTTAACTTATCTGAAAAGGATAAATACTGTAATCTTAAACAAGAGCTTAAACAGATTTTAGAAAAAGAAGAGGTCATGTGGAGATAAAGATCTCGTATACAATGGATTAAGGAAGGGGATAATAACACTAAATTCTTTCATAGTGTAGCGAATAAGAGAAGACGTGATAATATGATTCATTCTATTTTCGTTAATAATGTAGAATTGATTTTACAAAAGGATTTAAATGAAGCTTTCACCAGTTACTATAAGCAGATATTTGGTTTAAAGTTTAAGAGGAGAACTAACGTTAGATGGAGTGAGTTATATCCATATGAAGATAGGACTAATCTTGATAGGTTAGATGAACCTTTTTCTGAGCAGGAGATTTGGAAGGCAATATGTGATATGCCTAGTGACAAAGCTCCTGGACCAGATGGATTTTCTGTTAATTTTTATAAGCAATTCTGGGAAGTCTTAAAGTCAGATATAATAAATCTATTTAATGAATTTTATAATGGTGATCTACGTTTAGGTAGTTTTAACTTTGCAAACGTCGTCCTTATTCATAAGAGAGAGGGAGAAAATTCTCTAAAGGATTTTAGGCCTATCTCTCTTATTAATGTTTCTGTTAAGATCATTTCTAAACTATTAGCTAACAGGGTCAGTACTAGGATGAACGATCTTATTGATTGTTCTCAAACTGCCTTCATTAAAGGTAGAAATATAGTTGATGGAGTGGCAGCGGTACAGGAATACATTAACGTTTGTTGTAAGAATAACATCACGTGTGCCATTTTAAAGCTAGACTTTTAGAAGGCGTTTGACTCAATTGATTGGGACTTCATATGTGAACTAAGTCTTGCTAGAGGCTTTAGTGTAAGATGGACCAACTGGATCTTATTATTGTTAAGATCTGGTTGCTCAAATATAGTTGTTAACGGGATAGTGGGAAAGAAGATCCAATCTAAGAGGGGTCTTAGACAAGGAGACCCCTTATCGCCTTTTCTGTTTAATTTAGTGGTTGATGTCTTCTCTAGAATTATTAAAAGAGCGGGTAGACTAGGGTTTCTTGGTAGTGTTGGGAATGAGGAATTTAATAATGAATTATCTATTCTTCAATTTGCAGATGATACATTATTATTCTCTTCCCACTTGCCTAAGCACATAATTACTCTTAAGTTTATACTATACTGTTTTGAAATGTTATCTGGACTTAGGATTAATTTTGATAAAAGTGCGGTTATGGTCTTTAACGATGCTAATAAGGTGGAGACATTGGTAGCTAATACCTTAAACTGCTCCATTATGAAATTTCCTTTTGATTACTTAGGGTTTAAGATTAGACCTTCGAAGCTTAAAAAAGAATATTGGATAGTGATCATTGATAAGATTAATAATAGACTACTTAGTTGGAATAACAGATTCCTGTCGAGAGCAGGTAGATTAGTTTTAGTCAATTCGGTGCTATCGGCTATTCCTTCATACTGGATTGTTGTACATCGATTTCCATTATGGGTCATAGAGAGAATTGATATAGTTAGACGTAACTTTCTTTGGAATGGTGCTTCTTTGGGTAGAGTTCACAAATGTTTAGTTAATTGGGACATGTGTTGTAAGCCTAAAAAAGACGGGGGTTTGGGTATTTTAAATTTATATAATTTTAATTCATCCATGCTTGCCAAATGGTTATGGAAATTTAGAAGTCCTGCCGTAACGGCATCGTGGAAGTCCATTGTAGTTAAATCTTATTATTCTAGAGGGGAGTTTATTATTGGGAATAGTGGTGTATGGGAAAATAGACTATCACACTTTTGGAAATCTGTCTTGAATTGTTTTCTCTTTTTCAAAATAGGTTGCAAAGTAATAGTTCACTCAGGGAACCTTACTTATTTTTGGCATGATCCTTGGATTTCTAGTGTGCCACTAAAAATTGAATTCAATAAGCTTTATGATAATTGTAATTTTAAGAATGCATTTATTATAGATGTTTATAGGGTGGATCTAAACCCTCCGTGGGTTTTCTCTTTTGATAACATTTTAGAAGTAGATTTGTTAAGACAATTAGCACTACTTAAAGCAAAGTTAGATATGTACAACTTGGATGAGTATGGGGATTCTCTAAGTTGGAGTTTAGATAAGAAACTAGTTTATACGGTTAACTCTATGTATAATTTTATTAACTTTTCTGGAGTTTCCACATATCCTTTTAAATTCTTATGGAAGTCAAATGCTCCCCCCAAAGCTAAGTTTCTTATGTGGTTGATCATTCATAAGAAACTTAATACGATTGAGCATTTGAAAAGAAAGAATATCATATTTGATAGCAAATGTTGTTTTTGTTATATTGGTGAGGAGCACGTTAAGCATTTATTTTTCTCTTGTTATTTCACATTTTCAATTTTTAACATGATTCTGAAATTTTTTACATTTGATGGTTTTAATGTTATAAATGATTGTGCAGATTATTGGAATTGCATTAGATTAAGGTTTAATACTAGGCAGAGATATATATTGGATTCCTTAGTAGTAATTTCATGTTGGTTTATTTGGTTAGAAAGAAACCAGAGATTATTTCATACTAAGTCTGACTCCGTTGATAATTTAATCATCAGTATTGTAAAATTTAGTCTGGACTGGATGTCTAATTCACATTATAAGCTTTTTGGTAATTTACGATTTGACTGTTTTTTGTTTAAGGTTAGATCAAATCTGGGCCTGTTTATTAGATTTACTAGATATTTCAGATATAATAGATTTCGTCTCTGTTGATATTTGGTACTTGTTAGCACTTTTCCTATATGTTATTCTGCTTTCTTCTCCTTTTTATGGTATATATGATTATATACTTATACATATATACATGTTAATATACATATAAGTATAATTATTTATACAAATATGTATATTTACACATACATATATATGTATAGGTATATACTCATATATACATGTTTGTTACTGATAGTTTTCTTTAGTATTTCAGGTTACAGGTCATGGACTTAGCTGGGGAGCTTATGGGATTGCTGTCTGGATTGGGATTTATTGCTTGTTTAGTCATATATGTATTTAGTGTTGGAGTGTTGTGGTTTTAGGGGTATGATTAACCTCATTGTCTATTTTTTTAGATTGCCATATGTAAGGAAATAGATATACTCAATATCGGGTGGTGGCCTTGCCGGAACTCGATATTGAAGTATGATGGGTGGTGGCCTTGCCGGAACTCATCTATCTATTATCCTCTACTTTCTTTTGGCAATCTTGTTTGAGGCTGTGATTGGATATTGTATCTTGTTCATTTTTCCCTATATATATATATATATGTGTGTGTGTGTGTGTGTGCTCTCTTGCTATTGGAGGATCACACATTATTGTTTTCAAAAAAAAGGATATAACTGTGTTTTGAATCAAATAAGTCGACCGCTTTAACTGGGATTAATAATGAAATTAGTTTAGTGTTGAATAAATCTAGTGAAACCGTTTAACGAGTATTTGTTAATTTAAATAAGATTTTAAATAGGGAAATTATTATTTATTTTAGTCAATTAAGAATTCAACTACTTTTACAGTAATTAGTGATGAAGTAAATTATTAATTTAATTGTCAATAATTTAAGAGATTTCTTTTTAAATGAAATCCATTTAAGCAAGAAATCAGAGTTTGAAACGGAGTCGAGGTGAAATTGAAAAGAGTTTATGATTGGATTTTTATGGTGAAGCTCAGATTTTTATAATAAAGTTATAAAAGAGAATTTGAGTGGATGCGATAGATTAAATAAATGTTTTATTTAATATTTGAACTAAGCAAAGCCAAATTGAAAATAAAGAGGGTTTTATATTAAACCGAGTTGGGTAAATACGGTTTATTAAAGGGCGTGAAGCTAAAACGTGGATTTTAAGTTGACGATAATTAATAATGAGATTAAGTGAAATGAATGGGATTGAAATGAGATTTTCAAAGCAAGAAATGGTTGAAGGGAAAATTATGGATCGGTAGGAGTTAAGTAATGGAAATAAAAAGGATTTGCGAATATAAATTAATATTTCCAATGTAAAGGAAATCAAAGGAGATTTCAAAAAAAAAGGAATCTAAGAAACAAGTTGAATGGTTTATTCAAAAGAGAATAAAGGCTAGTTGTTATTTCCCAGTAATGAAAATCAAAGAGATTTCGTAACGATATTTTCACGAGGAATTTGACTGAACTCAAATATTTGGGAAAAAAATATGTGAATTAATGTTAAAGTGCTTAAAAATGGTTTTGCGAATTTCTTATAGTGAAATAAGAAATAAATACCGTGTATTAAGATATTAAAAGATTAAGGAATTTTAATTAGATTTAATTAAAAAGGCCAAGTAATGCTAAATACTGAACCAGTAAATCTATTTTATTTGTATGGTTGAATGATTGTTTATTTAATAGTTAAATAACCAACTATCAAATCTGACCTACACGATTGTTGGTACAGAAAGACCGGGATCGAATTATATTCGAAAACCATTCTGATCCGTAAATACGAATTGGAGAAGATATCTGATGTTGATCAAGACGAAACAATTGAAGACCATAGACCTTCAAAAAACGAAAGGATTACTTTTATCTTTGGTCAACTCCTATATTTTTCAAAGTCTACTATATATTAATTTAAGCTATATTTTACAACCAGAGATATATTGTGGTTCTGTCATAGTTGAAATCTAAGGATTTGCATGGACTACTCACTACTGATCTATAGGGTGATTCCTATGATGTGGTAGGAGGGTGCCTTCGGTTCATCCTGTTCCTGGATGGCTTTTATGGACAGATGTCTGACAGGGTATTTCTTAATAATCACGTACGTTGGTTTTTATAAACGTATCTTTGTAGTGGCAGAGAAGGCACCTTGTCTTAGCATAAACACCCAGAGTATTTTTGTAGACGTCAATTAGTGATTTGGTGGATTTGACAGTGTGGCATTCAAAGTGATTGTGGTGTTCTTAAAAAGTTAATTTTAACCTCAAGCCTCATCAACCGGGAAATGACAAAAATCGGGCAGGCAGCAAGGCTATGTGGGTCGCTCCCATTAGGATGTATAATCACCTATCTAGAGAAATTCCTTTTCCTTCTTTAATCTATGGATGTTGTCCCTTCAGGGAAACGGTGGTTTGAGCCCAACCGTTGGTGATATACATTCGATACACTCAAGCGAAATGAGTGGTTGGTCATGTGTGGGCCGGGTTGTAAGACGTTCTTGTTGAACCCACTGTATTCCCCTCTAGTGATACACTATCGGAAGGTGGTTCCATACCTTGTCATAGTTGGAAATCCAGTCTCCAATAAGAGCCCGTCGTTTTGATTGTATACTATATATGTGGAGCGTGAGATGCAAGCATTCCGCAAGATTGCTATTTACTTGTATTTAGACATTATTATAATATCAGAGAAATATATGATTTCAAAAATGTTTTGGGTTATCGTAAGGTAAAAACCGTCTGTATTTATGTGTGGATTTTGTCTTACGATTATCCTTTTCTTTCGAAAAGATTTTGAACTTTAAAATCAAGTTGGATGACCCCTTTAAACTTTGTGTGTTTTACTCACTCTGGTTAACCAAACTGATCCGGCGTTTGTAATGCTCGGTTTTTCCCGGGTTGTACAGGGTTAGGTGGATGCAATGAAATTTCAAGGAGACATGCTGGAGAAGATCAGACGTATGATATATATTTATTCCTTTGTGCATTGTATATGAGGACAGATTATTATTATTGTCCAGATGTGTTGATGTACTCCGATGAATATAAGTATTTATTTCAAAACTCTCAATAAAAGTTTATTATATTTTATTCCGATGTAATGTGAGACATTGTGTTGTGTTTGGTTAGTTCTTCGTGTTCTTCTATTCTAATATTTCTTTCTTTCTTATCTCACGCTCTAATTTCCTTTTATAAACGGTCTGGTGTTTTCGGTGTCTGGAAGGTCGGCATGAAATAAGGTATTTATGTCAATTTTTGGGGCCGAAAATCTTTGGTCATTATAGTAGTCCTTCTCATGAACTCTTAGCTGTCTACCCCCATAACATACTACCTTTCCCTCTTGCATCAGAAACGCACCAAGCCTTGTACCACACGCATCAGTGTATATTGTAAACACTTTGTTCCCATCGCACAAGGTCAACACTAGGGCTGTTATCAGAGCCCTCTTCAATTGTTGGAAAGCAACATCACAATCTATATCCCACGATAACGTCAAATTCTTCTTTGTCAGCCTGGTTAGTGGGGCTGATATCTTTGCAAAGTCCTTAATGAATTTCCTATAATAGCTTGAAAATCCAAGAAAGCTTCTCACCTCCGTTTTATTCTTTGAGATTTTTCAATCTTGAATGGAAATTACCTTCGTGGGATCTATTGTTATCCTATCTTTAGAAAACACATGCCCTGGAAATTTCACCTCTTTTCTCCAAAATGGCATTTGGAGAATTTTGCCTTAAGCTAGTGCGCATGGAGAGTTTTCAAAACCTCCCTTATATGTAAGGCATGCTCTTCCTCTCTTTTTTGAGAAAATTAAGATGTCATCAATAAAGACCACAATAAATTTATTTAGAAACTCCCGAAACACTCTACTCATCAGATCAACAAAATAGGCGGGTGCATTCGTCAACCCAAAAGGCATCACGAGCTATTCAAAGAAACCATCTGGAGTCCTAAAAGCGGTCTTGTCTATATTGTCCTCGGCCACCCTCAGCTGATGAAACCCCGTGGCCAAGTCTAACTGAGAGAAAACTGATGCACCAACAAGCTGATCAAATAGATCATCTATCCTCGAAAGTGGATGCATGTTCTTCTTAGTGAGTTTATTCAACTCCCTATAGTCCACACATAAGCGAAGTGAACCATCTGCTTTAGTTGTGAATACCACCGGAGCACCCCATTCAGATATGCTTCGCCTAATAAACCCTTTCTCAAGTAGCTCCCCTATTTGCTTGCTAAGCTCCCTCCTTTCTCTTAGAGCCATATGGCGCACAGGCAATGCAACTGGCTTTGCATTGTCTACCAAGTATATACGAAAATCAATCTCGTGCCTCGGAGGTAATCCCCGAACCCCATCAAAAATAGCATAATACTCACGGACTACGGGTAAATATAGCAGATCATCGATAGATGCATCAAGTGACTCTAGGAAACTAAGCATGACAGACCCCTTTGGGTCACAAGAAATCTCGTGGATCCTCCAGTGGCAAGTCAAAAGTCTAACAACCCTCCTCTCACAATCCAGAATGGCACCATACATGGCTAGCCAATCCATCCTTAGAATCAAGCCATAGCCCATAAAACCGAGCACATATGCGTCACACTCAAATTCGATGCCTAACACAGATATTCTCAAACCCCGACAAATCATGGAAAAATGAGTCGTACCCTTAATGGGGTTTGAGACAACAATAGGATCTACTACCTTACTAGTAAGGTGCAGAGACTCAACCACAGAATCAGATATAAACGAATATGAAGCGCCCGAATCAAAAAGAGTTCTAACTGGATGATTGGAAAGAGAAATCAAACCTTCAACAGAAACTTTTCTACCTCTATCTGGAGCACTGGTCGCGAAAGCATGCACCTGCCCTCTAGAGGCGCCTGCCCTTTGACCTTGTCCTTGCTTCTTCTGGCACTCCTTAGAAATGTGTCCGACCTCTCCACAACTGAAGCGAGCATTCTTCCTTCTCTTGCAGTCCTTGATCAAATGACCCTTACATCCATAATTATGGTACTTCCCCTTATCCTTAGCCTTGTCGTTCTTTCTGCCCTTCTTTTGTTGTTGTTGTCGTTGTCCCTTCTTGGGCCATACTTTCTTGTTTTGTGTTACCTCCACATTAGCTTCTTTCTTTTCAGCTTTATCTTCCTCATGCATTAATGTCATATCAATGAGCCTTTAAAAAGTTTCTCCCATCGTAATATGGGACATAGCTAACCCATGGAGGGGTTCATTCAGTCCTTTAGAAAACCACAAAGCTTTCTTATGCGAAGTATCCACTAGCTCCAACCCAAACCTTGCCAGTTGATTGAATTTGTTAACATACTCTTTGACCATCATGCCTCCTTGCTTGAGGCCAGAAACCTTTCCATTTGCATGATTTTCTCAGCTTGAGAAAGAAACTTCATTTCAAACTCTAGCGAAAATCATCCCAAGTCTCCACTTGACGCCCTGCTTGCATCACTTCCCACCAAAATGAAGCCTCATCTTTCATCAGCCAAGTGGCTAACTAAATGTAACACCACGCGTTTTTAATATAATTAAAAATAAGATATATGCGTAGATAGGTTAATAATGGTGATGTACAATGAAAATTAATCAATACATGAAAGAAAAGGAAAGATTAGTTAAATAAAGTGTGTGTAACGGAGAAGATAATAAAGTACGGATAATTAATTCAAATATTAGGAATTAAGTAAAATGGGCATAACCATTGCATTCGTCTCGAAATTTTACATGGAATAGAGTCCAAGTTTTCAAAAATCGAACTTCGTATGGAGTTATGGCCTTTAGAAGAATCAGAAAAATTCAAAACAGTTTGAAATTCGATCCAGGCAGCTGGATGGGAAAATTTCCGCCCATTAACCAGACAGGTCGACCTTAGTGTCGACCTCCATCAAAGGAGGTCGACCTTAGTGTCGACCTCCCTTAAGGGAGGTCGACCTGGGGGTCGACCTGCCCCTAGATCTGGGCAGTTTTGCCCTGTGACGTGTTCTGCTGTGTTTGTGCAATTCTGATGGCTTCTGGGCTGATCTAATGGTCCTAAAACACTCTCTACACCTATAAATACATCCCTAACCTAACCCTAATTCATTATAATTCTCTATGATGCCTCCATGCCACCAAACTTCAACCAAACATAGCCGCCGCCCCTAAACTCTAAATTTATTTGCAAGTTTTTCATCTGCTTTGGAGTTTAATCAAATCAAATTAGAAGTTCTTCATCAACAATTCATGCTCTTCACCAACAATCAAATAAGAGGGTTAAATCAACATTTCTACATCAACAAAAAATCATTTGTTTCTCCAATCCAATCAATGTGAGTGGATTTTAAATTATATTTGTTGTATAATGTTATTAATATCGTTCGCCATTCCCCATGTATACATATAATGAATATGATGTTAATTCAATAAGAATAGTTATTTTATTTATGCCTACGTTGAATTCTCTCCTTTTTATTCTTTCCCTTTTTTTATTTTTATAGCTAGGCTATCTCGAGCCTATGCCTATCATGGATATATGCGTTTTAAACGTGAATGAGAAATTAAGAAGGGAAATGGGTTGTTTGGGCATAATATGGATTGGAAGTATTGATGTATAATTTGAAATTGAATTATGGGTATGACTATACTGAAACGTTGAATTTGTGTAGATTTGCATAATTAAATTAGATATGGAATTTGTATAATTTAGTACGATTGGCATGTAATTGGATAACATGTGATGTGAAATTTATCTGTAATTTTGGAAGATAAGTATAAAAGATGAATTAAATTATATGTATGAATGTGGAACTGGGTAATATGCAAATTTGGTATGAATAAATATATGGTTTGGACAATTAATTATAATGTGGAATAGGCATGAATATGATTATAAGTGGATTTGGAATATACTACTTAAAATGTGTGTAATTTGGGGTATAAACATGAAATTGACACTATTGGCATAACTTGAACATGAACATATTTGTGAATTTTGTAATTGGCATACGACACCTAGAATTGACATGAACTGTTAATTAGCTAAAGATGAAACATGGCTAACTCGAGGTTAGACTGATTTTGTGGTGTAAGACTGCCCGGAACCGCCCGGCACATCCAGCGACCGCAAGCAATAGGGTCTAATGTGAGAAGTTAGTCGTAACGTGCTTGAACCTGAGGTTAGACTGAGTTGTGGTCTAAGCCTGCCCAGAACCGACCGGCACTTCCAGCAACCGCAACAATAGGTCTAATGTGAGAGGTTGGTGCATTAATAATCAATTAATGCTAATGACACATGCTAAGTATGGTAGGGTTAACAACACTTAACCAATATGTCATGATATGTGGGAGGGTTAAGTTAACATGAATGAATAGACAACACTTAACCAATATAACATGTGAATGGATAAGTGGATGGGGTTAAGTCAACTTGGATAAACTTAACCAACATAGAGATGGGGAATGTTAACAACCTATTATAAACCAAAGTTGCGGTAATGTAAAGATTGAATAATAGGTAGACCAAGTGAAGGTTATGACTTAAGATATAATACAAGATTTGAAGGGTGGAACAACTTATACCATAAAATAAGTTAATCTAAGCTGAAAATGTATAAAAGTACCCATGCGCTATCGTTTGATAAAAAAGAACATAAGTCGTGCTTGAATTCATTGACAAACCTTAGTTAATGAAAACTAAGTAAACAAACCTTAGTTAATGAGAACTAAGTAACCAAACCTTAGTTAAAGAAGAACTAAGTAAACAAACCTTAGTTAATGAGAACTAAGTAACCAAACCTTAGTTAAAGAAGAACTAAGTAAACAAACCTTAGTTAATGAGAACTAAGTAACCAAACCTTAGTTAACGAGAACTAAGTAACAAACCTTAGTTAAAAGAAACTAAGTAATAAACCTTAGTTAGAGGAAACTAAGTATTAAACAAATAAGTTGGATATAAATTGTAAAGTGATAATGTGTAGTCTATTAAAGAAGATGACATAAGTTATATGAATAACATAACAAGAGATTGGTTGAGTTGAGTAATTCTCTGTCTGATGTTGATCTCGGTCTTCAGGATTGACACTTAGGTCATTATTCTCTTACTAATGTAAATATGAACGATAAAGAGAACCTGTCAGTAAATCTTAGTTAAGGGAACTAAGTAGACAATGATTAAGAGAACTAAGTATTAAACCTTAATTAAGAAGACGAACGATTAAGAAAACCAAGTAGTAAACCTTAGTTAAGAGAACTAAGTATCAAACCTTAGTTAAGAGAACTAAGTACTAAACCCTAGTTAAGAGAACTAAGTAAACAAAGCGCTTGAACCAGTCCAGATATTGTATGAATAACTAAACATGGTAGATCATCACTAAGTCGTAGAATATGCGGAGGAGCGAACGTCCATCTAGAAACTCTTGTAGGCTCCAACGGACTGGGATATGAAGCACGCCGCTTTAGGGGACATGTATTAGGGTACTCTTGGTATCCCTCTGTGAGAATGCAGATGATCCACCTAGGCACACAGAGGTTAGGTCTGCACGGTTACGAACCAAGAGTATGCCTTGGTTGCAATAAGTAGAAGGCAACCTAAAGACTAGGATGGACCAGCGTGAGTCGGCGAGACCATTTAGTGCCCTGTGATTGCAACTCGTCGTCTACTCACCATCTCCAGTCAGTACAAAAAGCGGAAAGGCAGAGAACTCCAAAAGACCATATACTTGCTATCTAGTTATGGGTGAGGTAAGGCCAATAGGGAAGGGCATAGAGGGCCAGGCAGTTGTGCCAGGGAAAGTTCTCATTCTCGATTTTCATGGGTGCATTTCGTTTGTAAGTTGAGGGAGGGGTCTAGTGGGACCATAGCCACTATAAAGGCAGACCTTAGCATCTGCATCGGCAGATATCTTAAAGCTCCCGACCGAGTTCCGTGTTTCTTGATTAGCCCTGCCACGGGACTCGGGTTCGCACATATAGAGAACATGTGCAAGTAGACAGTAAGTACGATTGACGATACGTACGTGGGAAAAAGTCTAGATACATACACATCACTCTGGGTGGTGTATCGTAGACTAGGGGGCATTACTCGATGACAGAACCTAGTCGAACCTAGGGTGGCAGTCCAAACGCTTACGTAATATAGTAATGAAAGTTATATGCAGACGTAACGTTGGTATACGCATACATATATATACATGAGACTCTGTACGACATGTGGCATTGGATAAGGGACTGCATACATACAGAGGAGACCGTGTGAGTGGGATATACCTTAGTCGGGGGTAGCTACATATACACTATATTAGGTTGATCTACTAGGGAGTAGATGGGTGCGACGTGAGTACATGCCATAAGGGCTATCAACACAAATAACCTAATAAACAAGAAAATGCAATAGACTGGTATATGTAGGATTATTCAACATTTGTAGTTTAAACCCATTCACACAGAACTTATGTTCTGACCCCCTCCTCATTACATAGCAGGTTAGGTAGTGACAGGGATATGATAGCTTGGGATACTGGTTACGCAGTATGTTTAATAAGGTAAAGCTATATTTTAATTTCAACATATTTTATTCCTTCTGCTGTGAGATGCTTTACGAGTTCTGACATGTTTCTTTATCTCTGTCTTTTCTGCAGGATACCAGAGCAAAACAGCTTGGGTCTCAATGGATTAGAATTTTGGAGAAAAAAAAATCGGTCCGTCGGAACCCGGGTTGTTACACTGAATCTTCCTACGATCGTCAACTTCGAAAATTCCAAATAAATCCTCCGTCTCTTTAAGCCAATTCCTTGCCTCTATGAAATTTTCGGTTCCTTGGAATGGCTTTCCACTCATAGCATAGAAATCTTTGCAGATCTTAGAGAAATTACCTACTTATGGAGGAGTAGGAGGAGGAAGAGGAACAGCGGGTGCAACTGGGGGAGGAACGTCTGCTTGACCACCGGCGGGCGTCGTGGCCTCTAGATACCGATAGAACAAACCTGGTATCATAACGCCCTCAGGAATATTAAGTTCCCCAGACATGCTGAAAAGAAAAGGAAAAGGGATTCAAACAAAGAATCGGAAGATGTTACATATGGCTTTGGGGAATATGTTTTTCAAAACAGACTTTTCTTTTGAAAATGCTTTCTTTTAAAACCTTTTTGAAAACAATTTTCAAAATCTTTTATCCGATTTGGTAACCTTCAGCTCTGATACCAAGTGTGACACCCCACGTTTGTTAATGTCACCCATTAAGAGAATGCATTAAGTTTCGTGAAGCGTTATAGGTAAACAAAAACATAAACATTACAAGATAGATGTAAAATAGCAGTGGAATTTAAAACTTTTATTAAGCAGAAAACATCGTGGTTCAAAACATGGTTACATCATATGTCTGAAATACATAAAACCCAGTACATCATTAAAATTTCTGCCTTGTACTTAAAACATCAGAGTACAATAATAAAAGAAGCATAATCCCCAAAACATAGCCATAGTAGAGAGATATGAAATCAAGTCGTACATCCAAAACAGCTCCAAGCAAGATGAAAGCAAAGTCCTGATCAAGCTTGAGTATTCCCACCCAGATAACCTGGGGGGCTCAGGCGAAACAAAAGAGAAAGAAGAGTAAACAAAATAGGTCAGACATAAAGTCTGGCAAGTCCTGTTAGTTTTAGCATATAAATAAGTAAAAGTGTCAGGACAGGCATATAAAGTGGATAAGAGAGATAACACCATAAAAGGCAGGTATGACAAGGTAGACAGGATAATCATGATAGAGTATATTGCGCTTCTATAGTACTTTCCCTTTCTCTACACCAATACTAGTATAACCAGAATAAGATGATCCCAACAACTATAAGATGGTAGACTTAGGCATACTTCTAGTGAGAGGTTTAACCTCATACAATCAACATGTAGCCCAACATACCGGAGTTACCCAAAGGATAATAACGGGCTCCTAAACATACCAGAGTCTAGATGTACCCTAATTACTACCCCAATCGATCGGCTCCTTACTCCGTAGATACGATGTGTGTAACAACCCGGAATTTCAGAACCAATTTAAAAATTATATTTTAGTTATTTTAATGGATTTTGAATATTTAAAATGATTTATTTTAAATAATAACGACTAAAAAATTATTTTAAATCGAAGTTAGAATGTAATAATTTAATTTAATTATAAAAGGAGTTTGAAATGGCGCAGTAGTTTGAAAACTCGATTTCAAATTTCAAACGAATGTATAGGATTCAAAATAAATCGGATTTCAGGAAAACAAGAAATATTTGAATTTTTTTAATTATATCTTTCTAACGAATGTGAAAAATTCATAATTCATAACGGAAATAAAAAGCTATGTCAAGTTTAAAATTCAAAATAGTCGCTATGGAAATTATATATATTTTAATATAAAATATAGCCCTTAAAATAACCAGTTTGCAAACGACCTTCGTTTTCGAAGAAACCACTTTTGTTGGAACTGGAATGTCTAATTGTTGATAGATTCAAATTTTCATAATTTTTGGAATTAATATGTGAGCGTGGTAAATTAGAACGTGTTTGATCAATTTCTGTTGAATTAGATCAACCATTAAAAAGACCATTTTTCAAACGGTCTCCAAATTCAACAAAATTAATTTTGTTAGGACCGTATCATCAAAACATAGCTAAATTTATTTTTCGGGAATTTTTGGATTCAGTATGTGGCCCCGGTAAATTAAAATGTACGTTCAAATTTAATATTGAATGTTTTATATTTCAATTTAAGGAAAAACAGACTGAAACAGTCAAATGGGCTTACGAAACATAGTCCACTGTGTTCGGAATGGTGGTATTTAGCTAAGAGCGACAGTCGTTGGGCTTGATTTGGAGCTAGTATGGATTAATGGGCTTTTTTGAAATTAGAGAATTAAATAATTAAATTATAAATAACCCAAAAATTAGAAACCCTAGCCCCATCTCCTTTACAGCCGCCATCTACAATTCAAGGGTTAGAAATGGCCTATTTTAATCCTATAAAATCTCTCAATCCAATAAATAATTTCAAAAACTATAAACATGAAATCGAAGAGAAATTTCTGCTCTTCGGATCTGTACGGATGTAATGAATTATTATGAAACGCAGAAGTCGATATTCCTTCTCAAAGTTGCCACCTTCGAGGCACTTTCTAGCGATGAACTGAGCATCGAGCTAGCGGCGGTGCCTGCGGATGAAAGGCAATGCGACGGGCTTTGGAGCGGCAGGTCCTGATTGGTGGCAGAGGGCCCCACGTGGCAGCGGCGGCGGGTTACACAAGTTGAACGATGGGTTTATCGTTCTAAAGAAGAAGAACAAAGGAGCAACTGCTATATTCTCCACTAATCAATTTAATTAGTTTAATTATTAATTAATTAATTAAGTAACAAATGTATTAAATAGTATAACTTTTTCATACAAAAACGAAATCGAATGATTTCAGAAGCGTTGGATTCGCAACGAAAAATTCTACATTTCAGAACTGATTGGGAGGCACCAAAGATTATTGACATAATTAAACATCTGTTTGATTTTATTAAAACAAGCGTTAAATAAAAGATTTATGAAACTGATCTAGGTGAGAACTCCTCACTAAAAACTCTGCACAGTTATTTATTTATTTCCATAACTAAAAAATATATAGAATTTCCAATGTAAATTTGTATCAGTTTAATCGTTATAAATTGTATACGGTGCCTGTTAGTTCACATTCACTATTGTTTGAAAACCATGGATGACTTCATTGACTGTTTTTGCGTGTGATTAAAATGTTTAACATATTAAAAATAATGTTAACATTAATGTGGTAGTTGAAATTAAATTATAAATATCCATTTATAATTTACACAGTGAGATCTCTAATTTAAAATTAAAATTAATTATGATTGCGATTTGAAATTTATATATATTCGCTGTAATAAAATTCATATATGTGTCTTATGAAATTGAAATGTATTGATTGTGGTTGCGATGAATTGATTGGATTGAATTGTATAGCGAAAATAAAATGTTGCATAAAATTTGTTTATACAATAAAAATCATATTTTTATTGTATATTTGTAGATAAAATGTTCATGTTGAATAAAATTTGTTTATACAATCATATTTTTATTGTATATTTGTAGATAAAAAGTTCATATTGGATTAAAATTTGTTTATACAATAAAAATCATATTTTTATTGTATATATGTAGATAAAATGTTTATGTTGGATAAAATATGTTATACAATAAAAATCATATTTTTATTGTAAGTTTGAAAAGAAAATGTTTATACAATAAAAATCACCTTTTTATTGTATGTATGAATAAAAAAATATTCATCGTTTGAAAAGAAAATGTTTATACAATAAAAATCATCTTTTTATTGTATGTATGAGTAAAACAAAATATTCATCGTTTGAAAAGAAAATGTTTATACAATAAAAATCACCTTTTTATTGTATGTATGAATAAAATAAAATATTCATCGTTTGAAAAGAAAATGTTCATATAATAAAAATCGCCTTTATTGTATGTATGAATAAAACAAAATAATCATCATTGTAAAAGAAAATGTTTATGCAGTAAAAATCACCTTTTTATTGTATGTATTAATAAAACAAAATATTCATCGTTTGAAAAGAAAATTTTTATACAATAAAAATCACTTTTTTATTGTATGTATGAATAAAAAAAATATTCATCGTTTGAAAAGAAAATGTTTATACAATAAAAATCACCTTTTTATTGTATGTATGAATAAAACAAAATATTCGTCGTTTGAAAAGAAAATTTTTATACAATAAAAATCACCTTTTTATTGTATGTAGGAATAAAACAAAATATTCATCGTTTGAAAAAAAATGTTTATGCAATAAAAATCACCTTTTTATCGTATGTATGAATAAAACAAAATATTCATCGTTTGAAAAGAAAATGTTTATCCAATAAAAATCACCTTTTTATCGTATGTATGAATAAAACAAAATATTCATCGTTTGAAAAGAAAATGTTTACACAATAAAAATCACTGTTTTATTGTATGTATGAATAAAACAAAATATTCATCGTTTGAAAAGAAAATGTTTATACAATAAAAATCACCTTTTTATTGTATGTATGAATAAAACAAAATATTCATCGTTTGAAAAGAAAATGTTTGTACAATAAAAATCACCTTTTTATTGTATGTATGAATAAACAAAATATTCATCATTTGAAAAGAAAATGTTTATACAATAAAAATCACCTTTTCATTGTATGTATGAATAAACAATATATTCATTGTTCTCAATAAAATATGTTAACATTAAAAATTACATCTATATTGTATTATTGATTCATTAAAAAAGAATTACATGTCAAAATAGGATTTGCTCATTACAAATGTTACTTTTAACTTGTTTATTTAGATAAAAAAGAATTACATGTCAAAATAGGTTTTGTTCATTAAAAATATTACTTATAACATGTTTATTTAGATAAAAAGAATTACATGTCAAAAAAGGTTTGTTCATTAAAAATGTTACTTATAACATGTTTATTTAGATAAAAAAAATTACATGTCAAAATAGGTTTCATTCATTAAAAATGTTTCTTTTAACATGTTTATTTAGATAAAAAGAATTACATGTCAAAATAGGTTTTGTTCATTAAAAATGTTACTAATTTTAACATGTTTATTTAGATAAAAAGAATTACATGTCAAAATAGGTTTGGTAACGTCCCGCCTTTTTGACCGCATCAAATTGGAAATTAAACCAATTAAATCATTCAACTCGACGGACCGTTATTTAGCTTACAGAGTTTAAAACAGAATCAACACAAAAATACAGAATACATAATAACACAGTATTGAACAGTGGGATAAAACTTTCATTTATAATCAGAATTTTTGAATACAAAACTTTTCTATATATAGCGGAATGAAAATACAGTTTGAATACAAAAAAATATTTACTGGTTTAGAATCTTCAGAGTGCGCTGTCTTTGGAACCCCCAGCTTTGTCAATCTTCGAATTCTAAGCTGTAATCTTTAAATCTGTAATGCTCTCGGGTCTGACCTGAGCGTTCCATGCAAAAACATAAATCACTCGAGTCAAGATTAATCATAGTTCAAGTAAAATAATTTCAATATAAACTGAAATAAATAGTTAATCCTATACTTCACTAAATTTCGAGCACATCGAACTCACGAGAACTGCCGGAAAATATCATAGCAACTTGGGACGGAAACAAATCGAAACAACATATAGGTTATATATATACATACGTACCTGATGACATATATATACACATAAAGGGGTAAATATATACACATGTGTACAATGGGTACGTAAATATCCGAGTATCCAGTATAATATCTGTATATATCAATTTTTATTTTAGGGACAAACAATTACGGAAGTTTGCACGTACACACGTGTACAGGTACACGTGTGTACAACCTCAACATCCCAAAAATCACAAGTGTATCGATGATCATAAAGTGTGCGCTAATTTTGTGGCAACTTCATGGATTACAATATAGCAAAGGAAAACATTCCATAAACTTCAACTATGATCAAGAAAATTGGGACCCAAAAGGAAAAGCGATTTTTCTTGTATCTTGGAAAGAATTTTTTTTAAAAAATAATAATATTTGTAAACCAACTTGTACACAAAGAATCCCTTTCTTTTTCAATGCTAACTGATTATGAAACCAGATAAAAGAGACCATGTAACCATGTGCAACTATAATAGTGAAGTACCTTATATATTTTGATAGCTAGTTACAAACAAAATGGTGTGAATGCTCTTTGAGTAATATACAATTATTGTCACCAACACTGGCTTAAGTTATTACTTCTTCAAGCTATCAAGGCCTAATTAACCTCTCTAGTTGACCTGTAAAGCAATATGGCTTTCTAGATATGAACCTTTTTAGTGCATAGTCCCATATTTATTCTTATACTTGTCTGTTAAAGTATCCTAATAATATATGTCTTAAACATACTCATTAACATTGTTATGTGCAGAGACACCTAACTAAATGTGTACTTCACGGCATGGTATTTTCCTATAAGAAAGTAAAGGCTGCTTATAATATTGAACATGACCAAATATTGAATGCAACAAGTAACAACATAAAACTGCAACTACACAAGCATGACAATAGGTTCAGGCGCCTGCAGTGGCAAGCAAATAATGCAACCGAAGGCAAATCAGGTGGCATGAAAATGCATAACGTGACAAACAACCATAGTATAGCATGTCAGGTGAAGTCTGAAATCAAGTCAGTACGTACAGACTTGGGTTTAAGCAAAATATCATGGCCAGTAAACCTTATGGCTTGATGGGAAGTTAAGTCAAAAACTTCTGAACCTATATACTAATATTGGATTTGATTTAGAAAGGAATAATACGTTCCGTACATAATACAATCTATACATAAACTTTTTATTTATGGCTTATAATAACCCAAACTAAATATTTGTAACGACAAACAACGTAAGCCTGGTTTCAAATGTTAATGCAAAACAAAATTCAACAACATTCATGCAACTCGTTGTAGGAGTAGCTGAAATTTCCATCTGACAATGAAATTCAAGTTAACTAAAAGTTACATTAATATAATTAACAAATCAACTTGCTTTTAACAATAGTCTTAAAAAGAGACAGGACCAGTATGGTCCTATGTTCAGATGTCCTTAGTATATCAGTTTGATAAATAATTTCCATCAAAATGCAACATTTATGTGGCATATGTGGACATGTGTGTTTTGATTATCATATGGGTCTGATAGCACTTGCGCTCACCATTAAAAACATCATAATTATTTTCAAAAGTTGGGGAAACTAATAAGGTTAATTAAAGTTCCTAAAGACTCATTACAACTAAACAATTCTTTCACCCGCTCCAAAATAATAGAACCTGAACTAAATGCAATGCAGACCATCAAATGAACTACAAAATCAAAGAACAACTGAAATACAATGCTCTACAAAGTAGAAGAGTCGATGCAACTAAAAGAGAGTAAAGTAAACAACCATATGCAATGCAGCCCCCATGTGTTAAGGCCAAAGAGATAGATCCTAGTCCATATGGCCAAACAAATGATCCAATATGAGTGGCAAAGCATGGTGGTCTATAACCAATGCACTGCAGGTTGTAAGACAAGAATACAATTCATTATGTCTAATTTTAACATTTCAGGTACATCCTCAAAACTCTCACATAGATGTATGAAATCTACATGTATATACATATGCTGCCTCAAACATATGTGAATATGTATTCGCATACCCAACATTCATGACCAAAAGAAAACATATATAAGACCAAGCCAACATATAAAAGAAAACATATATGAGTATGAGTTCGCATTCCAGGGTCTTACACCTATCAAGGGGCATGGCAGCAATTCCAACCCAACAAGATGTCCAACATGACAGATGAAAACATATACATTTAATAAACAGGTGCAACGATCTAATTTAGGAAAGTCTGACAGTATTAAATGATCATGCATGTTAAGGCAAGTCCTCAGGTTCAAGCCCAAGTTCAAACAGGCTGTTCAATTTCAAGGTACTAAGTTTCCAGTAATGAGGGTGTTAAGTCCAGAAATTTAAGACCAAGCTTCAACTGAATACAAAAATGCAAGTCAGTTCAAAACATTGCCAAAATCAAGTGTCAAGTATTTCAGGTTGCACACATTCATGACTATGCACACAATTTGGTGACAAGAACCCCATGTACGTGAAACAAAAACATAACAGGCTAAACAAGTATCTTAACAGTCGGGGTCACACTATACAGTTCAATTTTATATTGGTTTTAAATTACTTGAAGTAGGAAGAATTTGAGTTTAAAACTCACTGAATCAAATAAACCGCAACCAACCCCTAAGGTCACTATTATGCTCAATTAATATCAATGTTAAAATGCTTGAATCAATGATCAATCGTGAGTCATTTCTCACCTTGAATAGTTGCGGTGATGGATCAAATTGTCGCGTCAGGCTTGGCTATAGGGTTCGGTGACACTTGATGAAGAAGTAGTGGCTAAGACGTTGAGTCGAAATGCAGTGATGAGTTTGCTCCTTGGTCAGCAAAGTGACGATGCCAGCGCCATTTATTTGGGTTATTGATTTGAGAAAAGGGTTCGATTTGCAGGCAGAGGCGGTCCTCAAAGGCGCAGAAGGAGGTGGCGTCGAAACTGATTTGGATGGCAATGGTTTAGGGATGCCATTTTGATCTAAAGGACGGAGGCCATTACTAATGTTTAGGAACTTGATTTAGAGAAGAAGAATTGATTTTTTTTCTGTGTGAAGATGAGAATGCAGTGGAGATATAAATAAGTAGAGAAGCTTTCAAAGGAAGCCAATACGTGAGGATAAGAACAACGTCGGATCCATAGGTTACAGGGTATGGTATCAGTATATAAGTCATCGTTATTTAAAACTAAGGAGGATTTATCTATGATTAAAATAAACATAAATCTTACCGCAAATACCAAAATTGTCCTAATTTCGTACCACCGGCACGATCCACAAACGCGATAAAAATTATACGCACCGCTTCATCTTTGCGTTCTGAATCCAACAAAATTATTCTGGTTTTAAACCGACTCCATTTATATACGACGTTGTTTTAAATTTAAACTATTTATCAGTTCATCGAATTTATTTCGTTTGTCCACCATTAACTTTGTTTGCTTCCAAATTTGAAACATAAATTTCAAACTCTGAATATATACATATCCAAGTCAATTTTCACATATTTCAACAAATAAATTTCCCAATTTATTGGCAATGTTTATTTTTATATTTTACCATTTATATTTTTCAATCGGATTACAATTAAAATTCAAATATCCGACCAAATTCAATACAAATATGCAACAATAAATATTTGTTTTATAACCGACCATTCTAAATTTAATATTCAATTCATACTCCAAAACCATATACTCGATTTTAAATTTCTAACCCCAATATAAAAATTGATTGTCTGAAATCAAATCTTTAATAAATTTCTCATTCCAATTGTCGAAATTTTTGGGATGTTATAGGTTTTGTTCATTAAAAATGTTACTTTTAACATGTTTATTTAGATAAAAAAGAATTACATGTCAAAATAGGTTTTGTTCATTAAAAATGTTACTTTTAACATGTTTATTTAGATAAAAATAATTGCATGTCAAAATAGGTTTTGTTCATTAAAAATGTTACTTATAACATGTTTATTTAGATAAAAAGAATTACATGTTAAAATAGGTTTTGTTCATTAAAAAAGTTACTTTGAACATGTTTATTTAGATAAAAAGAATTACATGTCAAAATAGGTTGTGTCACTAAAAATGTTACTTTTAACATGTATATTTAGATAAAAAGAATTACATGTTTTGATTCATTAATATGTAATCATTTACATGTTAGCGACATAGAAAAATGTTCATTTGTTAAATAATGTCATTTACATGTTAGCGGAGTTAGAAAAATATTCATTTGATAAACATGTTTTGATTCATTAAAATGTAATCATTTACATGTTAGTGAAGTAGAAAAATGTTCGTTTGTTAAATAATGTCATTTACATGTCAGCGAAGTAGAAAAATGATTATATGTTAATATATGTTTTGTTTGTTAAAAATATCACTTTTAACATGTCAGTTAGAATAAAATAATTACATGTAAATATAAGTTTTGTATGATAAAAATGTCACTTTTAACATATATGTAAAGTGTATAAATTTTACATGCCTCGAAACATATTTTTGTTCATTAAAAATATAATTTTTAACATGAACATGGGCTGTACAAAATTTACATGTAACAGAATGAATGGTATTGAAATCGTCGAACGATTTATATTTATATATATAATTATAAATTAAAATAAAACGAATTGCGCGCTGTGAAAACCCGTAACTTCCCCGTAAAGGAAAGAGTGGATAGTTCGAGAACAAGCCACAACAGAACGCATACGGAAGAACATTTCATTGTATTTTACAACAATGCATCAAATTACAAGAATATACAGAGTATAAATGAATCAATATTACACAGAAATATCAGAGATTCAAATTACATTTAAATACATAGCAGCGGAAAATAATACAATACACAACTAGAATGAGATATACGGATACAAAGCTTTCCGGATATCGTTCCAGCTGTAAACCAGGATCCTGTGAATATAGATCTGCAAAAACCAAAACTACTAACTGCCCGTGTCAAAATAAGGGCACCCAGAGTTTAGTTTAAAACAATAAACTCCAGGTCAGTCATGTGACTGGTGTGAGAACTAAAACATAATAAATCTTTATTTTAAAGTTAGATAAATCAAGGGACCACGCCGTATAACACGGAACGGGTTTCCTCCCAAGAATACCAGTGCATAAAACAATAGCGCAATGCTAAATAAAGAAAAATGAAGCTGTTATAAGACCCAGGTCCTATCACATAATGCAACGCAAGCCGGGGGATAGGGTTTTCCCTTATAACAACCAAAGAATGCTTGATACGTTTAAAACAAATCATTTGATACTATTATAAGTGTATAGTGTATAAAACAACTTCAAATCATAAGTATCAATCATAGGCGGCATGGGTACCATATATCATGTCGCCATACTAGTTCTACAATTAAAACCGCAAATGTCACGTATTTGGAAATTGGATTTCCGTCTATGAACCGAGGCTAGGGGCAAGATCCTCAACCGATTCGAGACTGTCTAGCCCGAGTCTCAGGATCAGAACGCATCGACCCTTGGAGCGACAGGGCCGGTCCACACGGAGTGGATTAAACTTAAACCCTGAACATGCGTTTCGCCGCCCTTTGGGGCGTAAGTCTGGTCCGTCTGCCGACCAGAATGCATCGGCCGAAACCGATATAACCGAGGCGCCTCGCAACAGCAACAACCACATAAGTCAAACTCGTCAGGGCATGTAAAACCACTGACGCCACTTTTTAGCTAGAAGGAAACGCATGCCCTCCCTGAGGTCCGTCTCCCGTTTTTGGTTCATACCGGGTGTGAAACTCGCGAAGTAAACGTTACACAAAGCTACGCCACAAAGGTCGTGCTTTGATCATCACCACAAGACTTTGCTTTTCAACAGAAGCCTCGATCAATTGCCACTTAGGCATGCCACACAGGCAATTCACTCCATGCGATTGATATCCATCAATATATAACCCCTGAGCTCGTACGTCTCAGAGAAGGGCGTTAAGCAAGAGAATAAATTCTCCGCTGCCAAACAGATATATATTTAATAGAGATCAATCACACGGACTAAAATCCAATGTCAGACACACAGTCCATTTACAAGTCCGTTCTGGGTCTGAACGAAACCGGAGGCACCTAGTACCCCGCATATCCATCGATCTCCAAGTACGTCTGGACGATCACCAACTGTTTCCATCTTCTTGGGTGTACACCCCAATCAAGATCATCAGTAATCACCCAAACGACGTGAAGACTTCTGGTCTTCGACCACCGTCTTCATCTTCGACTTATCGTCGTATCAGTTATTCAGAATGGGATAAACCCGGTCTTTCCGAATAACTCGCGTATATTTTAAATAAGTGTTACACAAACACAACATACGCCTCATTCCAATTCATCAGTCACTAACCGTAAATTAATCAAGAGAATAATTTCCCAAATATTAACCCCGAAGGCCGAAACCAACATCAGATCAATATCCAGAAAACCATTCTGCTTAGCTAACCGACAGTTAGTTTCTAAATTTCACATTCATAGGGAAAGGTTCCCATTAATTTTATCAAAGATAAATCCTTTAAATTTATTCTTTAATCTATCCTTTTGAATTTCGATTCAACTAGCCGGGATTAACGAACCTTACCGAAGTAATCATTTGTTTTAATTTCCCAATCCCAACCTATTCATCCCATGAAGTAAAACTGGGTATACTTCATATCTAACACCACGGTGTTATCGGTAAATTCAATTACCATTTCACGTTCAAATCTAATTAAAGATTTAACTATCGCCTGGAGTAAAACTGGTGATACTCCATTCTCGATCTTTTTAATCTAATTAAAGATTCATCAAAACTCTACTTAGTTTTAATCTTTAACTGGGTTAAAGAATCAGTGTCATTTAAAACACAGTTCACGATAAACCCAAAATCACATTCCATTAATTATCGGGTTAAAGAACGAGTGTTATTTAAAACACTGTCCACGATAAACCCAAAAATCAATATCAATTCAATTCCAATTAAATATTATTTAATTGGTACACTTCATTAAATCTAAATAAAAAGATTTAATCTTTTTTCAACTGGGTTCAAGAACAGTGTTAGTGAAGACACCATTCACGACAAACCCAAATCACATTTGATATTCAATACAAGGCTCTGAATAGAAAATATATCGGCTTATATTCAATATCAAATTCTACGATTAACAAATGTCGTATTGGAAATAACGATATAAATATATATCTTTCAAATTTCCATAACAACATCCGTATAATCACGAATTCCAACATCGAAATATTCCGAAGACAATTTCGATTCAAATCCACTCCAATGCAATCATTGGAAATTCTGGTTATCTTTAAAACCCTTTTCAAATTCAATTTATTTATTTAAAAATAAATAGAATTATAATTCTAGTTCAAAACTAGTTCATTTCGATAAAAATCTATTTTTATATTTTTCAAATATGGAGTTTTTAATACCAATCCTTTCTAAATCATTTCTTATGATTTTACACAAATTATTGATATTTTTAATGATTTTATCAAGGCCCGTACAGTCGATTTCCATCAATGGCCATCGAACTGCACTTACAGCGACCTTTTTCAAATTTGATTTGGATGTATCTCCAAATCCAACCGTTAGATTTTGAATTTCTAATATTCATTAGAAAGCTCTTTTCGATACGAACCCAACGGTTCCGGTTTTAGGAGAATCCGACGGTCGGATCTCCCGTAATGTCCATTTGAAATAAATGGTCGAAATTCACGAACTGCCGCGGCGCGGCGCGTTCTATTCAGGCCATTATATTATATATATAATATAAATTTCGTCGATTTCTATTTAAAACGAATTACATAGATAGTTTTAAATTCGTTTTAAAATTTCATTTCTATTCAATTCATTTCGAAATCGTTTTCAATTCAATTCATTTCGAAATCGTTTTCAATTCAATTCATTTCGAAATCGTTTTCTATTCAATTCATTTCGAAATCGTTTTCAATTCAATTCATTTCGAAATCGTTTTCAATTCAATTCATTTCGAAATCGTTTTCAATTCAATTCATTTCGAAATCGTCTATCTATTCAATTCATTTTTCAATTCAATTCATTTCGAAATCGTTTTCAATTCAATTCATTTTGAAATCGTCTATCTATTCAATTCATTTTTCAATTCAATTCATTTCGAAATCGTTTTCAATTCAATTCATTTCGAAATCGTCTATCTATTCAATTCATTTTTCAATTATCAGATTTGAAATCACTTTCGAAATTCATTATAAAATGAATAAAATCGATATAAATATCGTTCACGTCAAAATAGCGTCAATCTAATCAATACGGCTTCATATATCCCTATTTTCAAATATTCTATTTCAAATATTTCTTTTTCAAATATTTCTATTTTAAAACTGGAATGAGGCCCAATCAATTACCATATAATGTTAATTATATGGATTTTCTACAACACATGTATATATCAACAACGATGAATAATCAACCATCATCCAAAGTGCATTCTACACTGTATAAGCATCAAATATAAATATTCAACGCTTATAACAGCCTGTCAATCAATCGATCGACATACAACTAAACAATCGGGATTAGTGTACGTCAAATATCATCCCAATACCCGTGTGGGGTTTCAAACAATCAAACACAGATTTTTATTTGTGCAGCTGGGCGATGTGTAAAATTTATCGTCCCAATCAATGTCCTTCAAATAGGTGTACATAAACAAACCGTCCGGTTTGTGAATGAATATTTATTTATTCACATTCACGTTAAAAATTATACTTTTAACGATCAAATATATTATTTTAACACATGAATTTTTATTCAGTTCATTTACACAATGAAAATGATATTTTTATTTTTCTAACATATTTTAGAAAATTTCGGCGGCATAACGGCACGATACTAGAAACGGGACGAGGCCTAGCCTTATCCCCGGTCTAGTGAAGGCCCACGCCATTCACACATCAATCAAATCAATTCATTTCACCAAACAATTCCATTCAATCAAATATTCTAACTAACTACTCAACCAAACAATTTAACAAACAAGCCATCCATGGTCTGTGGATGACGGGTGTCGGGTGCTACTAAACACCGTCTGCATCCTAGTATATTTTTATAACTAGAATATTTAAATCGAAAGGTGAGAAGTTTCTCACCAATAGCTATCCTAACTCCACGGCACTTCTAATGCAGGAAATCTTCACTGTTCTCTTCGATATCACTTTCTTTGCCCGTAGCCACTACATATGTAAAAATCACATTTTTACTTCGTTATTCAATATATATAAAAATCATATTGTTACTTCGATGTTCAATATATAAAAATCATATTTTTACTACGATGTTCAATATATAAAAATCATATTTTTACTACGCTATTCAATATATAAAAATCGAATTTTTACCATGCTACTATATAAAAGATTATATTTTTAATGTTTAAAAAAAATCTCATTTTTAATTCAACGCCACTATATATAGAATCGTATTTTTAACTTCATAAAAATATTCCAAACATATGAGGAAAATCATATGTTTATCTTCATAAAAATATTATTTTTATCTATTGAAAATCGTATTTTTGCACTGCTAACTTCTTAGTAAAAATCATATTTTTATTACGCTACTTCTTAAATAAAAATCAGTTTTTTTTTTTAAACACTTACAGAAATAAAAACCTATTCTTCCTAGAAAATAAAAATCTATTCTTTACAGAAATTAAAAATCTAAGCTTTATAGAAATTAAAATTCTAAGCTTTAAATCGAAAAACTTACATCCATTTAACCTAGGGTTTCAGTGCTGTTATCGGAGGCTGGTGAAGTTAGGTGGCGTCGGGGCGTTGCAGGGTCGGGGAGGGCTTCAGATGCTCGGCGCACGGGAGGGGAGGCGATGGGGCGTGTGTGGCTGCAATGGCGTCGCGAGCGACGTACTTCGGCGATGCGTGTCTCGAGGTAGTGGGGGCGGTTCTTGGGTGGAGCGACGGACGGAGGCGGAGGGGGATCGACCTTGGCGAGGGAAACGGGGAGAGGACAACGGAGGAGGAGGCGCGAAGGCATCCATCGTCGTTCGCCATTTATTTTTATATATTTTTTCTTTTTCCTCTGTTTCTGTTTTGAATCGAGAATGAGGGGGGGCCAGAAGATAATAAAGAGGAGGATATTTTTTTATTTTTATTATTTAATTATTTAATTTGGCAAAAAGTTGACTTCCACATACGACCTCGAAACGAGGCCCACCGCCTGTCGTCCATAGCCTTTCACCCCCATTCCAAACACAATGGGATATGTATCGTAGGCTGATTTGATCGTTACAATCAATTTCCGTTAAATTTACATTTAAATCACTAAATTGAATTTTAAACGTACATTTCAAATTACCGGGGTCACATACTAACTAGAAAAATTCCAGAAAAATATTTTCTAGCTTCGTATTGACGATACGGTCCTAACAAAACTAATTTCGTCGAATTCTGAGACCGTTAGAAAAATGGCCAATTTCCAGTCGATTAAATTCAACTGAAATGGTCAAAACAGGTTTTCCTTCGCCACGCTCACATATTGATTCGAAAAATTATGAAATTTGGAATCTAGCAATAATTTGACACAACGGACCCAACAAAACTGGTTTCGTCGAAATCCGAGGTCATTTGCAAAATGTCCATTTTTAAGGGCCTGAATTCTATAGCGACTATTCAGAATTTTCAACTGGACATATCTTTTGATTCCCGCTATGAAATTTCGATTTTTCGGATTCGTTGGAAAGATATTATCGATTAGATCCTAATGTTTTTGGTTTCACTAAAATCCGGATTGTTTTGCACCCGGTACATTCAATTGAAGTTTGAAATCGAATTATCGAACTACCGCGCCATTTTCAATTCTATTTATAATTATATATAAATATTTATATTCTAACGACGACGCGTATAATATATACGATCGAATTATATTCAAAATAAATTTTTCGTCGATATTATTTAAAATAATTCATTTTAAATAATCAAAATTCGCTAAAATTGCCAAAATAAAAATTTTAAACTGGCCCAGATTTTCGGGTTGTTACACGCGCGGTAGTTCGCGTTTTGGAATCGTAACTTTAAACGATTGTACTGAAAGATCCGACCGTTGGATTTTCCCAAAACTGGAACCGTTGGGTTTGCTTTGGGAAGATCTTTCCAACGATATTAAATTTGTTAAGATCCAACGGTTAGATTTCGAGAAATGTGTAATTCAAATTTGGATAAAAACAGTGCAAGGGCCGCGTAGCGACCTGAAACGTCGTTCGAATTAAATGAGCTATTTTTATATAAATAAAAATTGCGATAAATTGTTATAAAATATTATTAATGATATGAAATGATTTGAATTAAATATATTCGAGAATTATTTGAAAAGGATGAGTTAAATCTCATTTCAAATAATTATATGACGGTTTAAAGTCGAAGACATTGAAGACGGTGGTTGAAGACCGGTGTAACGACCCAGAAAATCTGAACCAATTTAAATTTTTTAAATTGGCTAAAATAATGGATTTTAAATATTTACAATAAATATTTTAAATAATAGAGATGAAAAGTGAGTTTGAATCGACAATGGAAAAGGAATATAATTAATTATAATTATAAACAAGGTCTGAAATGGCGCTGTAGTTTCAAAAATTGAATTCAAACTTTGTTGGACTGTACCGGGTGCAAAACAAAACGGATTTTAGCGAAACCAAAAATATTTAAATCTGTTAGTGAATACCTTTCTAACGAATCTGAAAAATCGAATTTTCATAGCGGAAAGCAAAAGTTATGGCCGAATGAATGTTCAGAAGGGTCGCTATGGAATTTATATAGCCCATGAAATTGGCCATTTTGCATACGACCTCGGAATTCGACGAAACCGCTTTTATTGGATCCGGGATGTGAAGTTATTGCTAGGTTTCAAATTTCATAATTTTTGAAGCTAGTATGTGAGTGTGGCAAAGGAAAACGTATTTTGGTCAATTACAGTTAAATTGGATCGACCAGAAATGGGCCTTTTTGCAAACGGTCTCAGAATTCGACGAAACTAGTTTTGTTGGGACCGTATCGTCAAAACATAGCTAGATTTATTTTTCTGGAATTTTTCGAATCAGTTTGTGACCCTGGCAAATTGAAATGTTCGTTCAAATTAAATATTGAATATTTTATATTTTAATTTGAAGGAAAACTGACTGAAACAGTCGAATGGGCCTACGAAACATATCCCATTGTGTTTGGAATGGGGGTGAAACGCTAAGGACGACAGTCGTTGGGTTTGAATTGGTGTTCGTCTGTATAAGGGGTATTTTAGAGATTTTAAAAATTATAAAAAAAAAAAAATCCTATTGGCCCATTTAAATTTCTCTCTCCCCGTTTTCTCTTTCTCCCTCTCCCGATCGACGGTGAAACCGTGCTCCCTTCTTCTCTCCTCCTTTTCTCCGCAACCACTCAACTAAATCGAGCGCCACCACCACCATTTCAAAGCTCTTGATCCCCTCTTTAAATCCATACCCGAACCACCCACCATCGTCACGTCCTTCGCCTGAATCACCTCCGCAAAGTGCCGCCGCTCGCACCCCGATTTCTCCGCCACCACTGCGTCGAGTTCGCCAGAATTCAGGGAGGAGGAGCGCCTCTCGTAGACGCTTCACGTGGCAGGGTCTGATCGAGCTACAACATCTTCGTTTTGGTGAAAAGATCAAACCTAGTTTTGAATATACTATGAAGGTATACGGCTGTTAATTATTTAACAGATTTCGACAATTTAAAACCGTTGCAAACTTTGAAAAATCATATCTTTTTGCTTCGTTAACGAAATTCGATGAAACAGGAAACATCGTGACCATGTAGACGCCTTCTACATTTTAGAAGAGACCGCGTATTTTTCTGAGCCTTCTGCTATTTTTGGTGGAGTGGAACCCAATGTGAGATTTCTAATTTATAAACGATATGGAAAACGACGATGTATAAATTATCTAGTCGATGTATGAGTTATATAAGCGTTGTACACCTCTTGTATAAGCGTTGTATAAGTTGTACGTTCGATGTATAAGTTATATATGCGTTGTAAAAATTATATATGAGTTGAAATAAAAGTGAATTGCTATATATATAAATATATATATATACGCCCCTCGTCCACAAACCATGGACGATATTTATTGATTGTGATTGGTGTGAGAATTGATTGATAGCGAGTGGTTGTTTGGGATTGTTTGTGGTTGATATTGATTGATTGTGGTTGAAAAATACCCGTTTGTGGTTGAAAAATATTTGGTTGAAACCACATAGGATTGTTTGTGGAAATGAAATAAATATATACATGCCGTCTGCGTGCGAACTAGATGCATGATCCCCATTGTCAAAAACCGCGAGGTTTTAAGGTAGAGTGAGGAGCCGTACTAGGGACGGTCCCGGTTTTAACTACCCTGCCGTTATGCTGCCGAAATTTTGAATAATATTCATGTGTTTGAATTATTTTCATTTGTTGAAACTATATTTATTCATTGAATAGAAAACCTTCATGTGTTGAATCTATATTCATTCGTTGATTAGAAATTCATGTGTTGAATGGTATTCGCGTTTTAAATATAAAAATCACATTTTTATCTATATATAGAAACTATAGAAAACCTTCATGTGTTGAATCGATATTCATTCGTTGATTAGAAATTCATGTGTTGAATGGTATTCATATTTTGAAATAAATTGTTTCATAACAAAAACCACCTTTTATTAACTATATGGAATATGAAAAATAATCTCGTTATTTAAAAGAAATTGTTTTGTAAGAAAAATCCTATTTTTATCACCTATATGAACTATATAGAATAATAGTTTTTTGAAATGAATTGTTTTACAATAAAAATCTCATTTTTTATTATATACATGAATCGTCGAAATGTGAAGTGTTAAAAATAGCCACTCGTTCAAATAAACATATATGAGTTGAAATATTCATTAATTAACTAATGATATGATTTTTGCCTATACATGCAACATTAGAATGAATGGTGTTTTTGAACCAAAAGGAATCAAATATGAAGTTGAATGGAAAATGATAAACGATAAGAACTGTATATATGTACATGCATATTTATTGAACAAGTTATAGCAAAGGGGCTAGAGAAGAGGAATAAAATTTTGTGCCCGACAAGTAGGTACACATTTACTATTTTGTTTGGGTGATGATTTTATGAGCCTGTTGGCTTTTTCTTTTTCATTTTGACATGAGATGCCCGTGTGGCTATTTGGGAATTTTCCCAGCCCCTCCCGTACAAAGGAGGTTATGGCGAAATTTTCCAAAATTTTAAGGCGTTAGTGAAATATT
The DNA here is from genome assembly GCA_030737875.1 of Allium sativum. Taxonomy (NCBI): domain Eukaryota; kingdom Viridiplantae; phylum Streptophyta; class Magnoliopsida; order Asparagales; family Amaryllidaceae; genus Allium; species Allium sativum. The sequence goes on along the minus strand of CM060920.1, from coordinate 103,487,420 downwards.
TGAAGTAAAAACGATATTGAAATGGTTGAATGAACTATATTTATATAAATATATAAATATAAATAAAATTAAAACGAAACGTGGCCGTGCAGTTTGCGTTTTGAAACCGTGATTTCAAACAACTAGTGCGGGAAATCCGACCATTGGATTTTTCCGAAACCGCAACCATCGGGTTCGACTTGGAAATATCTTTCCAATGGCACCAACCTTGTAAAAATCCAACGGTTGGATTGTCTGGAATGTTTAATTCAAATCTGAAGAAAAATAGCGCCAGAAACGATTATATTTATATATAAATATAAATATAATTATATTAAATCGAATAACAACGCTGCAGTTCGTATTTTGAAATCGAAACTTCAAACGATTGTACCGGGAGATCCGACCGTCGGATTTTCCCGAAACTGGAACCGTTGGATTCGTTTTGAAAAGACCTTTCTAATGATGTAAATTTTGTGAAGATCCAACGGTTAGATTTTCAGATATATGTAAATCAAATCTAAAGAAAAACAGCGCCACTGTCGCGTTATGGCCCGAAGCGTCGTTTTGAATAAATTGGCTATTTTAAAATAAATAGAAATAGCGATAAATTGTTATACAATATCATAAACGATATGGAATAGAAATAAACTGAATTTGCTCGATTTATGTAGTATTTGATGGTTGAATGTGTTTGGTGTGAAAATTACATTAAAGAACAAAATTGGTGTTGTCGAATGATTTAACCATTGAAATAAATTGATTTGAAATTCTAAATATACGTGAATTATTTGAAAAGGCCGAGTTAATTCTCATTTCAAATAATTGACCGACGATTGAAAGTCGAAGATGAAGACGGTGGTCGAAGACCGGAGATCTTCACCTCGTTTGGATGGTAACCGAGGTCCTGATTGGGAGGCATCCCGAAATATGGATAATGAGTGGTGATCGTCCAGACGTACGTGGTGATCGATGGGTTTGCGAGGTATTTAGTGCCTCCGGTTTCGTTCAGACCCAGAACGGACTTGTAAATGGACTGTGTGTCTGACATTGGATTTTATTCTGTGTTGATTGATCTCTATTAAATATACATCTGTTTGGCGGCGGAGGATTTATTCTTTTGCTTAACGCCCTTCTCTGAAACGCATGAGCTCAGAGTTTGTATATCGATGGACATCAGTCGCATGGCATGAACTGCCTGTGTGGCATGCTAAGATGCAGTGATCAGGGCTTCTGTTGAAAAGCAAAGTCTTGTGGTGATGACCAAAGCACCGCCTGTGTGGCGTAGCTTTGTGTATAACGTGAAATCGCGAGCCACACACCCCGGTATAAACCAGAAACGGGAGCAGGACCTCAGGGGGGACGTGCGTTTTCTTTCTAGCTAGGGTGGTGTCAGTGACCTACCAGCCCTGACATTTATATACTTTTCACCTATGTGGTTGTTGCTGTTGCGAGGCGCCTCGGTTTGATCGGACGATCCGGGTCCGACGGAGTCATTCGTTGGCTCATTTACACCCCAAAGGGTGGAGAAACGCATTGTTCAGGCATTATAATCCACTTCGTGTGGACCGGCCCTCACGATCCAAGGTACGCTTGCGGCTGTGCCTGAGGGGCGGGCTAGAGCGTCTCGAATTCGGTAAGAACTATCTTTTGCCTTGGTTCATGACGGAAATCCAATTTCCAAATACGACATCGTGCGATTTTGATTGTATACCTATATATGGCGACATAGTGGTATGGGGCATTAATGCCGTCTATGATTGATAGTTATGATTTGAAATTGTTTTCAAAACATATAAACACTAGCAATAATATCAAATGCCTTTGTTTTATTCGTATCAAGCATGTCTTGGCCGTTATAAGGTAAAAACTCTATCCTCCGGTTTGTGTTGCATTGTGTGATGGGAACTGAGTCTTATAATGGCTTCATTTTTATAAAATACATGGCGTTGTTTAAAAGAAAGATTTGTTTTTTTTAAAAGCACTGGCAATCCAATGGAGTAAGCCCGTTCCACGAAAGTGGCGTGGTCCTGTGATTAGCCAAATTATATATGTGTTGAGTAGATTTCTCATACCAGTCCCATGACTGACTCGTAGTTTGCTTCACTTTCAAACTCGGGTGCCCCTTTTTCTACACGGGCAGCCTTGTATTCAGGTTTAGCTGGTTCTTTCTGGATAGCTGGAGTTGAAGATGGATTCTATCATTTATCTCTTTTTATGCTGTTCAGCTCCTATTGTACATATTTTGTTTGTTTTCCGCTGTAGACATTTATGTATAGCAGAACTGTATTTGTGCTAAGTATGATCCTGTATACTGTGTAACTCTGATGATTACTTTTATCCAGTATATTGTTTTGTTCATTATCTGGTGTATTTACTTAATTCTGTTCTGCAATAATCTGTTTCTGTGTTATATTCCAAAGATAACCCTTGTCTCCGTCAGAACGGGGTTTGGGGTCGTCTCAACGTGGTATCAGAGCTTTGGTTAAGCTTAGTTCTGGAATATGACATTTGAACGAACTCGTCAGAAATAGAACCAGTAGTGTTCTAGGACGGGTAACTCTATACAGATAGGATCAGCAATATCCTAGTATGAGTAAAGCAGAATGAAATTACACCTCGATAGACACATTTACATTCAAGTATTTGTCTCGATATTTTCAAATATCTTTTCTGTTGACCTGACACTTTGTCTGCTAATTGCAGACGTACTAGAAAATGAGTGACAGGAACAGAAGAAATAATCGTATGGCTCGACCAGCTAATGAGCCAGTTGTGCTCCTGCCGCCAGAATCCGATATAGAAGTTCTATTCAAGAGATTTCGAAATCTTGGTGGATCGCCATTCTTAGGCAAGGAGTCCATTATGGAAACACAAGCTTGGATTCGTTCTGCAGAGAAAATCTTTGAGGGTTTAAAGCTGAGAGACGATCAGAAAAGATTACTGGCGTCTTGGGCGCTCAAAGAAGAAGCTTTGTTTTGGTGGGATTCAGTTATTAAAGATAATCCAGAAGGTGATATCACCTGGGACAGATTCAAAGTGATTTTCTTAGAAAGATTTACTCCTCCCGAAGCAACCGAGAGATTATGTGACGAATTTTCTTATCTGATACAAGGTGATATGACCATCCCAGAATATCATAAGAAATTCAACGAACTATCTCATTTTGCTCCTCATCTGATTAAAGACCAAAAGAGGAAAAATCTGAGATTTATTCATGGCCTGCAGAGGAGATATCAGAATAGTGTACTGAGGAATGTGAAGCTTCCTTTTTCTGAAATGATTTATATGGCTTATCAGTATGAAGATCTTCATAAGAAAGGAATGTTGCGCGACGAAGAAGAAGTCTGTTGTAGTGACAAAGAAGAGTCGGGAACTGATATTCCTGAAGCCAGTACGAGGTCTGAGGTCAATAAGAAGCCCAGTGCCAAGAGAAAAAGGTCTGAACCTTGGAACGAACGAATAACGACCGCCACGTGCTCAAGCTGCAATAGAAAAGGACATTTGGCGATAAGTTGCAAATCTTGGAACGAACGAAGAAAGAGTGGATCTAAATCCAAGAAGGATTTTCAAGGAAAGAAAAGGTGCAATCAATGTCATCGGTTTGGTCATGTAAAACAAGAGTGTCGGCTGTTAAAAACAACCAAAGAAGCTCAGGTAAATGAAGTAGCGGAAACTTCTGTGCCCTCAGCTAGTCAGGAAAGGGCCGATGTTTTAGAAGGAACGCTTACTGTCAAAAATATTCCAGTTAAAGTACTGTTTGACACAGGCGCGTCACGAAGCTTCATTGCCAAAGATGCAGCTAAGAAACTGGATTTGAATTTGAAAAAGCTCAAGGAACCAATGACTGTCCAGAATCCGGTTGGGGGTTCCATTGATCTCAGTTGGATTTGTGGAGTGCCGGTTTCTTTCTCTCGATATCGGTTTCCTACCATCGCAGTCGTCATGAATTTTAAAGAGTTTGATCTTATCTTGGGGTTAGACTGGTTGACCAAATATGAAGCTGAAGTCAAATGCGCCGACAGAGTCGTAAAGGCGAAGACTAAATCAGGTGATTATATAACCATTCCCTGTGAAGGTCAGAATGCTAATAGAAAAGACTACTGGGCAGCTCTAAATGTTTCTCCAGCCCAAATGGGAAATATCCCTGAAATCACAGAGAATATTCCCGATCTAGTGAAAGATATTCCTGTCGTCAAGAATTATGCGGATGTGTTTGAGGAAGTTGTTCGCTTACCTCCGCAGAGAGAAATAGATTTCAAGATTGCTTTGATTCCGAATGCAAGGCCGGTAGTTCACGCTATTCGAAGAATGTCCTTGAAAGAGAAAGAGGAATTAGACAATCAAACACGACAGCTAGTATGGAAAGGTCTAATCAGGCCTAGTTTCTCTGATTGGGGAGCAGCAGTGGTGTTTGTCCCAAAATCTGACGGTACTCTACGTTTATGTGTGGATTATCGTGATCTGAACAAACAGACAATAAAGAACAAATATCCATTGCCGCGGATTGATGATTTGTTGGTTCGATTAAATGGCGCACAAGTATTTTCATGAATGGACCTAGCTACAGGCTTCCATCAACTTTGAATTGCCGAAGAGTGTGTTCCAATGACAGCATTCAGAGGTCCCGACTTATTCTACGAGTGGTTAGTAATGTCGTTCGGTTTATGTAACGCTCCAGCTTATTTCGTCGATCTAATGAATAGGGTGTTCAGAGGAGTTTTGAATAAATTTGTTCTGGTTTTTATTGATGATATCCTAATCTTCTCTAAGTCAAAGGCCGAACATGAAAAACATTTGGAACAAGTTCTAGAAATTCTCAGAAAGAATGTGTTGAAAGCAAAGTTTTCCAAATGTATATTCTGGCAGGATGAAGTAAAATTTCTGGGCCACGTCGTATCGAAAGAAGGAATCGCTGTGGATCCAAGCAAAATCACAGCTATTCAGAATTGGAAACAGCCCAGCACCCCCACTGAAGTCCGCAGTTTTCTCGGATTGGCTAGCTATTATCGAAAGTTCGTTAAAAACTTTTCGAAGATATCTGGTCATTTAACAAAGCTTACAAAGAAGCATTCAAAGTTCAAGTGGACTCCGGAAAGTGAGGAGGCTTTCGAAGAGCTAAAGTTGAGATTAACAACTACTCCAGTGTTAACCATCATCGATGGCAACCAAGATTTGAAAGTCTGGATTGATGCTTCTAGAGAAGGCCTTGGCGCAGTGTTAATGCAAAGAGGCCAAGTGATTGCTTATGCTAGCCGTCAACTGAAGCCGCACGAGAAGAACTACGTAACTCATGATCTTGAGTTATTGGCTATAGTATTCGCTTTGAAAATATGGAGACACTATCTTCTGGGTGAGAGATTTGAACTGTTTACAGATCATCAGTCATTAAAGTATTTGTTCACTCAGAAAGACCTGAATTTAAGGAAGCAACGTTGGCTGGAGTTCCTTGCAGCATACGACTTTGAGATTATATACACTCCAGGGAAAGCCAATGTCGTGGCCGATGCGCTGAGCCAAAAGAATTAATGATCGCCAGCTTTATTATCACGACTTCCTTGATTGACAAAATATCTATTCTTCAGAAGGAGGATAACTTTATTAAGGATATGATTAAAAGGATTCAGGAAGGCGAACCCTCGTGTTTTCAGATAGATAACGACGAGACCCTGAGGTTGAAAGGAAGGATTTGTGTTCCTGACATCCCAGAGTTAAAAAGGGAAGTGTTGGACGAGTGTCACAAGTCCAAGCTGAGTATCCATCCTGGTGTGGCCAAAATGTATAACGATCTCAAACGAACATTCTGGTGGAAGGCTATGAAAAGGGACATTTCAATATACGTTAGCCGATGCCCTACTTTCCAACTAGTCAAGAGCGACCAACAAAAGTTGGCTGGATTGTTACAACCGCTAGAAGTTCCTGGTTGGAAGTGGGAACATATTTCTATGGATTTCATTGATGGTCTGTCCAGAACCAGAAAAGGGAATGACAGTATTTGGGTGATCGTAGATCGCTTCACGAAGACCGCCCATTTCATACCTGTCAGAACAAATAGAACTGCTCAGAGTCTGGCGCAGATATACTTCAGGGAAATAGTTAGACTACATGGAGTGCCGCTCAGTATAGTCAGTGATAGAGATACAATATTCACTAGCAAATTCTGGGAAGCATTTCAAGTCGAGCTGGGAACAAAATTGAACTTGAGCACCGCTTATCATCCTCAGACAGACGGTCAGACTGAGAGGGTAAATCGTATTTTAGAAGATCTATTGCGGGCTTGTGTTATAGATTTAGGTGGATCATGGGAAGACCATCTGCATTTGGCTGAATTCTCATATAACAACAGTTACCAGGCGAGCCTGACAATGTCGCCATTCGAAGCGTTGTATGGTAGACCATGTCGATCCCTTGCTTGTTGGGTCGAACCCGGTAATAGACTTGTGTTGGGTCCTGATATGATTCGAGAAGCTGCCGACAAAGTCGATTTTATCAAGAAGCGATTACTCGCCGCTCAAAGCCGACAAAAGAGCTATGCCGATAGGAGAAGAAGAGATATATCCTTTGCTGTTGGCGACTATGTATATTTGAAAGTATCGCCGATGAGAGGAGTTATCCGGTTCGGTAAAACTGGAAAGTTGGCGCCCAAATTCATTGGTCCGTTTCCTATTCTGGAACGGATCGGAACTCTCGCTTATAGGGTTAAATTGCCTGATTGGTTGCCTGGAGTTCATGATGTATTTCATATATCTCAACTTCGGAAACACGTTCATGATCGAGACTTGATCGTGGAAGAAGCAGCTCAACAGGAAATTGAAATTACCCCAGAATTAGCTGTGAGAAGAGAGCCGCTAAAGATTATCGGCAAAGAAACCAAAGAGCTGAGGAACAAGAAGGTTCACTTAGTCAAAGTGCAATAGAGTGGAGATCCGCGAGATTGTACTTGGGAAACTGAGGAGTGCATTCAGAAAGCCTATCCCAGATGCCGAGTAGATATCTCTGATTGACTCTGGTGCAAGATACATTTACCCTACTTTGCATTACCATTTAATTCTCTACTCTGTTGTTATTTTCTTTCCACGGATGTGAACTTTTAAATTCTATAGTCTGAATGCTTTTAAAAGAGAATAGGAATTAATATGTATGGTTTTGAAAAGTCAAAAACAATTGGATTGGTTGTTGTGTTGTGTGATTGTAGATTTATCAAACCACTTTCGACTTTGTTCCTTTTCGAGGACGAAAAGTTTTAAGTGGGGGAGATTGTAACGACCCAGAAAATCTGAACCAATTTAAAAATTTTAAATTGGCTAAAATAATGGATTTTAAATATTTAAAATAAATATTTTAAATAATAGAGATGAAAAGTGAGTTTGAATCGATAATGGAAAACGAATATAATTAATTATAATTATAAACAAGGCCTGAAATGGCGCTGTAGTTTCAAAAATTGAATTCAAACTTTGTTGGACTGTACCGGGTGCAAAACAAAACGGATTTTAGCGAAACCAAAAATATTTAAATCTGTTAGTGAATACCTTTCTAACAAATCTGAAAAATCGAATTTTCATAGCGGAAAGCAAAAGTTATGGCCGAATGAATGTTCAGAAGGGTCGCTATGGAATTTATATAGCCCGTGAAATTGGCCATTTTGCATACGACCTCGGAATTCGACGAAACTACTTTTGTTGGATCCGGGATGTGAAGTTATTGCTAGGTTTCAAATTTCATAATTTTTGAAGCTAGTATGTGAGCGTGGCAAATGAAAACGTATTTTGGTCAATTACAGTTAAATTGGATCGACCAGAAATGGGCCTTTTTGCAAACGGTCTCAGAATTCGATGAAACTAGTTTTGTTGGGACCATATCGTCAAAACATAGCTAGATTTATTTTTCTGGAATTTTTCGAATCAGTTTGTGACCCTGGCAAATTGAAATGTTCGTTCAAATTAAATATTGAATATTTTATATTTTAATTTGAAGGAAAAGTGACTGAAACAGTCGAATGGGCCTACGAAACATATCCCATTGTGTTCGGAATGGGGGTAAAACGCTAGGGACGACAGTCGTTGGGTTTGAATTGGTGTTCGTCTGTATAAGGGGTATTTTAGAGATTTTAAAAATTATAAAATAAAATAAAAAAATCCTATTGGCCCATTTAAATTTCTCTCTCCCCGTTTTCTCTTTCTCCCTCTCCCGATCGACGGTGAAACCGTGCTCCCTCCTTCTCTCCTCCTTTTCTCCGCAACCACTCAACTAAATCGAGCGCCACCACCACCATTTCAAAGCTCTTGATCCCCTCCTTAAATCCATACCCGAACCACCCACCATCGTCACGTCCTTCGCCTGAATCACCTCCGCAAAGTGCCGCCGCTCGCACCCCGATTTCTCCGCCACCACTGCGTCGAGTTCGCCAGAATTCAGGGAGGAGGAGCGCCTCTCGTAGACGCTTCACGTGGCAGGGTCTGATCGAGCTACAACATCTTCGTTTTGGTGAAAAGATCAAACCTAGTTTTGAATAAACTGTGAAGGTATACGGCTGTTAATTATTTAACAGATTTAGACAGTTTAAAACCGTTGCAAACTTTGAAAAATCATATCTTTTTGCTTCGTTAACGAAATTCGATGAAACAGGAAACATCGTGACCGTGTGGACGCCTTCTACATTTTAGAAGAGACCGCGTATTTTTCTGAGCCTTATGCTATTTTTGGTGGAGTGGAACCCAATGTGAGATTTCTAATTTATAAACAATATGGAAAACGACGATGTATAAATTATCTAGTCGATGTATGAGTTATATAAGCGTTGTACACCTCTTGTATAAGCGTTGTATAAGTTGTACGTTCGATGTATAAGTTATATATGCGTTGTAAAAATTATATATGAGTTGAAATAAAAGTGAATTGCTATATATATAAATATATATATATATATACGCCCCTCGTCCACAAACCATGGACGATATTTATTGATTGTGATTGGTGTGAGAATTGATTGATAGCGAATGGTTGTTTGGGATTGTTTGTGGTTGATATTGATTGATTGTGGTTGAAAAATACCCGTTTGTGGTTGAAAAATATTTGGTTGAAACCACATAGGATTAGTTTGTGGAAATGAAATAAATATATACATGCCGTCTGCATGCGAACTAGATGCATGATCCCCATTGTCAAAAACCGCGAGGTTTTAAGGTAGAGCAAGGAGCCGTACTAGGGACGATCCCGGTTTTAACTACCCTGCCATTATGCTGCCGAAATTTTGAATAATATTCATGTGTTTGAATTATTTTCATTTGTTGAAACTATATTTATTCATTGAATAGAAAACCTTCATGTGTTGAATCTATATTCATTCGTTGATTAGAAATTCATGTGTTGAATGGTATTCGCGTTTTAAATATAAAAATCACATTTTTATCTATATATAGAAACTATAGAAAACCTTCATGTGTTGAATCGATATTCATTCGTTGATTAGAAATTCATGTGTTGAATGGTATTCATATTTTGAAATAAATTGTTTCATAACAAAAACCACCCTTTATTAACTATATGGAATATGAAAAATAATCTCGTTATTTAAAAGAAATTGTTTTGTAAGAAAAATCCTATTTTTATCACCTATATGAACTATATAGAATAATAGTGTTTTGAAATGAATTGTTTTACAATAAAAATCTCATTTTTTATTATATACATGAATCGTTGAAATGTGAAGTGTTAAAAACAGCCACTCGTTCAAATAAACATATATGAGTTGAAATATTCATTAATTAACTAATGATATGATTTTTGCCTATACATGCAACATTAGAATGAATGGTGTTTTTGAACCAAAAGGAATCAAATATGAAGTTGAATGGAAAATGATAAACGATAAGAACTGTATATATGTACATGCATATTTATTGAACAGGTTATAGCAAAGGGCTAGAGAAGAGGAATAAAATTTTGTGCCCGACAAATAGGTACACATTTACTATTTTGTTTGGGTGATGATTTTATGAGCCTGTTGGCTAGCCGCTTGGCTTTTTCTTTTTCTTTTTGACATGAGACGCCCGTGTGGCTATTTGGGAATTTTCCCAGCCCCTCCCGTACAAAGGAGGTTATGGCGAAATTTTCCAAAATTTTAAGGCGTTAGTGAAATATTTGAAGTAAAAACGATATTGAAATGGTTGAATGAACTATATTTATATAAATATATAAATATAAATAAAATTAAAACGAAACGTGGCCGTGCAGTTTGCATTTTGAAACCGTGATTTCAAACAACTAGTGCGGGAAATCCGACCATTGGATTTTCCCGAAACCGCAACCATCGGGTTCGACTTGGAAATATCTTTCCAACGGCACCAACCTTGTAAAAATCCAACGGTTGGATTGTCTGGAATGTTTAATTCAAATCTGAAGAAAAATAGCGCCAGAAATGATTATATTTATATATAAATATAAATATAATTATATTAAATCGAATAACGACGCTGCAGTTCGTATTTTGAAATCGAAACTTCAAACGATTGTACCGGGAGATCCGACCGTCGGATTTTCCCGAAACTGGAACCGTTGGATTCGTTTTGAAAAGACCTTTCTAATGATGTAAATTTTGTGAAGATCCAACGGTTAGATTTTCAGATATGTGTAAATCAAATCTGAAGAAAAACAACGCCATGGCCGCGTTATGGCCCGAAGCGTCGTTTTGAATAAATTGGCTATTTTAAAATAAATAGAAATAGCGATAAATTGTTATAAAATATCATAAACGATATTGTAACACCCCACACCCGCTACGGTCACTCACTAAGGGAATGCCATAACATTTGTGGAGTATTTTAAGTGAATATAGAACAGAAAAATTACAACAAGACAGATATAAGTAATACTTGAAAATTTAAATCGTCATTTCATTGCAGCGGAAAGTAAAACATGTTTGGTTACATCACAAAACCATACAAGAGTCAAGTACAAAATATCCCTCTTGATAAAAATAAGTACATAATCCCACCAAGTAAACAATAGCCATAAAAGATGAACTGAGCTTTACTTCATCGGTCCAAGCTCCAAAGGAAAGATACAACAATTCGATCAAGGCCCACTAGCACTAGGCCCACTCTGATAACCTGGGGTTGGGGGAAAAAGATAAAAACAACGGGGTCAGACATAAGTCTGAGTGAGTCCTATAACTTTAACAATACAATCATTAAAGTAACTAGAGAAGACATAAGTTGATATACGGTAACGCTTGGGGATGAATGGCTACACTAAGCAGCTTGGCAAACTTAGGAGAAACTAAGATAACCGTAAAGACGCATTTATCCGCCCAAGGATAATTACTAGACTACACCGCCCCAGACTTATCCACCCAAGGGTAATTCCTACACTGCACCACACCAGTTCTACCCACCAAGAGTAATTCCTACTTAAAGGTTGATCCCACTAAGTGTACTTAGTAATTTAGTAGTTTCGTGTACTCCTAGCCCACTACATAGGTGCCGTCTGCCCCTATCTCCACTAGGTGTACCCACTACTCCCCATCGATCGGCTCCCTACCGTAGATACCCGTGCTGGTCCCACAATTGGGGTGTATCATTCCCCAACGTGGCCACCTGATAATATCAACGGTGCACGGCTTTATATCTACACGATGCAACAACGACTTACCAACCAGCCCGGGTCCACACACGCATATGAAACCCGTTGGTCCCGCGTTGCCACCGTTAACCCGGTTTGGCCTCTTATAGTCAAGCCCAATATGCGTGTCCCGTCACTCGACTTGAGTCGAGCCCACAAAGATACGTTTGGGATATTGGTTGAAATGGGCCCCCACAAGCTACCACCTAAGCTTGCAAATTATCTAGTGCATCCCACTTAACCCCTTTTTTTATAATCATGCCCACTTACATGTTAAGTTTTGGTTAAGTCATCTAATCATATTTCAATTGCCCCTTAAGGCACCCACTAGATTTCTACATGCCACCCATGGCACTTACTTAACCCTTTAATCATGTTTACTTACATGTCCTACTTTGGTTAAGTATTCTAATCGTATTTTCACATGCCACCCATGGCTCTTACTTAACCCTTTAATCATGTTTAATTACATGTTCCACTTTGGTTAAGTATTCTAATCGTATTTTTCTATTGCCACCCAAGGCAACCCCCTAGTTTCCTCATGCCACCCAAGGCACCCACTTAACCCTCATGTCCCACTACATGCTAATTTGGTTAAGTGTTTCTTAGTTAATTAAGACCGTGATCCTCATAAAGACCTCTCACATTAGACTATCTTTTATGACTGCTGGTTAAGCCGGTTGGGTCCGGGCAGCCTTATGTCATAACCGAGTCTAACCTCGTGTCTTTACATTAATCACGTATTTAGTTTGTGCCTAAGACCTCTCACATTGGGCTAACATTTGTAGCAACTGGTTAAGTCGGTTGGGTCCGGGCAGTTTTACACTACAAATGAGTCCAACCTCGTGTCTTAGTCGATTAATTACATCTAATTAATCACCCCCATATTAATTGTCCCTAATTAATTATCAAGTTTTTCATAACATGGGTAGACCTAACTCAATAGGTAAATTCCCATGGGGTAGACCTAACTCAATAGGTAAATTCCCACTTATGTTAATTTATTTTTATGGTATGCTTAATCATACCCAATCATACTTTTATTAACATATTTATTAACCCCACCGTTCCCCACGTAAATCGTTCTCATTTCATGACATAATAAAAGGGAAGATCCATCACAAATATCATGGGTTAAACCAAATATTAGCATATACTTTGTCATGGGTTAAGAGGATGTCAACTTGCATATATGAGCATATATTAACCCAACTACATTTAACCCCAAACTTGCATATTATCATACACATGACTTGCATAACATGTTGCATATGAACTCGCATATTATCATACACATATCTTGCATAACATGTTGAACTTGCATATAAGCATTCACATAACTTGCATAACATGTTAAACATGCATTTAAGCATACACATAACTTGCATAAGCATTCACATTCTTGCATAAGCATTCACATACTTGCATATTAACTCGTAAACTTGCATAATGTGTCATCATGAACTTACATATTAACAAACATGTAACTTGCATAGCATATCTTGCATATTAACATACATGTAACTTGCATAGCATATCTTGCATATTAACATACATGTAACTTGCATAGCATATCTTGCATATTAACATATATGTAACTTGCATAGTATATCATCATGAACTTGCATAACATGCATATGATCACATAGCCCACAACTTGCATATTTAGCATCATGTAAACATAACATACATCATACTAAACTTGCATAAACTTACATACTCAACATGCATAAACCCACTTGTTAAACATGCATAAGCCAACTTATTAATCATGCATAAATCCACTTATCCAAATATGCATAAACCAACTTATTAAATATGCATAAACCAACTTATTAAATATGCATAAACCAAATTATTCAATATGCATAAACATAAGAAAACATAGAGTAACATATCATTATAAATGATTCAAACTCGCTAATCCGCATTCAAGACCATAAGTCTCATTACACCTAATCTACTTGCTTTAACAATTGATGTTAAAGTGATAGAAACTCACAACTAGCAATTTGCACTCCAAATGAAGAAGATTAAGAGGCTTAGAATGGATTGGAGGTTGATTAGAGAGGTTGATTAGCTTGCTTTCCTCTTCATGGATTTGTGGAGGCCATGATCAAGTTTCATTTTGCCATAGTTTAGTTACAAGATCTAATTATGAATGAATTAGGGTAGGGTTGGGGTCTTATTTATAGGATTAGTAGAGTGTTTTAGGCCCTTAGATTAACCCTAGATTAGATTAGGACCCTTAGATTTCGGCACCTTCCAGAAACCAGCCCTAAGACCAAGCCCAAACCCCAAACTGGTGCACCCAACCACAGAACTCTCTAGAAACTGTGCAGGTTTCTTGGCTCGGCACGGGCGCACTTCACAAGTGCGCCAGTGTATCTTTGTACTGGCGCACTTCATAAGTGCGCCAGTGCATTTCTGTTCTGGCGCACTTCACAAGTGCGCTAGTGCATTTCTGGCCTGTTTCTGGTTTTCTGCCTAACTTCGTTCGTCCATATCTCTTTCACACGGTACCCGTTTTACGCAAACTCGGACTCTATTTCGCGTATTTTTCCGAGACGAACGCAATGACGCAGCCCGTTTCCCCTAATTCCCGCATCTGAGATTATTTATTCTGTAATTTGTGAATTTTAGCATTAACTAAAATTCGGGGTGTTACATTCTCCCCTCCTTAAAGGATTTCGTCCCCGAAATCTCTAAGCTAAGGAGAATGAACATCCTGCCATCCAAACAACCATCTACTCAATCCATCAAACACGGGCATCCATTGTCCTTAGAACAATTTCTAATGATGTATGAGCATATGCAAAAAGTGTGTGTATATGTTCCCTATCTAATGTATGAACATATGCAAACCATGATAGTGCCATGCATCCATTATGTATGCGAAAGAACCCTATCGACACATACAATATCTACATGAGTGCACAATCATTCACCAAAATGCATCATCCATATGATAACACAATCATTAGACATCCATAAATATAGCTTCCTACACACAATTTTATGCAATATGCAATATGAAGTGATTGAGCCGATCTAGTGCCTAGAGTGTGTGTATATGCATCCACGAGCAACCACTAGCAACCACTTGCATCCACTTGCATCCATCAACCATAACATGTCTCAAACACATGTTTCAACCATAGGTTTTCCCTATCTAAAGGTCAAAGGTACTAATGAGAGGACATACTCAAGATAAGATAAGTACTAGACAAACGATAAAGGAGAAGTTAAAAGACATACCCTCAAAAAGAAATGGGTACAATGAACGCATCTTCGCTTCCGTTTCCCAAGTTGCGTTGCCCTCGTCTTCTCCCCATTGCACTTTGACTAGATGAACCTCTCGATTCCTCAATTTCCTAGTCTCTGACCCAAGGATGCGGGTAGGAGCTCGTCGAATAGTCGCATCACGCTCTACTTCCACTTCTTTAAGCAGGCTCGGCTCTACCACCTCTGCGGTCTTATGTAAGCACTTCCTCAAATGAGATACGTGGAATACATCATGTACACCACTAAGTCTGTCGGGCAACTCCACTCTATATGCCATCCGTCCAATCCTTTCCTTAATAGGAAACGGCCCTACGAACCTTGGTGCTAACTTCCCAACAGATCCAAAGCGAACCACATTTCGTAACGGAGACACCTTGACAAAGACCATGTCCCCAACTTCAAACTCAAGGTCCGTCCTCCTCTTGTCCGCATAAGATTTTTGCCTATCCTGCGCTGCTTTCATCCTTCTTCGAATCAAGTCAATCTTCTCAGAAGTCCCCCTAATCATATCAGGCCCAAGCAAGATCTTATCCGTAGATTCCCACCAACATGTAGGTGATCGACAAGGCCTTCCATAGAGAGCTTCGAAAGGAGCCATACCAATACTGGACTGAAAGCTGTTATTATATGCGAACTCCACCAATGGAAGATGCTCTTCCCATGTACCTCCAAAATCTAAGATACAAAGCCTCAAAAGGTCTTCTAGGACACTATTCACCCTCTCAGTCTGGCCGTCCGTCTGAGGATGATATGCTATGCTCAAACACAATCGAGTTCCCACTGCTTCCTGTAAACTTCTCCAGAACTCACTAGTGAAGATAGGATCTCGATCACTCACTATGCTAGAGGGTACCCCATGCAATCGAACTATCTCTCGAAGGTATACTGAAGCTAGCCATGGAGCAGTCCTCTTGCTCTTCACAGGTATGAAATGGGCGCTCTTAGTAAGTCTGTCTACCACCACCCAAATTCCTGTATTACCCTTTCTCGATCTGGGTAACCCGTCAATAAAATCCATCGAGACGCTATCCCACTTCCATTGCGGAACTTCCAATGGGTGAAGCAACCCACCAGGTTTCTTTTGCTCCGCTTTCACCTATTGACATACCAAGCATCTAGCGACATACTCGGCCACGTTTTTTCTTCATACCGGCCCCAAAAGAAAACTCGCTTCATGTCTTGGTACATCTTGTCCCTATCGGGATGAATGGTCATCTTCGACCGATATGCATCATCAAGTATAGCCTTCCTCAAACCCCTGTCTTTCGGTACACCAAGTCTACCGTCTCTACGCAACCACCCCTTACCATCTAGGGTGTACCTACTCAAATGGCTGGATGACTCCCCTTATGAGCTTCCCCACCAACTTTACCAACTGTGGGTCGTCCCTCTGTGCTTCTCCAATCCGCCCCAAAAGAGTAGGTCTAACCTCCAAGGAGGCTAGCAAACCGGGTACAAAGTCAACGGAAGGTCTAAAGTCAAACATAGAAATAAACTCTGAGCTCCGTCGTTCAATGAACAATGAACTCAAGGACAACCTTTTTCTACTTAAGGCGTCCGCTACCACGTTACCCTTGCCATGGGTATACACTACCTCAAACTCATAGGATGCTAAGAATCTCATCCAAAAATCATCACAATTGTCCATCTCTCACGCAGACCACCCTAGTTGTAACACCCCACACCCGCTACGGACACTCACTAAGGGAATGCCATAACATTGGTGGAGTATTTTAAGTGAATATAGAACAGAAAAATTACAACAAGACAGATATAAGTAATACTTGAAAATTTAAAAATCATTTCAATGCAGCGGAAAGTAAAAACATGTTTGGTTACATCACAAAACCATACAAGAGTCAAGTACAAAATATCCGTCTTGATAAAAATAAGTACATAATCCCACTAAGTAAACAATAGCCATAAAAGGAAAGATGAACTGAGCTTTACTTCAACGGTCCAAGCTCCAAAGGATAGATACAGCAATCCGATCAAGGCCCACTAGCACTAGGCCCACTCTGATAACCTGGGGTTTGGGGAAAAAGATAAAAACAACGGGGTCAGACATAAGTCTGAGTGAGTCCTATAACTTTAACAATACAATCATTAAAGTAACCAGAGAAGACATAAGTTGATATACGGTAACGCCTGGGGATGAATGGCTACACTAAGCAGCTTGGCAAACTTAGGATAAACTAAGATAACCGTAAAGACGCATTTATCCACCCAAGGATAATTACTAGATTATACCGCCCCAGACCTATCCACCCAAGGATAATTTCTACACTGCACCTCACCAGTTCTACCCACCAAGAGTAATTCCTACTTAAAGGTTGATCCCACTAAGTGTACTTAGTAATTTAGTAGTTTCGTGTACTCCTAGCCCACTACATAGGTGTCGTCTGCCCCTATCTCCACTAGGTGTACCCACTACTCCCCGTCGATCGGCTCCCTACCGTAGATACCCGTGCTGGTCCCACAATTGGGGTGTATCATTCCCCAACGTGGCCACCTGATAATATCAACGGTGCACGGCTTTATATCTACACGATGCAACAACGACTTACCAACCAGCCCGGGTCCACACACGCATATGAAACCCGTTGGTCCCGCGTTGCCACCGCTAACCCGGTTTGGCCTCTTATAGTCAAGCCCAATATGCGTGTCCCGTCACTCGACTTGAGTCGAGCCCACAAAGATACGTTTGGGATATTGGTTGAAATGGGCCCCCACAAGCTACCACCTAAGCTTGCAATTTTATCTAGTGCATCCCACTTAACCCCTCTTTATAATCATGCCCACTTACATGTTAAGTTTTGGTTAAGTCATCTAATCATCTTTCAATTGCCCCTTAAGGCACCCACTAGATTTCTACATGCCACCTAAGGCACTTACTTAACCCTTTAATCATGTTTACTTACATGTCCCACTTTGGTTAAGTATTCTAATCGTATTTTCACATGCCACCCATGGCACTTACTTAACCCTTTAATCATGTTTAATTACATGTTCCACTTTGGTTAAGTATTCTAATCGTATTTTTCTATTGCCACCCAAGGCAACCCACTAGATTCCACATGCCACCCAAGCACCCACTTAACCCTCATGTCCCACTACATGCTAATTTGGTTAAGTGTTTTCTTAGTTAATTAAGACCGTGATCCTCATAAAGACCTCTCACATTAGACTATCTTTTATGACTGCTGGTTAAGCCGGTTGGGTCCGGGCAGCCTTATGTCATAACCGAGTCTAACCTCGTGTCTTTACATTAATCACGTATTTAGTTTGTGCCTAAGACCTCTCACATTGGGCTAACATTTGTAGCAACTGGTTAAGCCGGTTGGGTCCGGGCAGTTTTACACTACAAATGAGTCCAACCTCGTGTCTTAGTCGATTAATTACATCTAATTAATCACCCTCATATTAATTGTCCCTAATTAATATCAAGTTTCTCATAACATGGGTAGACCTAACTCAATAGGTAAATTCCCATGGGGTAGACCTAACTCAATAGGTAAATTCCCACTTATGTTAATTTATTTTTATGGTATGCTTAATCATACCCAATCATACTTTTATTAACATATTTATTAACCCCATCGTTCCCCATGCAAATCGTTCTCATTTCACGACATAATAAAAGGGAAGATCCATCTCAAACATCATGGGTTAAACCAAATATTAGCATAAACTTTGTCATGGGTTAAGAGGATGTCAACTTGCATATATGAGCATATATTAACCCAACTACATTTAACCCCAAACTTGCATATTATCATACACATGACTTGCATAACATGTTGCATATGAACTTGCATATTATCATACACATATCTTGCATAACATGTTGAACTTGCATATAAGCATTCACACAACTTGCATAACATGTTGAACTTGCATATAAGCATTCACACAACTTGCATAACATGTTAATCATGCATTTAAGCATACACATAACTTGCATAAGCATTCACATTCTTGCATAAGCATTCACATACTTGCATATTAACTCACAAACTTGCATAATGTGTCATCATGAACTTGCATATTAACAAACATGTAACTTGCATAGCATATCTTGCATATTAACATACATGTAACTTGCATAGCATATCTTGCATATTAACATACATGTAACTTGCATAGCATATCTTGCATATTAACATACATGTAACTTGCATAGCATATCATCATGAACTTGCATAACATGCATATGATCACATAGCCCACAACTTGCATATTTAGCATCATGTAAACATAACATATATCATACTAAACTTGCATAAACTTACATACTCAACATGCATAAACCCACTTGTTAAACATGCATAAACCAACTTATTAATCAAGCATAAATCCACTTATCAAATATGCATAAACCAACTTATTAATCATGCATAAATCCACTTATCAAATATGCATAAACATAGGAAAACATAGAGTAACATATCATTACAAATGATTCAAACTCACTAATCCGCATTCAAGACCATAAGTCTCATTACACCTAATCTACTTGCTTTAACAATTGATGTTAAAGTGATAGAAACTCACAACTAGCAATTTGCACTCCAAATGAAGAAGATTAAGATGCTTAGAATGGATTAGAGGTTGATTTGAGAGGTTGATTAGCTTGCTTTCCTCTTCATTGATTTGTGGTGGCCATGATCAAGTTCCATTTTGCCATAGTTTAGTTACAAGATCTAATTATGTATGAATTAGGGTAGGGTTAGGGTCTTATTTATAGGATTAGGTTGCATTTTAGACCCTTAGATTAACCCTAGATTGGTTTGGACCCGTCAGATCCAAGAAGCTTCCAGAACCAGCCCTCCAAGCCAGCCCAAGAACCTAAACTGATGCACCCAGTTTTACTGGGCGTCGCCCCCCTGTCGACAGGCAAGTCGACAGGCAAGTCGACACCCCTGTCGACAGGCCTGTCGACAGCCCTGTCGACATGGGTAGGGCGGGAACTTTCCCGCCTGGCCCCGCCGCTTCTATTTTAAAATCTGAATTTGAATTTTTAAATCTGTTTTTATCTTTGAATTTTCTGCAAACTTCATCGGGCCATAACTGGGCCATACGGACTCCGATTTCCGAAAACTCGGACTCTATTTTGCGTATTTTTCCGAAACGAACGCAATGACGCAGCCCGTTTTCCCCTAATTCCCACATCTGAGATTATTTATCCTATAATTAGTGAATTTTAGCATTAACCCAAAATACGGGGTGTTACATTCTCCCCTCCTTAAAGGATTTCGTCCCCGAAATCTCTAAGCTAAGGAGAATGCATATCCTACCATCCAAACAACCATCTACTCAATCCATCAAACACAGGCATCCATTGTCCTTAGAACAATTTCTAATGATGTATGAGCATATGCAAAGAGTGTGTGTATATGTTCCCTATCTAATGTATGAACATATGCAAACCATGATAGTGCCATGCATCCATTATGTATGCGAGAGAACCCTATCGACACATACAATATCTACATGTGTGCACAATCATTCACCAAAATTCATCATCCATATGATAACACAATTACTATACATCCATAGATATAGCTTCCTACACACAATTTTATGCAATATGCAATATGAAGTGACTGAGCCGATCTAGTGCCTAGAGTGTGTGTATATGCATCCACGAGCAACCACTAGCAAACACTTGCATCCACTTGCATCCATCATACATAACATGTCTTAAACACATGTTTCAACCATAGGACTATCCTATCCGAAGGTCAAAGGTACTAACGAGAGGACATACTAAGGATAAGATAAGCACAAGATATGCGATGAAGGAGAAGCAAAAGGACATACCCTCCGAAAGAAAAAGGTACCTCGAACGAATCTTCGCTTCCGTCTCCTAGGTAGCATCGCTCTCTTCATCTCCCTTTTTGTACTTTGACTAGTTGAACCTCTCTGTTTTCTCAGCTTCCAAATCTCTGACCCAAGGATGCAAGTAGGAGCTCGTCGAATCGTCGCATCACACTCTACTTCCACTTCTCTAAGCAAACTCGGCTCTACCACCTCTACGGTCTTATGTAGGCACTTCCTCCTATGGAATACATCATGTACACTACTAAGTCTGTCGGGTAACCCCACCAATGGAAGATGCTCCTCCCGTGTACCTCCAAAATCCAAGATACATAGCCTCAAAAGGTCTTCTAAAATATGATTCACCCTCTCGGTCTGGCCGTCTATCTGAGGATGATATGCGGTACTCAATTACAACTGAGTCCCTACCGCCTCTTGGAAACTCTTCCAAAACTCTCTAGTGAAGATAGGATCTCGATCGTTCACCATACTGGAGGGTACACCATGCAATCTAATAATCTTTCGAATATAAACTGAAGCTAGACATGGAATAGTCCTCTTGCTCTTCACAGGTACGAAATGGGCACACTTAGTAAGTCTATCTACCACAACCCAAATTCCCGTATTACCCTCCCTCGATCTCGGTAATCCATCGACAAAACCCATCGAGATACTATCCCACTTCCATAGCGGAACTTCCAATGGGTGAAGCAACCCACTGGGTTTCTTCTACTCCGCTTCCATTTGCTAGCTCACCAAGCATCTAGCGACATACTCGGCCGCGTCTTTCTTTATACCGGCCCAAAAGAAAACTCGCTTTACGTCTTGGTACATCTTGTCCCCACCGGGATGAATGGTCATCTTCGACCGATGTGCATCATCAAGTATAGCCTTCTTCAAACCCTCGTCTTGCGGTACACAAAGTCTACCGTCTCTACGCAACCACCCCTTACCATCTAGGGTGTACCTACTCAAATGGCTGGACGACTCCCCCCCCCTCTTGAGCTTCTTTACTAACTCAACCAATTGTGGGTCGTCCCGCTGTGCTCTGCCAATACGCCCCAAAAGAGTAGGTCTAACCTCCAAGGAGGCTAGAAACCGGGTACAAAGTCAACGGAAGGTCTAAAGTCAAACATAGAGATAAACTCTAAGCTCCGTTGTTCAACGAAAAATGAACTCAAGGACAACCTTTTTCCACTTAAGGCGTCCGCTACCACGTTACCCTTGCCATGGGTATACACTACCTCAAACTCATAGGATGCTAAGAATCTCATCCAAAAATCATCACAACTGTCCATCTCTCACGCAGACCACCCTAGTCGAACTCGACATCCCCCAAATGCAAGCCCCAAAGGCCTAAACCAATATCAGACAAACACCCAAGGGATATCTCCTTCGAGTTTAGGCGACCTACGTGAGATGATACTAGTAAGAATGGCTAAACAACTAAGCCTTTGACCAACTTTGGATGTCCTCGCCAGTCTCGCTCCAAAACTACCGTTTGTCCCATAACTGGCTTTGCTCACCCTATTGAGCATATACAAAAACTTATTTCGTTCCCAGAAAAGACCAATGTGTCATTTACAAAGACCATTACGAACTTATTTAGGTACTCCCTGAACACCCTTCTCATCAAACCAGTATGCGGGGGCGTTCGTCAAACCAAATGGCATCACTAGCCACTCATAAAAACTATCCGGAGTCCTAAAGGCAGTCTTCTCTATACTATCCTCAGCCACTCTCAACAGACGAAACCTCGTGGTTAAGTCAATCTGCGAAAATACTGAGGCGCCCACTAACTGATCAAAGAGATCATAAATCCTCGGCAATGGGTGTCGATTCTTCTTTGTGAGTTTATTCAGTTCTCTTTAGCCTACACAAAGTCTGAGGGACCCATCCGCCTTCGCAGCAAAAACTACTGGAGCACCCTACTCCGATATACTTCGTCTTATGAACCCCTTCTTAAGCAAACCACCTACTTGCTTATCGAGTTCCCTCCTCTCACGAGGAGCCGTGTGGCACACTGGCCAAGTTACTGGTTTGGCATTATCTACCAGATATTTTCGGAAGTCAATCTCCCGCTCCGGAGGTAAGCCCTTTCCCTCCTCTCACACATCCGAGTATTCCTGGACTGCTCTAACAGATCGCAAACTCTAGACCATCGTGTCAAGCGATTCTAGATAACTTAGCATAACAGATTCTATGGGATTATAAGAGATCTCGAGAGTGTTACCCTAGCGGGTCATAAGCCTAACAACTCTCCTTCCACAATCAAGAACGGCACCCCTACTGGATAACCAGTCCATGCCCAAAACTAACCCATAGCCCGTGAAGCCCAACAAGCATCACTTCTAAACCCAACGCTAAGTATAGAAACTTTCAAACCCCAACACATCATGGAGCCCAATTGGGTTTGAAACAACTAAGGGATCATCTACTAAACTGGTGTCTAGGTGCAGTGACTCTACTAACAATGATGAGATAAATGAATTCAATGCGTCAAAATCAAATAAAGTACGGACAGGATGATCGATCAGAAAAACTAGACTTTCAATAGAAATAGTTCTACCTCTTTCCCAAATCGGTGGAACCGCGAGAGCCTGAACTTGCCCCCTAGCCTGACCTGGTGCCATAAGAGCTTGCACCTGTCCTCCTGAGGTAGACCCCGTCCTTTGCCCTTTCTTAGGGCAATCCTTCACTAAATGCCCTGCTTCACCACAGTGGAAGCAGCCAGTCTTAGCCTTCTTGCGACAATCTTTGTTTAGGTGGCCTAGTGTCCCACAATTGAAGCACCTCTTCTTTCCCTTGCCACCGTTGCCTTTCCCACCCTTGTTTTGCTGTTGCTGTTGAGGTCTCTCCTGATCTCCTTTCTTCTCGTGCGCTTTATTAGCATTGGGACCCTTCTCTTCCTCATGCATATTTTCTTCCACTTTTGAGAGAAACTTTGCCTCAAACCTATGCCTGAAATCCACCCAAGAGTCAATCGGGCGTTCTCCATTAGTGACCTCCCACCAGAACGAGGCCTCTCCTTCCATTAACCAAGCGGCTAACCTGACTTTCTTTCCCTCTTCTACTTCCAAGATTTCCATCAATTCTTCCGTCTCATTAAGCCAATCCCTAGCTCCCACAAAAGGTTTTCCTCCCATAGCCTTAAACTTCCTACAAGTCATAGCAAAAGTATCCGCGCGAGGAGGAACGAGCGCAACGGGTGGAGGAGGAACATTTGCTGGACCTGCAGCGGCGGCCCTAGCCTCTAACAACCTCCTATACCATACTGGTACCGCTACACTATCCGGAAGATAAAGATCTTCAGCCATGCTGAGACGAAAAAGGGAAAGATTCAAAACGGAGAATTCGAAAGATAAAGATATGGCTATCGGGGATTATGCTTTTCTTTCAAAAACTTTTCTCTTTTAAGACATGTTTTTGAAAATACTTCTTCCAAAAAATTTCTTAGAAAATAGTTTTTCTAAAAAAAATTTATCTGTTCTGGTAACCTTTGCTCTGATACCACGTGTAACACCCCACACCCGCTACGGACACTCACTAAGGGAATGCCATAACATTGGTGGAGTATTTTAAGTGAATATAGAACAGAAAAATTACAACAAGACAGATATAAGTAATACTTGAAAATTTAAAAATCATTTCAATGCAGCGGAAAGTAAAAACATGTTTGGTTACATCACAAAACCATACAAGAGTCAAGTACAAAATATCCGTCTTGATAAAAATAAGTACATAATCCCACTAAGTAAACAATAGCCATAAAAGGAAAGATGAACTGAGCTTTACTTCAACGGTCCAAGCTCCAAAGGATAGATACAGCAATCCGATCAAGGCCCACTAGCACTAGGCCCACTCTGATAACCTGGGGTTTGGGGAAAAGATAAAAACAACGGGGTCAGACATAAGTCTGAGTGAGTCCTATAACTTTAACAATACAATCATTAAAGTAACCAGAGAAGACATAAGTTGATATACGGTAACGCCTGGGGATGAATGGCTACACTAAGCAGCTTGGCAAACTTAGGATAAACTAAGATAACCGTAAAGACGCATTTATCCACCCAAGGATAATTACTAGATTATACCGCCCCAGACCTATCCACCCAAGGATAATTTCTACACTGCACCTCACCAGTTCTACCCACCAAGAGTAATTCCTACTTAAAGGTTGATCCCACTAAGTGTACATAGTAATTTAGTAGTTTCGTGTACTCCTAGCCCACTACATAGGTGCCGTCTGCCCCTATCTCCACTAGGTGTACCCACTACTCCCCGTCGATCGGCTCCCTACCGTAGATACCCGTGCTGGTCCCACAATTGGGGTGTATCATTCCCCAACGTGGCCACCTGATAATATCAACGGTGCACGGCTTTATATCTACACGATGCAACAACGACTTACCAACCAGCCCGGGTCCACACACGCATATGAAACCCGTTGGTCCCGCGTTGCCACCGCTAACCCGGTTTGGCCTCTTATAGTCAAGCCCAATATGCGTGTCCCGTCACTCGACTTGAGTCGAGCCCACAAAGATACGTTTGGGATATTGGTTGAAATGGGCCCCCACAAGCTACCACCTAAGCTTGCAATTTTATCTAGTGCATCCCACTTAACCCCTCTTTATAATCATGCCCACTTACATGTTAAGTTTTGGTTAAGTCATCTAATCATCTTTCAATTGCCCCTTAAGGCACCCACTAGATTTCTACATGCCACCTAAGGCACTTACTTAACCCTTTAATCATGTTTACTTACATGTCCCACTTTGGTTAAGTATTCTAATCGTATTTTCACATGCCACCCATGGCACTTACTTAACCCTTTAATCATGTTTAATTACATGTTCCACTTTGGTTAAGTATTCTAATCGTATTTTTCTATTGCCACCCAAGGCAACCCACTAGATTCCACATGCCACCCAAGGCACCCACTTAACCCTCATGTCCCACTACATGCTAATTTGGTTAAGTGTCTTCTTAGTTAATTAAGACCGTGATCCTCATAAAGACCTCTCACATTAGACTATCTTTTATGACTGCTGGTTAAGCCGGTTGGGTCCGGGCAGCCTTATGTCATAACCGAGTCTAACCTCGTGTCTTTACATTAATCACGTATTTAGTTTGTGCCTAAGACCTCTCACATTGGGCTAACATTTGTAGCAACTGGTTAAGCCGGTTGGGTCCGGGCAGTTTTACACTACAAATGAGTCCAACCTCGTGTCTTAGTCGATTAATTACATCTAATTAATCACCCCCATATTAATTATCCCTAATTAATATCAAGTTTCTCATAACATGGGTAGACCTAACTCAATAGGTAAATTCCCATGGGGTAGACCTAACTCAATAGGTAAATTCCCACTTATGTTAATTTATTTTTATGGTATGCTTAATCATACCCAATCATACTTTTATTAACATATTTATTAACCCCATCGTTCCCCATGCAAATCATTCTCATTTCACGACATAATAAAAGGGAAGATCCATCTCAAACATCATGGGTTAAACCAAATATTAGCATAAACTTTGTCATGGGTTAAGAGGATGTCAACTTGCATATATGAGCATATATTAACCCAACTACATTTAACCCCAAACTTGCATATTATCATACACATGACTTGCATAACATGTTGCATATGAACTTGCATATTATCATACACATATCTTGCATAACATGTTGAACTTGCATATAAGCATTCACACAACTTGCATAACATGTTGAACTTGCATATAAGCATTCACACAACTTGCATAACATGTTAATCATGCATTTAAGCATACACATAACTTGCATAAGCATTCACATTCTTGCATAAGCATTCACATACTTGCATATTAACTCACAAACTTGCATAATGTGTCATCATGAACTTGCATATTAACAAACATGTAACTTGCATAGCATATCTTGCATATTAACATACATGTAACTTGCATAGCATATCTTGCATATTAACATACATGTAACTTGCATAGCATATCTTGCATATTAACATACATGTAACTTGCATAGCATATCATCATGAACTTGCATAACATGCATATGATCACATAGCCCACAACTTGCATATTTAGCATCATGTAAACATAACATATATCATACTAAACTTGCATAAACTTACATACTCAACATGCATAAACCCACTTGTTAAACATGCATAAACCAACTTATTAATCAAGCATAAATCCACTTATCAAATATGCATAAACCAACTTATTAATCATGCATAAATCCACTTATCAAATATGCATAAACATAGGAAAACATAGAGTAACATATCATTACAAATGATTCAAACTCACTAATCCGCATTCAAGACCATAAGTCTCATTACACCTAATCTACTTGCTTTAACAATTGATGTTAAAGTGATAGAAACTCACAACTAGCAATTTGCACTCCAAATGAAGAAGATTAAGATGCTTAGAATGGATTAGAGGTTGATTTGAGAGGTTGATTAGCTTGCTTTCCTCTTCATTGATTTGTGGTGGCCATGATCAAGTTCCATTTTGCCATAGTTTAGTTACAAGATCTAATTATGTATGAATTAGGGTAGGGTTAGGGTCTTATTTATAGGATTAGGTTGCATTTTAGACCCTTAGATTAACCCTAGATTGGTTTGGACCCGTCAGATCCAAGAAGCTTCCAGAACCAGCCCTCCAAGCCAGCCCAAGAACCTAAACTGGTGCACCCAGTTTTACTGGGCGTCGCCCCCCTGTCGACAGGCAAGTCGACAGGCAAGTCGACACCCCTGTCGACAGGCCTGTCGACAGCCCTGTCGACATGGGTAGGGCGGGAACTTTCCCGCCTGGCCCCGCTGCTTCTATTTTAAAATCTGAATTTGAATTTTTAAATCTGTTTTTATCTTTGAATTTTTTGCAAACTTCATCGGGCCATAACTGGGCCATACGGACTCCGATTTCCGAAAACTCGGACTCTATTTTGCGTATTTTTCCGAGACGAACGCAATGACGCAGCCCGTTTTCCCCTAATTCCCACATCTGAGATTATTTATCCTGTAATTAGTGAATTTTAGCATTAACCCAAAATACGGGGTGTTACACTAGTCGAACTCGACATCCCCCAAATGCAAGCCCCAAAGGCCTAAACCAATATCAGACAAACACCCAAGGGATATCTCCTTCGAGTTCAGGCGACCTACGCGAGATGATACTAGTAAGAATGGCTAAACAACTAAGCCTTTGACCAACTTTGGATGTCCTCGCCAGTCTCGCTCCAAAACTACCGTTTGTCCCATAACTGGCTTTGCTCACCCTATTGAGCACATACAAAAACTTATTTCGTTCCCAGAAAAGACCAAGATGTCATCCACAAAGACCATCACAAACTTATTTAGGTACTCCCCGAACACTCTTCTCATCAAATCAACAAAGTATGTGGGGGCGTTCGTCAAACCAAATGGCATCACCAGCCACTCATAAAAACCATCCGGAGTCCTAACGGCAGTCTTCTCTATACTGTCCTCAGCCACTTTCAACTGACGAAACCCCGTGGCTAAGTCCAACTGCGCAAATACTGAGGCGCCAACTAACTGATCAAAGAGATCATCAATCCTCGGCAATGGGTATCGATTCTTCTTTGTGAATTTATTCAATTCTCTTTAGCCTACACAAAGTCTGAGGGACCCATCCGCCTTCGCAGCAAAAACTACTGGAGCACCCCACTCCGATATACTTCGTCTTATGAACCCCTTCTTAAGCAAACCACCTACTTGCTTATCGAGTTCCCTCCTCTCACGAGGAGCCGTGTGGCACACTGGCCAAGATACTGGTTTGGCATTATCTACCAGATATTTTCGGAAGTTAATCTCCCGCTCCGGAGGTAAGCCCTTCACCTCCTCACACACATCCGAGTATTCCCGGACTGCTCTAACAGATCGCAAACTCTAGACCGTCGTGTCAAGCGACTCTAGAAAACTTAGCATAACAGATTCTATGGGATTACAAGAGATCTCGAGAGTGTTACCCTAGCGGGTCATAAGCCTAACAACTCTCCTTCCACAATCAAGAACGGCACCCCTACTGGATAACCAGTCCATGCCCAAAACTAACCCATAGCCCGTGAAGCCCAACAAGCATCACTTCTAAACTCAACGCTAAGTATAGAAACTTTCAAACCCAAACACATCATGGAGCCCAATTGGGTTTGAAACAACTAAGGGATCATCTACTAAACTGGTGTCTACGTGCAGTGACTCAACTAACAATGATGAGATAAACGAACTCGATGCGTCAATATCAATTAAAGTTCGAATCGGATAATGAAGAAATCCAAATTCCAACCTAGACGGTCATATCCCCATCAGGTACCCTAGTCGCGAGGGAATACAACTACCCTCTAGGAGATTCCATAGCTTGCCTATGCCCCTTTGGACAATCCTAATAAGATGTCCCATTCCTTCCCAAAAGGATAACTACTAGCCTTCTCCTTCCCATTCTCCACTCGTAACCTCCCATCAATGAGGTTCCGTCCTTCATTAACCAAACAACTATTTGAGCCTTCCTCCCATCGTCCATCCAATAAGTACCTACAAGTCCTCCTCCTTCTTGAGCCAACTTCCAATCCGACTAACGTCTAAGTCCCTTGAAGTGGTTTTCCACTCTTATCTATCTTAGGAAGATCATCTATACGCGGAGGGGAAACTCAAAATGAGAGAGAGGAAGAGATTCAAACGGAGAATTCGAAAGATAAAGATATGGCTATCGGGGATTATGCTTTGCTTTCAAAAACCTTTCTCTTTTAAGACATGTTTTTGAAAATACTTCTTCCAAAAATTTTCTTAGAAAATAGTTTTTCTAAAAATTTTATCTGTTCTGGTAACCTTTGCTCTGATACCACGTGTAACACCCCACACCCGCTACGGTCACTCACTAAGGGAATGCCATAACATTTGTGGAGTATTTTAAGTGAATATAGAACAGAAAAATTACAACAAGACAGATATAAGTAATACTTGAAAATTTAAATCGTCATTTCATTGCAGCGGAAAGTAAAACATGTTTGGTTACATCACAAAACCATACAAGAGTCAAGTACAAAATATCCCTCTTGATAAAAATAAGTACATAATCCCACCAAGTAAACAATAGCCATAAAAGATGAACTGAGCTTTACTTCATCGGTCCAAGCTCCAAAGGAAAGATACAGCAATTCGATCAAGGCCCACTAGCACTAGGCCCACTCTGATAACCTGGGGTTGGGGGAAAAAGATAAAAACAACGGGGTCAGACATAAGTCTGAGTGAGTCCTATAACTTTAACAATACAATCATTAAAGTAACTAGAGAAGACATAAATTGATATACGGTAACGCCTGGGGATGAATGGCTACACTAAGCAGCTTGGCAAACTTAGGAGAAACTAAGATAACCGTAAAGACGCATTTATCCGCCCAAGGATAATTACTAGACTACACCGCCCCAGACTTATCCACCCAAGGGTAATTCCTACACTGCACCACACCAGTTCTACCCACCAAGAGTAATTCCTACTTAAAGGTTGATCCCACTAAGTGTACTTAGTAATTTAGTAGTTTCGTGTACTCCTAGCCCACTACATAGGTGCCGTCTGCCCCTATCTCCACTAGGTGTACCCACTACTCCCCATCGATCGGCTCCCTACCGTAGATACCCGTGCTGGTCCCACAATTGGGGTGTATCATTCCCCAACGTGGCCACCTGATAATATCAACGGTGCACGGCTTTATATCTACACGATGCAACAACGACTTACCAACCAGCCCGGGTCCACACACGCATATGAAACCCGTTGGTCCCGCGTTGCCACCGTTAACCCGGTTTGGCCTCTTATAGTCAAGCCCAATATGCGTGTCCCGTCACTCGACTTGAGTCGAGCCCACAAAGATACGTTTGGGATATTGGTTGAAATGGGCCCCCACAAGCTACCACCTAAGCTGGCAAATTATCTAGTGCATCCCACTTAACCCCTTTTTTTATAATCATGCCCACTTACATGTTAAGTTTTGGTTAAGTCATCTAATCATATTTCAATTGCCCCTTAAGGCACCCACTAGATTTCTACATGCCACCCATGGCACTTACTTAACCCTTTAATCATGTTTACTTACATGTCCTACTTTGGTTAAGTATTCTAATCGTATTTTCACATGCCACCCATGGCTCTTACTTAACCCTTTAATCATGTTTAATTACATGTTCCACTTTGGTTAAGTATTCTAATCGTATTTTTCTATTGCCACCCAAGGCAACCCCCTAGTTTCCTCATGCCACCCAAGGCACCCACTTAACCCTCATGTCCCACTACATGCTAATTTGGTTAAGTGTTTCTTAGTTAATTAAGACCGTGATCCTCATAAAGACCTCTCACATTAGACTATCTTTTATGACTGCTGGTTAAGCCGGTTGGGTCCGGGCAGCCTTATGTCATAACCGAGTCTAACCTCGTGTCTTTACATTAATCACGTATTTAGTTTGTGCCTAAGACCTCTCACATTGGGCTAACATTTGTAGCAACTGGTTAAGCCGGTTGGGTCCGGGCAGTTTTACACTACAAATGAGTCCAACCTCGTGTCTTAGTCGATTAATTACATCTAATTAATCACCCCCATATTAATTGTCCCTAATTAATTATCAAGTTTTTCATAACATGGGTAGACCTAACTCAATAGGTAAATTCCCATGGGGTAGACCTAACTCAATAGGTAAATTCCCACTTATGTTAATTTATTTTTATGGTATGCTTAATCATACCCAATCATACTTTTATTAACATATTTATTAACCCCACCGTTCCCCACGTAAATCGTTCTCATTTCATGACATAATAAAAGGGAAGATCCATCACAAATATCATGGGTTAAACCAAATATTAGCATATACTTTGTCATGGGTTAAGAGGATGTCAACTTGCATATATGAGCATATATTAACCCAACTACATTTAACCCCAAACTTGCATATTATCATACACATGACTTGCATAACATGTTGCATATGAACTCGCATATTATCATACACATATCTTGCATAACATGTTGAACTTGCATATAAGCATTCACATAACTTGCATAACATGTTAAACATGCATTTAAGCATACACATAACTTGCATAAGCATTCACATTCTTGCATAAGCATTCACATACTTGCATATTAACTCATAAACTTGCATAATGTGTCATCATGAACTTACATATTAACAAACATGTAACTTGCATAGCATATCTTGCATATTAACATACATGTAACTTGCATAGCATATCTTGCATATTAACATACATGTAACTTGCATAGCATATCTTGCATATTAACATATATGTAACTTGCATAGTATATCATCATGAACTTGCATAACATGCATATGATCACATAGCCCACAACTTGCATATTTAGCATCATGTAAACATAACATACATCATACTAAACTTGCATAAACTTACATACTCAACATGCATAAACCCACTTGTTAAACATGCATAAGCCAACTTATTAATCATGCATAAATCCACTTATCCAAATATGCATAAACCAACTTATTAAATATGCATAAACCAACTTATTAAATATGCATAAACCAACTTATTCAATATGCATAAACATAAGAAAACATAGAGTAACATATCATTACAAATGATTCAAACTCACTAATCCGCATTCAAGACCATAAGTCTCATTACACCTAATCTACTTGCTTTAACAATTGATGTTAAAGTGATAGAAACTCACAACTAGCAATTTGCACTCCAAATGAAGAAGATTAAGATGCTTAGAATGGATTGGAGGTTGATTAGAGAGGTTGATTAGCTTGCTTTCCTCTTCATGGATTTGTGGAGGCCATGATCAAGTTTCATTTTGCCATAGTTTAGTTACAAGATCTAATTATGAATGAATTAGGGTAGGGTTGGGGTCTTATTTATAGGATTAGTAGAGTGTTTTAGGCCCTTAGATTAACCCTAGATTAGATTAGGACCCTTAGATTTCGGCACCTTCCAGAAACCAGCCCTAAGACCAAGCCCAAACCCCAAACTGGTGCACCCAACCACAGAACTCTCTAGAAACTGTGCAGGTTTCTTGGCTCGGCACGGGCGCACTTCACAAGTGCGCCAGTGTATCTTTGTACTGGCGCACTTCATAAGTGCGCCAGTGCATTTCTGTTCTGGCGCACTTCACAAGTGCGCCAGTGCATTTCTGGCCTGTTTCTGGTTTTCTGCCTAACTTCGTTCGTCCATATCTCTTTCACACGGTACCCGTTTTACGCAAACTCGGACTCTATTTCGCGTATTTTTCCGAGACGAACGCAATGACGCAGCCCGTTTCCCCTAATTCCCGCATCTGAGATTATTTATTCTGTAATTTGTGAATTTTAGCATTAACTGAAATTCGGGGTGTTACAGATATGGAATAGAAATAAACTGAATTTGCTCGATTTATGTAGTATTTGATGGTTGAATGTGTTTGGTGTGAAAATTACATTAAAGAACAAAATTGGTGTTGTCGAATGATTTAACCATTGAAATAAATTGATTTGAAATTCTAAATATACGTGAATTATTTGAAAAGGCCGAGTTAATTCTCATTTCAAATAATTGACCGACGATTGAAAGTCGAAGATGAAGACGGTGGTCGAAGACCGGAGATCTTCACCTCGTTTGGATGGTAACCGAGGTCCTGATTGGGAGGCATCCCGAAATATGGATAATGAGTGGTGATCGTCCAGACGTACGTGGTGATCGATGGGTTTGCGAGGTATTTAGTGCCTCCGGTTTCGTTCAGACCCAGAACGGACTTGTAAATGGACTGTGTGTCTGACATTGGATTTTATTCTGTGTTGATTGATCTCTATTAAATATACATCTGTTTGGCGGTGGAGGATTTATTCTTTTGCTTAACGCCCTTCTCTGAAACGCACGAGCTCAGAGTTTGTATATCGATGGACATCAGTCGCATGGCATGAACTGCCTGTGTGGCATGCTAAGATGCAGTGATCAGGGCTTCTGTTGAAAAGCAAAGTCTTGTGGTGATGACCAAAGCACCGCATGTGTGGCGTAGCATTGTGTATAACGTGAAATCGCGAGCCTCACACCCCGGTATAAACCAGAAACGGGAGCAGGACCTCAGGGGGGACGTGCGTTTTCTTTCTAGCTAGGGTGGTGTCAGTGACCTACCAGCCCTGACATTTATATACTTTTCACCTATGTGGTTGTTGCTGTTGCGAGGCGCCTCGGTTTGATAGGACGATCCGGGTCCGACGGAGTCATTCGTTGGCTCATTTACACCCCAAAGGGTGGAGAAACGCATTGTTCAGGCATTATAATCCACTTCGTGTGGACCGGCCCTGACGATCCAAGGTACGGTTGCGGCTGTGCCTGAGGGGCGGGCTAGAGCGTCTCGAATTCGGTAAGGACTATCTTTTGCCTTGGTTCATGACGGAAATCCAATTTCCAAATACGACATCGTGCGATTTTGATTGTATACCTATATATGGCGACATAGTGGTATGGGGCATTAATGCCGTCTATGATTGATAGTTATGATTTGAAATTGTTTTCAAAACATATAAACACTAGCAATAATATCAAATGCCTTTGTTTTATTCGTATCAAGCATGTCTTGGCCGTTATAAGGTAAAAACTCTATCCTCCGGTTTGCGTTGCATTGTGTGATGGGAACTGAGTCTTGTAATGGCTTCATTTTTATAAAATACATGGCGTTGTTTAAAAGAAAGATTTGTTTTTTTTTAAAGCACTGGCAATCCAATGGAGTAAGCCCGTTCCACGAAAGTGGCGTGGTCCTGTGATTAGCCAAATTATATATGTGTTGAGTAGATTTCTCATACCAGTCCCATGACTGACTCGTAGTTTGCTTCACTTTCAAACTCGGGTGCCCCTTTTTCTACACGGGCAGCCTTGTATTCAGGTTTAGCTGGTTCTTTCTGGATAGTTGGAGCTGAAGATGGATTCTATCATTTATCTCTTTTTATGCTGTTCAGCTCCTATTGTACATATTTTGTTTGTTTTCCGCTGTAGACATTTATGTATAGCTGAACTGTATTTGTGCTAAGTATGATCCTGTATACTGTGTAACTCTGATGATTACTTTTATCCAGTATATTGTTTTGTTCATTATCTGGTGTATTTACTTAATTCTGTTCTGCAATTATCTGTTTCTGTGTTATATTCCAAAGATAACCCTTGTCTCCGTCAGAACGGGGTTTGGGGTCGTCTCAACCGGCGATCTTCACATCGAATGGACGACTACTGATTCCTTGAATTGGGTAGCTCGCAGTAAAGGGTTAAAGTGATAGTTGTCCGGACGTAGTTGTTGATTGTCCGGATATGCGAGAACCTCTCTTCCATATTGGACATACGGGAAGAGGAATAAGGTGTCTCCGGTTTCGTTCAGACCCAGAACGGACTTGTAAATGGATGTGCTTCTGACATTGGATTTCGTTCTGTGTTATTTATTTCTATTAAATATATATCTGTTTGGTGGCGGAGAATTTATTCTCTTGCTTAACACCCTTCTCTAAGACGTACGAGCTTAGAGGTTATATATTGATAGACGTCAGTTACATGGCGTGAATTGTCAATGTGGCAGGCTAAGATGCAAATGATCAAGGCTTTTGTTGAAAAGCAGAGCCTTGTGGTTGATGATCAAAGCACAACTTTAATTAGCATAGATTTGTGTATAGTGTTACTTCGCGAGTCTCACACCCCGGTATGAGTCAAAAACGGAATGAGGACCGTAAGGAGGACTTGCGGTTCTTTCTAGCTAGAAGTGGTGTCATGGTATGGAGCCCAGACATTTTTACTTATGTGGATGATGGATTGTGAAGGCCCTCAGATATTGGTCACTACTAGCCAAGAGATAGGTCCAATAGGACGGGAAAACGTATTGTTTAAGAATAATTAATCCACTAAAGTATGTGTGGACCGGCCCTACCGCTAACCAGGGCTCGCCAGCGTCCGAGTCCTGAGGCATTTGCTAGAGTGTCTCGAAATCGGCGAGGATGATTCCTAGCCTCGACTCATGATGGAAACCCAATTTCCAATGTGACATTACGGATTTGACTGTAAACCTATATATGGTGACATAGTAGGATGGGGTACTATGCCGTCTAGGATTGATACATTTACTTTCAAAGTGTTTTAAACTGACTAGACACTAATAATAATATCAAATGATTATTGTTTTATACGTATCAATCATGTTTGACCATTAAAAGGTAAAACTCTATCCTCCGGTTTGCGTTGCATTGTGTGATGGGACTTGAGTCTTATAATGGTTTCATTTTTCTAAAAAGCATTACGTTGTTTTAAAAGATTTACTTATTTTATGCATTGGAAATCCAATGGAGTAAACCCGTTTTGTGTTAGCGGCGTGGTCCTGTGATTAGCCTTATTATTAGATAAGTTAAGTAAGATTTCTCATACCAGTCCCATGACTGACTCATAGTTTGTTTCAGTTGCAAACACAGGTGCCCCTATTTCCACACGGGCAGTCGAGTGGCTTGTTTTACAGATATTTATTTGTTGAGAAGGATTCTGGATCGAAGCTTAAAGCTATGTCCAGAGCATTGATAGTCTCCCGCTGTGTTAGTTTATTTGTTTCCTCTTCGTTGTATTAAATTTATTGTAAATTAATCTTCCGCTGATGTATTATTTTTTGATGTACTCTGATATATTCTGTACTCTGATATAACATTATTATGATGTTTATGAATTCTTATATTATTTGTTCTGATGTGTTGTATACCCAGAGTTAGCATACGCGGGACTCGAACGGTCTTAGTCAATTTAGCGATCGATTAGGTCCGAGCGAAATCCGTGTTGTTACACTGTGTTGGCCCCACAGTAGGATGTATCACTTTCTAAAGTGTCAACCCTTCGTTTTAAGGATGTGCACAACCATATCTATAGGTGTCATGGCATCTAAACCTCCTCTGTCGGATCCATGCACGTACATAACTCCGTTGGAATGTGCCGCCCACACCTTCCCCCACATTTGGATCTCTTACAATCAGCCTAGTAAGCATGCCCCGACTCCGACCTAGTTCAGAGTACTCGTTTGATACTTATATATGGGTTACTGACTGAAACGGGTCCCACACACAAGATGATACAAGCTTCCCTCTACGCTTGCATCCCCGCTAGGTTTTCCATAGGTTATGCCACACCAGAGTAAAAGATTGCATAACCCCACAGGTTAAGTTTATGGGCCTATATATATAAATATTACCCACCAACTCAAGATACTTAACCCTCCCACTGTTTCATACAAGTTTACTTAACCTCAACTCAAGTTAACATATACAATCCTTATGGATTCAACAAGGTTAAGTATTCAAGTTTATTACCATATTCATTTATGGTTATAATGTACTAGACCTCCCACATTAAGCCTACAACTTGTGGATGCTGGATATGCTGGTTGGGTTCGTGCAGACTTCTTCCATAAGTCGGGTTTAACCTCGTGTGTGACGACCCCAAACCCCGTACTGACGGTGGCAAGGGTAATCTTTGGAATATAACACATGAACAGAAATAACAGAACAGAATTAAATAAATACACCAGAATAATGAACAAATAATACACTGGATAAACATACTCATCAGAGTTACACAGTATACAGGATCTTACTTAGTACAAATACAGTTCAGCTATACATAAATGTCCACAGCGGAAAATAAACAAAATATGTAAAATAGGAGCTGAACAGCATAAAAAGAAAAATGATAGAATCCATCTTCAGCTCCAGCTATCCAGAAAGAGCCTGCTAAAACCTGAATACAAGGCTACCCATGTAGAAATAGGGGCACACGAGTTTGCAAGTGAAACAAACTACGAGTCAGTCATGGGACTGGTATGAGAAATCTACTTAACACATTTATAATATGGCAAATCACAGGACCATGCCACTTTTGTGGAACAGGTTTACTCCATTGGATTGCCAGTGCTTTAAAACAAACAAATCTTTAAACATCGCAATGCTTTTTATAAAAAATGAAGCCATTATAAGACTTAGTTCCCATCACACAATGCAACGCAAACTGGAGGATAGAGTTTTACCTTATAATGGCCAAAATATGCTTGATACGAATAAAACAAAAGAATTTGATATTATTGCTAGAGTTTATATGTTTCAAAAACAACTTCGAATCATAACAATCAA
Organism: Allium sativum; assembly: GCA_030737875.1. Taxonomy (NCBI): domain Eukaryota; kingdom Viridiplantae; phylum Streptophyta; class Magnoliopsida; order Asparagales; family Amaryllidaceae; genus Allium; species Allium sativum. Next base: position 103,449,528 of record CM060920.1, on the reverse strand, counting down.
TCATAGATGGCATGGGTACCATATATCATGTCGCCATATATAGGTATACAATCAAAACCGCACAGTCACATATTTGGAAATTGGATTTCCGTCATGAACCAAGGCAAAAGATAGTCCTTATCGAATTCGAGACGCTCTAGCCCGCCCCTCAGGACCCAGACTCATGTGGGCCCTTGGAGTGACAGGGTCGGTCCACCGATGTGGATTAAAATTCCTGAACACTGCATTTCCCCGCCCTTTGGGGCGTAAGTGAGCCAACGAATGACTCCATCGGTCCCGGATCGACCGATATAACCGAGGCACCTCGCAACAGCAACAACCACATAGTTGAAAATAATATAAATGTCAGCCAGTTCAAGCACCGACACCACCTCTAACTAGAAAGAAACGCATGTCCTCCCTGAGGTCCTCTCCCGTTTCTGGTTCATACCGGGGTGTAAGGTTCATGAATTCACGTTATACACAAAGCTACGCCACACAGGCGGTGCTTTGATCATCACCACAAGACTTTGCTTTTCAACAGAAGCCCTGATCACTGCATCTTAGCATGCCACATAGGCAATTCATGCCATGTAAATGATGGCTATCAATCACATAGAATGAAATCCAATGTCAGACACACAGTCCATTTACAAGTCCGTTCCGGGTCTGAACAAAACCAGAGGCACTATATACCTCGCATACCCATCGATCTCCACGTACGTCTAGACGATCACCACTCATTATCCATATTTCGGGGTGCCTCCCAATCAGGACATCAGTTACCATCCAAATGAGGTGAAGATCTCCAGTCTTCGACCACCGTCTTCATCTTCGATTTCTTATCATTATTCAGTTATTCAGAATGGGATAAACCCGTTCTTTCTGAGCAACTCGCGTATATAATAAACATGTGCTACACAAACACAAACACAAACAACATACGCATCATTCCAATTCATTCGTCACCAACCGTCAATCAGTAAGAGAACGATTTCCCAAATATTAACCCGGAAGGTTGAAACCAACATCAGATCAAAACCCAGGAAGCCATTCGACTTAGCTAACCTTCAGTTAATTTCAAAATTTACGTTCCATATCATTTATAATATTTTATAATGATTTATCGCTATTTTTATTTATTTTAAAATAGCCAATTTATTCAAACGGCGCTTCGGGCCATAACGCGGTCGTGGCGCTGTTTTTCATCAGATTTGATTTACACATATCTGAAAATCTAACCGTTGGATCTTCACAAATTTTATATCATTAGAAAGATCTTTTCAAAACGAATCCAACGGTTCCAGTTTTGGGAAAATCCGACGGTCGGATCTCCGGGTACACTCGTTTGAAGTTTCGATTTCAAAATACGAACTGCAGCGTCGTTATTCGATTTAATATAATTATATATATATATATATAATCGATTCTGGCGCTGTTTTTCTTCAAATTTGAATTAAACATTCCAAACAATCCAACCGTTGGATCTTCACAAAGTTGGTGTCGTTGGAAAGATATTTCCAAAGCGAACCCAACGGTTTCGGTTTTAGGAAAATCCGATGGTCGGATCTCCCGCACTAATCGTTTGAAATCACGGTTTCAAAACACGAACTACAGCTTCGTTATTCGATATATTTCAATTCTATTTATATATATATATATATCGATTCTTCGATTTCAAAACTATATTCTTTTCATACATTTGATAAAAATGATATTTTTATCCAACTGGTAATTATTTCAACACTTCGCTATTTTTAACTATTCATGTATATAGTAAAAATGTGATTTTTATTGTAAAACAATTCATTTCAAAACACGATTATTTTATATAGTTCATATAGGTGATAAAAATATGATTTTTATTATAAAATAATTTATTTCAAAACACGAATACCATTCAACACATGAATTTCTATTCAATGAATGAATTTCTATTCAACACATGAAGGTTTTCTATAGTTTGTATATATATAGTAAAAATGTGATTTTTATTGTAAACTGATTTATTTCAAAACATGACTATTTTATATAGTTCATATAGATGATAAAAATATGACTTTTATTATAAAATAATTTATTTCAAAACACGAATATCATTCAACACATGAATTTCTATTCAACGAATGAATTTCTATTCAACACATGAATTTCTATTCAACACACGAATTTAGTTTCAACATATGAAAATAATTCTAACACATGAATATTATTCAAAATTTCGGCAGCATAACGGCAGGGTAGTTAAAACCGGGGCCGTCCCTAGTACGGTTCCTCGCTGTACCTTAATGCCTCGCAGCTTTTGACAATGGGGATTTCATGCATCTAGTTCGCACGTAGGCGGCATGTATATTTTTTTCATTTCCACAAACTAATCCTATGTGGTTTCAACCAAATAATCCTCAACAACAAACGGGTATTTTTCAACCACAAAAAATTCTAATCAACCATTCGTAATCAACCAATTTTCACAACAATCACAACCAATAAATATCGTCCATGGTTTGTGGACGAGGGGCATATATATATATAGTATATAAGCATTTCACTTCTATTTCAACACATATATAATTTTTACAACGCATATATAACTTATATATCGAACGTACAACTTATACAACGCTTATACATGAGGTGTACAATGCTTATATAACTCATACATCGACTATATAATTTATACATCATCGTTTTCCATATCGTTTATAATTTAGAAATCTCACATTGGGTTCCACTCCACCAAAAATAGCAAAAGGCTTGGAAAAATATGCGGTCTCTTCTAGAATGTAGAAGACGTCCACAAGAGTCCACTGTCTCTTGTTTCACTTAATTTCGTCAAGAAACGAAAAAGATATGATTTTTACAGTGAAATCAAAAAGGGTAGCGCTTTAAACTGCTATTAAATAATTTAAAATAGTTTCACCCGTACCTTTCTTTGAATGCTCAAAACTAGGTTTTGCAATAACTTCAAATCCGGTGCACGTGGTCTCGATCAGGTTACACGACGATGTAGGGGGTGGAAGGGGCTTTCCAGCGCCACCACTGGTGGCCAGTTCGACAGCGGCTGGAGGGGGTTACGGCGGCGGAAAGGTGGCGATTTCAGGGCGTCGGATCTTGCGAAATACTGAACAAAGGAGGGCGAATCCTATATGGATTTGAAGAGGAGGCTCGGATCTTCAAAAAGTTCCAAAGGGAGGTGTGGTTTCGTTGAGAGATGGAAGAGAAAAGGAGGAGGGAAGAATCGAAGCTTTTCCGTCGTTCGAGTTCAGAGGTATCGGGGAAGAAGAGTGGCGTTGACCAATGAGATTTTTTTATTATTTATATATTTTTAAATTTCGAAAATACCCTCTTTTACACACGAACCCCAATTCAAACCCAACGACTGTCATCCCTAGCGTTTTACCCCCATTCCGAACACAATGGGATATGTTTTGTAGGCCCATTTGACTGTTTTAGTCTATTTTTCTTCAAATTAAAATATAAAACATTCAAGATTTGATTTGAACGTACATTTCAATTTGCCGGGGCCACATATTGATTCTAAAAATCCCAGAAAAATAAATCTAGCTATGTTTTGACGATACGATCCCAACAAAACTAGTTTCGCCGAATTCTGAGCTCGTTTGCAAAATGGCCCTTTTCTGGTCGTTCCAATTTAACTGTAATTGACCAAAACACGTTTTCCTTTACCACGCTCACATATTAACTTCAAAAATTATGAAATTTGAAACCTAGCAATAATTTGACATTCCGGACCCAACAAAAGTGGTTTCGTCGAATTCTGAGGTCGTTTGCAAAATGGTCATTTTCTGGTCGACCCAATTTAATAGAAATCGACCAAACACATTTTCCTTTGCCACACTCGCATACTAGCTTCAAAAATTATGAAATTTGAAACTTAGCAATAGTTTAACATCTTGGATCCAACAAAAGTGGTTTCGTCGAATTCCGATGTCGTTTGCAAAATGGCCATTTTCACGGGCTATATAAACTCCATAGTGACCTTTCAGAAAATTCATTTGGCCATAACTTTTGCTTCCCGCTATGAAACTTCGATTTTTCAGATTCGTTAGAAAGGTATTCGCTAACAGATTTAAATACTTTTGGTTTCACTCAAACCCGTTTTGTTTTGCACCCGGTACAGTCAGGCGAAGTTTGAATTCAAATTTTGAAACTACCGCGCCATTTCAGGCCTTGTTTATAATTCTAAGTAATTATATGTATTTTCAACTTCGATTCAAACTTACTTTTCATCATTATTATTTAAAATATTTATTTTAAATACTTAAAATCCACTAAAATTGCTAATTTAAAATTTTTAAATTGGTTCAGATTTTCTGGGTCGTTACATCGTGTCTTAGGACGTCTCGTGTTTATGCACTTAGACACTCACATTAGATTCACCACTTGTGGTCGTTGGATATGTCGGGCGGTTCCAGGCATACTTCCACCACAAGTGTAATCTAACCTCGTGTCTAAGCACGGTTACAGTTTCTAATTACTGTCATTCTAGGCGTCTTCATTATTAGCCAATTATTCCGATGTCATTATAGGTTTTCATGCCCCTTCCCCAAGTCATGTTCATAATGAATCATATGACCCAAATTAAGGTCTTTAATCAAAGTTTAGTTTATGCCCAAAATCCATATTCATGTATTACATTCAAGTTATGCCCAAATTTCCCAATACAAGTTATGCCCAAATTTAATGTTTTCCCCTCGTTCCTAATTTTATGCGTTCGCATATTTCTGCGGCATGCCTAGGCTCGAAGGTAGCCTGACTATAAAAATAAAAAGGGAAAAGAAGAAGGGAAGAGAACATAAATAATCACAATAACAGGATTGACATATGACGGTAAAATAGGCATAGCAACTAATGAACATACGACCAATGTTTTATGGTCGTTCACGTACAGTATAACTACTAAGGGATACGACCAATGTTTTACGGATATTGTGCAATCTCTTTTGCTAAAAGTTCAATAAATGAACTAATATATACCCGCGATCAAACTCTTAAGGGAATCAATTTCATAAAATACACTCTTATAGTTAAATGTTTTGCAAATAAAATCAAGTTTTATAATTGGAAATCGACGAGAGTGATTAGTTATGAAAATTAGTTCCTCACCAAATTAATTCATAAGTTTCAGTCAACACAACAGTCAAATAATAATAATTGCACAAAATTAAAATATTGTACAAGCAAACCACTGCCCCTGCAGAAAATTTCTACAAGAAATGTTTATATTATTTTTCTTCGTAGCAGAGCACCTATAGAGTTAAAGAAATTTTACAGTGGGATATGGCTTTTTGTCCAAAAATTTGAGTAGTGCTCATGTTTCGAACTCTACCGTTTGCAAATCGGTTGATCTTTGAAATTCCTGTTCGTTTGCTTGAATCTATTCCTTCACTTTGGCCTTTGATTTATTTTTGAGATTTCACCTCTTTTTTTAAACAATAAAAATAGCAAAAGCAAAAGACTAAATAGAAATAATTAAAAAAGCTAAACTAAAAAAACTAAACTAAGCTAAGCTTTAAAAAAACAAAGAAGAACTAAACCTAACGAAGCTAAGAACTAGGCTCAAAAGACAACGTAAATCAATGAACTATGAGAGCGCAATGGTCAAGACAATGCTATATATATTAAGGCCATGCTGGTCTCTCTCAAAACCCCACAACGAACAGTCAAACCGAAAAGAACAACTCACCCTTTTTTAATAAATCACCTAAATAAACTCCAGAAAACCCAAATGATTGAATCGCAAAACTCATGTCTTTTTTCTGGGAATCGATTGATTTCGAGATTTTGGGGTTTCAAACTGGGATCAGGTATTAGGGTTTCTGGTGGACGAATCAGATTTCAGGCTTCAATTCAAATCGAATGTTATTATTCGGGCTTAGGGGATTTTCAATGGGTTCTAACGTCGGGTAACAGATGAGATTTGGTGTTGCGAGATGGATTGTTGAAATTGTGATAGGAGTCTGTGCGATTTTGTTATGAGTTGCGTAGTGATAGTTGTAGATTTTTTTGCATGGTAAGCCAGTTTTATAGTGGCCGTACCACTGTTTATTAGAAAATCATAGAAAGTAGTGAAGTTCTGTACAGACATAAGAACTCCATCTGGTTTGAAGTGCCAGAACACTCTATCTACAAAGAACAGGAGTGAAACATAAAGTTTCAACTACTAACAAGGACCTAAAAATTAATCCCCCACAATGGTGGAATAACTGGAAGAGTCACTATCGCTACCTATAACATTGGTATACTCAGAAAAAAGTACAGCAAGGTCAGAACAAAGCATGAAGTAGGACTGTGAAACTCGCACTCCCAATCCCAAGACGAGTCATGGAAAAGTGTCTGGTTCTTCTCTCCAAGGACACCCTCCTGAACAAGCTCAAAGTTATCACCAACTACATGATATTCAAGTCTTCTAGCATCCTACACTTTGTCTGATACGTATTTGTAGTATTCATTTTCATATGGATCATATCTCATACCAGAGACTACATGAACCCAAGCGTGATCATCTGACCTCCAACATATCCTTTAGAAACCCCATCTGAAGATGCCACTTCGTTTTTCTTCAATTCATCATCACAGAGAGGAGCTTTGCACTTCAAATCTTTATCAGTAAATGGTTCTTCATCAAATAGTTTGTCTTCTACCTTGTTCTTTTGAACCCTAATACTAGGAGGAGGAGGTTTCACGAGAGGTGCACGTACCTTAGAAGGCCCAACAAGTTTACAAGATTCTAGAAGATGCCCAAAGCATTGACATTTTGTGCATATTTCCGGTTGCCATGAGTATTGTACATCTACATAGAAATCATATCCTTCTATAGTTACTTTGAGCTTCTTAGGTAAAGGCTTGCATGGTGTTATTTCAATCAAAGCTTTAGAAAATATGAAAATTTTCCTTATCTCCGTGTTCGCATCAAAACATTTAAAATTCCCCATTCTACTAGCTAACCAATTTAAACCAGGAAGGGTATGAAGCACAAAAGGAATTCTGGTAAAGATAGCCCATACCGGAATGGAAGAAACACGCTCTCTTGCTCTCTCTACCGATGCACTCCAAGATGTAATAATAAAAGGTTTCCCTCCAATAATTGCCGGATCCGATTCCAATACCTTCCTTTCTCTCCTCCATAATCGAAAATTTAAAGTAGTAAATAACATTCAGAACATTAACACGAAGGCCTCCGCTCAGACTCCAAGCCTTACTACAGTGGGCACGAACATTAACATACGGAATTTCTGAATCAAGGAAGAAAACCACTAAGTGGTCTTCCCAAACGTTGGCTCGCTCTTGAACGATGTCAAGAGGAGGAGACAGGTTTTCTAAGGATGACGTGAATACACGGGGAGAGTACAATCCAGCACAACGAGGAAGAGATGAAAAGCAAGTGGCATAGCTCTGTTTGTTGTTATTGGAATGGCTCATTACTATCTTTCAAGGTTAGGGCAGTACAGGGGCAGAAGGCACTGCCACAACACTAATAGGTTTGTTAATGGCATTAACTCGAGCACCTTGGTTGCAATTTGACACAGTGACAGGGTTATGAATGGCATTGGCCTTGTGATGAACATCTACAATATTCACAGACGTTGTTGTACCAGAATTCACACCCAAATAATCCACACTCAAACTTTTAATGTTACCCACATCAATACCAGTATTTACGACCTCAACAATATCACTCCCAATTTCAAAATTACCTCTAGTATTCTGGCCAACCTCATTTTCAAACATTGGAGTTATTCTTTCTTCCTTCCATCTCACTTCATCCTGTGTTCTAGCCATTAAAGGAAAGGCTGGTGTAGATAAAGAGTCGAACCCTGATAATGGATCTGAAGCAGTTGACGTAGCTAGGGCATCCGATAAGATCTGAAGCGGGATGTTGTTGATAGGACCTATAGATGGTAATTTTATCACAGAAATCCGATCCGAAAAACAACACCTAGATCTCGTTACACTTTTGGAGAAACGATGTTTCAATTTCTTGTTTTTCGGCATGAAGAAACGGGGGGGATTAAGTTAGGAAGAGGATATATTATAAGTTTACTTTTTCCAGAACTATGGCGGAAAGAAGGAAATTGTTTTGAAGCTGTGCTTGTGGATAGTTCGTGAGATTAGAGATGAAGGAAGGGTCGGTTGATTGTGGTGAAGTTGCAGTGAAGTTAGTGTGTTGTTTGATCTAGGAATTTGGTATTGCGTGAAATATATGTTTTTGTGGATGCTTGATGAAGATAAGTCATATATGGTAAGGTGGAGAAGGGATTGTTGTAGGGAAGGTTTGTTTGTTTGGGTAGGTTCGGTAATGGTTGCGGTAATTGCTATAGCTTGCGATGCGGATTTTGCAATGGCTGAAGCCTTCGGTGTAGTTGAACGGGGTTGATGATTAAGGATGAATCTAGATTGTGGAAGGTGAAGTAGTGGATGATTATCTTATTCATTGTGGAAAAGGGGAATTCAATTTGGACAAGGGATAGAGGCTGAACTGGTGATGGAAATTGTTTTGAGAGGCATGAATTGGTTGAACAGAAAGGATGATGCTGGAAATTTTCTTGGCAATGATGGCTATAGAGAAATTGTTGAAAGGGAATGTAATGAGAGTGAAACGAAGTAAAATATGCAAAAGGATTTTTTGTTGTTGTAATTGTTAGAAAGAAAAGAGAGAAATTGTTTTGAAAATAGGCAAGAAATAAAAGAAAGGAATTGAAAACAAAGGCAAGTTTTTTTCCTCTTAATTAGAAGATTGCAGTATCAATGTTTTAATACCCAATCACCCAATCTAGAATTTTTTTCTATATATAAAAGAAAACAAATGAAAAAATAAAATAAAATAAAAACTAACACGAATCGAAAAATAAATAAATAATAAATTTTAATCATTACCTCCCCAACAACGGCACCAAAAACTTGTTTGATGCTTCCTATGGAAATAGAAAAGTGCAAATTTATTATAAATTACTGCAAGCTCACAGGTGTGTAGTATGCAGGTCGAACACAGAGAGGAAAATTAAAATGTAATATTTATATATTTTGTGGACGAGTTAGACAGAATTTAGAGATTTTGGTTGAAATAAAAATTGAAACTGCAAATTGGTTCAGAACAAATCTAATTGAACCAACAACCAAATCACAATTATCAATAAAAAACAAATTAAAATTGCAATTGAATTCACTATAGTCAATGATTAAAATAAAACAGAATACTGGAAACAAAATTGCAGAGCAGAAATAAACCAATAGGAAAATAAAATAGGATTATTGTTGAATCTAATCAGACGGTCAATCACTAATGAAAATTAAAATTTCCAAAACAACTTATGCTCTACCAAATCTAATTGTATAGATGATACAAGTTGCTTGAAAATAAAAAATGCATAAATAAAAAGAAAAGAGAGCTTTATTAATGGAGAAAAGAAGTACAGAAAAATGAATAGAGATTTACAATGAATACAATGGGTATTTATAGGGGATGTAGTCTCCCTGTATGAGAATAACTGGGCCAAGAATGAATCTCTTGAAATAATCTATTTACTTATAAAAGAGATATGAAGATAGACCTGAGATATTCCATATAGATTTCCTCTTCTGATTAGTGACATATGGCAAATTAATTGGCTTTTCCTTAGCCAATAATTCAATCAAATCTTCTTCTACATAGCAGTTGAAAATGAATGATTTGATTTCCTTGAGAAGAATATGCCTATTTCTTAAAATCTTTATTTAGTGCATATATTATATACATACATAAGAATATATATAATATACAGTATTCCATATATTTCTTCAGATCAAAAGAGGCAATGTGTATATATACATGCTCCTTTCTTCAGCCAAAAGTAGAGCTTGACAAGAATTGAACCAAGGCCACTCTATACAAATTTCTATGCACTTACCAATGAGCTACAATATCTTTTTGGATTGAGAAAGTGTTGACATAGGAAAGTAGTCTTTTTTCTTTGAAGTTGATCTTTAATTGAAATGAAGGGGACATTTATTAACAATCTGTAAAAACACCTAAAGTGTCGTTTATTTATATACAATAAAGATAAGATATGAGCATAAAAATAAACACTTTTACATGTTAATCAGTAACTTTCAGCTCGGATACCAAATGTGACACCCCACGTTTGTTAATGTTACTCATAAAGAATGTATTAAGTTTCATGAAGTGCAATAGGGAAACAATACAGAAATAAAATAAACACCAGAAAATTTCAACTTCAATATTAAAAATAAAACTTAGTCTCAAGCAGGTTACATCAAAACCAGGTACTCAAATCTATCTCATAAAATAAAATAACATAGTGCAGTAATATAAAACCATATCCTTCATAGCAATCCATAGCAGAGTAGAAAGCAAGTCAAAATGGTACATCTCAAAAAGTCCAGATCCAAGCTGAAAGAGAAAGTCCTAATCACTAAGGAGTGCTACCACTCTGAGGACCTAGAGGGGAAAGGAAAGAAGGAAGCGAAAACAAAAGGGTCAAACATTAAGTCTGGCGAGTTCCAGTGATTTTCAAATATGCATACAATAGAAATACCAAGAGTAAACAAGACTAGATGGGAAAGTATAGTATCATATAAGGTAATATATAAACTAAACAAAACAGCAGGATAGACATGAATAACAGGAATAAACTATGATCGAGTAATGCTTCACATTTATATCCCTAAAACAGATTGTGTCTGCACCAATACGAGTATGACAGGATTAGGTGTTAACCTACATACTTAACAGAATCAACAGCAGAAAACAGCAGAATTAAACAGTAGGATTAGGCGTACCCTAATTACATAATAGGGTCAGGTGTTACCTTAATTACATAACAGCACGATTAGGTGTACCTTAATTACTACCTATGCGATCAGCTTCCTAATACGTAAATACCATGTGTCAGCCCCGACAGTAAGGTGTATCACTCCCTAACCCAGCAACTTATATAACACATACCTATTTATTGGTGCTGCAACAACTTAGTTTCCCTAATCGGACTCATGCATGCTCATAACTTCGCCGGAACGCGCCCGTACCCACCTTCCTCATATGAACTTCTTACTATCCAGTTCAGTAAAGCGTGCCCTGGCCCTAACTTAGTTCGAGGCCCTCTAACAAAATACCAGCAGGGATACTGACGGATATGGGTTCCAAACAACAGATTGACACAAGCCAAACCTCCTAAGCTTGTGCCCCCAAGTAATTAGGATTTAGGAGTCCCCAAAACCCGATACAACAGAAGAACGAGGGACCTCTTTAGCTTATTACTAATCAAGTTTAACCTAGTAAGTTTAGGTTTACTAATAAACGTGGTTGTAAAATTACATGTTAATATATGTGTACAACCCTTCCCCAAAACACCTGCCAAGATGTACAATTTCTATAGTGGTTCAGTTTATTAACCTACATCTATACTTACAATATTCTAACATTTCATTTACTTAATGTCTGTATTAAGTCAAATCTACGTGTTTATTCATATGCATACTATTCATCCAACCATGTCCACTAGTACAATACTGCTTATTTGCGACACTTTATTTACGACGGTTTAGCTAAAAACAGTAGCACATATGGTTATGTGCGACTGCTTGAATTACAAACTGTAGCAGGTTGTCTTGAAAAAGGTGTAGAAGATAAATTTGCGATGGTTTTATTTAAAAACAGTAGCAAATATTTACATTTTGCGACCGTTAAATGTGAAACAATCGCACATGAAATGGGTTGAAATAGTCAAATTTAATTTTGCGACCGATAAATGCAAAACAGTCGCACACCAAATTTTTATTTAGGTCCCCACTTATACCAGCTTCCCCTTTCCTTGACCCAAAAACAAAATCACGCCTTTCATATTTCGATCGAACAAAATCACACGTCAAATCCTCCATATCTCGATCGAACGAAATCCCGGCAGTCTTCGACCCTAAATCCTCCAGATTGTCACTTCCGTCCCGTTACTAAGAAAAATAAAACGCGCCTCTGCAGATCTGTCACTTCGTTTTCAATCCAGACGGTCTCCGACCCCGACGTCTTCGACCTCCTCAAAAACCGCATTTCAGATATAGGTAAGTGATGTTGTACCTTAATCCTATTTTTATTCCTAGCAGTGGCTCAGGTACTAGATGTTGTTTGATTTCGCATATTTTCGCATTTGCATATCTAGGTAACTGATGTAGTACCTTAAACTGAGTTGTGGTGTTGCAGTTTTATTTCGCATTTTGACCTTTGTTCTTATTTGTGCTAAGTGTTCCTTGGACTCTTGCTATTAATATGAAATTTGAGAAATATTACGTTTACGGAAATTTATCCTCAAATCAAAAATTGACTGATTAATTAAACTTCTGAATGTTGTACTGTTATAGGATTCATTTTAGCTTACAACGGGATAAAGTTTGGAATTTTGTAAAATCTATGCATTATTTTGGTCCCTAAATTCTAAAAGGATCACATACTTAAGTTCGATGACCTCTAAATATGCCATTGGGTGAATAAATTAAAGACTCAACATGATCAATATATTTCTTTCTTTTGATGTCTGCTTCAGACTATAATCTATTGTTGTCCTTTTTTATTAAAGCTTTAAAGCTGAACTTTGATTGCTATGTAGGATAAAATGTATTATTTGAAACCAATATAGAACTGTAATATAGTAGAGGATGTTAAAGAGATATGTTAAACCATTTAAGATTTTTTAACTATTTGAGACTGAAAGTCTCTTCATCGCTGTTAACTTCTATGTATCATTTCCAACGGAGAAAATTTTCAGTTATGTAGTTATTGAATCTAAACTCAAATGGTGACTCCGTCCTATAAAGATGAGGGAAAATGTTTTCCTAATTTTATGAATCTTGTTGTGTTATATATATATATATATATATTTATATTTATATATATATATATATATATATGCTAAGTAAACAGTGACTTCTTTGATTGGGTGTCTTGCCGTTAACTCTAAAATATCATGAAGTTATTTTGGTTTTCTTTGTACTAAGTGGCACCCAATTGATTTTTAACTGGCTGTAAAGATTGGGATTATTAAAACAAGACACCCAATCAAAGAAAACCAAACCAATACTACAAAAAGTAATGTACTAAGTGGCAGTCTTTAATTTAACAGAGGATTTTTACTCAACATGATATATCCAGAAATTCAACCCAAATGTGTTAAAAAAACCAGAATACATGTTAGTCCTTTGTGGAACGAATTTCAACTTAAAGAAAATAATTGAAATAAAGAATAGATGAGGCATCGCTATTGTTTATTAACAGTTGTAATATTATTTTATTATTGCTGCAATAACTGCAAAAAATAACTACAAAACATACGTGGAATTTGGAATATGATAATCAAGTGAAATGCCTTTGTTTATTAATAAAATTATTTTTCAAATTTGAACGAACACATTCTATAGGACGAAAATGAGGAAAGGAAACAAAATTGTTGAATTAATGGTAATAACGGGAAATTATTCAGGAAAAAGATGTCCAAATCAAATTTTAGGTAATAACAAAAAACATCATAATATATAAACTCACATATATAGACATCTGATATCTCATACACCTATCATCTCACTCTTGCATTAGAAATATTGTATTCGGCCATTTCATTAGATTTCAGAACAGTAGCCTAAAAAATTGTTAATGCGTTTTGTCAAAGCAACATAAATTATGTTCTTTCTCGAATCATCCAAACTAAGTTTAATATAATATAGTAAGTATGAAAATCGCGGTGTTTAGAATTTAGTGTGAAGAAACATGATTGGTAATGTAGAACAGGAAACTATTATTTTTACAGAAAATATACATAGTCTTCTGAGAGCAGGTACACAGAACAAAAACCATAACATTAAACATCAGTTGTTAAAATCCAATTATGCATGCAAGAGATATGATCTATGTAAGCTTATCATTACAATCATACCAATGTTTTTACAGTTGCGGATTTATCTTCAACCATCTCCATCCTTAAGTATTAAATTCAGCTTTTGATTCGTCACGTAGTTGTACTCAATCATTATTGTGTATGTCCAACGCATAAGTAGATAAAGAACTGTAACAATATTAAGTAAAATTTATCAACCAAGAGAGGAAGATTAAGGATATAAATTTTTATCAAATAACACTGTAATTTTGTAATAAAAATATATGGGACACCATTACATCACAAACTGCTGACATAGTGGATGTTCATTGCACACCTAACCAAAATAGTTGCGACAAACCATTATAAGTGAAACCGAAATAGCTGGTAGCAACATCTATAAAAGTGATTAAAGGAAAAGCTAGTGCTCAACACATATAGCATACATTTAAAGAAAATTTTCTTTTGAAATGGCATGTTAAAATAAATAAATAAATTTACATGTATATGCATTGTACATGTCAGTGTGTTGGTTTAGAAAACATCGGTTTCAAATAGCAGTTCCAGCTAAAATAAAGTTAATAGGTATAAACTTTGTTCTGAAATAACTGTAGTATATTTTTGTTTAGAAATACACGTGGTAATTTGCAGTTTAAACAAATCGCCTTATTACTTAACTTCAAACTGCATAAAATTTATGACCTGAAAATATTTTTAAGTACTGACTGAAGAAATTGATCCTAGATTGAAGAAATTAGTTTCAATATGCAACCATTAAATATGTATGCACAAAGTAATTTTGGCATTTAAAAAAAAGGAAGAGCGTTCATAGGTGGCTTGATGCCAACAGTAAATGGTCATTAAACTAAAATACTATAATCAAGCTGCATATTATACGGGTTCAACTAACAAGAATTTACAAATTTAAAACTAAAAATTCTAATTTTGGAGTGTAAAAACTGGATAGAAACATAATATCAAGAATGATCTAATGTTTAAATCTAAAAGCATTTATGTAGCTAAAGAAATTAATGATTGTACATTTTGAAACACGCAAGTTATTTTCATAAAGAAACAAAGAGTTAATGTGTTAGAACGAAAACACAAAATATTTGGTAGATTTGAAATTTAAAGATGATTTTGATATAAAAGAATGAAAATTAGTGAAAAGATGTTTGTGCTATTGCTCGAAAAATTTATTATTCCCTTTTTTAAAAAATTGCACAACTACAGCCTTGAAGAAGGTAAATAAATGTTCTGGAGGTTGTAAAACCACAATTTCACCTGCTTATAGAAATTTTTTGTTTTAGAATACATGGCAGTTGAAAAAACATGAAGTTATTTTTGTAAAGAAGCAAAGACATAGTGTGTTAGAATGGAAACGCAAAATATATGGCAGATTTGAAATTTAAAAATAATATTTGATATAGAAGAATGAAAATCAATTAAAAGTTGTGTGCTCTTTAGCTGGAAAATAGTACTACTCCATTTTAAAAAAAATTGCGCAACTATAGCCTTGAAGATGGTAAATAAATGCTTCTAAAGGTTGAAAATACATGATAATTAAAACCAAAATTCACCTTCTTAAAGTAGGAATTCAGCACCATTAATTCCATATGCAGAACTTTATGATTCTCAATTAAAATTAGTCAAAATGCACAAATTAAAGTAGATAAAGTATAAAAGTTGATAGTATTTAGTGGAAATGCAAAATCGAATATTAAATTGATAGTTCAATTTGATGTGGATAGGAAACTGTCTTTATTTGCTATGAAATGGAAAGTTTGGAAGATGCATAATCTTTGAGAAAAGATTAAATACTCAAATTTTAAAATTAGATTGAGCGAAAGGTCTTGTAGATAAAAGGATAAAAGTTGATTTTTTGTTGAAAGAAACCGTTGGTATGCAAAAATAACATATGAGAATTTAATCTAGCATGGCAAAAACTGCATATTTCATTGCTTCTTTTTTACATGATTAGCAGTTGATAATCTGTTCAGTAAATAGTTTGACCAAAATCAAATGAAAATTGGAAATAAGTCTTTTACACACTTATATAAAGTCACTAACTTCAAAATTGGGTAATTGTTGATTTCTTCCTAATTAAAATGTACTTAATACATTATTACTTGCATCTTTCTTACATTTATTGTAGGTTGGGCCTAGATATGAAGTTGATGTGTCTTTGGATTTCTAGTGTTGAATATACGGTGTATTGATTTGATCTCAAGTACTCTAGGGATGCCTTTGCCTCATTCTAGCACCATCTTCGCCTCATTTGAGTAATTTTCATTTTTCTGCCTTAAGTTACAACCGGGTTTTCAATTATTTCTCAAACTTTCATTTAAATATCAACAACCTGACTTCATGTAATATTTGGTATTGACTTTTAAATCTGTATGTGTTCAACTGATGGAGGAGGCAAAAACATTATAAATGAAATTGGCATATTCCTGTATGTAATAAAAAATGAAATACTTAAAGACTTGCTTAGTTTAATGCCCCAACTGTGCATCATCCACCAACAGGAGGAACTTGAAAACATTACTACATCGGACGCGGAACTGAGAGATGCAGGGTTGCTAAGGTTTTTTTTTTAAACTATACGATATTATTGCCTAAAATCTATCTTTTTTTGCTCGGAGGAGATACGCTTCCATGTTCCAGTAACTACAAGAACTTTAGTAACTGTGGTTAGCTCTCAACTGCTCATGCCAAGCTAAAATTGAAAAATCAGGTATGTTTTCTCAAATAATCTGTAATCACAATGTTGTTGCTGTCTTGACCAAAACAGCTGCAAATGTCCCAAAAGAATAGCATGCACGTGAATGTGTATCTTTATCGTTATCACCTGTTTACCTTTCATCCAACCATGCACCTCAATTTTTAACGTTTTATACTTCGTCAGTTCTTTCTCCCTTCCAAAACCACCATTTCAAACCACAACCAACCCGTTTGAGAGTACCAATCCATCACTTTCAACCCAATAAACGTCACCAATCATTTTATAGGTAGCACCATGCAGTTGTCATCTTCAGTACTCTATTATTTACCCAGTCCACATTGCTTTTCTACTTGTAAGATGAATATAAATTTTTATCCTTCCCCCCCATTTATATTCTAATTGAAATATGAAAAAACTACTAAAGCTTAATTAATGAGTTTGTTTATATTGACCAAGTTTTGATCTTGTCATTGTCCTTGTTGATACCTGGTTCATAGTCTAAAGCTGAAACATTATAAGAAATTAATGTTATTTTTGCTGAAGTCATGTTTCAGTTTTTCATACCTTTGATAGGTATTGAGTTTTAGCAGATGACAACATTGTTTGAAGAAGATGAGAGCATAATTTTTGAGTATGTGATAAATACACTGCTTCAAGCATTTGAGCATAGTAAAAAGGGTTAAAAAATTAAAACATATAAAAATAGATGAAAGATACACCTTTCCAAAATTTGTATGAATTATTGTAATTAAGAAAAAGATTCTCATTGCAATGATTATTATTATAATAATACTGTATAAGATTTGAAAATGTTTAACTTGTTCATAACTAAACTTTAAATCTTTGTAAGAGTGCTCTAGCTTTATTTCCTTTTATGTATCCTTTGGTGCACCTGTTTCGCCTCCAGGAATTTGTGTTTATAGCTTCTAGAGTAAAAGAAATTGTATATTATGTCCTTTTTTGAAAAAATGATTATTTCTTCCATGTATAAGACCACACACTTCTTTACAACATTCGCCCTATTTCCTTAAGTAGTTGCCACTGCCTACTTACTGTATGAATTCAATTATGAATTCAAAATATGTATTCTAGTGTATGTTGCAAGATCGGATGCTTACTGCTACATGTACCAAAGGGAAACTAGTTTTAACTGATTTTTGTTCACATGTCTGTACTACAAAAATCATATGTTTGCAACAAATGACAACAAATGGATATGTTATTGATATACTATTATTAAAGAAATTCCACTACTTGTGCAACAACGATTTAGACAATCATAATTATTATGTGAATATCAGAAAGGCTATGCTCTCTGGATACTTCATGTAAGTTTCTCATATTGAAAAAACTGCACATTATTTAACTATCAAAGATAACCAAGTAAAGGATTTTGACATTCCCTAGTTATTTATCCTCTATCGCGTGGGAGATATAATCTAAATATTCATTTTCATTTGCAGTATAAGGAATATGCTCTGACATTTCACTTATAAAATATCATCAAGTTCGCTGCAGCAGCGAATAGTTCAGATGGGGAATCATACTTTCCATCGTAAGTTTCTTGCATTTCATAATTTTGATAACTTATTGAATTGTTTCAGTTTCATGTATCTCCATGTGACCAGAGCTAATAAAATTCATTATAGAAAATCTTATGAAACTGTAAGTGTGGAACATCCATTTAATTCTATCTTCCACTGAATTCATTAGGTGAAATGTTGGACCTTCCTTTTTAGGCATTTCTTGTGCCGTCTCTTGTAATACTGTCATTTTTCACTCTGGACCGTAGAATCTTTTTCTATCGTGCACTGTATATGTTATAATATGTATACATGCGTGTGTTATTGTGATTTTGTATGCTCAACAAGTCTGGAATTTTTTTTCAGGTGGAAGTGATGGTCTCAATCAAGAAACTATTTGACCCCAAAGGAATATTGAATCCTTATAAAGTTCTACCTCTATCTTTGTTATAAAATTGAGTGTTTGTACTATATTGAAGGTATATTTGAAATTTCTTTCATACTGATATTTTGTTTTTAATTACCACATTAATGTCATGCATATGACAAACACGTATACATTGTTTCTACAAAATATAGACTTTTTTTGGCAAGGCAGCCACAAAATACACACTTAGAAGTACGATCAAATAGACTGGCTCTTAAATCCTAGAAGGGTAACTTGTTAAGAGTATATCTAACCAGGTTGTTACAAGCTACAAAATGTAACATGTAATTCTCAAAACTCACTCCAATATGTCTTCCAAGCACAGCCCAAGCCAGGTCACAAACAGTCAGTGCCATCACACCCAATTCACCATTTTAAACAATGCGTTCTGTCTTGTTAAATTGTCACTTCAAGCTAGACACTATCGAACTAGAAACTTAGTATAATTCACACTGCTCAACCAAGATACTGCCCGAACGTTTACATCTATCTTGATATTTCATTATCGATGCAAATAGATAAGTAGATTAGAGGTTGGCAAAATGAGTAGTGCTGAAATGTGAAATATTATTCAAAAATGTTTAACTTTGAATCTGATGACTGCAAACTATTTACATTCAGTTCACATTATAATCTAGAGGAGAAAAACACGGTATTTTTCATGTCACTATTTTACAGTTTATGATATGTTCCTTGTTTGTATATTTTTTAGCGTCCAATTTCACAGTCTGAATGTTATGTTTGATATATTTTCAATTGCTGTCAAAATAATGCTATGTTGGTTTTTTTCGTAGATGCTGATTCAAGTCAACCATCACGAAGACAAATTGTGCTATTTTTAGTTTTAAGTTGGATGATCCATTTTGTTCTTTTGTAGTCATGTGAAGAATGTTAATTTCTGCTGATATAAGTATTATGTAAGTATTTACACGATCTAATTGGTTGGAGCTTAGCATATGACTAGTTATGACTCATGCAAACTCTTTTTGTTGTATGGTTATCAATGTTAGTGTTTTCTTTTCAAATGATATAAGATTTTGTGAATTGTGTATGTATTTCTTGTGTTCATATATTTCGTGAATTGCTTGTAATGTTGAACTGTATAAGCATAATGGCTGAGATGAAATGCGGTTGGATTAGACCTTTTGAATTCAGAATTTATTTGCTACTGTTGTAAATAAAACACGGTCGCAGATGCAAAACTTATCGCGTCAGTTATTTTAATACCTGTCACACAAGGTCAAAGTTTTGAAGTTAAATAGCGGTTTCTTGCTACTGGTGTAAAGCAAACCGTTGCTAATGAATTATACTACAGCGACTGTTATTACAGAATACCCGTCGCAAGAACCTGTATATTGCGACGGTTTTAAAACTGTCGCAATAAGTTTACACATTTTGCGACAGTCGCATATGCGACGGTTGAAAAACAGTCGCAAATAAGCTTAAATAACCGTCGCAAATGACCTGTTTTGTAGTAGTGACGTCCCCAAACTTGCTGCATGTACAGGTTTATGCATATTATCCATTTTTACCAATTTACAGCAAGTGTATGCGCATTATCCCTTTTTATCAAATCTACTATAAGTATAAACATGTGCATATTATCCCTTTCCCAAATTATAGTTAAACAGACCTCAATTTAACAATATGCCTAAATTCCCCTTTTTATGTCATTTCTTATTATCCAAATTTCACTATACGCAAACTTTATTCGGGCATAGCGTAGGCTTCTAAAGGCCTAGGCTCAGCTTAAAAAAAAAAGGGAAAATAGAGGAAGGAGAATAGAATCAAATCATATAGGCATATAAGCAAGACTGGAAATAAACTAAAATCGTAGAAATAGGGAAAAGAAAGACAGATACACATAACTGATTAATTATCCAACAATAAAAGCATGTATTTTACTCATAACAATGACATAGGTGATTCACAGTGAAGAGCAGGCATATCAATTATCTTATAAAAGCTGTATATCCTAAACCCAATTTTAGTTAACTATCATGATATAGTCTTGGAATCAGATATGAAAATAACAGAGAACTCACAGCGGGTCTTGGTGAATAAGAGAGTAAATCTCTTATTTGTGTGTATATATATATACACCGTTGTAGAAAAGTCCAATCTATCCCTTTTGTTGTTGTATGCAAATCTTGAATTTTGTGTTATCTCGGTAGATCTAGGCTTTAGCAGCATCCCCTTATTATATATATTTTTATTTCATAATAGATTCATAAAGGCAGAAGGTATGAAGAAATTATGTGTATTGGAATGGGAGAAGCCACCTATTTATAGATTCACAGAGTCAACCTCAGCCTTTAGATTCTAATGTTTAAATCTAATCCATACATGTAAGGTTATGTCAGCAACGGACCCAGTCAGAAAAACAGTCCAAATTCAAAGGAACGAACCAGCCCAGATCGTCACTGGGTCGACCAACTGACTCATTGGGTCAACCCATGGGTCGACCCATCCATGCTTGGGTCGACCCATCCATGCTTGGGTCAACCCATAGGTCAACCCAGGCCGAACCTGGGTCATCCCACAACGGTCTGGATTCCTGGTTATTTTCCTATTTCATCTTTTTTTTATAGTTTGAATATTTTTGAATTATATTTATATATAATCCTCTTATATGTATATAAACTTCTAATGCCCATAACTTATTCATACCTTATCCGTTTTATGCAAACTTGGAGTCTATCTGAACCAGAATTCCGAGACAAATGCAACGGTATAGTCAGTTTTACTTAATTCTGAATATTCAATTAAGTAATTCTCATTTTATTATCTTTAAAGTATGGTTATTGTATTAAATTTTGAGGTGTTACTAAATGACTAAAACATGAGTTATACAATTATTAATGGAGGTAGCACATTCTATCAAACACGTTTTTTCAATATCACATCTATTACTTTGTTATTTGATTGGACATCCTCCTTTGATTATGTGAGTGTTGTTCAAGGTGGGAGGTAGATGCAACTATGCGTCACCATCGGTCCGGGCGTCCAACTGACAGAATTTTATCCTAAATATTACCTTATGCGCCTTGTCATATTTTCCTGATCGAGCCCACTGCGATTTTGATTTGAAATTGTCATATAGCGAAGCATTTCAACCTTATAACTGATGCTTTATATGCAATGTTTACGACAATGTATATAAACAGTATAAGGGTAATAATGGCAATCCCGCTTGCACTATTTTCAACTGTATATTAATATAGCGTATTGTATTATATGATATTTAATTTAACAGATTCTTAAAGGATAGGAATCCTAAACATTCTTTAAGTTATTCGCACATATCATTTGAATATTTCACTCGAGTTGATTTATCTATATAGAATCTTAGTCCTGACTCGAATGTTTTGTTTTACTTTATGCTCTGGTCATACCGAGTATTACAATATAAAGATTTCATCTTTCAAAGCTGGAGACTTATTAAATACATCATCTTTATCTATTTGTTTCTGTTTAACAATTGTAACGTTATTGCTAACAAGAAAATAATCCAACACCAAACTAGTAATTAGTTTTCACTAAACTCGAATCATTACACAAAAATTGAGTTAAAAGTGAGCAACGTGAGCATCCTTTGTGGTCATACCCAGTGGGCAAAGTTTAACAAACTCAATTTCTCGATCAACATATAGTTCACTCTATTGTTTAGCTTCATTAGTAGCCAAACAAACCAGAAGCTAGCAGCCGGTGGAATGGGCGCATTTTCCATCAACATCAATTTGATATAGTGGTACTGTAACGACCCGAGGGAATTTCGACTCCTGAATCCCAACAGTAATACATAAACCCGTATTACATGCCATAATTCAAGTATTGAAAACACCAGATAGTTAATGAAAGAAAATAGAGGGTGAGATAAGAAAGATAGAAATATTAGAATAGAATAAAAAGAAGAAGAACACAATAATATAAGAGTCACACATCGTAGCGGAACAAAATATAATATAAAATTAAAACTTTACTGAGAGCTTTGAAATAAATACTTAAAATCATCAGAGTACATCAACACATCTGGAAAGTGATAATAATCTGTCCTCATATATAACACATAGCGGAATAAATATATATCATATGTCAGAACTCCTCTTGCACGTCTTCTTGAAATGAGCATCATCCAAACCTAAACCTCTATAACCCGGGCTAACCTGAGCATCACAAACGTCAGATAAGTCTGGTTAACCAGAGTGAGAAAACTCACTAAGTTTATAATATCATCCAACTTGATTTTAAAGTCAAAACATCTTTTCGAAAGAAAAGGATAATCGAAAGACCAATCCACATGTAAACACGGACAGTTTTTACCCTATGATAACCCAAAACAATCTTTGAAATCAATATCTTATTCTAATATTATAATAGTGTCTAAATACAAATAAATAGAATCTAGCGGAATGCTTGCATCTCACGCTTGCATCTCACGCTCCACATGTATAGTATACAATCAAAACCGTGACCACTTATTGGAGATTGGACTTCCAACTGTGAAAGGTATGGAACCACCTTCCGATAGTGTATCTTTAGAGGGGAATACACTAGGTTCAACAAGAACATCTTGCAACCCGGACACACATGACCGACCACTCATTCCGCTAGAGTGTATCGAATGTATATCATCAATGGTTGGGAGCTACCCACTGTTTCCCGAAAAGGAACAACATCGAAAATAGATTAAAGAATGAAATGGATTTTCTGTAGAATGGTGATTATACACCCTAATGGAAGCGACCTACATAGCAATGCTTCCTGCCCGATTTTTGTCATTTCCCGGTTGTAGAGGCTTGAGGTTTAACGTTACCTTTAGAACAATATATCACCATTCACTTTGAATGTCATATTGTTAGATCCGTCAAATCACTAATTGACGTTTACAAAAATACTCTGGGTGTTTATGCAAAGAAAAGGTGTCTTTTCTGCCACTTATAGAGATACGTTTGTAAAAATCAACGTATGTGAATCTTAAGAAATACTCTATCAGACATTCGTTCATACAAGTCATCCAAGAACAGGATGAATTGAACGTACTCTCCTACCACATCCAAGGAATTTCCCTAAAGATAAGTAGTGAGTAGTCCTTGCAAATCCATAGATTTCCACTACGACAGAACCATAGTATCTCTCTGGTTATAAATTATAAATAAAGTTAATATATAGTAGACTATGAAAACCATAGGAGTTAACCAGAGATTTACGTAATCCTTCCGTTTCATGAAGATCTGTGGTCTTCAATGGCTCCGTCTTGATCGGATATCTTCTTAATTTCGTATTTGCTGGACGGAATGGTTTTCGAACATAATTCGATCCCGGTCTTTTCGTACCAACAATCGTATTGGTTTGATTTGATAGTCGGTTATTTAACTATCAAATAAACAACCACTCAATCATAAAAATAAAATGGATTTACTGGTTCCGTACTCAACATCACTTAGCCTTTTTATTTTAAAACTAGTTAAAACTTCTTAACCTTTCAATATTTAAAACATGGTATTTACCTCTTATTTTATTATAAGAGTATTTGTAAAACATTTTAATCAATTTAGAATTAAATCATATATATGTATAAATATATATACACTCCTAACTTAGGGTTTAACCAAATTTAATGTAAAACATCGTTACGAAATCTCTTTGATTCTGATTGCTGGGAAACAAAAACAAACATTTAACCCCTTTTGAATAAACCCATTCAAACTCGTCTCTTAAATTCCTTTACTTCGTAAATATCATTATATTTTTACCAAATCTCCTTTAATTTCCTTTACATTGGAAATATTATTTTATATTCTCAAATCCTTTTTATTTCCATTACTTAATTCCTTACCAACCCATATTATTCCAATTATAATCCATTCAACCAATTTCAATTTGAAAACCTCGTTTCCGTTCATTTCACTTAATTTCAGTGTTAAGTATCACAAACTTAAAATCCCCATTTTAGCCTCACACCCTTTTATAAACTCTATTTATAAAACTCGGTTTAAAAGTAAAAACCCTTTTTATCTCGATCACTTTTCCACTTACTTCAAATGTTTAATAAACATTTATTTAATTTATCGCATCATCTCAAAATCCCTTTTAAAACCTTGTTATACAACTCGGTTTCAATATAACTCTTATTTCTAATCTCTTTTCAAAACTCAAACCATATTCCATTTCAAGTTGGTAACTTACTTAAATGTATTACATTTAAGAAGTAATTACTTAAATTATTATTAATTAAAATAATAATTCATTTCATCATTAACTACCGAAGAAGTAGTTAAATTCTTTATTATTGAAATAAATAAATAATTTTTCTATTTAAAATCTTATCAAAATTAACATAATTCGTTAACTAGTTTTCATTAGATTTATTTGACAATAAATTATATTAATTAAATAATCAATCCCGTTAAGGCGGTCGACTCATTTAAGTCAAAATACGGCTATCTCATTAACTAATTTCAATTAGTTCTTACATTAAATTAATTAAAAATAAAATTAATTTAAATAATTCCATTTTATCTAACTCTTAACCATTCGGTTAATTCTGCTCATTTATTTATAAATCTTATCAACATAAGATTTTACTTAATAAAAACAATTTATAATTATTTAAAACTTAAATAATCAATATTAAATATTAATTTTCTCTTTTATAATTTTCATTTAAAATAATAGATTTAAAAAAATCTATTTCAAGTATAAAATAAGTTTATAACTTCACTACCGTCAATCCATTTGACGGTAAATCAACATTTATAAAACGATTAATTTATAAGCCATATGTTGCAAATTACCCAACCAATACTGTCTACTGGTTATTAACAAACAAATGTTGAATTTAGATTCAACGATCAATAAGCAAATCAATCATCTAATCATGTTGGTCAAATAGTTCATATAATTGTTGTTGACATGCTTTTTTGTCAAAGCAGTCACACGTCGAGTATTTGGTAAGCGACATGCTCAAGCGTCAAAAAGCACAAAGCAGTTGGGTCGAAGTCGCATCACAAACACATGGAAACCCGAAGCCTCTACCAGATGGCCTCTGTCGAGCCCAATGGATTCTTAGTTAAGTCGTCATCCGAGCCGAAGGCGAGCTGTGACGGCAAAGAATTTCGCTCGGTCCGAACCAGTCGCTAAACCGACTCAGACCGTTCGAAATGCCCTATCATTTGAGAACACGACAAAACAGAACGCATACAGAAGAACATTTCATTGTATATTACAACAATGCATCAGATTACAAGAATATACAGAGTATAAATGAATATTACACAGAAATATCAGAGATTTAAATTACATTTAAATACATAGCAGCGGAAAATAATACAATACACAACTAGAAGAGATATACGGATACAAAGCTTTCCGGATATCATTCCAGCTGTAAACCAGGATCCTGTGAATATAAATCTGCAAAACCAAAACTACTAGCTGCCCGTGTCAAAATAAGGGCACCCAGAGTTTAGGTTAAAACAATAAACTCCAGGTCAGTCATGTGACTGGTGTGAGAACTAAAACAGTTATTAATCTTTATTTTTAAAGCTAGGTAAATCAAGGGACCACGCCGTATAACACGGAACGGGTTTCCTCCCAAGAATACCAGTGCATAAAACCAGCAGCGCAATGCTAAATAAAGAAAAATGAAGCTGTTATAAGACCCAGGTCCCATCACACAATGCAACGCAGCCGAGGATAGGGTTTTCCCTTATAACAGCCAAACATGCTTGATACGTTTAAAACAAATCATTTGATACTATAATAAGTGTATAGTGTCAAAACAACTTCAATCATAAATATAAATCATAGACGGCATGAGTGCCCCATCCCACTATGTCGCCATACTAGGCTCTACAAATAAAGCCGAAATACACGTATCGGAAATTGGATTTCCATCATGGTGGCTCCTGATTCGAAAGATCGCTCGCGTAGTACAAATCACCGCGGCTTACGTCTCAGCGAGAGAAAACACCGCTATGCACATCCGCACTTTTGGGGACTCAAGTATCACCGCGGCTTACGTCCCAGCAAGAGAAAACACCGCTTACTCTATCCCTCCGAGCACGAAGCTCAATATCGGTCGACCGAATCCACTACACTAAAAAAAATGTATACTGATCAAACCATCAGTTTACCACCATCCCGGGCTGTGAGGCTCGCGGATCAACGCTATACACAAAGCCATGCTATATCGGCTGCGCTTTGATCATCAACCACCAAACTTTGCTTTTCAACAAAAGTTTGGATCACTGCATCTCAGTATGCCACACTATCAATCCATATCGTACCACTGATTTCTGCCAATATATAACCTCTGAGCTCATATGTCTCAGAGAAGGGCGTTAAGCAAGAGAATAAATTCTCCGCCGCCAAACAGATATATATTTAGCAGAGATCAACAAATACAATATAAAGGAATACAATGTCAGACACACCATCCATTTACAAGTCCGTTCTAGGTCTGAACGAAACCGGAGGCACCTAGTACCCCGCATATCCATCGATCTCCAAGTACGTCTGGACGATCACTAACTGTTTCCATCTTCTTGGGTGTACAGCCCAATCAAGATCATCAGTCATTACCCAAACGACGTGAAGACTTCCGGTCTTCGACCATCGTCTTCATCTACGACTTATCGTCGTATCAGTTATTCAGAATGGGAAAAACCCGATCTTTCCGAATAACTCGCGTATATATTATAAAAGTGTTACACAAACACAACATACGCCTCATTCCAATTCATCAGTCACTAACCGCAAATTAATCAAGAGAATAGTTCTCCAAATATTAACCCCGAAGGCCGAAACCAACATCAGATCAATATCCAGAAAACCATTCTGCTTGGCTAACCGACGGTTAGTTTCTAAATTTCACATTCATAGGGAAAGATTCCCATAAATTTTATCAAAGATAAATTCCTTGAATTTATTCTTTAATCTACTTTTGAATATCAATTCAAAACTAGTCGGGATTAACGAACCTTACCGAAGTAATCATTTGTTTTAATTTCCTAATCCCAACCTATTCATCCCATGAAGTAAAACTGGTCATACTTCATATCTAACACCACGGTGTTATCGGTAAATTCAATTACCATTTCACGTTCAAATCTAATTAAAGATTTAACTATCGCCTGGAGCAAAACTGGTGATACTCCATTTTCGATCATTTCAATCTAATTAAAGATTCATTAAAACTCCACTTAGTTTTAATCGTTAACTGGGTTAAAGAATCCGTGTCATTTAAAACACGGTTCACGATAAACCCTAAGTCACATTCATTAATCATCGGGTTAAAGAACGAGTGTTATTTAAAACACTGTTCACGATAAACCCAAAAATCAATATCAATTCAATTCCAATTAAATATTATTTAATTGGCACACTTCATTAAATCTAAATAAAAAGATTTAATCTTTTCTCAACTGGGTTCAAGAACAGTGTTAGTGAAGACACCATTCACGACAAACCCAAATCACATTCGATATTCAATACAAGGCTCTGAATAGAAAATATATCGGCTTATATTCAATATCAAATTCTACGATTAACAAATGTCGTATTGGAAATAACGATATAAATATATATCTTTCAAATTTCCATAACAACACCTGTATAATCACGAATTCCAACATCGAAATATTCCGAAGACAATTTCGATTCAAATCCACTCCAATGCAATCATTGGAAGTTTTGGTTATTTTTAAAACCCTTTTCTAATTCAATTTATTTATTTAAAAATAAATAGAATTATAATTCTAGTTCAAAACTAGTTCATTTCGATAAAAATCTATTTTTATCTTTTCAAATATGGAGTTTTTCATCCCAATTCTTCTCAAATCATTTCTTATGATTTTACACAAATTATTACTATTTTTAATAATTTTATCAAGGCCCGTACAGTCGATTTCCATCAATGGCCATCGAACTGCACTTACAGCGACCTTTTTCGAATTTGATTTGGACATAATTCCAAATCCAACCATTAGATTTCAAATTTCTAGTCTTCGTTAGAAAGCTCTTTTCGATACGAACCCAACGGTTCCGGTTTTAGGAGAATCCGACGGTCGGATGACCCGTAATGTCCGTTTGAAATAAATGGTCGAAATTCACGAACTGCCGCGGCGCGGCGCGTTCTATTCAGGCCATTATATTATATATATAATATATATATCGTCGATTTCTATTTAAAACGAATTATATAAATAGTTTTGAATTCGTTTCAAAAATCTATTTCAACTTCCATTTCAATTCAAAGCAAAATTGAATTCTTCTCTATAGATTCGTTTCAAAATTCATTTCTATTCAATTCAAATTTCAATTCAATTTGAATTCATTTTCAATTCAATTCATTTCGAAATCGTTTTCAATTCAATTCATTTCGAAATCGTTTTCAATTCAATTCATTTCGAAAGCGTTTTCAATTCAATTCATTTCGAAATCGTTATATATTCAATTCATTTCGAAATCGTTTTCAATTCAATTCATTTCGAAATCGTTATATATTCAATTCATTTCGAAATCGTTTTCAATTCAATTCATTTCGAAATCGTTATAAATATCGTTCACGTCAAAATGGCGTCAATCTAATCAACACGGCTTCATAAATTTCTATTTTCAAATATTCTATTTTCAAATATTCTATTTTCAAATACTCTATTTCAAATATTCTATTTTCAAATATTCTATTTTCAAATATTCTATTTCAAATATTTCTTTTTCAAAATAGTTGTTATTATCAAAATATTTCGTTCAACACATGACCAATCTCAATGAATGAGTACTGTCAACACATGAACTTTTATTTTATAATATTCTTTATTTTTCAAATTGGAATGAGGCCCAATCAATTACCATATAAAGTTAATTATATGGATTTTCATACAACACATGTATATAATGACATTGAAAATAATCAACCATCAACCAAAGTGCACTACACTGTATAAGCATCAAATATAGATATTCAACGCTTATAACAGCCTGTCAATCAATCGATCGACATATTTAATCAATCAGGATGAGTGAACTTCAAATTTCATCCCAACACCCGTGTGGGGTTTCAAACAATCAACCGCATATTTTATTTGTGCAGTTGGGCGATGTGTGAAATTTATCCACCCAATCAATATCAGTCAAATCAGTGTATATACAAACAAATCGGCCGATTTGTTTATAACTATTCATTTATTCACATTCACGTTAAAAATTATATTTTTAACGATAAAACATTTTATTTCAACCTATGAATTTCTATTCAATTCATTTACACAATAAAATGATATTTTTATTTTCTAACATATTTTAGAAAATTTCGGCGGCATAACGGCACGATACTAGAAACGGGACTAGGCCTAGCCTTATCCCCGGTCTAGTGAAGGCCCACGCCATTCACACATCAATCAAATCAATTCGTTATGCAAACCACAAAATTTGGAGTAAGAGTCTAACCTAGCCTTACTCCTTCGCCTTATAACGGCGCACGTCTAATCCTAACCAATTTATCGATTCGATTTTTCACACCACAAACCACATTCAAACCAATATCGCAATCAATCACCAAACAGCCAAACAAACAAGTCCATGGTCTGTGGACGATTGTGTCGGGTGCTTCTAATAAGCATCGTCTGCATCCTAGTATATATATATATATATATAACTAGAAAAGTAGAATTTGAGTGAGCAGTTCTCACCTATAGCTATCCAAGCTCCACGGCACTTCATTGATAGAAATCTTCATCGCTATCGTTTTTTTGTCACCTTCGTTGCTGCTTTCACTACATACGTAAAAATCACATTTTTACTTTGCTATTCAATATATAAAAATTCCATTTTTCTATCGAAGTTCAATATATAAAAATTCTATTTTTCTATCGAAGTTCAATATATAAAAATTCTATTTTTCCATCGAAGTTCAATATATAAAAATCCCATTTTTCCATCGAAGTTCAATATATAAAAATCCCATTTTTCTATCGAAGTTCAATATATAAAAATTCCATTTTTCTATCGAAGTTCAATATATAAAAATTCTATTTTTCTATCGAAGTTCAATATATAAAAATTCTATTTTTCTATCGAAGTTCAATATATAAAAATTCTATTTTTCTATCGAAGTTCAATATATAAAAATTCTATTTTTCTATCGAAGTTCAATATATAAAAATTCTATTTTGAAAGCCATTCCCTTGCTATTTCTAAAACCATGGTATTTTATTTCTAAGTTGAATATATAAAAATCATATTTTTACATTATTGAAAATCGTATCTTTTCCTCATTTTCAAATCATAGCATATTATATTTTGCTAAACAAAGTATATGTATATTTTTCTAAACTGATTTTTAAACTTTATATATATATTTTTTTCAAAACTGATTTTTAAACTACGTATATATATTTTCAGAACATTGTTTCATATAAAAAAAAAATTCTAACATTTTTATTTAAGCTAATTAAAATAAATAGAAAGAAGGAGCTCACAGTCTGTTTTCATCATTCAGCAACTTCCCGAACTGCTCCAGGTTGACATTGGATAAGGCTCGACATTTAGGGTTCGAAGCAGCCGCTGCCACGCTTGACCGGAGGAGGATCAATTGATGGCACGAGGTGCGCCTTGGAGTGTGCCACCTGCGCCTGGAGTGGGCCCCAATTCGACGGCCTCCTTTGGCCTGGAAATCATCATGATGTCGGCGCCTTTGGTGAATGGAATCGGCCCCGCCAGTCCACGATAACCCATCACACAATACACCTTCGAGACCCCCCCCCCCCAGATTGCCGATTTCGCTTCAGGGACCAGGTCGAAATGATGTGGGATTGGGGAGATCGCTGGCGACTAATTCCGAAGCACGAGGGACGTCGGTTTTGGGGGTGGAGGCGGGTTTGACCTGGTTGACTGCGGGTTTGAGAAGTGAAAGGGAATTAGGTTTTATAATATATATAATATTATTATTTTATTCGAAAATTGTTTGTTTATCGATACAAACTCCAATTCAAATCCAACGACTGTCGTCCCCAGCTAAATACCCCCATTCTGAACACAATGGAATAGGTCTGGTAAGCCAACTCGACTGTTTCGATCAGTTTTCGTTCAAATTAACATTTAAATCCTTATATTGAATTTTAAACGTACATTTCAAATTACCGGGGTCACATACTAACCCTATAAATTGCAGAAAAATATTTTCTAGCTTTGTATTGACGATACGGTCCTAACAAAACTAGTTTCGTCGAATTCTGAGACCGTTAGAAAAATGGCCAATTTCCAGTCGATTAAAATCAACTGAAATGGTCAAAACACGTTTTCCTTTGCCACGCTCACATATTGATTCGAAAAATTATGAAATTTGAAACCTAGCAATAATTCGACATCACGGACCTAACAAAACTGGTTTCGTCGAAATCCGAGGTCATTTGCAAAATGTCCATTTTTTTTTAAGGGCCTGAATTCCATAGCGACTATTCAGAATTTTTAACTGGACATATCTTTTAATTCCAGATATGAAATCTTGATTTTTCGGGTTCGTTGGAAAGATATTCACTATTAGATTCCATTATTTTTGGTTTCACTAAAATCCGGATTGTTTTGCACCCGGTACATTCAATTGAAGTTTGAAATCGAATTATCGAACTACCGCGCCATTTTCAATTCTATTTATAATAATAAATAAAATTATATATATTCTAACGACGACGTATATAATATATACGTCGAATTATATTCAAATTAAATTTCTCGCCGATATTATTTAAAATAATTCATTTTAAATAATCAAAATTCGCTAAAATTGCCAAAATAAAAATTTCAAACTGGCTCGCATTTTACGGGTTGTTACAAATCTCCCCCACTTAAAACTTTTCGTCCCCGAAAAGGAACAAAGTCGAAAGTGGTTTGATTAATCAACACTACGTTTGATCTGGCTTCCATTCTCCAACTTTTCAGTTTCTGAGAATTTTCAAAATCTCAAAAATTTGGCTAACACCCTAAATTTTTGAAAAATTTCGCCATAACCTCCCCTGCACCGGGAGCATCGGGGAATTTCAAATAGCTTCCCCGGTCCTTCAGATCTCAAAAAGAAAAAGAAAAAGCCAAGCGGCTAGCCAATAGGCTCACAAAATCATCATCACCCAAACAAAACAGGAAATTATGTAGTAAACATGTACCTATTTGTCGGGCAAACAAATTTTATTCTCTGGCTCTAGCCTCCTTGCTATGACATGTTCAATGATATACATGTATATGCAAGCAAATGCGACTAATTTTCAATACAATTCAATATTTGGTTCAATTAGGCTAAATGTTTCAAAATTAGCAAACAAATAGGCAAACAACACAAACATCAATCAATTTGTGAATTATCATTTGAAATTCATAACTTTGATACATATACTAAAAATCAGATTTTTGATGCCAAATCACAACCATAGGCCCTATCTAATTTTGGTTCTCACACCAGTCTATAGGAAATATATAGAAAGCCCACTTTCGTCACTCGAATATAAACACTGATGATGAGGCCTCATCATCTGAATCATCTCCGGGCGACTAGAGTGTGATTCTATATCTATCCAATATATTAAAACTTTGAATATACGTTTGCAAGGCGTATATGCAAATTCTTTATATACTGAATTGTCCAAAATCAATATAAATAAATAATCAAATACGAATAATTGATTTAAATTTTCAAAACAAAACTTGTTTTCATTTGAAAAATATACTCTTCACATTCGTTCTAGGATACTACTGATCCCATCTCTAACGAGTCATTCTCATTGGATATTGCTAATCCAATATCTGATGAATTCTTTCGTATGTTTCTAATGTGTCTTGTTCTCTAGCTTTGTAAACCAAAGCTCTGATACCAAATGTGACGGCAAAGAATTTCGCTCGGTCCGAACCAGTCGCTAAACCGACTCAGACCGTTCGAAATGCCCTATCGTTTGAGAACACGACAAAACAGAACGCATACAGAAGAACATTTCATTGTATATTACAACAATGCATCAGATTACAAGAATATACAGAGTATAAATGAATATTACACAGAAATATCAGAGATTTAAATTACATTTAAATACATAGCAGCGGAAAATAATACAATACACAACTAGAAGAGATATACGGATACAAAGCTTTCCGGATATCATTCCAGCTGTAAACCAGGATCCTGTGAATATAAATCTGCAAAACCAAAACTACTAGCTGCCCGTGTCAAAATAAGGGCACCCAGAGTTTAGGTTAAAACAATAAACTCCAGGTCAGTCATGTGACTGGTGTGAGAACTAAAACAGTTATTAATCTTTATTTTTAAAGCTAGGTAAATCAAGGGACCACGCCGTATAACACGGAACGGGTTTCCTCCCAAGAATACCAGTGCATAAAACCAGCAGCGCAATGCTAAATAAAGAAAAATGAAGCTGTTATAAGACCCAGGTCCCATCACACAATGCAACGCAGCCGAGGATAGGGTTTTCCCTTATAACAGCCAAACATGCTTGATACGTTTAAAACAAATCATTTGATACTATAATAAGTGTATAGTGTCAAAACAACTTCAATCATAAATATAAATCATAGACGGCATGAGTGCCCCATCCCACTATGTCGCCATACTAGGCTCTACAAATAAAGCCGAAATACACGTATCGGAAATTGGATTTCCATCATGGTGGCTCCTGATTCGAAAGATCGCTCGCGTAGTACAAATCACCGCGGCTTACGTCTCAGCGAGAGAAAACACCGCTATGCACATCCGCACTTTTGGGGACTCAAGTATCACCGCGGCTTACGTCCCAGCAAGAGAAAACACCGCTTACTCTATCCCTCCGAGCACGAAGCTCAATATCGGTCGACCGAATCCACTACACTAAAAAAAAATGTATACTGATCAAACCATCAGTTTACCACCATCCCGGGCTGTGAGGCTCGCGGATCAACGCTATACACAAAGCCATGCTATATCAGCTGCGCTTTGATCATCAACCACCAAACTTTGCTTTTCAACAAAAGTTTGGATCACTACATCTCAGTATGCCACACTATCAATCCATATCGTACCACTGATTTCTGCCAATATATAACCTCTGAGCTCATATGTCTCAGAGAAGGGCGTTAAGCAAGAGAATAAATTCTCCGCCGCCAAACAGATATATATTTAGCAGAGATCAACAAATACAATATAAAGGAATACAATGTCAGACACACCATCCATTTACAAGTCCGTTCTAGGTCTGAACGAAACCGGAGGCACCTAGTACCCCGCATATCCATCGATCTCCAAGTACGTCTGGACGATCACTAACTGTTTCCATCTTCTTGGGTGTACAGCCCAATCAAGATCATCAGTCATTACCCAAACGACGTGAAGACTTCCGGTCTTCGAACATCGTCTTCATCTACGACTTATCGTCGTATCAGTTATTCAGAATGGGAAAAACCCGGTCTTTCCGAATAACTCGCGTATATATTATAAAAGTGTTACACAAACACAACATACGCCTCATTCCAATTCATCAGTCACTAACCGCAAATTAATCAAGAGAATAGTTCTCCAAATATTAACCCCGAAGGCCGAAACCAACATCAGATCAATATCCAGAAAACCATTCTGCTTGGCTAACCGACAGTTAGTTTCTAAATTTCACATTCATAGGGAAAGATTCCCATAAATTTTATCAAAGATAAATTCCTTGAATTTATTCTTTAATCTACTTTTGAATATCAATTCAAAACTAGTCGGGATTAACGAACCTTACCGAAGTAATCATTTGTTTTAATTTCCTAATCCCAACCTATTCATCCCATGAAGTAAAACTGGTCATACTTCATATCTAACACCACGGTGTTATCGGTAAATTCAATTACCATTTCACGTTCAAATCTAATTAAAGATTTAACTATCGCCTGGAGCAAAACTGGTGATACTCCATTTTCGATCATTTCAATCTAATTAAAGATTCATTAAAACTCCACTTAGTTTTAATCGTTAACTGGGTTAAAGAATCCGTGTCATTTAAAACACGGTTCACGATAAACCCTAAGTCACATTCATTAATCATCGGGTTAAAGAACGAGTGTTATTTAAAACACTGTTCACGATAAACCCAAAAATCAATATCAATTCAATTCCAATTAAATATTATTTAATTGGCACACTTCATTAAATCTAAATAAAAAGATTTAATCTTTTCTCAACTGGGTTCAAGAACAGTGTTAGTGAAGACACCATTCACGACAAACCCAAATCACATTCGATATTCAATACAAGGCTCTGAATAGAAAATATATCGGCTTATATTCAATATCAAATTCTACGATTAACAAATGTCGTATTGGAAATAACGATATAAATATATATCTTTCAAATTTCCATAACAACACCTGTATAATCACGAATTCCAACATCGAAATATTCCGAAGACAATTTCGATTCAAATCCACTCCAATGCAATCATTGGAAGTTTTGGTTATTTTTAAAACCCTTTTCTAATTCAATTTATTTATTTAAAAATAAATAGAATTATAATTCTAGTTCAAAACTAGTTCATTTCGATAAAAATCTATTTTTATCTTTTCAAATATGGAGTTTTTCATCCCAATTCTTCTCAAATCATTTCTTATGATTTTACACAAATTATTACTATTTTTAATAATT
This sequence comes from Allium sativum, assembly GCA_030737875.1. NCBI lineage: Eukaryota > Viridiplantae > Streptophyta > Magnoliopsida > Asparagales > Amaryllidaceae > Allium > Allium sativum. The sequence goes on along the minus strand of CM060920.1, from coordinate 103,413,338 downwards.
TTATCAAGGCCCGTACAGTCGATTTCCATCAATGGCCATCGAACTGCACTTACAGCGACCTTTTTCGAATTTGATTTGGACATAATTCCAAATCCAACCGTTAGATTTCAAATTTCTAATCTTCGTTAGAAAGCTCTTTTCGATACGAACCCAACGGTTCCGGTTTTAGGAGAATCCGACGGTCGGATCTCCCGTAATGTCCGTTTGAAATAAATGGTCGAAATTCACGAACTGCCGCGGCGCGGCGCGTTCTATTCAGGCCATTATATTATATATATAATATATATAATATATATATCGTCGATTTCTATTTAAAACGAATTATATAAATAGTTTTGAATTCGTTTCAAAAATCTATTTCAACTTCCATTTCAATTCAAAGCAAAATTGAATTCTTCTCTATAGATTCGTTTCAAAATTCATTTCTATTCAATTCAAATTTCAATTCAATTTGAATTCATTTTCAATTCAATTCATTTCGAAATCGTTTTCAATTCAATTCATTTCGAAATCGTTTTCAATTCAATTCATTTCGAAATCGTTTTCAATTCAATTCATTTCGAAATCGTTATATATTCAATTCATTTCGAAATCGTTTTCAATTCAATTCATTTCGAAATCGTTATATATTCAATTCATTTCGAAATCGTTTTCAATTCAATTCATTTCGAAATCGTTATAAATATCGTTCACGTCAAAATGGCGTCAATCTAATCAACACGGCTTCATAAATTTCTATTTTCAAATATTCTATTTTCAAATATTCTATTTTCAAATATTCTATTTCAAATATTCTATTTTCAAATATTCTATTTTCAAATATTCTATTTCAAATATTTCTTTTTCAAAATAGTTGTTATTATCAAAATATTTCGTTCAACACATGACCAATCTCAATGAATGAGTACTGTCAACACATGAACTTTTATTTTATAATATTCTTTATTTTTCAAATTGGAATGAGGCCCAATCAATTACCATATAAAGTTAATTATATGGATTTTCATACAACACATGTATATAATGACATTGAAAATAATCAACCATCAACCAAAGTGCACTACACTGTATAAGCATCAAATATAGATATTCAACGCTTATAACAGCCTGTCAATCAATCGATCGACATATTTAATCAATCAGGATGAGTGAACTTCAAATTTCATCCCAACACCCGTGTGGGGTTTCAAACAATCAACCGCATATTTTATTTGTGCAGTTGGGCGATGTGTGAAATTTATCCACCCAATCAATATCAGTCAAATCAGTGTATATACAAACAAATCGGCCGATTTGTTTATAACTATTCATTTATTCACATTCACGTTAAAAATTATATTTTTAACGATAAAACATTTTATTTCAACCTATGAATTTCTATTCAATTCATTTACACAATAAAATGATATTTTTATTTTCTAACATATTTTAGAAAATTTCGGCGGCATAACGGCACGATACTAGAAACGGGACGAGGCCTAGCCTTATCCCCGGTCTAGTGAAGGCCCACGCCATTCACACATCAATCAAATCAATTCGTTATGCAAACCACAAAATTTGGAGTAAGAGTCTAACCTAGCCTTACTCCTTCGCCTTATAACGGCGCACGTCTAATCCTAACCAATTTATCGATTCGATTTTTCACACCACAAACCACATTCAAACCAATATCGCAATCAATCACCAAACAGCCAAACAAACAAGTCCATGGTCTGTGGACGATTGTGTCGGGTGCTTCTAATAAGCACCGTCTGCATCCTAGTATATATATATATATATAACTAGAAAAGTAGAATTTGAGTGAGCAGTTCTCACCTATAGCTATCCAAGCTCCACGGCACTTCATTGATAGAAATCTTCATCGCTATCGTTTTTTTGTCACCTTCGTTGCTGCTTTCACTACATACGTAAAAATCACATTTTTACTTTGCTATTCAATATATAAAAATTCCATTTTTCTATCGAAGTTCAATATATAAAAATTCTATTTTTCTATCGAAGTTCAATATATAAAAATTCTATTTTTCCATCGAAGTTCAATATATAAAAATCCCATTTTTCCATCGAAGTTCAATATATAAAAATCCCATTTTTCTATCGAAGTTCAATATATAAAAATTCTATTTTTCTATCGAAGTTCAATATATAAAAATTCTATTTTTCTATCGAAGTTCAATATATAAAAATTCTATTTTTCTATCGAAGTTCAATATATAAAAATTCTATTTTTCTATCGAAGTTCAATATATAAAAATTCTATTTTTCTATCGAAGTTCAATATATAAAAATTCTATTTTGAAAGCCATTCCCTTGCTATTTCTAAAACCATGGTATTTTATTTCTAAGTTGAATATATAAAAATCATATTTTTACATTATTGAAAATCGTATCTTTTCCTCATTTTCAAATCATAGCATATTATATTTTGCTAAACAAAGTATATGTATATTTTTCTAAACTGATTTTTAAACTTTATATATATATTTTTTTCAAAACTGATTTTTAAACTACGTATATATATTTTCAGAACATTGTTTCATATAAAAAAAAAAAATTCTAACATTTTTATTTAAGCTAATTAAAATAAATAGAAAGAAGGAGCTCACAGTCTGTTTTCATCATTCAGCAACTTCCCGAACTGCTCCAGGTTGACATTGGATAAGGCTCGACATTTAGGGTTCGAAGCAGCCGCTGCCACGCTTGACCGGAGGAGGATCAATTGATGGCACGAGGTGCGCCTTGGAGTGCGCCACCTGCGCCTGGAGTGGGCCCCAATTCGACGGCCTCCTTTGGCCTGGAAATCATCATGATGTCGGCGCCTTTGGTGAATGGAATCGGCCCCGCCAGTCCACGATAACCCATCACACAATACACCTTCGAGACCCCCCCCCCGCAGATTGCCGATTTCGCTTCAGGGACCAGGTCGAAATGATGTGGGATTGGGGAGATCGCTGGCGACTAATTCCGAAGCACGAGGGACGTCGGTTTTGGGGGTGGAGGCGGGTTTGACCTGGTTGACTGCGGGTTTGAGAAGTGAAAGGGAATTAGGTTTTATAATATATATAATATTATTATTTTATTCGAAAATTGTTTGTTTATCGATACAAACTCCAATTCAAATCCAACGACTGTCGTCCCCAGCTAAATACCCCCATTCTGAACACAATGGAATAGGTCTGGTAAGCCAACTCGACTGTTTCGATCAGTTTTCGTTCAAATTAACATTTAAATCCTTATATTGAATTTTAAACGTACATTTCAAATTACCGGGGTCACATACTAACCCTATAAATTGCAGAAAAATATTTTCTAGCTTTGTATTGACGATACGGTCCTAACAAAACTAGTTTCGTCGAATTCTGAGACCGTTAGAAAAATGGCCAATTTCCAGTCGATTAAAATCAACTGAAATGGTCAAAACACGTTTTCCTTTGCCACGCTCACATATTGATTCGAAAAATTATGAAATTTGAAACCTAGCAATAATTCGATATCACGGACCTAACAAAACTGGTTTCGTCGAAATCCGAGGTCATTTGCAAAATGTCCATTTTTTTTAAGGGCCTGAATTCCATAGCGACTATTCAGAATTTTTAACTGGACATATCTTTTAATTCCAGATATGAAATCTTGATTTTTCGGGTTCGTTGGAAAGATATTCACTATTAGATTCCATTATTTTTGGTTTCACTAAAATCCGGATTGTTTTGCACCCGGTACATTCAATTGAAGTTTGAAATCGAATTATCGAACTACCGCGCCATTTTCAATTCTATTTATAATAATAAATAAAATTATATATATTCTAACGACGACGTATATAATATATACGTCGAATTATATTCAAATTAAATTTCTCGCCGATATTATTTAAAATAATTCATTTTAAATAATCAAAATTCGCTAAAATTGCCAAAATAAAATTTTCAAACTGGCTCGCATTTTACGGGTTGTTACATGAGCCGTCCAGCGGGTCCGGGAGCAGCGCCGGTGGGGGTCTGGGGCCCCACAGTCCTTGTTGAAAGCTCAGATTCCTTCACTTCGGACCAGCAGAACCGCGGATTCCTTCACTTCACATTTAGAGACTTCGACTCCCTCGACAGCAGGATTTTTGCCTCATCCACTATCAATTTCGCACCTCACCAGTGGGGTCGAGATTTCGCACCCCACCAGTGGGGTCGAAATTTCGAACCTACCTGTGGGGTCGAAATTTCAGACTCCACCTGTGAGGTCGAAATTTTGAACCCTACGAGTGGGTTCGAAATTTCGAGCCCAACGAGTGGATTCAAAATTTCGAACCCCTTAGTGGGTTCGAAATTTCGACCCCCGGGCAGGGGTGCGAAATTTCGAACCCGCACCAGGAGGTGCGAATTTCCTGCACATGGCTCGTTCTAGGTGCGAAAATTATTGTTATGGGCCCCGCTGCTCACCTACTCCCACCTAACCTCCTTCCTATAAATACCCCAAGCCTTGGCCTTCAAATGGATCCTTCTCCCTTGGAATTTTTGGACCTTAAGAGCTCCAAAAACTCATTAATGGCTTCCAACACCTCCAATATGGCCATGGGAGATGGAATAAAGACCTAAAACATGACATGCATGTTTTCCTTCAACAATTGAACACTAGCAAGCCTTGCTACGCCGCCTCTTGACCTCTTGGACATTAAAGCCTACCTTGCCCATAGTTGACCAAGTCAACTCACCTTAAGGAAGAAGAAGGATAATTTAGTCAAAGTTCATCCTACATACAACTTTGTACACAAATATTGTAATATCTCCTATAATCGACCAAAGATACGATGAATGAGAATTATAAAGTGGACGTAGGTGTTAATGCCGAACCACTATAAAAGTTGTGTCTCCCCGCATTTATTTACTTTACTGCTTATTCTGATAATTGTTCACACTCACACATTGGGTGTTGGCGTGCGACAATTTTGCCCGTCAACAATTGTAATATGAAATTAAACAATAAATTTGAGGAATCTAGTTGGATTCCTCCAACTTGTTCTTCCCTGCATCTAAATACGTTAACTAAAAATAATAACACTGAATTCAATAAACAAATATAATACTCAACAATAAATAAATAACAATAATTCAAGCGTCCATATTTTTGTTTAATGCGTTTGTATATTATAAACATAACCAACAAGATAAGTTACCTCGTTCGTAAATAATCATTAGAATAATGATTAGATTTTATTTAAATTAAACTAACGATTTGAATCAACCGATTCAATCAATATATATAAATAAATAATCAGCATACCACAAACAATTGTCAACCATGGCACACAAAATAAAATCCGGCTTATATAAAATATAAGTGGGTAAAAACTGAGTGAGTTGTACTCACTTTGATTTTGTTGTTGGACGGTTCAGTTATAGCTAAATTAAACAGTCGTTTAATTTAACTATAAATTCATATGGTCTCCATCTCTGTCCAAAACGATTCCAGAATATTCTGTTCGTCAATACGATTTCGGCGTAAGTTGTTTATTTCCATTATGGATATATATATGGATATATATATGTATATATATACACACAAGTTATTAATGTTATAAGTCACACAACTAACTAGCAGAATAAATTCTTAATTAAAGATTAACTAGATATAATTACCGTTGACTCAAAATAAATGGGCCAGCTTAATTATTTTCAATCTGAAATAGGCCGCTTCCTTTGTTCAATGTATTGGCCAATCCCTACAACATATTAAACCACATTGCGGCCCACCTCAAATTTACGTGAGCTTCTTTCTTTGATTCTTCAACTAAAACATTTCAAACCCAGCTCTTATTCCTCCTCGTTTTACTATTCCACGTTACAAAACTTATGCCCAATTGAATAACTTCCCCACGTCAGAACTGTGGCTTCAATCAACACGTTAATCCTTATATATATATAAACATCCAAACTGAAAGAACGATAGCCCAAATATTGTACTATCCCCAGGTTCTTCGTTATTCCAATTAAAATGCCCGACTACTTTTTCTTGTTCACTGCTACAGTGTTCCTTCCCAGTCCTGAAACTAACTGATGCTCATGCAAATGCCCAATTCTCTTTCTTTTGTCTTCACAACAGTGGCAGATTTAGGGAGGGGCTAGTAGGGGCACTGGATCCCACTAGATTTTTTATAGTGGTATGTGATGTGATCTACATGCACTTTGTAGTTTTATTTTGTATAGATTTGTATGATTTGAGTACACTAGTTACTGGAAAAGCAACAGAGATAAGGGTAGTAGCAAGTGCCTCCAGGGAAATAGGAACGACCGAGCGAAAGTCCCTTTCATTTGTGTGCTTATAGTATTTGTAGTCGAGTTTGGTAGCCTATTGACCCATATTTAAGATGATTATATCTCAAAAGTTCAGAAGTCTCCAAAAAAAAGTCAAATTTGAACCGGATGGGATCCATAAAAGTCAGAGTAGGAGTTAGCCAAGATTTGGCCAACCCTGAAGTAAGGTTGATGCTAATTCAGTGCAAGAGATGGTCAGGTAATGCCTTGCGATTGATGGTGATCAATCACTAGGCCGGGGGGGGGGGGTTGCTGTTTGTGCAATTAGTTGTCCTGCTTTAGACCAATTGGGTTGTTTTTGGCTTCCTCTACCCTCGAACCTTGGCTAGGCCACTGGTTCACAATATCAGTACACCGCCACCTCAGCCCCGGACACTACTGCATCCTTCTCATATGGAAACCATGTTTAATATAAATTATTAACTTAACTTAATATTAATTAACATTACAAATGTTTAAAGTTGCGTTAATTACTCGTTTTTAAAACTTACTTGGTCGCGTAAAAGGGTGATTAGTCATGCTGAAAATTCTTCCCACTACTTCATTTACCAGCTATGCAAGCGGCTTCACCTTCAGCTCAACTAAACCGCCTCGTCATGTTGTACGAGCCTATCATACTGTGCTCCGTTCAAATAGGATGCACCACCTGCATGCTTACCATGTCTGCTGCCTGGCCCCTTTCCAAATTACCGGTGCGCCATCCACCAACCGCCGCCATCGTCACCATACTGTGCTTACCACTATAATGAATAGGTATGCATTAATAGGTCAGCTGATGCGAAGATGATTTGAAAACACACAGTTATTTTAAGGTAAGTATAATATAAGAAAGATTTATATAGGGATGGGTTTTATTTTATTCTGTGCGGTAACCGCTATTTACGCTACCTCTAAATATATGTACCGCCAAACATCAGTTCCAAATTCAACGAAAATAAACACACTTCTACATCTTGATTTCTAGCTCCAACGAAATTTATTTCATTGAAAACGGACTTCGTTTGCACAACTGCGTTATTTTAATTTATCGGTTCACCTTTAAATTACACATAGATAAAAAAAACTCCGATTGGCTCCAAACTAGAAATCTAACAATAACTAACTATACATATTCCATTAAAATTTGTTTCATTGAAAACGGAGGCTGTTTGAAAAGAAAGCTATTTCTATAGCATATATACTATCAATATAATATAAATCAATTCCACAATATTATAATCAAATAATAATAAATTATTATTATTGCATTTACCCAAATAAAATATTACACTGCTTCAAAATAAACCAATATATTTTTCAAACTCAATATTTACAATCCCGACTAAATGATATTCAATTTATATAAAGATCCTTTATATTTTATTTCATAAACGTTATCGTTTATTGATGAATTCCATAACGACTATTTGAAAATTTAAATTGGACATAACTAACAATCTATAATTTAAATATCAGTTTTTCTCTTCCATTAGAAAAATATAATCAAATCGATCCAGACGATTCTTGTTTCACGAAATTCCGACTTAAAATTAATTCTATTTATTCACATGAAGCTCGAATCATAAATTACGAACTACCTCGTCGTTACGAGAACGATTTATAATTATATATAACTTTAACATTCAAGCTTCGTTATATAAACGAATTATATTATAAATCCATTTATAAATCCATATCGATATTTAAAATGATAAAATATATTAAATATCAGACTACTAAAAATACGGGACATTACTGGTAGTCTGAAATACTTGCAAAAGTAATGAATCATTGCTCATCTCCAAGAGCAGGGCCTCTTTCATGAGGAAAAAATGTCAAACTCTAACGTGGGGATATATGAACCGCAGCTCGATTGAATGTGTTTGCAACCAAGCAACCGGTTTCAGGCATTACCATCCAGTTTGTTTTAGAACAAGGATTGTAGTTGACTTTAATAATTTGTAGTTTATTGTATCAAAATGTCTAACCCTGTGAAGTTAAAGCGCTTAGCGGTAGAGGTGCAAAAAGCTGTAGGGGAATAAAGCAGGGAAATAGTGGGGATATAGCGGAGGTGAAAAAATGTTAATTAGAAGTTAAAATATATAATTAAATTAATTAATTACCATTCTCGCGTCATTTGTGTAGAACAAATGAATATTTATAAAATATAACAAATCAAAGAATGTCATGGTTATCCGCACTAAATTTGAGAATTACTACAGATTTATATCTTATATAAGGCATTTATGACTTAAAATTAACTCTTTATATTAATTTTTTTGATTCACTTTAAAAGAAAACTACTCAAATCATTCTCCATATATCAATATTGCTAAAGCGGGTGCTAAATAGCGTTGATTTAGCGGGTGTAGCGGAAAATAGCGGGGATTAAAGCGAAACTACTATTCATCAGCGCTGAATTGAAATAGCGTAGCAGCCGGAGAGCGCTACGGGCTATAGCTGGACTTTAACTGCAGAGGTCTAACCTATAAATCCCAATTTTTCATCAACTATTTTAAAATTCCTTTTCTTGTTTTTCTGCAATCGTAATTCAATTCCTGATCTTGTTTAGTATATAGCGAAATCCATAATTGCAATCTTTATGACATCTTCAACCTTAACAATATATTAATGCATGAAAGCTTTTAGAAAAGCTAAATACTATAAAATGCCATTTCTTGCCTTTACATCACACTTATCAAACTTCACATTTGTTTTTTCCATTTGGGAGGCAAATTCTTGTTCACGCTAACTTGAGATGAAATTTCATTACTACTTTTCACCTTCTCAAATGTGAAAGGAAGTCTTTTTTATAGATTTTTGATGTTTGACTTGTTTGCTTCTTAGTTTGCTCCTGCTACCAATTGGTCTACTTCTGTGCTTTTCTATTTTAAGTTCCAAAGGTCGACAATCCAATTTCTCTTAGCTTCAATAGCAACACTTTTATCTCTTTAGTGGTGCTCAAATCAAAAAGTTTTTTATGTAAGCAAACTCGAGTGTATGGATAAAACCGAGTGACTTTACAACTTGTGGAATATAATTCAATTGTGTCTCCGATATTCACTACTTCAATCTGGATTGAAAGACCATTAATGTGATATTGGTATATTTCATAGGCACATGAAAGACCTTATACTTCTTGACTCAAGTGGTTACAAGCAGAAGCATCCAAAGCAACACAACTATTTTTTCTTATTTCTTTCACAGTCAAATCCAATGCAAAAATAGATTTCTTACCTCGTAGATATTTCCACAACGGAACTTGGTATGCAGTCCGTACAACTCTTAAACTTGTTTCAATAATGGATTTTATTTCCATATGTTGTAGATACAACATATTATCTATTTCCGACCATACTACAGGAAATTTCGCTATTGATATACTAAGATATTTTGTCAATTGAGCATGAGAAGATTCATCTTTAGCTGCTGTCCTATTATCACAGTGTTTAATTTTATTTGTCCATGCATAAGTAAAATACTCAATTAATTTCAAACAATTACTACGAATATACTTCAAGCTTTCGGGATAATCTATCCAATCTTTTTGAAAATCATTGCAATATATCCAAGATTCATCTTCGGTTGGTACATAAACCACCTTCTTCCACCTTGCAAAAACACCTCGAAAACTTCATTTGTTTTAAACTCAGCTTTGCAATTCATAATTATACCATTTCTCATGTATCATAAACACATCATAACATTTACTGTGGAAAAAATTCTTGATTCCATTCATCAATGTCCACTCTCTATCGATTACTATTATCTCGGGCAATTTATCGGGCTTATAAAAATGTTTTAACTTGGTTAGAACTAATTTATAATTCTCCTCCCTCTCATGTGCTAACAATGCATGTGCAGTACTAGATATTCGATTCGTAGAAGTCACACTAACTGTTTCTAGCAAAGGCATATTGTACTAATTTGTTTTGTATGTGCAATAAAAAAAGAATTGATGGAAAACACTTACATATTACATATGATTCTGGATGAGACCACATTATATATATCAAATTATATGTTTCATCAGTCCTATCAAAATGCACATAATGCTTCTCCGTAAGCAATTCATTAAATGTTGCATGACATATCTACATGGCATAACTGACAATTGCATTTTATATTTAGCATTGTATATGGTTTTCAATGTTGATGTATTTTCTAAAAAGGACTTCTTAATGGTTGCTAACACCTCTCGTGGAGGAATACTTGCAATACTCATGTCTTCTAACATGTTTTCTTCTTCTTGTCAATCAATTGAGCCACATATGAATGTCCTTCTAAAGAATAAGGAAGTTCGTAATTATGCACTCCATTGATAACACATATTTTTCATTTATCTTCGTCCAGATACATGCTTTTCAATCTAAAAGGACGGTTGCATTTTTCCATTAGCGCTAGGTCTGATTCGTTTTACATTGTTTTTCTTCTTTATTGACTTTGGCTGATGACAACGATAAAATCCAGCCCTTCCACTTCCAAATTGCAATCTTAATTTTCTTCCATGTCCAAATTTATCAGACTTTAGAATGCCAACGATATTCATCTTTTTTCCTATTATTTTACACCATTCAATCAATGAATCCTGCGAATCAAATACTTGAAATCATACAGTTAAACGAAAAATTAACATACTTTATTTTAATAACCACATTATTGACTTATACTTTTTTTAATGTATTCTTACTTGGTCAGTTGTAAAATGATTTGTCAAATCAGCATTTATGGCTTATGAGTTATTTGATCGACCACCTTGCATCATATTGTCACAACCACCGATTTATCATCCAAAACAATAAAGGGCATTCTCCATTTTATTATCAGTCAAATCATCTGTCTAACAAACGATTTTTTTTAATGTCATCGGATTGCAAAACAACACATGTAAGTTGTATAGAGAAAAACCTTAATGGTCAATAACTGAAAAGATAGCAGAATGTTATATCTTTTATCGATTCAGCAAAGCAATATATATACAAATTGTCAGCCAATCAGTCAAGATCCCTAAACCTACGGTGACCACTAATAAGATAGGAAAGAAATATGTCAATCAATCAGGTGACCACAAATAGGAAATATATCAATCAATCAAGCCTATCTAATATTCTCAAATATCTTGGCAAATCTTTTAGCTTTAGGAAACAACTAAAAGATATCAATAACCATAAATCAAGTCTATTTAATATTCTTAAATATCTTGGCAAAATATATCTGTAATACCTCCTCAATTGAAGCATGGAGTTCGAAATTGCCCAACTTGGGAAGAAGAAAATCAAATTATGACTTCCCGAGAGCCTTAGTAAAAATATTCGCCAACTATGAAGATGTCGAAACATGTGACAGAGAGACTTGAAACTTGCTTGTAGGTCCTGTGCAATCCGTCCCTCCTAGTTCCCGTTCCAATCAACTCCTTCATGCGGTTCGTTCAAGCTGCTTCTAGCAATTTTGGCATTACCTACCAAACCCATAATTTTTGAAGGTGTGGGTGGTGGTGCTTCGCAGCCGCCCACCGTGGTTTAATGTATAGAGAAGAAAATTAAAGAAGATGCTCTAGTACCATGAAAAGATAGACAAAATGTTATATCTTTTATCAATTCAGCAAAGCAATATATATACAAAATGTGGGACAATCAATCAAGATCCCTAAACTTACGGTGACTACAAATAAGATGGGAACGAAATATGTCAATCAATCAGGTGGCCACAAATATGAAATATATCAATCAATCAAGCCTGTACAATATTCTCAAATATGTTGGCAAATCTTTTAGTTTTAGAAAACAACTAAAAGATATCAATAACCACAAATCAATCCTATATAATATTCTTAACTATCTTGGCAAAATATATCTGTAATAATAACTTACATTGTCATTCTCAATTGCAACATCGTAATTTAATGTCCTCCAAGCTTGAAATATCCAAGAAAGCAAAAAAAAAAAAAAACCTAAAACGTAATACAAAACCCTAACCAATAAAAAAACCTAACAGCAGGTTCTATAAAACATTGGAAAACAATAAAAAAAACATTAGAAAACAATAAAAAAAACATTAGAAAACATATCTAACCTCTTTTTTTTATTTTCATCTTCCATATGTATTAAACAAAAAAATATGTTCTTTTATTAGGGTTTGAAATTCTAGAAAAATAACAAGTACGCGGTGGCAACTGAGCAAAGAAACAATATACGGGTGTCAAAAGCACATAAAAAAGTTATCTTTATTAAAATTTTGGTATAAACTAGAGTCTCAGTCGTGGCACACTTGTTAATAGGGGTGAGCATTTATTTGTTAAAACCAAATAAACCAATCAAACTGGTTAAGTTTGGTCAGTTTGAATTGGTTTTTCTAGTTAATTGGTAGGTTTTTGTTTTCAAAATATTTTGGTTTATTGGTTGGTTTTGGTGATTTATATTTCAAAACTAAACCAGTCAATTAAACCAAGTATAAAAATTAGGTTATTTTAAAGTTAAAATATTACCATTGGCGAAACTATTAATTAAAATATTTTAATAATATTATTATTTTTCTTTCAATTTGTTAATATTCTTCGAATGTGAGTTTGTTTTTGAAAATATTTGCATCATATCAGGGCTGTCAACGGATACTTTCGGATACAGATAGTGTCATATATGTATCCGTATCCACGGATATAGACGGATATCGGTAATTATCCTATCCGCTAATGATCGATAATTAAAAAAATATAAATTGAACTTTTAGGTTTAATATGATATTTTTCAATATCATGAATTATAAAAGTATACAAAATCAATAAATAAAATGATAATAAATAGTTTTGAGCAGTTAATATGCATTAAATGCATAAAATATAAACTATTAACTTAACAAAACAATAAATTATCATTGTTTATTATGCTAAAATACATATAAAATAAGATATAATTTCGACAACAACCGAACGGATAATTTTCGGATGTGGATACCATTGTATTCGCATCCGCTTTTTCGGATATCGGATATATCTGTTTTTTCAGACACGGATGCAGACGGATTTCAGATTTTTCTAGTATTAATTGTCAGCCCTTTCATATGGACTCAATTAATTGCCTTAATCTTATATTATGTCTATAAGTAAAAGACTAAATTAATTCAATGTAAACCAAATAAACTAACCAAATTAAACCAAATACTATCAGTTTGATTGATTTTTGTTTTAAAATATTTTGTTTTGGTTGGTTTCGTTATTTATATTTTAAAACTTTGATTGGTTCAAACCGAACCAGCAATTTGCTTTCCAACTTGTTAGAGCATCTTCAACCCTTAATTAATTTTAATGTAATGTCAAGCCACACCAGCAATCAGAAATTGTCTTTAAAGTACTTTCTCCAAGGGTGCTACTATTCACATCTCATTTTACACTTCTGACTACCAAAACTAAAAGCGCTCCAAATATTTCAAATTTTCTCTGATGGTCACCGTCTAAATTGATAATCAAAAAATGGAGAGGCCACCGGCACCTTTCTCTACACGGACACTTCCTTCCTCACTTACATCATGCATTTATGTCTTTTGAGTCATTTAATCGAATATCTTGCATCATATTATCACAACCATCATGTTTATCGATCAATTTATTATCATTCAAATACTCCATCTATCAAACGACAAAAAAAGTTAATGTATCAATTTATAAAAGAAGATACGTAGGTTATATGGATAAAACCCTATAAGTCAAAACTTACATTGTCATTCTCTATTACAATGTCGTTAAAATTAATGTCTTTCAAGCTTGAAATTTTCAACTGAGCAGAAAAAATATCTTAAAATGCAATGGAAAACCCTAACCATTAAAAAACTCTAACAATACGTTCTATAACATAATAGAAACCAATAAAAATCAAACAATTTTAACCTCTTTTTTATTTTCATTTTCCATCTCTATTAGGCACAAAAGAATATATGCTTTTGTTAGGGTTTGAAATTGTAGAGAAGTACATGTTTTTTTAGGAGTAGTATGATGGTGAATAACTAAGTGAAAGAATAATATATAGTGGCCAGAAGTGTATAAAAAATAATTATTTTTATTAAATTTAGGGCTGGAAATTTTTACCATATTACCACTTACCAGCCATTACCAACCGCCATCAACGAAAGTGATACCGAACAATCTGTAACCAATTTGATTGGTACGGTATGCCAACCACATGAAAATATACGGTACGGTAACGGTAATTGAGCATTGAAAATGGTAATTACCATACCTACCACATATATGTTTGTTACATAACAAAGAATTTTCAATATGTTATGATTTAATAAAATACTCAGGAAAATACTATTACGATACAAGATTGAATGCAATTTTTATTATATACCCTAGAAACAGTATAATTTATATGGTATTTTTGTTCATTCATAAAGTTTTCATGCATGTAGGACTATGTAAAATAAGATGTATAAATAATAATATAATAACAAAAAAATTAATATTTTAACGTGAAATATTGTAAATAAAAATATCTCATACTAGTGAACGGTAAAAACTTATTACCGATCTCAACCAATCATTACCAACCATAAACCGAACTATTGGTAACCGATTTCTTTGGCTGGTAATGGTATGATTTTTCTATTACCATATAAAGTCGGTATGGTAATGGTTTTGAGTACAAAGTTCCGGTACCGAACCGATTCCACCCCTAATTAAATTTAGAAAGGTGGCCGAAAGTGTAAAATGAGGTGTGAATAGTAGCAGCTTCTCCAATTGTCTTGCAATTTACGATTATTAGATGGAACTATAAAGTGCAATGTCTAGCTTTAGATATTGTATATAACGTGAAGTGTTAAGCATTTAGAAAAAAATATAGTTGCTTTTGTGGTGTGTGACCGTAAAACGGAGCAGTGCAAATAGAACCAATTTCTTCTTCTTCTGCGATTGCGTTGTTCACTGAATCTTAGGGTTCGGGTCAAAAGAAGGGAAAGATCAGAATTATTTCAATTCAGGTATGCTGCTGGTACTTCATCCTATTTCCCTTCTTTTTCCCTTTGGTTGTTGAATAGAGATCGCAATGCTGGCCTGAATCTCTTTCGCTTTTGTTTCAATCCGATGTTAAATTTGAAATCGCGATTCAATATGGGGCTTCTATGTTTTCGATATGAAATAGAATCCTACGGTTTGCACGGTTTGCGGTCCAACTTAACTATTGGGTTGGGAAGGCTGCGATTCGTTCCAAATCGCGCTTTGGAACGTATGATCTTACATTTTGTGCAGTCACTGGCAAGTTTTAAGAATTGAAAATAGTGTTTGATCACTTCTCTGCTGCATTCCTTTTATAATCTGTTTGCTATATATAGCTGCAACCTCACAAGTGAATACATAAATCCATTCACCATTTTGTGCATGCACGTATGCACAACTGATGCTATATATGCACATACATACACAACTGATACATGTGTACAACTTCTTCCACATAAATTAAATTCTTGAATTATCAGTTTAGTTCCATCATGTATGATCTGCCCGTCTGCACGACATCATTTCTGGTGGATTTATGACTGGGATCTGATGAACTAGGATGATTCGCTCCTTGAACATAATCTAATGTACCTCTCCCTTTAAGATTAGTCCTTGTCTCAAGATCCAGAGCAGAGGAGTGGAGGCTATTTCACCATATCCCAATATACATTCCATGTCATCCCTTCAACAGATCTTTGCTTCCGTTTTACCAAATTCTGAACCACTGCCTTCTCATTTCTGGATGCAATTCTTCTGCATAGTATTTTTTTCATGCTCTTCTATTATCTCCTTGTGACATAAGTTGGACCCTTCTGCTGCATAAAAACATTTTGTCCCAGTTTCATTTTTTATTTGTGATACATGGAGGTTGGGATGAATTCTGGTATCTGATATGCTGCGTGCAAAAATTTCTGATCCATGGAAGACGCAAAGCTAGTTCATATGCTACAACCCAAAATTTTCTTAATATCCTGATATGGTTCATATTGAGTTGATAATTTATGTGTCTTCTAATATCTGATTGCTATTTGTCTGTATGGCTACAACTTTAAAGTACACACTGTCCATCCACATTAAATTTGCGTGTGTTCTCTTCATATCAACATATTCGTTCGTTTCTTTTATGTTTGAATTAGGCTATCTTTCAACATCCGAGCAGCTATGTCTTTGAATACAGTTTCATCTCTTACTTTTTGAACCTTTGTGGCATTTAACGCATAACTGAGTAATGTAGGTGGTGATACACGGCTTCATTTATGAATGAAAATGAAAATTAAGTTGTTAATATGGATGAAATTGATGTTGATAGCAAGGTTCAAAAACTTGATTTCGGTCTCGATTTCGATCATTTAAAATTTTATTAGTTTCGGATGGTTTTGGGAATTTCGGTTTTGTTTCAGATTCAGTCAAGATTTTGATTTTTAGTAGTTTGTTCATAAACACAATCTGTATGAATAAAATATCGAATACAATATATAATGGAATATAAAACATGTATTTATCTGCTGAAGTTGCTGTATTTTTTGTTCATAAACTTGCACTAATTCACGTTTATTCCTATTACATTAAATTAAAGGCTTAAAGCCAAAATAAAAAAGCCAGCCCAAATTAGAAGATGATTTCTCTGCTAGTTGGAAATGCAGAAATTAGGGCATTGCAAGTAAAAAAAAAAAAAAAAAAACATAGATGACTAAAAAAACACGCAGATGAAAAGAAAAAATTTATAGTGCTATAATTGGATTTTTCAACTTCGCCTTCATTGATGTTGCCGAGGAAGGGCTGCTTCCCATGACTTTGCTGATTTCGAATACTTACTGTTGGCGAAGAATTATACTGCTGTCCAGAAAATGGCGGTGCTTCCCATGTATTTTTCTTTCACATATTGTCATTTGTATGTTGTTTCAAAGAAATAAAAAATTGCGGTAGAATATATTTTTATTAATGATGTAGTATAACAAATTCGGTTTTTCCATCATTATACGGTTATACTAGTATAGACTCGGATCAATATATAACACATGAGATAGGTTCGCAGAATTAACATATACGTTTCTCATGTAAGGTGAGAACACAAAACACATATTTCAAGCAACACGAATCACAATTCACATCAACACAGGATGGAACCGCAGAAATTACAAAACAATGGGACTCGGTTAGTAGGTCAAAGCATAGAAATGTAATCATTATATATATATATCCATAGATAACTCTAACGCTATAAAGATATATAATAAACATCAATAGTGAAAACTTTTAAAAATCACAGATTCTAAAAATCAGAAAAATAAAATCTAGAAAAATAAAATAAAATTGGATCCATGTAGCAGATGGCAAGTCGAAGCAACGCTGCACATGCATATCACAAATGGTCAAAACCTGCCAAGTACTAATCAATAAATAAGGTACCTATCACATATGATCTGAAGATCTAGTATAGATGGCCTAAACGTCTAACGTAGATGACCCGAAAGGCTAACCCAGATGAACCGAAAGTCTAGTACTAGCAATGCCACAAAATATGTAGTAACCAAAACAGTGGTAACAGTGTTTTCAATACCGCACATTTTTACTTATCGATTTATTACCCATTAACTAATTCCATATTAAAAATAACTTCAACTGGACAAGTCTGGAATTAACCAATATAATAAACCTATGTATCCCATATCACACGGTTTACTACATCATTTAAGTCACATCCTCACTTTTCTCGAAGAGTGCAAAAACATGTAGTTTTATATAAAAAATATATTTTTAGAAAATTAGGTTTTTAAAATGATCTTAAAACTGTTTGGAAATCATTTATTTAAAAATCTCTTTATAGCATGAAATATTTGTATATATATAATTACTTTGAAATAACTATATTTACAAAATGATACTACAATTTCTTAAAATGATACTTGTATATATATAAAGTTCTTTCGAAACAATTTATATAAATGTGCAGCGTGCATTCAAAATCATGAAATATTCATGAAACAAGCACACAAGTTTTCTCATGAAAGTACGCCGATTTAGAGTACGGATCAATAGAAATGACGACTTTTCCTAGGAAGAAGCCTAATAAAAATACTTGGAATAATGTTCAGGAATAAACTAAAATAGTTCAGAAAATCATTCAAAAGAATCAAAACCTTCAGGAAATAGGTTAAGTTCATCACAAAAAATACATACAGGAATGATATACAGGGGTCGACCTATATCCTCCTCAGGTTGACCTAAGGTCGACCCTAAGGGTGTCGACCTGTAGGTCGACCACCCAATGAAGGGCGTCGATCCTAATGTCTGGATTTCTACAAGGAGCATTTGTGCTTCCATCCCAATTTTAAAACATATTTTGATACTTATTGAACTCGGAATGATCTGAAACTTGACATGCAAAGGGTATAACGATACTACTATCAACTGGAAAAGGTTCCACACAATTTTGACATGAATCGAAGTAGTTACACAATCATAAAAATCTTGGCAGAAATTCGGATGGTTCGACAGTTGGAACTGGACCAAACATGCAAAAGGAGTGGATTAGATCAACGGGGCTGTCCTCCGTGTAAGTGAAGGGATCAAGCCCTACCGGTTGCTTAAGAGCAGAGGCACATCTCCAATTGATCTTGGAAGGAACGCCGTAGAGTTTGTAGTAGATTTGGACATGTTAATGCAGATGTTTGACTTGAAGAGCATGCACTGGAATTTCTTCTTGGAATCGGGGGCATAACAAGAATATGGATCATAGGCTACCTATGGATGATAGCAGACTTGCATAAATGATCAAAAGAGTATGAAAATTGGATTGCCAAATCAAAATCTAGAGGATGTTAATACAAGTCCTTTTATTCCTAATATAAGACGTGTTGGGAATCCATTGGGCTTTAAACTCCCAACTCTGGAAGCATATGACGGAAAAACCAACCTACAACACATTTGATGCGGCAGATAAACGTGTGGAAGTACTTGGGGGGCATCCAAGGAAGTCATGGCATAAAATTTCCCCTGTATTTAATGGATATAGCTGCGCTTTGCTTCAAACGGTTAAAAAATGGATATATAAGCACTTGGACAAAGTTGATAGCTCGGTTTATGAAGCAATTTCGAGTATATGTAACAAGATTGAAGAATGTGATGACTTTGACAATAGTGAAACAAAGGATATGAGAGCCTTTGAAACTCTATTTAATGCGGAGTTAGCTTCGGCGGGTAGGTTGAATTCGTTTATGGTTTTGATTGCTACAATGTCAGAAATTGTGGACAGTACTAATTTCAAGACATCTTTGGAACATGGCCCTCCAATGGATCTCAAGAAGTCTTATCATGAGGTTGATAGATTTTTGTGGTAGGAAGACACTACAACCGATCAAAATGAAGTTAATGTTATTAAAGACGGAGGATCGTCCGATGAAGGTTCAAATAAAGATAAAGACGAGAAAAGTCGAGGATGGATACAGAGAATTGAAAAAGCAATACATGGATCTAAATGAATCTTTGGAAATGATATATTTAAATACATAAGGACATATAACATATTGAAAGCTCATGCGGAAGGAAACCATGGAAATGGAACAGGCTTCTGAGAAATACTATATGTTCTGTAACAAACCAACATTTTTAACGTTTAAATATGAAATTTATTTGGATTTAGTAGCTAAGAAATTGATATTTGTTTATAGTTTTGAAATTTAGTCTCTTTTAATTTAGTTTTTGATTTATTTTGTAAGTGAAATTTAAATTTTGATTCTATATTTGAACTTGAATGGTTGTTTAAATTAAATATTAGTAATATTTTACACTAATTAAATTATATTGTTTGAGAAATTAATTTTTTTGATTTTTGCGTTTTAACTTGATATTTTATTCCGCTGCAAATATTTGTACTATGTGATTCTGTGTTTAATTCTGTATAAACTTTGTAAGCCAATAACAACATGTTGTTTTGGACATTTCGAGTTGGTTTAAATACCGACTTGAAGCGGTAAAAATGACAGGTTGTTACAATTGGTATCAGAGCTTTGGTTGATACAAAGCTTAGCTTATCGGGTTTAAACGCTCATTAGAGATAGAGTAGCAATAATCTAGAATGAGTGGGATTATCACCAGAATTACTGTAGAGAGAGTGTATTTTGAAAATATAAATTATTTTGAAATTAAATAAATCGTTTTGAAAGCATAATTATTTTGGAAATATAATTTATGATAAAAGTTTTAAGTATATTATTGGACGTCAAGATTGGACTATTCAGTATGTAAGGATTTTGCATATACGTCTGATCAAGGTATATACGAAGACCAATGTATACAAAGTAGATATAGAATCACATCCTAGTCGCTTAAAAGATAATTCTGTTGATGACTGCAGCATCATCAGTATTCATTTTCGAGTTTCGAAAGTGAGATGACTATATGGTTCCGATTTAAACGCCGAGAAATACTTAAAATTGTTTAGATAAATGTTTGAAAGCTGAAAATTTTACTTTCAATTGATCGAATTTGATCTCCAATTATTGAAAGGAAAATTAATTTCCAATTATTTTTGGATATGATGAACAGTTTATAAAAGTGGTTTATAAACAAAAGAAATTTCAGTGAATTGAATGCCGATATTTGAAATGTTTGAAAAACAACAATACTATGATTGAAAGTATTTGTGAATTATTGTCGTGAAATGATTTATAACTTCGGCATATGAAATGATTTGATATGTACCATGGATTTGCGTAACCCGCGACTAAAGAAAGGGTGTGTGATTTAGGATTTGTAAGAGTCCCTGATGATGGCTTGCTTTAGGGGTCCGGAGAGACATCATTTATATATATTATTGCGTGCGATAGGTCGTCCCTAGTGACTTTGTCATAGGGGTAGAACTTCTTGAACATATGGGGCGGGGCATATATGTTGATATGATTTTTATCATAGTATGTTTGAAGTTTTGAAAGGCAGTACTGGTTTTGAAATCCCGAAGTGAAGTATGATTCTATATGAAAGAAAATGTAGATTTCAATGGTTTGAAATGAAAACAAGATGATAGATCACAGAGATTATTTCATGCTTTGAATTTCAAGTTTTAAAATCCCATTGTTTATTCGGTTTTAAATTAAATTGGATACTGGTAAATGTTTTGTTTTATACCTATTAACTTTAAAAAATCTCTCCTTTTTGGGGATGAAAAGATTTAAAGGGGGGAGATTGTAACGAACCAAAATTTTTAACGTTTAAAATATGAAATTTATTTGGATTTAGTAGTTAAGAAATTGATATTTGTTTATAATTTTGAAATTTAGTCTCTTTTAATTTAGTTTTTGATATATTTTGTAAGTGAAATTTGAATTTTAATTCTATATTTGAACTTGAATGGTTGTTTAATTAAATGTTAGTAATATTTTAAACTAATTAAATTATATTGTTTGAGAAATTAAAACTTTTGATTTTTGCATTTAACTTGAGATTTTATTCCGCTGCAAATATTTGTACTCTGTGATTCTGTGTTTAATTCAGTTTAAACTCTGTAAGCCAATAACAATCTGTCGTTTTGGACTTTTCGAATTGGTTTAAATACCGACTTGGAGCGATAAAAATGACAGGTTGTTACATGTTCCATAAGTTGGACGTGCATGACACCAACGACTGTATGCATTTGTAGAACGTGCATGTGTGGAGTGGTCAACTATTATAGTAGATCAAGAACATGACTGCGATAACAGAACATGAGCAGTCGTCATCCGTTCCATATCGGAGCGGACCCAACTTAAGGGTAAGAATCATCAATTGATGGCATAAAACTCAAGAAAATACCCTACGATAAACGCAATGGTTAAATCACTTATACATGTATGAGATCATGATCTGGTCTCTAAGCATGCTCCGAGATGATGATAAACCGCTTTGTCTGCAGAGGCATCACTTAGATTTTTTCTTCTTTAAGCGTTAACAACTTAAGAATGAATATTTAATGTTTAAATCCACATTAAGCAATGAACATGACATGATGCGGTTACCTCGATCGAAGAGACGGGGTAATGCCTCAATGTATGAGCCTCTTCCGTCGGAGCGTAGATAGTAACAAATCCTCAACCGAAGAGTGGAAGCTGGAGAAATAGCGCAAATCGGTTCGTCGTAGAGTGACAAGATCGACTTATGACCCTTGGATTAAATCCTCGATCGGGGAGCCGACTTCGGAGAATGATCATGCCTGTATTAAGTTTTGGTTGAAGAGCCCAAGCTAGAGAAATGAGTGAGTTGCTTCATCGGAAAGCGGCATGGTTGATTTACTTATGGTCATTAAATATGTATTGTACTTAGCAAAAGTTTGGAGATACTATTACCGGTTTATACAGATCATGACATCACAATATGTTTCGCGAAGCAGAGTGCAGGGAGTAAGTTGCTTCGTCAGAGAGCGATACGATCGACTTACTCATCGTTAAGTATGAATTCTGCTTAACATGAATCTGGAGAGACCACTATCAGCTCAAGAGGGCCATAGACATCGCAATTTGTCTCACCTCACCCGAGAGCTAGTACTGGAGAGCAAAAGGAAGACTGATTCGTCGGTGAGCGAAATGATCAATCTATTTGAGTATGGGTTATGCTTCGCAAGGATGCGAAAAGATCATGGATTAGACAGCACGTGCCATGAACTCGACTATCGGTCTATGTTATTAATGCCCTCACCTAGGCACGTCTAGGCTCCAAAAAGCCCTAGGCCTTTGCCTTGGTTTTTTTTTTACCTTCCAACGTGCCTATGATGCATGAGACGCTAAAAAAACCCGAAGCGTCCAAAAAGCACGTCTTTTGCAACATTTGAGTAGAAACTTAAAATTTCAGCATTTAGCCCAATGAGAGCCCGAAATCCAACATGGTAAGAAAAATGTGCTCTTTAGACTGTTGATTTAGAGCGTATCCTCTAACAAAACATTGCTTTTCTTTTGTTGACCTCTCGAAAAAACCCACATATTTCTTTCGTCGAACTATCCAAAAAAATCTACTCATGGAAGATTACAGTTTTATTTAAGATTTTACGTTATGATGTTTGTAATTTGTGTATTTTAGGTATTTTGTTGTTTTTAGATTTGAATTGAATGACTGTGTATTCTTAGTTTGACTTATGTTAATCATACAATATTTTACTCAAATATTGCTTTTATATGCTCTTTTTGAAACAAAAATTGTGTTTTATTGCGTTGTTTAAATGAAAATGGAAAGCAATGTCATTCAATGCTCCTCCCAAAAAAGCCTTAGATGCAAAAAAGCTAGGCGAGGGTATGGAGGTTTTTTGGGCTTTTTCACCTTGACAACTGTGTTATTGGTCCAAAAAGGCACTAAATTTGGATATTGGATAATGATCCGGTGGGACCAATGGATTTGGATAATGATTCTGAGAGCTCACAGATTCAATTATTGGCTCTAAGCCCCCTCGGATCTGGCAATCGACCCGGATAGGTCGATTGCCATATTTGACTTGAAACAAATATGGAATTGGATTATGATCCGGAATGGTCACAGGATTTGACTATTGACTCGGAGTAATCGCGTGATTTAATTAGATATTAGCTTGGAAACTTGCTTACATTCAAAATTGGATTATACAAAACACGTCTTCCATTCTCAAGGCATGCTTTAGAAGACAAATGCTACCCGGTCTTTTTGCAAGGTCCGGTACACATGGGATTTGTCTACATAGACTTGTCGATCATCATGATAGAAAGCCTGAACAGATGATTGATTGGCCCAGGATTATAGTACGGATAATGATATGAAACTGCTATAGGTGGACTCACTCAATTATTGCCTAAATATGGATTTGCAAATCACCTAGACAAGGGATCATTACCTATCCATTTACTTAGATAGGGATGAAATCGAATCATCATATCCGAGTAAGGATATGGATCAGATTGTTGTAACCCAGCTATATAAACTAACTCGAAACTCAACAAAATTCACTTAATATTTCACAATTTCACCTAACGACTTGAAGAAAAACATCAAACCCGAAGCAAATCGAATGTGGGACCCCTGTGGGTTGCACCTTTTGATTCATCATCTCAAGGGATCAGTGCTGGTCCCTTATATGGTTCAGTGCCGATACCCCATAATGGGCCCAATGAGGCCCATAATTTCTGGAGGCCTTCAACATCAGTCTTCCGGTCTTCTTTGCAAATTTTCAGCCTGGTCCGATCTTGTCTTTATATGTAGGTACCGAGTCTTTTGCACAAAGAGGGGAATCGTCTTCTTCTAACTAGGCTATGCTTTGACATTATTATTCTTGAATTTGTTGGATTGTAACTGTAACATATAATATAAAAAAATCTTTTTAGAGTGGACATAGGCCATAGGCAGTAGAAATACTATGAATCGTTGTGTCTCTTTGTTGTTGTTTTTAAATTTCTTTTTTATTTTTACTCTATTATGTTTCTATTTTTGGGTATTGGTTAATTCGTGCTTTCATTACAACTTGGATGTGTCAAAAATAGCGCAAACATTCATCTTTCTAGCATCTTATTTCAAACTTGGAAAATATCTGAAAAGCTGTTTGAGAAGAAAATGATTTGTATATTTGTAGTAAAGGACAAACAGTAAAGATGTTTGGAAAGGAGGGGATGTTGGAGGTAGGGTTGTCAAATGTTCCCTCACCTGTTAAACCCAACCCACTATTAGTTGAAGTTAGTCAAACCCTTTAGTTTTGCAATCATAAACGGGCCACACATAATGATCCATTGAAAGTATATGTTGCTAAACGGGTAAATACCAAAGTTTTAAAATGCAAAAGGCGTACATGAGGCATTTTTAGGTCTACAAGGTGAGGCGTAAGCCTTGGAACGTTGAGGCGTAAGTTTTTTAGGTAAAAATAAAGCGCAAAACAAATAAAGAAATTCTGTCACTTTAAATTAACCAATGCAAAAAATGAAAAACAAATAATTTGAGATCCGACTTTTACCAAGTATATATTTTTATTATAGATTAAAAATAAATAATCGAAACTCATATGATTCAAATTTTGATTTCTTAAAATTATATGAAAATCACATCAAACTCTAATTTTGATACAATTTATCGATTCAAATCGATTTACAAAATTTATTTCGAGATTTAACAAAGTTTATTGAAAAACGTTCTTTAAATAACAACGAGAAAGTTCATTACATTGCTCATGATCATTATTTCATAAACAATTTTACTTGATCATGTCGATATTGAAATTGAAAAGTAAAAAATGCTAATTTTTATTTTTTTAAATTTTGTCTTTTTTTTAATTTCCATTGAATAATTAAAGTTTAATGAGTTTTATCTGTGTCAATATGTGCAACTAAAGATAAAAAAGTTTTTAAGTCATATGCCTCAGCTGTTTGAGGCGTGCAAGGCGTACGCTTTATGCGCTTTGTACGCCTCAAGTTGTTGAGGCGTAAGCTTTAAAGGTAAAAAGCCTTTTGCAATAAGCCTCAAGGCGTTTTATCTCTTATTTCTTCGAGGCGGGCCTTGAGGCGAGTATCGAGGCTGGTTTTTTAAAACAATGACTAAATACTAATATAGAAATCCTAGCATCAGATCGTAACTTCTCCTTCTCAATTATTTCGAAGCGGCCAAAATTGTGTACGCGCATAAAATCAAGTCTATCGCCAATCTTCTCCTTCTCCATTATTTCGAAGCAGCCGAGATTCTTGCACTTTGCTTTTTTGCCGATTTCGAGGTAATTATTGTTTGCCGATTATGTAGGTAATGATTTGGATATGGTAGTTTTGAAAGTTTATAAGCTTTAATTAACACAAGGTTTTGGATGTGTCTTTTATCAGTGATTTTTCATATTTGAATTTCAAAGATCTATTAGGTTTCGAAAGTATTTAGTTTTAAAAGTTCCAGCGTATATGGTTCGCTGATGAATCTGCCTTTTTAGTATGCCCAGTTTCCATGGCACATAAAATTTTGATATATGTGTAAGATTCATGTATGACTAGTCTTGAACACAATATATGAGTAATATGTCCATATTGGTGTTTATCTTAATTGGGTAACCAAAGATTTTCACTTATGTACAGCAAAGAACATGTACTTAGTTACCAACTCAGTTTGTTAAATTGAGTTTTTTGATGCATGATTTCACTTATTTACATAAATGGGAGGAATTCCAGTTTTACTATTGTAGATTTTCTGAAAACCGTATTGTCATTTTGTTATGTCATCAATAAATAAAATTGGACTATAATGCTGAAGTTTTTTCAATTGTAACTGCAGGAAATTAGTTCCATTCCTGTGAAATACACGCAAAATCCATGCAAAAAGTTTGATGCGTAAATTGTTTGTTGTTTTAATATTTATACTAAATTCCAATCAAAAACAGTTTGGAGAACTGTTGTCATTTGGATTGATTCGCTAATAGTGAAAAGATTTCTATATTCATATCCCAATTACTCTTGACCACTACTGCCCTTACCATATGGGTGTGACTTATATAATTTGTAGAATGGTAGTAAAACAGTCACCACAAAGTTTATACAGTTCATTCTTATATCCTATGAAGCACGGGATCTCAATAACTGTCTATTATAATTTTCTTTAATAAAATGCATGCATATTATTAAAAACATTATTATAAATTTAACCTCCAATGTTGATGGCTCAGTAACATGTCAGGGAAGCTGCGTTTAAAGAAAATTACTGGCAATGCCTCGCAGTTTACAACTGAAATATAACAGATGGTAAAATAGTTGCAGCAAGATTAGGTAGTTAAATCCTTGGGTAATAACATAGGAACAAAATAACAGTTGCACATAATTTTCTGTATGTACAATAGCATATGAGAGAGCACAATCAAAGTGGAGATAATATGTACAATAACAATTGCCGATAAAAGATCTGTTAGCAGGGTAATCAGATCTTTTTTAGTGGTAATCTGATATTAGAAACCCATGTACGTGGTTTAAGTGGAGATAATATCAGGGTTTTCCAAATCCTTTGTTTTGTTAATGATAATGGAAGATTGTTCAAGCAGTTAAAGTTCAGACTAAAGTAAGGGTGTACAAGTCATATATTGTTTTATTGTGTTAATGATAATGAAATTTTCATTAGCTACTTTTTTTTCCCTCCTCCCATGATATATTGTTTATTTAAGTTACACTGTGACATTAAGTAAAGCTTCAGACTGGTTTCATTCTTTTCTGTCTGTAGTTGATTGCACTTCAATCACCGAACGGATGGTTTTAAAACAAGCACGCTTCTTTGAATGCTTTCCTTAAATATCAGTTTTATGCACGGTAAAAAGATTAGTTAGGCACGCCTAATCTCGTGGGATGTTAATGTGCAATGCAGATAATACGCTGAAAGTGTTTCTTTCCCAAATGGGATTATGGTGTTCAACTATTGCTTTTTATGATACAACTTAATAATCAGTTTAGTGAGTCCGTTCCGCTTTGGCCTAATCAGAAGTCAGCACCAGTTTACCTTGTAAGATTGACTTCACGTACATGGATACACAAAGTAACAAAAAACGAGTTGCCCAAAATGGGCTCATTTATTTTTCTATAATTATTTTCTGATCTGCTCTTATTTTTTTGTATCAGCAACTATCCATTATACAGTTTACATCACTGAATATGTTTACATTCGACAAAGAGGTCATATATTTAAGTTTCTACAGTTTACAACAACCGTTTAAGTGTGCCACTATTTTTTTCTGAAATAATACATAAACTGTAAATTTTCAACAAATAATGTTCATTGAATATCGAATTAGGTTTATTTATTTATAGGAACTCAAAAAACACAAACAATTTACTTGGCCGTTGAACCGTTCAGTTAACCTAACAATTAGTTCAGTTAGCCTCTGGTACACCATTTTTCAAAATATGCATCTCCATGTTCATACATGGTTTGGTTTGTAGATCTTGAAGCATGTATTTGTAGGTAAACAATATAATTGACAATGAGATTGCATATATAATTTCTGCAACAGTTATGATTTTTAGTGCAAGTATTGTCTAACCTGTCATAATCACTAACAAGATTATCACTGTTTAATAAAATATGCACTTGAAGTCATATATAAAATCTGCAATATTTATGTTTTGCAACACCTTGAAGTCCTCTAGTGTAAGATAATGCAGAAAAGAGGAAATGATTTTGAGCCATGATATATCAGGGAGCAACATTTAGAGTCATATATAAATGCTACAACATTTATGTTTTCGCAACATCTTGATGTCCTCTAGTGTAAGATAATGCAGAAAAGAGAGAAATGATTTTGACCCATGACGTATCAGGGAGCAACTTTGTTACTCTGAAAATAACTGAGTTAAACTGTCTAATAAAATAAATCCGTGAAAAAACTTGTATCCAAGTCTTGATGTACAAAAATGTATGTTCACTATCATGGCTCAGAATCATTTATATATGATTTATGCATCAGGGAGTAACATTTATATATGGTTTATTTTATCAGAATTCATATATAAATTCTGCATTATCATGGTTCAAAATCATTTCCTCGCTTTTGTGCAATATTTATGGCCCGTACGATCCTACCTTACCCTTTTGATGTCTCTAGTTGGAGGACCCAATCTCCAAACCACTATAAAAGCACTTTTTTTTAATTTGTTTTTTGGTTTCCTTTGTCAGTATTTTGGCAACCATATCACCTTCAGGTGGGAAACTCTTAAATTGACAACTAAAGGTTTGACAAAATTTTGTCACGCTAATTTATTTGATTAAAGCACTTCCTCAAGCTGTGGTTACATTTCATAGCCCGCTTATACTATCAAGTTGGGAATTACTCAATCACTTGCTCCAAGTTTGGTTATGTTCGTGCTTTATACGTGCTTACATTTTATTTTAAACTTCTGTCCTGAGCGGGCCAAACATTTGAATTTCTTTATTATGGTTTTATGTAGATAGAGTCAAAATTTCATCTTGTGGTTCTTATGAAGCAAAAGAGAATACCAACTGTACCATTGGATGCAAGGCTGGATATAATGACGGTTAAGTTATCTTCTGCATGAATTCTTTAGTTGGTTTTTCTATATTAATTATTTATGCTGATGTGAACAGAATCTCGAAGACTTGCTACCTGGTCATGTAACTGAAACTTGTGGAGCTCATGCTGGGGAAGATTCCTTAATTCAGTCTGTTTCGAGTACCAAACATCTAAGTGAATCTTTTGAGGATTCAATATCAGATGAGGTATACCATTTATTAATGTCAATATCATACTTGTGCTTTAATTTCGTATGAGTTTGATTTGGTAGTACTTATACTGTTTACAACACATATTAAACAATGGTGATGAAATATAAAGTAAGTAAGGAAGATAGCTAAGATCACATTGTATCATTTTAGATGATTTATGATATGTGTCAGTTAGTGGTCTCTTCATCCTCCTGTCTGGCAAATTAACCAATCATAAAGCCTGCCACTTTACGATAATGAAGAAACAAATGTGAATAGTACAGCGCACCCACCATTTGTGCACTCACAAACACAGGGAGTTGCTATGGGGATGCAAAATGAAACATAATTGATAGCACAGTGGATTTCTGCTAGTTGGTATGTCTACAAATTTGAGATATAAATAAAAACACAACGCCTTCTATGGTTAAATTCTATGCTATTACCAGTTGTGTCACCAATTTGTGTTGCAATTCATTTTTAGGTACATTCATATGTACACTCACACATGGAAATACATGCATACACATAAATTGATAATCACTGTCAAGGGAATTTGACTGGTGTATCTGTGAAGCTTTTCTCTTTCCTTCGTATCTGCTGCCTGCTTTGGTACGAGTAACGCAAAATTATTCAGTTTCTCCGTTTGTCAGTTCACTGCACACTCGTATAATACTTCATGCTCATGTAATATCTGTCATGCCTATTAAATAACCAAATACCAACAAAATTCACATTCTAATTCAACATGCATCTTTTTAACTTGAGTTTTAAGGAGAAGGGTGCACTCTCAAGGTCGTCTTCCAACCCTAGAGTTGGCGAATCTCGTATGTCTCTGAGTTCAAAATTCGAGGACCAATATGGGCCCTGTACGCGTTCTACTATTGTTGAAAAAATACATGATTTGGTCACTGTTCACGAAAAAACAGACAGCGATCCATTTGCCTCTGCAGTGTATGAGATTTGCGCTGGTAAAATTCATTTGTATTTTATTGATTTCTTGAGCTGGCTTTGTGAAATTTTGATTCCGCACTCAATAAGTTAGCGTATGCTGTCTGTGGTGTGGAAGTTAGTGCTTGTGTATTTTACACAAAAACTGTTGCATAGTCCCAAGTATATATATTAACAGTAGAATGCTGTAAATTTTAATCTTTTCTTGGTATCTTTAGTTTGGTCTCCGTGTTTAATCCAAAAAAGGCCAAAATACACAAATCATGCAACTTATTAACAAAGTCAAAAAGTGCAGCGTGAGCTAATTTATTATACCATTAGTTATGTAACCTTTTAGCTTTAGATTTCAAAGGAATGGTATCAGACGAAAACCTGAAATATCCTTTTGTCCTTTCAAGGAGACATATTCCAGAAGTGGAATGTGGTAAGTTTTATTCATGCGTAGATGATTGAAGAATAAAAGGTTACAGTTCCACTTATAAGTTCCTATTGGCAGAAAAGACAATTTCAACGGTTGATCCTTTTGTCGCATTTCTTTTCCTTGTTGGAAGTTTTGGTTTTATTGAAAGTTTAATCTTGGTTCTCACCCAAAGGTAGTATGGTTTTAGTGAAAGTTTTCCATTCTTAAGTGCAAAATTTTGATTTTGATCACATGTCTAAGTTTGAACTTTCAAGAAGTAATGGATGGAAGTAGGAAAGATATCGTTGAACACAGTATTTTGATGTCTTCTATTTAATCTATGCAGATATAAGTCATGTTATTTTGAAGTCCACTGCTAATATAACAAAGTAGGCGCTTCGAGTAGTATCTTTTATAACCATTTAACTCAACTGTGTGTGATTTACTGCTCAAAATTTCATGGGCTGTTAATAGTCCCCAGCGCTAGCTTTTGTTCAAATATATTTTTGTTGAACAAATTCATAGTCTCGAGCTGTTGAGCACATACCGTTTTGTCAAAAACAGAGTATAACAGAAACAAACTGGTAGCGGCTACAGAGTTGTTTGCTAGCTTAGAAACTTGATTAACCACCATATATTCATCAAGATGGTAATTTATGGCCGTTGAATACGGAAAACCACCACCATATGCGATATGACAATAATTTTCTTCTTCTGACAGTTGTAGATAATATATGCCTATATATTTATTGTCATGTTATAACAGGTAATAAAGGCAAAGAAAAGCTCAAGTCTTCTGATCATGAAAATGCTGGTTATGATGATGACCCAATAGAAACTCAGTTACTTAGCAATACACAGAAAGGTGGCGATGAGCTGTTTATTAAAGCCGCGTCTCATGGTCAAAGCAGTGCAGCAACTTCTATGGCTGAACTTCTGGAGAATTTGCAACAGGATGAACCATCTCTTAGGCATTCAAGCTTGGTATGTAGTTACTTGGAATAATGTTACTTTTGCTCTTCTATTTGTACTCTTACTGGTCCTAAATACTCTCTATTGCATGTAAAACTTGAAACTGCGGTACTCAGAATAAACCTGATTAACAGTGTTGGGTCCTGTTATAGCTTTAGGAATTTAGAGAATGAATTTAGGTGATAAAAGACACTTGATTACAATTGGCTAGTTAAACAAATAAAACAGTAGGTATAAGATGATGTCTTAGTCTACTGTTAGATATAAGCTGAACGTGGATGGTTATTTTTGCGGCTTTTAATTAAAGTGGTAATTGAATCAGGTTACTTCTGATTATTTGTTCTCTCTTCTTTCTAAATGACAAATATGCCAGATCCCATCAAATAATAAAATGTATATACTTCTGATTATTTGTTCTCTCTTCTTTCTAAATGACAAATATGCCAGATCCCATCAAATAATAAAATGTATCTTCAGACTTGTCATAAGTGTAGTGTTTAATATCGCCGACTCAAGGGTTAAACTGGTTTACATACAATGTTCATGACAATAGAATAGAAATTGAATAGGACTGCAGCACACTCCACTTTTCAGTTAATCTTACATGTATCTCATTCCGTAGCTGCAACAAAACATGAAAAGGAGGAAGCAGCATACAGTATCTGCAAGAAAGAAAAAACTGCCACATGTGTTCAGCAAAAGTCTTGAGAATGAAGATGACCAGCTTGAGTGCTCAGGTAGTGGAATACTTAGTGAGGATAAGGTATGTACAATGTTCAGCTGTTTATTTTTGTCTTATTGTGACTGTGCACAGTAATGCTAAATACAGTTTCCACTTCATTATCAGGATGATAATAAAACCAAGATTTCTGCTGCAATACAGAAGATTACAGGACCGACAATGACCGATCTTTTGCAAGGGGCATTTAGTCATTCTCAAGTGGAGGTTCCTACTATTTTAAGACGTAAAAGCTCAGGGTTAGCGTTGGCTTCCACTTATCATCTTACGAAATTAGGCTATGTTTCGATGCCTGTATAACATTACTTTGTATGACCGATAGATAAAATTAAATTTGGAAAAAATACACTATAGAAATCTGTCATTGGCAATATGATGTCATTACATCTACATTGTGATTTAAGATTAGGGCTGTCAACGGATACTTTCGGATACGGATAGTGCCATATCCGTATCCGCATCCGAAACCATTTTCGGATATCGGATATCCGCATCCGCGTATACGGATGGATATCGGATAATTATCTGCTCCGCCAACGGTCGATAAATCAGTGAACATAAATGAATTTTTGAAGCTTAATATTAAGCTTTTTCAACCCAATTGATTATAAAAGTGCTAAAAATAAATAAATATGATGATAATATATAACTTTGAGCAATTAACGTGCATTTAGTAGACTTTCAATTTTGCAAAATAGTAAACTAGCATATTTAATTATGTTAAAATACACATAATTTAAGCTATAATCGTGAAAAAAGGCGGACGGATAATTTTCGCATGCGAATATGCCTATATCCGCATCCACTTTTTTGAATATCGGATATTTATCCGCTGTTCGGATGCGGATGCGGACAGAT